>OY730195.1:92677755-93293180 GCA_963422505.1 Pseudognaphalium luteoalbum
TTTACCTTTAAATTGACCTCATAACATCAGTCTGCATTCACATCTCATCACTGATTAAGTTATTATTTCATAATCAAATTGACCTCATAAATTTATATTTTTGGTAACAGAATGCAACTGATTGACCTTAATGTTTTTTTTTGGGGGGGGGGGGGGGACTTCGTTATGATAATAAGTCCTACAAAAATGGGGTGAAACAAACAATCGCCGATTTTGATGATAATGAGTTTGTTTTCCTATCTTAAGGAAAATATAAATTCATTTTTAGTGATGTATTCTATTGTGAAGCCGACAATCTTGAAAATGCCGGTGCTCTTATGCTTATGTCGGATGAAGAATGGAGTACAATAGTAAAACATGAAAAAGAATGTTGTCAATGTATTGAGTTATATCTTGTATACATGGATGAAGAACCCGAATTGAATTTCGGTGAGTATGAGAGTGATGACAGCAAAACACATTACTACCGATGAATGTTACGAGAAGGGAAACACACGGCATCCAAATCACTTTTAGACGTAATGCAAATCTCACTTATCTTTCATATGTTGTTATGTAGGATTTAAATTGTAGTGTGGTGTCTTTTTAAATTCAGTGACTATGTTATTGCTTTAACCGTCGTTTTTAGGTTCATTTGTAACACAACCTCTCTTGAAGGTTGATTTGTGTTATATAGGATTAAAATCACGGGAAATCGTATATAGAAATGTTAAACTGTGATAAACTTGATAACGTTATCCGAAAATAAAAATGTGATAAAGTTGTACAAAAAGGACATTTTCATAATTTTTTTTAAATGATTGATTTGCGATGTGCGACTTGCGAATTGCAACTTGCGATTTGCGACTAGCGCCCTAGCTTATCCATTGTGGATAAGATTCTGCCTTAGATTTTCTAGACATTTGATGGATTTTGCCGTTGGGCCTTATCCATTGTGGATAACGTTTTGGCTAGGGTTTTCTGACATTTCTTTAGATTTTCTAGATTGTTTCGGATAACTTTAGTTTTATTTAATTTTACCTTTAAATACCTATCATAACAACACTTTTTATTCACAACCTAACCAACAAAAATATTATCCATTCGTCTTTGAACAAGATTTAGGCGGAAGTTCCAAAAAATTAAAAGGCACAACTTTTGATCTTTCGTAGTTTTATTTACTTTGATTATGGAGAAGTTCAAAATTTATATTTGTTATGGAGGCCATTTTGAATACATTAAAAACATGCCGATGTATTTGCCAATAGAATGTACTAGGGTGCCATTAAAACTTCCGGTGGCACCGGAAAAGCCAATGACAGCCAAAGTTTTATTGAAAAACATTTTAAAGAAAATTGATCTACTACTTGATACACGAGTATGTATAAAATATAAGGTAGATCAGTATGTGATTGATATAAACGATGATGCTAATGATTTTGGAGATTTTTTGTGCCATGCAATAAACAATGCTCCGATAGAAGTTTACATAGTTGATATTGTCCAAAATATTTCGGGTAAGGGTAGCAATCAACCTAGCAGTAGTAGTTCCGGTTTTCAACAATAATTTCAACAACTACACACCAATGAATACAATCAACAACACCAATATCATTCATTTCAACAACCCTTTCAACATTTTCCATATCCTTTTCAACCACAATTTCAATTTCATTATCATGCTGCTTGCTCCTCACAACACATCAAATTACGCATATTCAACACATCATACCCAATACACATCTTTTAAGGTAGATGAAGATCCTAAATGACTCTATATATCATGAGGATGTTCACTATGAACATACTAATTCAGAATAATACGTGGATAAGCCGGATCCACATCCCGATGATTTTGATCATTTTGATGAAGAAAATGTCAATCCACCTAAGAATCCTGACCATCTACTTAGTAATCACATTGTTACTGATGGTGAGGATGATGACGAGGATGAGCCTGATCCAAGAGATACATACGAAATACCAATACCACAAAAACCAGCAGAAAAGGATATATTCTGGAATATGCCTTCGCCACTAGGAAACGAAGAAGAAGAAGAAGTTAAACAACGGCCAGTTACCATGTATGAGGCATCTTGTCGGATTCGAGAGGGCCAAACATTTGAAACTAAAAAGGAATTTCTTCTTCAGTTTCATACAAAGTGTCTCGAAGAAGGTTTTCAGATTAAGCTGAAGAAGTCAGACAAGAAAAGGTACACAACAAAATGTATATTGTCTAATTGTGATAGGAAGATAAGTGCAGGGTGTATCAAAGATTGTAACAACTTCCAGGTTAGGAAGTTACGTGATGCTCACACTTGTTCTCGTACTCAAATCTTGGCCAATAGTCGTTCTGTGAGCAAGAAAGTGCTTGGTAACATCTTAAAAGAGGCGATGAGTTTGGAAGGACGTGTATACAGAGGTAAAGAGATCAAACTTGATATAACTGAACGCTTTAAAATCAGCCTTACATACAACCAAGCATGGAGAGAATAAAGCTACATAACCCGGGGAGCATTACAAATCTCCGTATAGACGAAGAGAATAAATTTGTAATGTGTTACATGTCCATAGGTGTAGCTGTAAGTAATGACTCTTAGTTTACATCTTATGTTCGTATACGTACATTCATATATAATTAATATATTTTTAATATGACCTTGTAGATATGTTCTTTTGTCAACCATACACGCCCAATTATCATCGTTGATGGTGCCCATTTGAAGGGGGTTACTTGGGTACCAACTTGATAGTCGTGGCGATGGACGCTAATAACGACATCTTGCCACTAGCCTATGGAATTGGTGCGGGAGAGACGTCCGACGTTTGGACGTGGTTCTTAGGGAACTTACGTGATGCCATTGAATCAGCTGGTGGGATTGACAACCTGACATTCATCTCTGATAGGGCTCCAGCTATTGCATCCGGCATCTCTGCTGTGTTTCCAGATGCATTTCATGCCTTGTGTTGTCGTCATTTGTTGGGAAACTTGAAAAGCAAATCTTCAAAAGTCAAGCACTTCGAATGGTATTATTGGAAAATATGTAAGGCGTACCATAAGTCAGATTTTGATCACCATTATGGTGCCATTTCTAGACATTTACCAGCTTCAACTAAGGTTCTTGTGGATGTGGGGAAACAAAGATGGTCAAGGCATCATTCAACAAAGACACGATATGCTTAACTCACAACTAACAGTGCGGAGTCCATTAATGCCATGACCAAGCATGCAAGGAAACTCCCAGTCACAATGCTATTGGAGTTTTTTAAATCTTTAATACAACAATGGTATTTCAATCATCGAAACACTGCCGCGGGTGTTACAACACCTATGACAACGTATACGGAGCACAAAATCGGTAAGAGGGTTGGCAAGTCACTATGCTGGAAGGTCAAGCCATCGACAAATATGATATGTGAGGTGCTTGATGGGAAGAAGAATGGGATAGTTAATTTGGAAGCAAGACCATGCAATTGCATGCAATGGTAATTGTCTGGTTTACCTTGCGGACACATAATGGCAGTGACCCGCTACTTTAAAATTGATAGTGTGAACTGCTATGTGGAGAGTTATTTCACCATGGAAACATATCGAGCGGCCTACAGTGAGGCTATAGATCCTTTGCCTCATCCTTCAGAATGGGCCGATCCAGGTAATCTGCAGATTTGCTTACCGCCGATACTTGTGAAGCGGCAATCTGGTCGTCCACCTGGGCGTGCACATATTCCTTCTAAAGGAGAGAAGAAAGGTAAATACACAAAACAATGTAGCCGTTGCAAGGAACACGCTCATAGTCGAATTACTTGTATGGCTCCTTACAATAGAACAGATGAGCAAAGCCGATTAAGAACCACAACAAGATCCAACTCAAGGTCCAAATCAAGATCCAAATCAAGATCGCAAAAGGTAAGTTCTTACCTTTATGAATACAAAAACCAATATATTACATTGTTACTGATGAATATCATATTCAAATATTTACTTGCAGAAAACGTCCACAAAATCAACAAAAAACCATTTCGAAGACGAAGCAGCAACGCCGTCTCAACCGACTCAGAGTTATCCAAGTGTTCATTTGAGTCACCCTTAAGTTTTTTATAAGGACTAAACCTATGTGATGTACTACTTTGCAATGTTTGAATTGTTTTTTATTAGGGACTTTTCTATTATCGTGGTTAATTTAGGTCAATAAATTTGAAAGATGTTCACTTTTACTTGTCAACACAATGGTAAAACATCTCATTACAAAAGGATTAATGCTACATAACAAGTAAATGGATACTAAATAAGCAACATAACGATTAACAAATTACATAATTTGGCAACCATCCAATTGATTGAAACATACATACGAATTGCAAGATTTGACTAATCACTAATTGAATAACCGTCTTGCACTTGAAGAACAAGTCATAATCTTAGAAATTTCTACTAGCATCATTTGCTCACAATTCGAGAAATGTGACAGATCGTTACGTGTAACATACACCTCAATTTCTCTATGTATTTTTGCGTAGTCAGTAATCTGCTTCAGTTGGTCGACATCATCAGTTATCAACTGTAAACCATCATCTAGGTCTTTATCATGCTCTTTAAAGTAACAAAATCACTTCTCTGGAGCCCAATAACCTAGCTCTGACAAAGCGTAATCCAGAAATTTGGTGGAAAATTCATCGACATCTACGCAATCAATAAACGTCAACAAAACTTGCGGGTACATTCTTTTTGTGCCCAGAAAATGTCCACCGTGACGAAAAGCGATTGAAAACAACTCAGGAACTTCTGCGTATAGTTCTTCAGTTAATGGTTCTTCATTTGGAGATCGAAATGGCCAAAAATGACCTGATTGAACCATTTTATAAATTTAATTTCGTATTTTCTAAGAAGTTATGAAAAAATTGACAATGTGTTCTACTGGAAGTCATAGTATTTATAAATGGCAAAAGATAACGAAGATCACGAAAAATCTTATCCAAAATCTTAAATCCCTCAAATCATGGAAAATCTTATCCATAACTTTTATCAAAATATCTTAAATCCCGAAAATCATGGAAAATCTCATCCAAATATCTAGTTATCCAGAAAAATTGATAAAAAAATTAATGTATATATATATTGTCACACCCCCGATTTCATGATTTGCGGAAACGACGAATTCGGGTGTGACTAATCAATAATCAAACACAGCGGCTACAAGCAAATGACTCTACATGAGACGTTTATAAATATTACAAAAGTAGTACAGAGTTTAAGTCATAAGTTTACAACATAATAGTGAGTTCGCAAAAATGATTTTCGAAGATTTTAATACATAACATTTAGCAAAATATAATGCAAGAAAATCTTCATTTGTTTGTAGATGCATGCGACTCGTAATAGATAGCTTATCCTGAGGGCCATCCTACTGTAGCTGATCACCTGAGAATACAACACTAAAAAGGTCAGCTATAATGCTGGTGAATCTCACAGGTTTAACATAAAATATGAGGTGATCAACATGATTATCCGACGATTTAATACCGACAATGATTCAAGAACATAACCGAACAATGATAAACCAATAAAGGTTTCCGAACAATGATTAAAACAATTAAGGTTACCGACTAGATTTACCGACAATGACATTGTATTGCATTAAGCCATGGTTCGAGGCCTAACCCGATTTGTGCCTCCTGAACGGTGTCAACACCCATAATAATTACTAAAATGCCCGTTTGGACATGGTTGTAGCTAGCAACCCGGACGGGGACGTCACTCCCATGATAGATCTATTTTTTAGTAATCGCGCCTTATTAAGTTAATGAACATTGCAATAATGAGGACTTTCCCGTATTAAAAACACTCATGCAATACTCGAACAAAGAAAATCAAGACCGACAATGATAATCAAATATGTTTAACCGAGTTAATAATTAAATTAACTAACCGAATAACTGTGATCACGAAAACAAGTAAGTGTTGTATCTCACCCCATGTTTTAAATCAGTTTAAGCAATAAAAGTGGAGCTGTGAGACTCACCAGAGGAGCTAGCGATGCTAAAGTAAGCTTATGTTCGAATCCGAAATCTCCTAGTGTCCTAAACAAGCGAGATTCTAAATAAGTAAATGGATGCGTAAATATACCATCCATACAATGTTTATCCGATTTAACTATGCCAAAAGTATTCGATAATTGTTTATGTTTGAAGTTTGTAAAATGTGTGCGGCTCGTTGGTGACGGTTCATGATAATAATTCAAGTATTATTAAGTGTTTGGTTGTATACTTGTAAAGTATATTCATTATCCGTATTATGTGATGAAATCATTATCTGTAAGTATATATATGCATGTACAAAGTTAACTTTTAAAATAACTTTTGGGTACATTGAATCGTACCTCTATAACAAATTCGAACTAAAATACACGATCAGTTATCGTTTCTTAACTTTTAAGCTTTACCCAATCGGGTAAGGAACTCTATTAAGACATCTGATTTATCCGAGTCCTCTCCCCTTGTTAGGCTTAAGCCTACCGATCACTAAAGGAATGTGGGGGAATTTCGATTTCTATTCGACCGTTGTCTACGTGACAAGGTCAATCCGTATCATCAAGCATTACCACGATTTGGATCTATAATCCACCGAACTATGTAGACCTTACTGTGTCCTTAGAGTTTAGCGTAACTACAGCTACCGTACTAGATGTACAACCGTTCTATATTAACAAATATAAATTTCCGATACTTATCCCGATTTATATCACCAAAGTAATACCCGACTAGATCACCGAAATGATAACCGTATTATATCACCTAAGTGATACCCGAACAAGATCACCGAAGTGATGACCGTATTATATCACCGAAGTGATATCCGAACTAGATCACCGAAGTGATAACCGTATTACATGTCAAATCATGCATACATAATTAATTACCGTATTGTATACCGTCTTAGCTAACTATAAACTACAGCACACACTACTACTGATTTATCCGTGATTAGGAAAATGATTAGTTTTCCCCAAATGAACGATTCCGACAAGATGGCCGATTTGACGATGTATATCAGTAATGACATCCGAGTTACCGATCTCAACAGAAAGCCTAGCCATTGAATTTTAGAGTGTAATTACGTATTACACTACCAGACTCGATTAACCACAGTTTGTTAAACCGATTGTATATTTACCGTCAAGGAATAGAATAGACATTACGCACAAAGTACGTACCGGCATCAGGGTCTGGTTGAGTGTTCCTTGCATTCAGCACAAAGAACCTTCCTTTCTTGTTGTCCTTCAGCTTAGGACAGTCATTCCTGTAGTGTCCTACGACTCCGCACTCATAATAAGCTTTCACTCGGCAATCTTTAGCAAGATTCCCATAACGCTTGCACTTGTCACAGGGAGAGCCACAAGGCCCGTCATGGTGGCGTTTGCACTTTGGGCAGAAGTGTTTAGTTCAAGTGTACTCCTTCTTGTTTTCAGATCCAGGTCTAGAGGCATTGACCTTGGTGGTTGTAGGCTTCTTGTTGGTTTGGCTCTGGTGGTCAGGGTTTGTAACACCCCCAAATTTATTGTTTAGCGGAAGCAGGATTTGGGTGTTACTAATCAATAATCAAAGCACAGAGATTAATAATGAACGACCACTACATGCGTCGTTTTACATTGATATTGATAAAATAAAAGTTTACATCAAAATATTGTTTACATTAGCCCCTTTTGAAATTGAGAGATTTAAGTACATAATTAAACTATACAAAATGTAATAATGCAGCTAAATCTCTGATTGTTTGCATGCTGACTCGAGCTAATGGATCTTGATTAAGCAGTCCAACCTACTGCTGGTCACCTGTGATACATGCTAAAATGGGTCAGCGAAACGCTGGTGAGCTCACAGGTTTGTATATCAACATATATTTGTATGAACCGCAAGATTCTATAATTGAATTTAAAATGCAATTAAGCAAAATAAAAGTTATACAGCCATGAGCACATAGTCTGAGCTTAACTTGAGTGTCAGGTCCAATTAAGGAAACCTAACTGAGTTGCCTCCTACGAGTGCCTAATCTACACTCGTCTTCCCAAATGCTAATACGTCCGTTTGACCAGTTAGTGCGTGCTAACCCGGACGAGGATTGTCAATCCTATATGATATCATATACTAACATTCACGCTACAGATGTATTACCAGACTATGCTATGGAGGGCTTTATTGATTAGTTGAAAACAACTCATGTAGTATTTGATTGAATTGTACTTGCGTTCTACTTGTAACACAAAACGAGCAATAATATCACACCCCTGATTGAAAAGCAGTAAAATAGGGGCCATGAGACTCACCTGAGCCTTGAGTGTTTAAATTAATAAACTTGAATTGATTAGCGGTAGATTGATGTCCGAAGACTTGTAACCTGAGGGTGTCCAAGACACACAATGGTTATAACATGAGTAGGCATCTCGAAAGACTGCCCTTGTAGTTGTTTGTCCAACTTAGAATGTCCAAATTACTACGATTTGGTTAATTGAATTATCCAAATTACTACGATTTTGGTTGTTTGACTTGTGTTTTGAAAACGTGTACGGCCCGTTGGTGATTTGTTTGTAATGGTAGTCCCATATCATTATCTTGATGATTTTAAAGCATTATACTAAAAAAATAAATTCCAATGTGTTTTAGGAGTCATGTCACATTCGTGTTTGATGTTATACAAATTTAACTCTTTGTGTGAAAGTTTAGATGTAACACTGTTACTCGTGACCCTAGGGTGAGGGCGAAGCCCGTTAATGACGGGGGTCCGGGGGCAGCGCCCCTGGTAGCGGGGTCCAAGGGGCGGCAGCCCCTGGCGGGGTCCAAGGGGCAGAGCCCCTGGCTGGGGTCGAGCTGAATTTCGGTGAAATTGAGTGTCAAATTTTGAGTCTCAAAACTTAGTGAAAAATGAGTTTTAAACTCTCTGTTTTTAGCGACACAGCATGCGACACAATGGTCATGTATGCGACACAAGGGTTGTGTCGCATAAGAATGCGACACAAGAGCTTAGCGACACAAGAGTTGTGTCGCATAAGTGTACGATGCTGATTTAACAGCGACATAGTGATTGTGTCGCATGGGATTTGCGACATAAAGTACGACACAAAGGATCTTATGCGACACAAGGCTTGTGTCGCAAAGATGAACACTCAGACAGTCCCCAGCGACTGTCGTGGTTTTTAAACCCAAAACCCAAATCTAACTCGTTTTTAGGCTATAAAATCATGTTTTCCTCATACATTTGGACAATACTAAGTTGTGTAAACATTATAACACCGAAATAATACACCAAAATGAGTAGATCTAAATATTTAGAGAATTTCTTACAATTTCAAATCGAAGCTAGAGGAGGCCGAAAATGATGATGATGCTTTTGTAAATCTTGTTCCTTGCTTGATGGTGATTCCGAAAATGTAAGTTTTGTGGTCGGATTTGATAAATCCGAAAATTTGGTGGTGATGGGTTTGAGAGTGTTTAGTGGTGTGTGTGTGTTTTTGATGAATGTAAATGAAAGAAAGAGGGAAAGTGGAGGTGGGGTGTAGGTGAAAGCCTCACCTTTTTCAGTCCCCGCAATCGCGCTCCGTGCGACGTTCGTTCTCCCGCTCGTTTAAACGTTAAATGTTTATTTTATACTTTTAAATATACGAATAATTACCCAATATTTTTTTTGTTGAAGTATTTTACTAAATACCTAATGGTTGCGTTATAAAATATAACTTTAACTTGTTTCTATTTGTTTGCGCGTTTAATGTTCTAATTGCGTAGACGTTTGTTTGTACGATACGAATTTAATACAAAATATTATTAAAATAATATCTTGGATATAATGGTTGTATTAAATAATATTATATTATTTAATAAAATTGTTCACCAACGTCCATATTAATAGAACCGAATTACATTCGATTTGAAAATTGCACGATTTAATCAAATCGCATAATTGTATATATATATATTAAACAATATACATATTGATACACATAACTAATTACATGTATTACACTTAATTAGGCACTAATTACTAGTCCGAATTTGACGGGTGTCACAGGGTTTCCATCAGATTTTCTTTTGTTGTCCTTCACTTCGTGGACAACTTGTGCCATGAGGTTGTGAGCCATACGAATGACACTTTGAATGGTTCCTGCTTTGGAAGCAGTCACCATTCCTCTAATGCTTGCGGGGAGTCCCCAGATGTACCTCTCCACCCTTTTATACTCGGGATTGACCATAGTGGGGCACAAGAGAGATAGTTGGTGGAAGCGAGTAGTGTACCCAGCTATGTCGTTTCCGTTGATAGAGTGATTCCAGAACTCCGTTTCCAGCCGTTGGATCTCTTCCCTGGGGCAGTACTCTTCAGTCATCATCCTTTTTAGATCATCCCAGGGAAGTTTGTAAGCAACATCAATACCCACCGTCTGGGCATGAGTGTTCCACGAGGTAAGTGCACCTTCCAATAGTGTGCAGATAGAGTACTTGACCTTGTAGTCATCCAGGCAATTGCAGATGCGGAAGACAGATTCCATCTTCTCAATCCACTGTAGTAAGCTGATGGCTCCTTCCGTACCCTTGAAGTTAAGGGGTTGGCAGTTAAGGAAGTTCTTGTAAGTGCAGGGTTTTGTTGCAGGGGCATTGTTGTTGACCTCTTCGCTCCCCGGGTTTGGGCCAGATCCGCTGGTGGGAGGAGTTTGTCGTGTAGCCAGAGCTTTAGCCACTCGCTGATTGATTAGTCGTTCCAGTTTAGCATTAGTGAAGGATTTTCGTTTTGGATGCATGTTCCTTCAATAACAAGATAAGGAACATGTCAGAGTTTTGAATCGAAGAAAATGATTATCATAATCATATGAACACTGAACAAATGAACCGATGTATGAAATGTCATTTGACAATAAAAGATAATAGGATTGTAATCATTTAACAAGCATGTCCAAAAGATTACAAGAGTTAAGGTTTACAAAAGGTGTCGGGAATATTACATCCGGACAGATATTAAGAGTTATACAAAATGGGATGGGATTATAATATACCCATCGGATTAGAGGTTCCTAATACAACGTATTACACACATAACTATCCGCTATACAAGATGGTTATAGTTGTTATCGATCTATTCGAAGTTAAAGTCGTGGGGGGTAGTAACGAGTTTCAAGTACGTCTTGGTATCGTGGAAGCGCATGGTAGATCAGAGCATCTTCGGTTGCCTGACAATACATCCTCTTGACCCAAGTTGTCATTCTGTAACGCAAGTTAGTAGTTACTTCTTTCAAGTAGAGGATCTGATCCTGGATTCATTCAAAAAAGGATCTCCTCAAAATTCTCAGTTCCATCTAATGCAACTTGCATCTTAGTTGCAACTCCCAGTTGCGGCTGTTTAGTTCTTCAGCCTGATCTCGTACTCTTTCGTACTCCTCAATGCCAATCACCCCAAAGTGGTGATTTTCAATTTCCTCATCTTCGATTTCCACCAGTGCAGCTATCTCCTCATCGAGATAAGTGTACTGGATTTGTTCTTCATTAATTAGTTCGTCATCTGTTGTGTAGTCCTCCGTTATGATGTTTGCCGATTCTGAATGTTAGACATGACGACGAGTGAATGACGATTTGTCGATGACTATCGTGCCGACTACCACGCTGAAATTTCCCAACTCTATCGGGGTAAGTCTATCTCAAAGAGGTGACCCTTTAAAGCTAGGGTACATCCCGGTACTATTTATCCTGATTCGATCCACTTACAACCGGTAAGTCCTATGATGTATCCGAACAGTGAGTATATTTCCAAGTATCCGAGGCCCTATCATATATGTACAATATATAACAGCCGAAAATGTATTCCATGTCCAAGGCCTATTCATATATATATATATATATATATATATATATATATATATTTATATATATATATATATATATATATATATACTATGTGACACCCGCCAAATTAGGACTAGTATTAGTACCTAATCACTTTGTAGTAACATGTAATTAGTTTAAGGTTAGGCTGATTATGTGCTTCATCATTTATATTTGTATATATACACATACGTAATCAATGAGAAATTACGCGATTTATTCAGATAAATTCCGAATCACACGGCCGTTGGTGAAACGTTACATAAGTAACATAAACCTATTTTCATATTAAAATAGTCGTTATTTACTTGGAATTATTGATTTACAATAATATACTCAAAAAAAAAACCCTTATACGTTGAACATAAAACGTAACAAATACGAGAAAACGCGCGAATCGAGCCCAACACCCCAACGAAATCAAAAATATATCTTGGTAACTTAAAACAAGTATTTTAAAAATACTTAGTCACCCCGAATAACAATTACATGTCGAAAATAACTCACGAGAAATCAAAGGTTGGCTATTAACTTTTAAACCGCGCGATTAACATTTAAACAACTAACAAACGTAACCCGAACTCGAGAGACACACCATGGGCCCAACCTACAGTTGGGTCAGACCCAATTCGGCCCAGACCAAGCCCGAGCCCAGCCCATTGGTCGGCCCAAGCCCTACCCCCTTAAATTCCCTAACCCCCTTCTCATTTCTTTCATTCTCACTTCACTTTCACACACACATCTCACCTAAATCCCTTTCTTTCTCCGCTCTCACTGAAAAACGACCAAACCACAACCACAACACCTTCATCCACCTCCTCCAAGGAGATCTAACCAGCACCATCATCACCTATTACTCTCTTTCATCGTTTTTAGTAAAGAAGAACAAAGGAGGACAGCAGCAGCATATCGTTACCCATTTCGACTCAAGATCAGCTTTTGTTTGGTATAAATCTCTCCTTTTTCCTTTGATTAACTTGGATTAAGTTTACAAGCATGTTAGTGTTCCATTTCTACTGATTTATGTCCAAGATCTATGTTAAAAATCGTTTGAACATGCTATTAACCACCGGATAATAACATTACCCACTAGACAATATTTTAGATCGAATTAGATCGAGCATAACCGGACCAAAACTTAACGAAATCTTGTGTTTCTTAGCTCTAAGCTTAAGTTCATGATGTCTAGTTTCTTAATATGCAAACCACATGAATTTTGGAGATAATTTACTAATTTAAATTAAAGAAATAAAAGTACATAGCCCGTCTGTACTTTCTGACCAGAATTTTGGTCAACTTGAAAATGGTATATCTCAAGATCTACCCGTCGAAAATCGATGAAACCACTTGGAAAAGTTAGGTAATCTTGTTAACTTTAAAACCTCTACTCGTAAGTTTTCTTTAGTTTTCTAAAACTTGAGATATGATTAAAACTTTGAACATGTGTCACTGGAATTAGCTGTTTGACCATTGACCCTTTGTAAATTAATACCACGAGTTTCGTTTTGCCACATAACATGTAAGAATATGGAAAATAAATCTAAGACATATATGAATATGTGTAAAAATTATCAGGCTCTACTTTAGCCGTTTGTGTGGTCGAAAAGCTAGGGCAAAGTCAAGTAATTTCGGAAAAACATGAACATAAGTGACATTTTCAATTTCGGTTTAAAAACAGCACTTGGGGGTCACCAAAGGTCACGAAACTTAATTTCTATAAGTTTTATAACAGAATAAAAGTCGTGTAAAAGTTTCAGGTCAAACCAAGCATTTTTGACCAAAGTCTCATTTTGAAAACTCTAAACAGCCCGATTTAGCGACACTAACGCTGAGTGTCGCCCTTATGCGACACTACCTAGCGACACTAACTTAGTGTCGCAACCCAATGTCGCTAATTAAGTGTCGCAAAACTAGCGACACTGACCTCAGTGTCGCTACTTAGTGTCGTACCTTAGCGACACTGCCCTAGTGTCGCCTCTTAACTGAAATTCGCAGAACCCTTGCGACACTGACCTCAGTGTCGCTATTCAGTGTCGCATCTTAGCGACACTATCCTAGTGTCGCATCTTAATTTAAATTCGCAGAATCCCTGCGACACTGACCTCAGTGTCGCACTACCCTAGTGTCGCAAACCTAGTGTCGCACCTTAGCGACACTACCCTAGTGTCACCTCCTGATCGAAATTCATAGGATCCCTGCGACACTGATCTAGTGTCGCAACCCTCTAGGAGTGTCGCATAGTAGTGTTGCATAACACAGAATGTACAAAAGCTACATTTCCTCATTTAGCCTCAATTTCACGCAACGTTACTTAACTGTATACGACACTACATGAACATACAACTACCAATACTTAACAAGTACACAAATATAATAATAACTACACCTTGGATTATTTTGACCTAATGTCACCAACGGGCCACGCATGTTACTAAACACAACGATAATAGAACATTGGACATAACTAGTGAGCGAACACTAGCATGGATGTTCTTTCGAGATATCCACTCATATAACCTTATATGTCTTGGACATTAGAAGGTTACGGGTTCGGAGAACCTACTTGCTGATTTTAGCACACGGACATACGTTTATTGATTTAAACGCTTGCTCTCAAGACTCAGGTGAGTCTCATGGCCACTCTTTTATTGTTTTTCACTCAGGGGTGGGATACATTGCTCTATTTGTTTTACATATGAATGCAAGTACTAAAACCTTGATATGTACTACATGAGTTTTCACACTAATCATTTTTAAAGCCCTCCATAGCATAGTTTGGTAATACTTTTGTAGCGTGAATGTTAGTGTATGGTACCATATGGGATTAACAATTCCTGTCCGGGTTAGCAAGCACTAACTGGTCAAACGGACGCATTATCATTTGTTCATACGAGTGTAGATTAGGCACTCGCAGGGAGGCACCCTCGATCAGGCACTTCATTGTGATCCTGACACCTCAGTTAAGCTCAGACTATGTGCTCATGGCTGTATATACACTCATTTATTTATTTGCTTCAGTGCAAAACATGATACTAAATCTGGCGGTTCATACACATTGCTTTATTATACAAACCTGTGAGCTCACCAGCGTTAGCTGACTTTTTAGCATGTATCTCAGGTACCCAGCAGTAGATTTGGACTGCCCATCAGGATGCATATTAGCTCGAGTCTCCATGCAAAACCTCAGAGATTTCATTGCATTATTAGATTTTGTATAACTAATTATGTTTTTAAATCTCTCATATTACAAACACGAGCTAATGTAACTAGCTTTGTTGATGTAAACTTTAGAATTATCAATGAAATATTTAAAACGACGCATATAGAGTCGTTCATTATACCTTGTGTGTTTTGATTATTGATTAGTAGCACCCCAAAGTATGCTTCCGCCAAACAGTAAATTTGAGGGTGTTACATACTATATACAATATATATATATACCGAGTATATCACCGATTATCCGAGGTCTGCGATATATAATAGCCTAATCATGTATGTATATACCATATATACATATATATCCACCTAGTTGTGTCTAGCACAAATCAAGTATGTGTCCCGGTTCTCTCGTGGTCAGAGTCAACTAGTGCATTCCTGTTCGACATAAACCCTTTCAGATCTCACATCATCTTTATTTAATTATACATAGTTATCTAGGCTATGTTAAATTAAACTTGTATGATGTAATTTCTGAACCAGTTATACCTAATGAAGAATACTGCCTAACGGTCATAGTCTAGGCCCACTAAATGCAATCTAGTTTGCTATAACCTTAGGCTCTGATACCAATCTGTCACACCCCCGATTTCATGATTTGCGGAAGCGACTAGATTTACCGACAATGACATTGTATTGCATTAAGTCATGGTTCGAGGCCTAACCCGATTTGTGCCTCCCGAACGGTGTCAACACGCATAACAATTACTAAAATGCCCGTTTGGACATGGTTGTAGCTAGCAACCCGGACGGGGACGTCACTCCCATGATAGATCTATTTTTTAGTAATCGCGCCTTATTAAGTTAACGAACCATGCAATGATGAGGACTTTCCCGTATTAATAACACCCACGCAATACTCGAACAAAGAAAATCAAGACCGACAATGATAATCAAATATGTTTAACCGAGTTAATAATTAAATTAACTAACCGAATAACTGTGATCACGAAAACAAGTAAGTGTTGTATCTCACCCCATGTTTTAAATTAGTTTAACCAATAAAAGTGGGGCTGTGAGACTCACCTGAGGAGCTAGCGATGCTAAAGTAAGCTTAAGTTCGAATCCGAAATCTCCTAGTGTCCTAAACACGCGAGATTCTAAATAAGTAAATGGATGCGTAATATACCATCCATACAATGTTTATCCGATTTAACTATGCCAAAAGTATTCGATAATTGTTTATGTTTGAAGTTTGTAAAATGTGTGCGGCCCGTTGGTGACGGTTCATTATAATAGTTCAGGTGTTATTATGTGTTTGGTTGTGTACTTGTAATGTATATTCATTATCCGTATTATGTGATGAAATCATTATCTGTAAGTATATATATACATGTACAAAGTTCACTTTTAAAATAACTTTTGGGTACATTGAATCATACCTCTGTAACAAATTCGAACTAAAATACGCGATCAGTTATTGTTTCTTAACTTTTAAGCTTCACCCAATCGGGTAAGGAACTCACCCAATCGGGTATGCAGCTCACCCAATCGGGTATGCTTACCCAATCGGGTATGTTCACCCAATCGGGTATTGCTCACCCAATCGGGTATGATTACACAATCGGGTATGAAAACTCACCCGATCGGGTGAAGGCCTTTTTCAGGGCTGTTCGTGCAGTTCATCTATAAAATGAGTTTCGATCTCATTTTTGGACATAAAACAACTCAATAGAACACTAATACATGTTGATATATGTATATTAAACTCGAGTTTAAAGAAAGTAAAAGTTTTCCTTATAATTTTGAAATCAAAACCGTGAGGATGAGGATGATGATCCGGATGGTGATGATGATCAAAGAAGATGAGGAAGAAGATGATTATGATGATGATGATGTTACTGATTGTTGTTGCTGGGTTGTTGTTGTTGATGTTGGATCCGAGAGCAAAAGAGATCGAGAGCAAGTGACTGAGTGTGCATGTGTGTGTAATATGAATTATTGGAATAGGTATATACCGGCTCCAATAATTGATGGAGTGGTACCCATGTTCGTGTATCCGATCGTAAAGTAGTATAATGTTTTTAAATGATAATTTTTTAAACATGAAATCGTATATGTTTTTAATTGAAGTATTTTATAAAAATACTTTTAATGAGATATAAAATTATATCTTTGTTTCAACTCATTTTGACAGATAGTTTTCAGTGTACAAAATGTGTTTAAATTCTCAATCGAGAAAAAAATTATTATTCTCATTAATAATACATTATTTAAAAATGTTTTCACCAATGTCCGTATTTAAGATTTCGCGTTCTTTCAGATTTGTTTGTACGTGATTATTACGTATTCATCGTATTATATATATAAATACATATATAATATCCGGATACTTTTGTTTTTAACACTTATCGAGTACGAGTAATTAAAGTTTAAATTGGCCTCTAATTTTGGCCCTTTTTGACTGGGTGTCACATTCTCCCCTTGTTAGGAGAATTTCGTCCCGAAATTCAACCGAAACCTATGTCCGCGTGTTTCTAAGGTCGACTATGTGATATGTCTAATTCTAAGATATCTGATTTATCCGAGTCCTCTCCCCTTGTTAGGCTTAAGCCTACCGATCACTAAAGGAATGTGGGAGAATTTTGATTTCTATTCGACCGTTATCTACGTGACAAGGTCAATCCGTATCATCAAGCATTACCACGATTTGGATCTATAATCCACCGAACTATGTAGACCTTACTGTGTCATTAGAGTTTAGCGTAACTACAACTACCGTACTAGATGTACAACCGTTCTGTATTAACAAATATAAATTTCTGATACTTATCCCGATTTATGTCACCAAAGTAATACCCGACTAGATCACCGAAATGATAACCGTATTATATCACCTAAGTGATACCCGAACTAGATCACCGAAGTGATGAACGTATTATATCACCGAAGTGATATCCGAACTAGATCATCGAAGTGATAACCGTATTATATGTCAAATCATGCATACAGAATTAATTACCGAATTGTATATCGTCTTAGCTAACCGTAAACTACAGCACACACTACTACTGATTTATCCGTGATTAGGAAAACGATTAGTTTTCCTCGAATGAACGATTCTGACAAGATGGCGAATTTGCCGATGTATATCAGTAATGACATCCGAGTTACCGATCTCAACAAAAAGCCTAGCCATTGAATTTTAGAGTGTAATTACGTATTACACTACCGGACTCGATTAACCACAGTTTGCTAAACCAATTGTATATTTACCGTCAAGGAATAGAATAGACATTATGCACAAAGTACGTACCGGCATCAGGGTCTGGTTGAGAGTTCCAAGTTCTAAATAGCCAGTTTGGATTTGTGAAGTCGTTGGCTGAGTCTACAGGTTTGACTTTCATTGATTTTTCATTGTTCGTTTGCTTAATCATAATTTAATACCACCAATTATTTACATTCAATTTTAATCCTAAAACTTTGTACAAAAATAGAATTTCTCAAAAATAAAAATTGACATCATAACAACGAAATTAAACGTGTAAATAAAGGTGTAAAAATAGGATTCCATTAAAAACGTATTCAAACATTCATTTTTTAGTTATTTAAAACTTACAACACATGTAAAATTGGGGAAAGTTATGTTTTAAGAGTTTTAGAAGCTAAATTTGACTCTGAAATATGGACAAACCGCCTTTAGCGGTTTGATAACGCGTTCATCTTATCGCAACCATTCCATACATAATTGACACATAATGTAACAATTAACAGTTCAAAAAAAATACTCATCACGTAACTTTTAGTAATTATAGGGGTATCTTACAAAAATATATCAAAAATGCTAGATATATATTAATATAGATATATAGACATGGAAGTTAAAAATAAATATTTTTTTTAAACTTAAATGTATTATATATTAATTAGTTTATGGTTTAATAATGATAGTATTAATGTGAATTTAATAGATATTGATATATAGACATTGAAGTTAAAATTAAATGTATTATATTAATTACTTTATGGTTTTAAAATGATAGTATTAATAATGTGAATTGAATAGATGTAAGGGTATGTTAGTCATTTACATGTAATTTTAAAAAAGGTCTTAGTAATTATAGGGGTAAAATAGTAATTTCTATCTTAAAAAAACATCACAAATGTTATATATATATATATATATATATATAAATTTGTTAATATGATATATAGACAATAATTTGTTAATAGATATATATATTGCCGTCTTTATGGATTCAGCGATATTCTTTCTTCTCTCAGATGGTGGTTCCTACCCTCTCTTCCCAACCTGATAAGTTAGTTTGGCGTGATGGGGCTGAAAATTTCTCTGAGTTTCGGGTTGGTGAAGTTTGGGATGCTATTCGTTCGAGGGGTTCTAATGTTGATTGGGCTTCTATAGTCTGGTTTACTCATGGTATCCCTCGGCATTAATTTCATTTATGGCTGGTTTTTAAAGGCAGGTTGAAGGCTCAAGATCGCCTGAGGCAATGGGATGTTGGCCCCTCGGTCAACTTAAACCTGCTTCGGTGCCTTCTTTATGGATCATGCCCTGATTCACATTCTCATCTGTTTTTCGAGTGTTCTTTTTCTTCGCAGGTTTGGTTCCGGGTTATTAGTCATGCTAAGATGCAGGTGGTTTCGGATAAGCTGGAAGATCTGATTCCTTTCTTCATGAATGCTACATTAGTGAAGAATATTGACCATGTGATTTCTCGTCTTGTTTTGGCTGCTTCGACTTACTTTATTTGGCAAGAGCGTAATCTTCGTCTCTTTAATAAAGGAAAGAGGACTTGTTTGGAGCTTACTGAAGTTATCATTTCGACCATCAGGTTGAAGATGGTTTCTTTCACATTTAAACCTTCTTTTCGGGCGGTTCGAGCTATGGAGAGATGGAAGATCCCGAAGTCGGTGTGTTCATCTTCTGATTAGTCTCCTTTCTATGCGGTTGCAATTGATTATTGCTTGGAGTCTGTTTAGGTTGTTTGGTTTTTGGTTGGCTAGGTAGTGCTTTATGCTGGTTGTCATACACATGGCATGTCATGTGTATGCACTTAACCCTTTTATAGGTTAAGTGTTGTATTTTCCTTGTACCTGTAACGTTTTATCATTTATATCATTTGCCGGGATACCCCCTTTACCCAAAACAAAGTTTTTTTATATATAAATCTTATAAGAATATATACATATATATGATAAAAATAGATACATATATATATATATATACATATATATATGATAAAAAATAGATATATATATATATATAAATAATGTACATGTATAAAAAATAAGGTATATATAAAAAAAATAATGTAAAAAATGCGACTCGCAAATTTTTCTCGGGCAAGGGCAAATCGCAAATCGCAAAACAAGGATTTACGATTTTCCATGGCTTATTTTGCTTGACCACAGATCAGAATCAACGGCGATCGCAAAATTCTAGGGGCGGAGGTAAATCGCAAAATCACATTTTGCGATTTGCGATCTCGGGTATGCTCGGTTAGTGGCATTTTTTGTGATCGGGGTCGCAAATTGCATAAACAGGATCGCAAAAGCAAATTTGCTTTTCCGATTTCGAGGGGTATATCGTCAATATTTTTTTCAGGAAGGCAAACCATATACACTTAAAATATAAGTGGCATTTTTTTTTATTTCCCGAAATAAGATATTTTCATAGTTAGAGTAAATGATCTTAATATTAAGGAAGATTAAATGATGTATGTATTGTTCACATATCCAAAAGGTCTACTAATTGAAACTATAATATATTGAGACAACCTTTTTGGAACACTATCTATCATGTGGTGGAATGCTATGAGATTCTATTGTACCATAATTACATGTGTTGTGTGTTTCTGTATTCAATTTGAACAACAAAACAAATTTGGAGGGTTAAATACTTGTAAATATAGTTAACTATGGTTTGATATTTATAGTATGTACCTACATGGACGTAAACTGCATATAAGAAACTTGTTATATGTATGTTGGGAGGTGCTATCTATATAAGGTGTCATGTAATATCTTTACAAGTTGACACTATTGGGAAAAACGGTCTCACAGATTTCCCAACAACTCAGCCCAATGAAAACAGTAAAGAAATATGAACACAAGAATATACGTGGAAACTCCAAAACCGGAGAACAAACCACGGGCCTCCAAAGAGAAAAGATTCCACTATATGAAATTATTACATTCACATAGACTAATCTCTTAAGCCACCGCCCAACCAACAATCACACCTTCCAAGGATTTGACTCACACCTTAAACACTTTAAAGCAAAAGGAGAAAGAAAGAATCAAAATAGTTCAGATGTATATTGATTTGGTACATTTTGAAACTAAGGCTTAGGCCTCCAATTATAACAAAGGAGTCACCCCCTCCTTTGTTCCATCCACCAACGTGGGACAAAACTCCCATTTTATTTTAGCCAAAAACCAACAATCTCCACCATGGATAAAATAAAAATTACCTTGTTCCATCATCAGACCATTGTCTCGACCGATAATCATCATTTGAAGAGAATTATCATACTCCACCATAAAAGAGTATCTCCACTCAAAATAACCCATTCTAAGCATTTCACCTTGACACATGTCGAAAAAACTTGCTGAAATTGATTATGGTGCAACTTCCCCTGTTTGGCTCACCTGGAAGTTCCTCAGCCATCGACATCAATTTCCACCACACACCTTGCATTTTAAGCCAAACCAATGCCCATGTGTAAATAAATACCTATGGAACCGTTGACAACCATCCCTTTCCCATGTTAGCGTGGACACACCATGAGGATGTCATCTCTTAACAAAACTCATTATTCTCCGTGAGAACGGAGACATTGTCAGCAGATTTGGAGCCCTTTGCCGAATCCGCTCCACCTGGACAATCTATCTTGACATGCCTAGACTTCCCACACTTCCAGCATATTAGATTTTTCTTGGAGTTCTTTTTCTTCCTATCTTCACTTACCAAACCGTACCTTCTGATGTAGTCTCGCCCTTACCTTCCAGTCTTTTCTCCTTAGATAGGAGTTTGCTAGTAACGTCTTCAAACTTTAGGGTCTTTTTCCCATACATCAGAATAGGTTTCATGTGCCCATAGGAGGATGATAAATATAATATAAGTCTCAATGATTTATCTTCATCATCAACCTCAACTCCAATAGCCTCCACATTTGAAACAATGTTATTAAGAACACTCAGATGATCTGAAATTTTTGTACATATTTCCATACGTAGAGTATGGAACTATTCCTTAAGACACAACCGGTTTTAGATGCCTTTGCCTTGGTACAACTGTTCAAGCTTCTCCCAAAGCTCCTTTGCCGTTGATAACCCATGCACATTTGCAAGAACATTCTTTAAAAGACACAAACGAATAGCACTTGCTGCTCTCAAATCCATATCATCCCATTCTTCATCATCGATCTTACTAGCCTTGCTAGAATCACCGCTAGAAACAGGGGTTGGTTTCCCCTTCAGTGCCTTGTGTAACCCGAACTGAATCAACACATCCTTGACCTGAACTTGCCATAAGCCAAAATTGATCCTTCTATCAAATTTCTCTGCATCAAAGCTCATTGGACTGAACTTTGACATCGTATCTGTATCTCAAAAAATTACTAGTATTGTATACAAGAAAAGTATGTTTCCAGCCAATTAGTAATACACCCAGGAGAAAAAGGATCCCAGGAAAGAGTGGTGGGTCACGATGGACACGCTTAAATACCAAGTCTTTCCTTATCCAGAAATTTTTCTACACGTGTAAATACATCAGGCTCACATATAATTCTATCATATACAAGACAATCAATAGAACCAAGATACCCAATACGATAAATAGAATTCGTTTTTGATGTGGAAGTTCAGACAAAACTGCAACCACAGAACATACTATAAAATTCAAAAACCGAGACCTCCACCAAAACCTTGGCTCTGGTACCACTTGTTGGGAAAAACGGTCTCACAGATTCCCCAACAACCCAGCCCAATAATAATAGTATAGAAATATGAACACAAGAATATACGTGTAAACTCCAAATCCGGAGAAAAAACCATGGGCCTCCAAAGAGAAAAGATTCCACTATATGAAAAATTATTACAATCACATAGACTAATCTCTGAAGCCACCGCCCAACCAACACTCACACCCTCCAAGGATTTGACTCACACCTTAGACATTTTAAACCAAAAGGAAAAAGAAAGAATCAAATACTTAAGATGTATATTGATTTGGTACATTTTGAAACTAAGGCTTAGGCCTCCTTTTTTAACCAAGGAGTCACCCCCTCCTTTGTTCCATCCACCAATGTGGGACAAAACGCCCATTTTTATTTTACCCAAAAACCAACAATCTCCACCATGGATAAAATAAAAATAACTTTGTTCCATCATCAGACCATTGTCTCGACCGACAATCATAATTTGAAGAGAATTATCATACTCCACCATAAAAGAGTATCTCCCCTCAGAATAACCCATTCTAAGCATTTCACCTCGGCACATGTCGAAAAAACTTGCTGAAATTGTTTATGGTGCAACTTCCCCTGTTTGGCTCACCTGAAAGTTCCTCAGCCATTGACATCAATTTCAACCACACACCTTTCATTTTAAGCCAAACCAATTCCCATGTGAAAATGAATACCTAAGGAACCGATGACAACCATCCCTTTCCCATGATGGCGCTGACACACCATGAGGATGTCCTCTCTTAACGAAATTCACTATTCTCCTTGAGAACGGAGGCATTGTCAGCAGATTTGGAGCCCTTTGCCGAATCTGCTCCACCTGGATAATCCATCTTGACATGCCCAGACTTCCCACCCTTCCAGCATATTAGATTTCTTTGGAGTTCTTTTTCTTCCTATTTTCACTTACCAAAACCGTACCTTCTGATGCAGTCTCGCCCTTACCTTCTGTTTTGGTCAAAAAATTACACAAGGAAATTCAATGAACAAATTAGTAAAGTGAGGTAGTGTGCTTTGATTTGATTTCAAGACAATTTGATTGAAAATTATAGTTTGAGATGAAAACTTGTAACTTAAGAACACATCGATGTACGAGGAAAACCCTTGATCTATTATAGATCGCTGGCACAAAACCTCGGGAAGGATCAAACGATCCTTGCCTTATGTTTATCTTATTGAATGAAATGAAGTTACAAACTAAAGAGCACAAGAATGATCGTCTAAGTGTGAAAATGGTGAAGTGTGAGAGTGTAAACGAGTTGCAGAGAGTGTAACTGAGTGTAAGTGATGAATATCAGTTAGCCTAATCGATCATTCAAGCCACGTTTATATACTACAAATTGATAACAGGTAATTCCGAAATATCCAGGATCATCTTCGATATTCAGTAGAGCGTCCCAACGTTCATATGACCGAGTATTCCACACATGTTGACTTCCTTCTTCATAATTCAAATATTCCTTCAGCTTGATACGATCCAAGGAAATTGGGACTACTTTCACGTCCCTCATGACCTAGTCAAAACATGATAAACATGCGAAAATATTAGTAGTAAAGGGATCCCAAGATATATAATATCTGGGATCCTTATAATAAGCATTTATTATAAGATAAACAAAATAATACTAAGTCCAAGACATTCTATTATCCCAGACTTAATTATATTCGGGATAATTATAAGTTAGTGATCCTGAAATAGAAGACAATATCCCTACTGGGATCCTGAAATATAACAATCTCAATAGTAAGGTTAAATGACTATTATCCCTATTTTAACATAATCTTGAGGATAATATAGACATACCTGAGGATCCTTCATAATATAGCAAGTCAGGATCATACTTTTCCTTATCCTATTTGTAAGTTCAATATCCTGCACATGAGTTATCCAAGAGCAATCCAGGATCCTTATAAACACTCAACATAGTAACTAATCTGGGATCCTGCATGGTTAGTGAAAATCTCAAATGTTTACCTTCCAGTCTTTTCTCCTCAGATAGGAGTTTGCTAGTAACATCTTCAAACTTCAGGGTCTCTTTCCCATACATCAGAATAGGTTTCATGTCCTCATAGGAGGATGATAAATATAATATATGTTTCAATGATTTATCTTCATCATCAACCTCAACTCCAATAGCCTCCAATTCTGAAACAATGTTTTTAAGAACACTCGGATGTTCTGAAATTTTTGTACCTATTTCCATACGTAGAGTATGGAACTGTTCCTTGAGACACAACCGGTTTGAGATGCCTTTGCCTTGTTACAAATGTTCAAGCTTCTCCCAAAGCTACTTTGAAGTTGATAACCCATGCACATTTGCAACAACTTTCTTTGAAAGACACAAACGAATAGCACTTGTCGCTCTCAAATCCATATCATCCCATTCTTCATCACCGATCTTACTGGCCTTGCTAGAATCACCGCTAGAAATAGGGGTTGGTTTCCCCCTAATGCCTTGTGTAACCCGAACTGAATCAACACATCCTTGACCTGAACTTGCCACAAGCCAAAATTGATCTTTCCATCAAATTTATCTGCATCAAACCTCATTGGACTGAACTTTGACATCGTATTCGTATCTCAAAAAGTTACCAGTATTGTATACAAGCAAAGTATATTTCCAGCCAGTTAGTAATACACCCAGGAGAAAAAGGATCCCAGGAAAGAGTGGTGGGTCACGATGGATACGCTTAAATACCAAGTCTTTCCTTATCTATAACTTTTTCTACACGGGTAAAATACTTCAGGCTCACATAGAATTCTATCATATACAAGACAAATAATAGAACCAAGATACCCCAATACGATAAATAGAAATCGCATCTGATGTGGAAGTTCAGACAAAATTGCAACCACAAAACATACTATAAAATTCTAAAACTGAGATCTCCACCAAAACCTTGGCTCTTATACCACTTGTTGGGAAAAAAGGTCTCACAGATTCCCCAACAACCCAGCCCAATGAAAAGAGTAAAGAGATATATGAACACAATAATATACGTGGAAACTCCAAAACCGGAGTAAAAACCACGGGCCTCCAAAGAGAAAAGATTTCACTATATGAAAAATTATTACAATCACATAGACTAATCTCTTAAGCCACCGCCCAACCAACACTCACACCCTCCAAGGATTTGACTCACACCTTAGATACTTTAAACCAAATGGAGAAAGAAAGAATCAAATACTTAAGATGTATATTGATTTGGTACATTTTGAAACTAAGGCTTACGCCTCCTTTGATAACCAAGGAGTCACCCCCTCCTTTGTTCCATCTACCAATGTGGGACAAAACTTCCAATTTTACTTTAGCCAAAAACCAACAGACACGTCACCATATCTTCCCATTTTTATTCCATACTCTAGTTATGGAAGTCTTAACATTCCTTATTCGAAGAAGGGTGGATGAATCTATCTATTTTAAGTACCATGTTAGATTTGATAAGTTGGTCCTGGTTTTGTTTTCGCATGGTGATTTGAATTCGGTCCAGGTGCTTCAGTCGGCACTTACTGAATTTAAAGAAGTTTCGGGTTTGGTTCCTAGCATTCCGAAAAGTATTGCCTTTTTCTGTAATGTTCCTGGGCATATTCTTCAAAGCATTTTTTCATCTATGCCTTTTGAGGAAGGAACTCTTCGTCAGATATCTAGGAGTTTCTTTAATTGCAACAAGATTAGTTCAGTCGGATTGTAAACCCCTGCTTGGAAAAAGTTCAGAACAGAGTTAGCAACTGGAAGAATAAAACTCTATCTTTTGCTGAACGGATTCAACTAATTTCTTCGGTTTTAACTTCTTTGCAAGGGTATTGGGCTTCTATGTTCATTATTCCGGCTTCTATTTTAAAGGATATGGAGAAGATTATCAGAGGTTTTTTGTGGTGTCAAGGACCAATGAAGGTGGGTAAAGCTAAGGTGGCATGCAAAGATATTTGCCTTCCTAAATGGGAAGGTGGCTTGGGTATTAAACGCCTGAGCGAATGGAATATCTCTCTTATGACATCTCATATTTGGAGTATTATATCCAAGAAGAATTCCATTTGGGTCCGCTGGGTCTATGCATATAAGCTGGGGGATTGTAGCTTTTGGGATGTTCCTCCCAGAGTTGCATGAGTTGGGGTTGAAGTAAATTATTACAAGTTAGAAATAGTAGTCGGCCTTTCTGTTGGTATAAGCTTGGTGATGAAAGATCGGCTTCACTCGCCCTGGTTTCACTAGTGCGGATTCTGTTGCTGATCTCTTGGAGGGTGATTCTTGGAAATGGCCAACTCTTTGGCTCCAGAAGTACCCGTTTCTTTCTCAAATTGAAGTTCCAGTTCTTACTTTGCAACCTGACAAATTAATGTGGCGTAATCATGATGGTAACTTGTTGGATTTCAGGGTTGTGGAAGTTTGGGATTCTATCCGGCCGAGGGGTTTAGTGATGGACTGGGCTCCTATTATTTGGTTCTCTCACTATATTCCTCGGCATGCTTTTTATCTTTGACTTGTTTTTAAAAGGAAGCTGAAGACTCAAGATCGTTTGAAGCAATTGGATGTTGGCCCTTCGGTTGACTTAAACCTGCTTCGATGTCATTTATGTGGGTCATGCCCTGACTCAAATGCTCGTCTTTTCTTTGAATGTTCTTTTTCTTCACAGGTTTGGTTCAGAGTGTCTAGTTATGCTGATATGCGGATTGCGTATGATAATTTTGAAGATTTAAAGACTTTCTTCATCTCTGCTAGAGCTCTGAAGAATATTCACCATGTGGTTTGTCGGTTGATCTTAGCTGCTATGGTCTACTTTATTTGGCAAGAAAGGAATTTTCGTCTATTCTCCAAAGGTACTCGCTCTGCTATTGAGGTTGTTGATGTCATCATTCACACGATTAGGCTAAGGATGGTGTCTTTCACTTTCAAGCCTTCATCTAGAACTCTCCGAACCATGGAGAGATGGAAGCTTCTTAGGAGGATGTGTTTTTGTTGAGCTGTTGATCTCTATGCGGCTCCAGTGGATTATTGCTTGTTTTTATTAATGTTGCTTATTTGCATGTTTTTGTTTAGAGGTTGTGTTTTCTGGCTGTCATACACATGGCATGTAATGTGTATGCCTTAGTGTTTCTTTTTAGGCTAAGTTTTGTGGTGTCCACAATCTTGTAATTGTAATTCTTATCTTTTTTATAATATTTACCGGGGATTTCCCCTTTACCCAAAAATAAACATACATATAATGTCAATAACAAGTTCTATGCATACAATGTAAGCACGAGTAGTTAGGTACACACACGATATATATCAGTTAAATACATTTACAAGCTTTTAACTCAAATTATAATACCAATAGCAGATCATTCTTGATGGTAATTAAAATCCTATTAAAAGAATTTTTTTTCTTTTAGACATCTCAAATCTTTTAAGAAAAGATATCCTCTAAAATGGAAAATCGTTTTAATAAAACCTTCCATTAGAGATGCACAAATGAGAAAGACAAAGTACATATCACCTAAATCTATGTCAGCGGTGCATATTATGTGGCTTGACATGTGGATGATTGTATTAACCATGTATAATTTGATTATGTAAAGAAATTTGGCCATTTTATTAGTATTCTATATATGCATGAAACTATATAATAGATGTTTTATTGTATATAGATTAACCAAATACAAGTAGTCAACAATCACATATCAAGTAAATTCATATACATTAGCTATTTTTAAGAATTCAAATACATATGTGGTTAATATACCAAAAGGATATCAAACTTTCACAAAATATTAACGATTGAATTAATATGTAAAGTTAAATTAACATAAATATAGTGAATTGAAGTAAAGCTATATGTATATAAGTAGTTTAGGGAGTAATATGTAAATGGTAGAAATCTGATGCATATTTTTGTGCATAGTTGGAGGTAATGTTTTAAGACCCGGTTCGACCAGACCGGTCAGACCGTATTTTTAGAGGATTCCAGCTCAAAAAATTTCGATTTTTCAATAATATGACTAGTCAACGACTCGTTTGGCCCGACCGGTCGGACCGGGTTGAATCGGAAACCGGAAAAGGGTATTGACCTGGTTTGAAATAAATTACTTTTTCTTACCTAATTAAATTAGTTACCCAAAAAATCAAACGCGCCTTTTTTCCCCATATCAGTGGCCTAATGTAATTTACCTAATATATAAATATATAGTCTTAATGAAATATGTGTGATGTGGATTTTTGTTCTGTGTCATTTATTTTGGGTAAGGATGTTTACAGTAGCTCAAAATATATATAGTAATAGTAATGAGTAAGGGAGTTCAATAATTATATTAAACTAGGTAAAATGGACAATTACAGTAAAGCATATAAGCTCAAATGTTTAACATATTGATATATGGTTGTATCAGAGACAAAATGGATAATGATACTCCATTAAAACAATTGTATTAGTATATTTTAATAAACACTATGTCTTTATGGTTCCGTATTAGGATATGTATGAATTAAAGTTTCATTCTTTATGGTATATGATGCGGTGATTTGGGTTGACGTTGGTTTGTTTGAACTTTGATGTTGAATTATTTAATATTTAGATTAAGAATGTTGTTTAATATTTAGGTGAGTCTCATAGCCCTCATTTTGTTGTTTTTAACCCAGGGGTGGGAATACATGCTTGTTTTGTTTTACATGTGAACGCAAGTATCAAAATATCATCATATACTACATGAGTTGTTTTCTCTAATCATTTTAAGTCCTCTAGCATAGTTTGGTAATACTTTTGTAGCGTGAATGTTAGTGTATGGTACCATATGGGATTGACAATCGTCGTCCAGGTTGGAAGCCCCAACTGGTCAAACGGACGCATAATCATTTGTTCATACGAGTGTAGATTAGGCACTAGCAGAGAGGCACCCTCGATGAGGCACTTGATTGTGATCCTGACCCGTCAGTTAAGCTCAAACTATGTGCTCATGGTAATGATATACACTCATTCATTTATTTTCTTGGCTGCAAATCATTATACTTAAATCTTGTGGTTCATCAATCATATTTTATCATGTTACAAACATGTGAGCTCACCAGCTTTTAGCTGACCGTTTTAGCGTGTATTCTCAGGTTCCCAGCAGCAGTAGGTCTGCTCTCTATCAGGATACTTAGCTCGAGTTGCATACAGACATCAGGAGATTCCCTTGCATTTCTACATTTTGTATAATTAGATATGCCTTAGAATCTCTCAAAGTTGGCTTACGAGGTTTTGTAACAATTATAACCTTGTAATACTTTTATGAAATCAATGTAATTGTAAACTACGCATATAGAGTCGTTCATTATATATCTTATATGTTGTGATTAACTGATTAGTCGCACCAAATGAATGTTTTCGCTAATCACGAATTTAGGGATGCGACACCTTATGTTTATCTTATTGAAATAAAAACAATTACAAGCTAAGAGCACGATGATGAACAAACTAAGTGATTGAAATGTGTTTAAGTGACCACTTGTCTAGATGGCCCATTGGTAAGGAGGGCCCTTGGCTTCCTAGAGGTCAAGGGTTCAAACCTTGCCATGGGTAAACATTTAGCATGCTAGGTACCCACCCCTGTAAAACACATGGGCTCTGGAGGAACTTGCTGGATAATGGTTCATTCCAACTCCAGACACCCCCACTGTGCCAGGGGAGTTGCCCAAAGTCATCCTTGTGGGGTGGTCAATGACTAGTGCCAAAGGCACACGGGACCAGGGTGTTCCCGCCAATTTACACCTTTTTGCTGGAAATGTGTTTAACTGTAGATGAGCAGAGTGTAACTAGTGATAGAGTGCAGAAGTTAGCCTAATACGATCATCTCGCCTCAATTTTATACTAAAAGTACATAATAAACAATTCTGAGAATTCCGGGATCCTCCCAAGATATGCTGGAGCGTCCATGACCAAGTAAACAACACGTGTTGACTCCACTTCTTCGTAATTCAAATATTCATTGATCAAATAATTCAGAACCACTCATCCACGTCCCGTAAGACTTGGTCAAAGGGGAAAAATACATATCGGTTAGTAGTAAGTGATCCCGAGATATTAGATATCTGGGATCCTCACAGGCGCTCAAGTATGACAATCATATATCCAAGTTATCTCATGATCTCAGTCTTAAATCAGCTGAGATCACAATATATCCATGATCCTGCAAGCCTGTAAAACATAATTATATCCCAACAAAGATCCTGCTGTATAACCATTAATCCAGATCCTTTATATACTCGGGATCCAACTATCTTCAAAGACATAAAGATAATTCACTCATATCACGAGATCTTGCACATACCCTATCAGGATCTTGAATAAATAATATATGTTACCTCCGTGTACCTCCAATCTGAGTATCCCGCATATTGCATATACATGAACTGTCTAGGATCTTTGTTACTTATAAAATATATGCCTTTTCGGGATCCTGCAAGGTTAGTCAAAAATCTACCCACAACAATTGCCTCCGAAGTTGTATTGTTAATTGGGATCCCGAAAATGATATAACTTCTGCAAATAACAATTAAATAGGAAGTTAGGTGAGACATTTTAGCTTATAGATTACCGTGCCCAAGTAATTATCATCTTTTGATAAGTATTAGACTCCTATCACTTCATATTACCATCTTTCCATCATCACATTTGCAGGTATTACTCCTTTCCTTTCTCTCTCATTTTAAGCTTATTTCTTTTCCTTTTATTTATCATGGCCTTCAGATGGCAAACAATATGAACCAGAATTTATCGATCAACAAATGATTTTAAACCCCGAACCCTCAATTTTCTTGATTCTGATATCAAAAAACTGAAGCTCAAAGGTTCCTTTCCTCCCGGTACTATTTTCCGTCCATATGATCTTGATGTTCATGCTGGTTTTCTGTCAAAAAGGTGGGTATGTTTCCCAGAATACACATTTACGATGGGCATTAAATAACCATTCCTCCTTTGTTTAACGATTTCTTTGCTACCATAGAACTTTGTTATTCCCAGACCATGCCTATGGTATGGCGCGTTTTTTCAATCGTTAAAATTGTCAACGATTTTCATGATAGGGGTCCGTGAACTTGCCCAAACGTACATACTTATTATTATTCTTTATTTCCTGTACCTTATTTCCTGTAGGTTATTGTTTGTTAATTTGTTAGTTTTAATTTTTAGTTATTTTATATTTTGTTTTTCTTCTTTTTGTTTTCTTGTTAGTTTTTGTTGTTTTGAACTTTGTGAGTGTGTTCCCTAGAAACCCTCACGAGACTATAACTCGTCCACTCGGGATACCGAGGGGTTTAAAGGCTTATTGAAAACGCAAAATGAAATCGTGATGCCTACGCAAGTGAGCTGTTGTATATTTTCAGAATCAGATCAAGAAAGCATTTTTCTTCAAGATCAGTGGAGTTTTCTGTTCACTTCTTTTCTATTCCCTATTTTACAATTCTTTGTTTTGCAATGACGACATTACTTTATTTTAAGTGGGGGATGGGGGAAAAGAAGTTTGTTTGTCCTGAGTTAAAAATCGATAAATATTAGTAGACTTTAGAACTTTGTTTTAAAGGCATTTTTTAGAAACATAGCTAGAAGGCATTCTATGTTTATCATTTTTCAACCCAATTTTTTTTTTATAAAAATGTATTCTCTTTAAGATTAGAAAATCTTGTAACGATTCTGGGAAATTTATGGGATAAATTGAACTTAAATTAGATAATTCATGATGTGATGTATCGATAGGCAATCTATGTATAAGTTGTTGAGCTATTAAATAAGATTAATTCAAGAAGCGGGTGATATTCCGAGAGGAACTTTAGCAATGTATGACTTTAGTCTTAATTCTTATATATGATAGCGTGCGATATGCCATAATTTTGGAATTTAATTACTATCATTTAGGGATATATTGGGCGTTGTTTCCTCTGTTGTACGTAAGTACAAACCTGGTCCCCGCTAGTATATTTAATGAAAAAGAGCAAAAAGAGTTTAAACAAACTCAAGATTTTAAAATGTAGTCAAATTATGTTGCTTTGTTGTACTGAGGTACATACCTGCCACCAATGGTTTGATTACAACGTTATCATGCTAAACCAAGGTCAAGTTATGTCACTCTGTTGTGTTTAGGCACAGACCTGTCACCAATGTCTTGACTTGAAAAATGATTATTTTAATTGGATATCCATAATCTGTGTAATATTAGCACGTTATATGTATGAGGGTATTTTTCTATTGAGAATCAAGGGTAAAGATGCTAGAATAATGATAAGTCAAGCTCAAATGCCTAAGTATAGATTGTTTAGGTGGACAACAATATCGGTATTCATTGTGAGCCATCTTGTATACATAATAATAATGCATGAGAAAACTGGGTTTCCTAAAAGAGTTTCTTGCTAGCTAAATCTTAAAGTTGAATTATTTTTAAGCTAAAAATGTGAATCGCGAAATGCTAGATAGTATGTAAGTCCCAACGCGCCCTTATTCGCCTATTAATGTTGGAATTTTGACTTTTTGAAGTTTTAAATCGATAGTCTACTTTTTTTTTTGGGTAAAGGGTTTTACCCCGGTGAATATATTATAACCAAAAATAAGAACAAAACGATGTGAAAGAGTCCACATCAACCTCGAAACAACCACCTAGCTATGAAGGCTACTCTATATGTATATGACATGCCATATACATATTACAATATAAAATAAACATAAAACATAGCCAGTATAGAATAAAAGAGCAACAAATAATCAAAACTACAATACTAGCCATTAGAAATACAAGACCGCGGCACGCTCCAAGCATTTAACAAATTCTCCACTTGAGCAGACCTTTTAAACTTAAACGTGATCAACTTGAGATGAATAGTAGAAAGAATTACATCCTTTAGTTGTTGAGCTGATCTGTCTCCTTCTAGCCAAATGAAATAGGTTACAACAGCAATAAGAAGATGACCAATAATACTTCTAGCCTTTCGAGATTTGGACATAGGCTGAACAAAAGCAATAATATCATCCCACTGGTCAGACACATGATGCATAGCCGCAAAACTTCGGACCATCTTCCAAACCTGTGATGAAAACGAGCATTCAAAGAATAAATGAGAGTGAGAATCAGGTTGAATATTGCACAATGGACACTTAAGCAGGTTTAAGTTAGTCGCGGGACCAACATCCCATTGCTTAAGCTTATCTTGCGTTTTAAACTTCTTTCGCATAACCAACCATAGATGGATCGCGTGCCTTGGAATACAATGAGGAAACCAAACAATATTAGTCCAATTAACCTCATGAGAACGCTCTCGAATTGAGTCCCAAACAGTAGAAACTGAAAAAACCGTCGAACCACCCGATAAATCACGCCAAACTAAAGCATCTTGTTGATCAAAGTGCAGAGTCGGGCATGGGACCTGATTAAGAATAGGAAATGAAACATACCAATCATTAGGCCATCTCCATTCACCATCAACAATCAGATCAGCCAACTTATCCTTAATCGAAAAACCCGCTTGAGTGATACGTCTAGGAGATAAATACTTCATAATAGGACTTAATGAGCACCAATTATCAAACCAGATATTAATCCGAGTACCATCACCAATAGAAGACCAAATAAAAGGTCTTATAGTATCTCGGATTTAGAGCAACTTTCTCCAACCCCAACTACAGCCTGGACGAAGCGGGACATCCCAAAAACTTCGCCCTTTCAACTTGTACGAATGAATCCACTTTACCCATAAAGATTCCCGACCTGTAAGAATACTCCAAACATGATAAGCCATAAGAGCAATATTAAAGGTATCCACACGCCGAATACCTAATCCCCCTTCAGACTTTGAAAGGCAAACCGACTCCCAAGCCACTTTAGCTTTGCCTCGCTTCATATCCCCTTGACACCAAAGGAACCCTCGGAGAAGTTGCTCTATGTCAGAGATAATCCGGCTTGGCAAGATAAAGACCGACGCCCAATATACATGCAAAGAAGATAAAACCGAAATGATCAACTGGAGACGACCAACAAATGACAAAAATTTATTCTTCCAGTCACCAATACGATTCCTAACCTTCTCCACCAGCACCTTGCAATCCTTATACAAAAGATTAGTCGAAATAAGTGGAACACCAAGATACTTAACAGGAAGAACACCTTCCTCAAATGGCATCAATGTCAAGATACAACTCTTAACATACGCACCCACATTACAAAAATAAGCCATGCTCTTTGAAATACTTGGAGTCAACCCCGACATATCTTTAAACAAATTTAACCCATCCATCAGGACACTAGCAGAAGCAACATTTCCACGAGCAAATAGAAAAAGATCATCTGCAAAACATAAGTTAATTAGCTTCTGCTCCTCACAGTGATTGTGAAAACAGAACTCCGGATTTTCTTGCACTTTCCGCTGCAAAATAAGAGTAAGAACCTCCATTACTAAAGTAAATAAATAGGGAGACAAGGGATCTCCTTGTCGAAGACCCCTTTTTCCCAAAAAATACCCATGCAGCTCTCCATTAACACAAATAGAAAAGGAAGTACTAGTAACACATGCCATGATCCAAGACACCATACGAGGATGAAACCCAAAACCAATGAGAGCCATTCTTAAAAAACTGCCAATCTACCATATCATATGCCTTTTGAATATCAACTTTAAAGGCACATCGAGGAGAGCCCCTCTGGTTATGGTAATTATGCATAAGTTCTTGGGTAAGAAGGATATTATCAGATATTTTCCTCCCCGGAACAAACGCCGATTGATTAATGCTCACAATACTTCCCAATGCATCTTTGATTCTATTAGACATTAACTTACTTATGCATTTATATATAACATTACAACAAGAAATAGGCCTATAATCATTAACACATGCAGGCACAACAACCTTAGGCACCAAAGCAATGGTCATGTGGTTAATCTCAGGAAGCAATTTCCCATTAACAAAGAAATCCCGAACTGCATTAAAAACATCAGGACCCATAATGTTCCATGATTTTTTAAAGAACATAGAAGTGTACCCATCCAGACCTGGCGATTTATCATCCCCAATAGAGAACATAGCTTCTTTCAGTTCTTCATAAGTCACCTCATGAATCATAAAATCAGCTACATTAGTATCCAATCGTTTAGAAAACAAACCCAAATCCGGACTAGTAGTAGGACAGCCCGCCACTCCAAGAAACTTCTGATAGTGATCAACAAAAACTTGAGGAATCAGATCCCCTTCAATATCATTCCCAAACGGATCCATAATCCTTGAAATCCGACTCCTATGCTTCCGACTCTTTACAGTGTTATGAAAATAAGCAGAGTTAGAATCACCAACACGAAGCCATTCGACCTTTGATTTCTGTTTAAGAAACCTTTCTTCATCCAACAAAGCCTCTTGAAAAGCATTCAAGTAGCATGCGTTTTCTTCTCTTAGAGCTTGATTGAACGGATCCTTTTCAACAACATTTTGAATCACATCAAGCTCTTTCCTAAGTTTCACAACTTTACTATGAATATTTCCTTGATCAAATAACAACTTCCTAAGAGGCTTTTTAAGCTGTTTCATCTTTTGCACAACTTTAAACATATTATGACCCTTGATCTCTCTAATCCATTCTCTTTCAACCAAATCAGCAAACCCCTCCTTATAAACCAGAAAATTTGAGAATCTAAAAGGACGAGGCTTGAGAATAGCTACCTGTGAAATCTTTAGCACGCATGGAGAATGATCTGAAATACGATAAGGCTGAAAAATCGCATAAGAATTCTGAAATTTATCCACAAACTCCACGTTACTCATGACCCGATCAATCTTCTTCAAAACACCACCCTTACCTTTTGGTTTCTGATTCCAAGTAAACTGCATACCTGTACTATTAATATCCGAAACTTCTAAGGATTCCACACACTCTTTAAACTCATTCATGGCAATGTCAATAGGTGCTCCAGAATAATGGTCTTCTATGTTTAAAGCCACATTAAAATCACCTAAAAGCACCCATGGTTTACCCCTAACAAACACCTTATGTCATTTAAGATTATGCCATAACTCCCTACGACATATATAATGATTATCCGCATAAATAAAAGAACAATAAAAAGCTTTCTTAGCAGTCTTGGTCACAATTAGAACATGCAAAACTTGATTAGAAGCATCAATCACCATAACATCAACAATATCAGGATTCCATCCCAATATTATACGAGAACCCTTACTACACAAATGACCATTAGACGTCCAATCCCATCTATGAAAAACCTCCTTACAAACATCTTGTAGTTTAGACACATCCACATGGGATTCAAGAATACCACACACACTTAAATTATTTTCTGCCATCACCTGACGAACCTCTTTTTGTTTAGGGGCGCGGTTCATACCCCTAACATTCCAAGAAGCAATACTAAACATTTGCATCATCTAGACCAGGAGTGCTTGTCCCCTCAGAATTAGCAGTCACCTTACTATCATTAATTATAAACTGAGATGTCTCATCAAACACCATGTCAACCTCATCATCCGAATCATCCGAATGCCAAAATGAAATCGATAGTCTACTTGAGGACAAGTAGGATTTAAGTGGGGGATGTTTAATAAATGCCAAAATGTACTATATTGTAGTACTAATTCACCCCGTGTATGATAGATTTCTAATTCTATTTATGTGAATAAGATACTTATTTCTTTCAAATTTGCATTTAGGAGTTTAATCAGAGCTTGGATCTAAAAGAAGCAGGAAACGGAATGGTGAAAAACTGATATTGTGCTTCCAACCGACAGTTGAATAATCCAACCGGCAGTTAGATTGAAGAAATGGGCTGCTAGTTTACGCGGGCCGGGATATTGGTGAAATTTCATCCAACCGGCGGTTGGAAATTTTAACCAGTGGTTGGATTGAAATGGCAGATTAGGTTAAAAACCTCATTTGCCTCATTTTAACCCTAACTTCTCATATACAAAAACCACAGGGTAGTAGCCGACAAGCAGAGGAGTTTTCTCCCTTTTTGGAGTGATTCGATGGTGACTTGGAGGCACAAGAAGGCTAGGATTGATGTCGATTGATCCTACTTCGTTTGGTTCACGATTCGGTTTGTGTATCATCTTCCAATTTCAATTTAAACATGTCTATGTGTTTAGTTTTGAGATTTTGAATCGAATTTGGCTGAGGATGAAGACGATGTGAATCTTCAAAACTATCATTCAATGATCGGTTCACTGATGTACCTCACTGCTTCAAGACCCGATATTATGTTTGCAGTGTCCATTTGTTCGCGTTTCCAGGCAAAACCTAAGGTTTCTCACGAGAAAGCAGTAAGGCAAATTCTTAGTTATCTAAAGTTTAAACCATCGCTTGGATTATGGTACTCTAATGAGGATAACTTTAAGTTGACTGCTTACTTTGATTCAGATTATGGAGGGTGTAATATTGATAAGAAATTGACTACGGGAGGATGTCCGTTCTTGGGAAATCGATTAGTCTCATGGAAGTATAAGAAGCAAACAACTGTTTCTACTTCCACAACGGAGGCGGAATACATTGCTGCAGCCAGTTGCTGTTCTCAAGTGCTCTGGATTCAGCACCAACTACGAGAATACGGGTTCCTTCTTACCCTTACTCCTATACATACTGATAACACCGATGCAATCTCAATCACCCGCAACCCCGTACAACACTCAAAAACAAAAAATATTGAAATACGTTTCCATTTCATATGGGATTGCTTATAGAAACATTTAATAGACTTAATTCACATCGATACCACTAAACAAAATGCAAACATTTTCACAAAAGCTTTTTCAAGGTCTCGATTTGATAAGTTAGTCTCCATGATTGGGAAGAAAGATCCCACTCGTAAGTGATTTGTGACTTGGAATTGTGTATATTCATTTGTGTTTATTAAAAAAATAAAATAATTTTTTTTTATCAAAATGTAAATCCACTAATACCAACAAGAGAGCAATACAACGGGTCTTCTAATACCACGAAAACCTGGGATCTGCTTGGCAAAGAACACAAACAAACAAATTCACCAAAAACTTGATGCGTGTGAAAGCGTCATGTTTTATTATTTGTAAATGAAAATACCTTATTAATACTATCACACAATCAGACAAGAATACCCGATCGGAATAATATAGCTATGGTAAGTCCAGGTCGAACACAGGAACAATGTTATTCAATTAAAATGGGATTATTAACTAAACTAATAAAGCAGTAGGATACGTTTTAGTTCCGTGGGAACATTCAATATGAACTATTTCCCTAAACCAATAACATAAAACAAGGTAAAGAGTAAAAGATAAACAATTAAAGATAGATACGTAATTGCTTAGGTTCTTCCACTCAGATTATATTATCCGGTTCATGTGTTTTGATTGTCTGATTGTGATTTCTTTTATATTAACTTAGTTATTAATCAATGAATCCAAGTTAAATGTAAATTAATCTCCGGTTCCGGTTAACTAATATCTACAATCTAGAGTCCCACATTAAACATCAATCCGACGTTGCTAGAATGTTACTCTATTGCGTGCTTTTCCCTAGATTGTGCATTAAGTGTTCACAACTTGTTATGATTAATCCTCGCGGTATGACTCAACAATACCTTATAATAATCACTTATTAGCTCATTCATTTTAGATTAGTTAATTACTATGCTCTTAACCTATCAAACTCAATCTATTTAGCAATAACTATAAACCTTAGTCTATAATCGTCAATAATCAACAATGTCAAAGGAACTCAATCTCGACAATACTATTGACCACGTTAAGTAGCAATTAATAATCACCAACAAATAAGGTTCTACGGAGATATGGAAGATCCCGAGATCCTTTGTTCTTGAGGGATGATTGTTTTTCGATGCAGATGTAGTAGATCATAGCTTGGGCCTAGTTGTCCTTAGTTTTGTTTTTCTTGGTTGTTAGCTTGGTTGTTATATGCTTGTTGCGTCAAGTATATGTGCTTAGTCTCTTTATTTGTAACACCCGCCAAATTAAGACTAGAGATTAGTGCTTAATCCTTTGTTAATACATGTAATTAGTTCGGATTTAAGCTAATTAATGTATTGAAATATATATTGATGAATATATACGATTATGCGATTTGATTAAATCGTACGCAAATCAAATCGAATGCAATTCGATTCAATTTATACGGACGTTGGTGAACAATTTTATTAAGTAATATGACATTATTTAATAACTCTATTTTTGTCCAAAAAATATTATTTAGATAATATTTCAACTCAAATTCGTATCATATTAACAACATTTACGCGATTAAAATAATAACTCGGGAACAAGACGAAACAAGTTAAGTTATATTTTATAACTCAATTATTAAGTATTTGATGAAATACTTCAATTAAAATATCGAAAAAATATTTGTATTTCAAAACCTATAATTAAATGTACGAAAAATGATTAAAACGACTGAGAAAACGAACACTGCTCAGAACGCGAAAGCACGGGATTAAAAGTTGAAGACCCACACTCCGGTGGTCCCCCACCCAACCGGCCAAGGAGGGGACATCACCCCCCTCCCTTTTCCCTCTTCTCTCATTCCCCACATCCTCACTCTCTCTTTTCTTCTTCCTCTTTCTTTCTCTCCACCTCCACCACCACATCACAACCACCTTAATTTACAAAATAACACCACCAAAACACCTCGGATTACTTTGCTTATTTGAAGAAAAACGACCACCTCGCAATGATCTACATTTCTATCTCTCCAGATTCCCCTCGCATGAAGTCGTAAGTATCCGACAAAAGTCGAAACTCTCTGATTTTACTCATTTTCACTTGTTTATGGGTTATTTAAGCTTAAAATGTCCAAATATGGGTTGGGTAAAAGAATCGGACCAAACGGTCGCTGGAAAACATGTTTTTGGCTCAAATACCGGCCAACAGCTCGTTGTGTCGCAGAGGCTCCAGGCCACCTGCGACACAAGCCCATATGTTGCTAAACCCTTACTTATGTCGCATATAGCAACACAAGTGACTGTGTCACAAACCCTTCGGATTTTACCAAGGAATGTAGATCCCCCGCCAACAACAACAACACCAAACCACACCGAGCCTGCTTTGAATGCGGAAATCCAGGCATCTCGACCCCAACCAGGGGCCAGCCCCTTGGACCCCGCCAGGGGTTGCCACCCCTGGGACTCCGCTAACCAGGGGCGCTGCCCCCGGACCCCCGTCACCTAAAGTTTATAAATACTTTTAAGTATAACACCTTTCAAAAATCAAAATAATAATGTGGGGTTATTATTACAAACAAATCACCAACGGGCCGTACATATTTTCAAAACTCAAGATTAATCAACCAAAGTGTAGTCATTTGGACATTCTAGTTGGACGAGCAACTACAAAGGTAGTCTTTTAAGGTACCAAATCAATTAATAACCATCGCTTGTCGTGGACACCCTCAGGTTATAAGTCTTCGGACAATCACTAATCGGCTAATCAACTCACGTTAATTGATTAAACGCATCAATACTCGGGTGAGTCTCTTGGCCCCTCTTTTACTGTTTTTACTCAGGGGTGTGCTTCAGTGCTTATTTAAACATGTGAATGCAAGTACAAACATTTTCATATACTGCATGAGTTTTACACAACAAATTATTTCAAAGTCCTCCGTCAGCATAGTTTGGTAATATGTTGTAGCGTGAATATTAGTATATGATATCATATAGGATTGACCCTCCTCGTCCGGGTTAGCAAGCACTAACTCGGTAAATGAACGTACTAGTATTTGTTCAGACGAGTGTTGATTAGGCACTCGTGGAGGCACCTCGCTCAGCCACTGATTGTGATCCTGACCCCACGAGTTAAGCTAAGACTATGTGCTCATGGTTGTATACATTATCTTTAATTTTGTTTGCTGGATGCAAATCTATACTTAAATCTTGCGGTTCATACAATATTATTTGATACTCAAACCTGTGAGCTCACCAGCGTTAGCTGACCCATTTTAGCATGTATCACAGGTACTCAACAGTAGATCTGGACTGCCCTCAGAGTTACTATAACTCAAGTCAGCATGCAGACAATAGAGATTTTCTGGCATTAATATATTTTGTCAAGTATTTATGTATTGAAATCTCTCATTAAATCGAACACGAGCTATGTACGAGTTCAACTGTTGTAAACATTTTAATATTAGTATATTTTGTTAAAACGACGCATATAGAGTCATTTGCTATATATATGTGTGCTTTGATTATTGATTAGTAACACCCAAATTATGCTTCCGCCAAACGGTAATTTGGGGGTGTTACAGATTGGTATCAGAGCCTAAGGTTATAGTGAATTAGGTTGCATTTAGTGGGCCTAGACTATGACCGTTAGGCAGTATTCCTTATTAAGTATGATTAGGTTCAGTGACTACATGGTATTGGTTTAATTAACATAGCCTGATCAACTATGTATAATTAAAAGAATATGATGTGGGATCTATAAGGAGTCATGACCGAACAGGATACACTAGTTGACTCTCACCATGAGAGAAATCGGGACTCAAACATGTCTATGTTAGACACCTTAGGCTATTATGTGGTATATATATATATATATATACATAGATAGGCCTCACTCAATATCTTAGGCTATATTATATATGTATTATGTGAATATAGGCCTCATTCCTTTTTAACACTTTGTCTCAGAATGGCAAACACACCACCCAATCCATCACACCCTCAATCCGGGTCGCAGAACCCGAGGGTAGCTAGGAGGAATGCCAGGTTGCCTCGAGCTGGCCCGTATCCCACTCACTTCACTTTGCCGGCCTTGGCTGCCAGGCTGAACCGTCACGAGCAACGACTTCGCACCATGGATGTCGCATTGCAAGAAACAAATGAAAATTGGAGACTCACAACGCTAGAGCGTATCAACCAAGACTCCAAAGATCACGAAAACACCGTTAGCAACATGAACATTCTTCACGACCAAGTGGTGGGACCGGGGGTAGAAGTCGAACTTTTGCGACTTAGGTTGGAACAATGTGAACAGCGCCTGAAAGAGGCCGAAGAATACTCAAGGATGCTGGTACAACGACTAGCCTTGGCAGAAGATAACGCCCAACAAACCAACAGACTCGCAAACACTATGGATCGACTCGTCACACTAATGGAAAGGATAAACTTGCGTTAGAGCTAGTGTGACTGTCATTTTGTAATCTATATCTACTTATGTAGGACTCTTACAATTCGAACCAGATGTAACAATTCCCGGTACCTTTTGTACTTCCCATATTATGTAATCTTTTGAAAACGAGTACTATGTACCAAACTTGGTTATCTTAGTGAAATATAATTATCACTTTGTACTATCATCGTATATTTCATCATATACACTTGTGATATATCATAATTTCACTCAAGTATCTCATTTTCTTTTCTTGATCTTGTTCAGCAAGATGCCACCGAAGCGATTCACCTTCAGCGAAATTGAAATCGCCCAACTCATCGCCCAAAGCGTGGCCCAAGCTATGGCTACTCGACATCCTAGTTCGGGCAGCGAAGATACAGCTGCCAATGGGCCTCAATCCAAACCTTGCTAGTACAAGGACTTCCAGAACTGCAAACCCTTGAGCTTCAAGGGAACCGAAGTAGCCATCGGACTGATCAGATGGTTCGAGAAAATGGAATCCATCTTCCACATCAGCAAATGTGCGGAAGAGGACAAAGTCAAATACTCCTCCTGCACCCTTGAAGATGGTGCCCTCTCATGGTGGAATTCATATGCCCAGTCCGTGGGTATTGATACCTCCTACCTACTCCCTTGGGAGGACTTGAAGAAAATGCTCACTGATGAGTACAACCATAGTGAACAACTACATAAGCTGGATGATGAGTTCTGGCACTTAAAAGTGCAGGGGACTGATATTGTTGGATACACCACCAGATTCCAACACCTTGCTATACTTCGCCCAACTATGGTGAGTACTGAGCCTGAGAAAATCAAGAAATATATCCGCGGCCTTCCGGAACCTGTCCGGGGAAACGTCGCATCATCAAACCAAACCACACTTCATGGCGCCATCTGGATGGCCCACAAACTTCTAGCCATGAACGAAGACTCTGAACCACCCACTTTTTCCTCCAACCACCTCAAAAGAAAGTGGTCCGACAACCACAACAACTCCCAAAACAAGAAACCCGACACCGTCAAAGCCTACAACTCAACCATCGAAACTAGACGGGGTTACACCGGGAACAAACCCTACTGTTCCAAGTGCAACCGCCACCATGAAGGTCCTTGCGGTCCCTATTGCAACAACTGCAAGAGGTACGGCCACCTCACCAAGGACTTTAGATCCCCCGCCAACAACAACAATACCAACAATAACACCAAACCACACCGAGCATGCTTTGAATGTGGAAATCCCAAGCACTTTAGGAATGATTGCCCGAAACTGAAGAACAAGGGCAACAACAACAACAATGCTAAAGGTAGAGCCTTCGTGCTCAACTCCGGGGACGCCCGTCAGGACCCGAATGTGATCACGGGTATGTTGCTCCTCAACAACTTAACTGCTTCTGTTCTATTGATACTGTTGCTCATAGAAGCTTTATTTCTGATGAGTTTTGTCCCCTACTTGACATCACCCCTATTACTCTAGATGTTAAGTACACTGTAGAACTAGCGAACGGTAAACTCATAGAAACCGATAGTGTGATACCTAATTGCATTTTAAATTTAGCCAACGAAACCTTTTTGATAGATCTTATGCCTGTTGAAATTGGAAGTTTCAACGTCCTCATTGGTATGGACTGGTTGTCCAAACACCGAGGCAAAATCGCTTATTACGACAAAATCATCCGCATCCCTCTCGCCGTCGGTAGAACCTTGATCATACAGGGGGAGACCGGTGGGATGAGTCTAAATATCATCTCTTGTCTGAAAACCCGAAAATTTCTGAGAAAGGGTTATCCTGCAATCCTCGTGCACGTCACAGAGAAAAAGTCGGAGGAGAAGCGACTTGGGGATGTGCCAATCGTTAGAGACTTTCTCGAAGTCTTTCCAGAAGAACTACCTGGTCTACCTTCACCTAGACAGGTTGAGTTCTCAATCGATCTTGTGCCGGGTGCCGCACCGGTAGCCCGAGCACCATACCGCCTAGCCTCATCCGAACTTCAGGAGCTGTCCACCCAATTACAGGAACTCCTGGAAAGGGGATTCATTAGACTGAGTTCTTCACCATGGGGAGCTCCGGTCTTATTTGTTAAAAAGAAAGACGGTTCTTTCCGAATGTGTATCGACTACCGAGAGTTGAACAAGCTAACTATCAAGAACCGGTAACCACTTCCTCGCATCGATGACCTGTTTGACCAACTTCAAGGATCGAGCTGTTATTCAAAGATCGATCTTCGATCAGGTTATCATCATTTACGTGTTCGCGACATCGACATCCCAAAAACCGCTTTCAGAACCCGTTATGGGCATTACGAATTTCAAGTGATGTCATTCGGTTTAACCAACGCACCGGCTGTATTCATGGATCTCATGAATCAGGTGTGCAAGCCGTATCTCAACAAGTTTGTCATTGTCTTTATCGATGACATCCTCATCTATTCATGCAACGAGCAGGAGCATGCGCAACACCTCAAAACCATCCTAGAGCTACTTAAGCACGAGGAGCTTTACGCTAAATTCTCTAAGTGTTAGTTTTGGATACAAACCGTTCAATTCCTCGGACACGTGATTGATAGTCAAGGAATTCATGTCGACCCATCGAAAATCGAGGCTATCAAAGACAGGCAAGCGCCAACCACTCCAACCAAAGTACGCCAATTTTTGGGATTGACCGGGTATTATCATCGTTTCATCGAAAATTTCTCCAAAATAGCCCAACCACTAATGACACTGACTCAAAAGGAAATGAAGTTCAATTGGACTGATAAACAAGAGTCAGCATTTCAGCTATTAAAACTCAAGCTTTGTAGTGCTCCTATTCTATCCTTACCCGAAGGCACCGACGACTTCGTGGTATACTGCGATGCTTACCATCAAGGTCTCGGTTGCGTGTTGATGCAATGAGACAAGGTCATTGCTTACGCTTACCGACAACTCAAAGTTCATGAGAAGAACTACACGACTCACGACCTCGAGCTAGGGGCCGTGGTGTTCGCCCTCAAATTCTGGAGACACTACCTCTATGGTACCCAAAGTACCGTATTCACCGATCACAAAAGTATCCAACACATCTTCGACCAAAAAGATCTTAATATGCGACAGCGTCGCTGGGTTGAGTTGCTCACCGATTATGACTGCGAAATCAAATACCACCCAGGCAAGGCAAATGTTGTTGCCGATGCCCTCAGTAGAAAGGAATGGCCGAAACCACTTTGAGTCCGAGCCCTCAGTATGACCATTCATAATGATCTCACCATTCAAGTTCACACCGCTCAACTCGAATATTTGAAACCCGTAAATGTCAAAAGCGTCCTTACGAGGCATTGATAAACAATTCGAAATCAAACCTAATGGCGTTAGGTACTTCTCAAATCAAATCTGGCTGCCTAGTTTTGGGAACCTGCGAGGCTTGGTGATGGATGAAGCTCACAAGTCTAAATATTCTATCCATCCGGGATCCGACAAAATGTATCACAGCATCAAGGAATTCTATTGGTGGCCGAACATGAAAACCGAAATTGCCACATATGTCAGCAAGTGTCTTAGTTGCTCGAAAGTCAAAACCGAACATCAAAAACATTCTGGTTTACTTCAATAGCCCAACATACCTGAATGGAAATGGGAACAAATCGCCATGGATTTCATAACCAAACTGCCCAAGTCATCGAGTGGTTGCGATACCGTTTGGATGATCATTGATCGTCTCATCAAATCTGCTCATTTCCTGGCGATCAAGGAAACCGATAAAATGGAATGCCTCTCACAAATCTACATCAAAGAAATTGTTTCTCGACACGGTGTCCCAACCTCGATTATTTATGACAGGGACGCTCGCTTCACATCTCACTTTTGGCAATCACTTCAAAAATTGTTGGGTACCCGGCTTGATATGAGTACCGCATACCATCCACAAACCGATGGCTAAAGTAAACGAACTATTCAGACACTGGAAGACATGATACGAGCTTGCATAGTTGACTTCGGTGCAAACTGGGAAAGACACCTGCCATTGTGCGAGTTTTCCTACAATAACAGCTAACATGCCAGCATTAAGGTTGCACCATTCGAGGCACTGTACGGCCGTAAGTGCCGATCACCGATCTGTTGGACCGAAGTGGGAGACAGCCAACTCACTGGTCCTGAACTCATACACGAAGCCACTGAGAAAATCTTCGAAATCCAAAATGGACTCAAAGCCGCACGTGATCGTCAGAAAAGTTACGCTGACGTGAGACGCAAACCACTCAAATTCCAGGTTGGGGATCGAGTACTCCTGAAAGTATCTCCTTGGAAGGGCATAATCCGATTCGGCAAACGCGGGAAGTTAAATCCCAGGTACATTGGACCTTTTGAGATCCTCGAAAGGATTGGCCCCGTAGCATATCGACTGCAGCTGCCAGCCGAACTCAGCAACGTGCACCTTACTTTCCACATTTCTAACCTAAAGAGATGCCTGTCTGATGAGACACACATAATCCCACTCGATGAGATCCGTGTCGATAACAAACCGCATTTTGTCGAAGAACCTGCTGAAATCGTAGACCGTGAAGTCAAACAACTCAAACAAAGTCGCATTCCCATCATTAAGGTCAGGTGGAATTCTCGGCGCGGTCCAGAATTCACTTGGAAACGGGAAGACCAAATGCGACTCAAGTATCCTCAGTTATTCACTGAATCTGCATTAAACGCGACCTCGAGCCAAATTTCAGGATGAAATTCTCCTAACGGGGGGAGAATGTAACACCCGCCAAATTAAGACTAGAGATTAGTGCTTAATCCTTTGTTAATACATGTAATTAGTTGGGATTTAGGCTAATTAATGTATCGAAATATATAGTGATGAATATATACGATTATGCGATTTGATTAAATCGTACGCAAATTAAATCGAATGTAATTCGATTCAATTTATGCGGACGTTGGTGAACAATTTTATTAAGTAATATGACATTATTTAATAACTCTATTTTTGTCCAAAATATTATTTAGATAATACTTCAACTCAAATTCGTATCGTATTAACAACATTTACGCGATTAAAATAATAACTCACGAACAAGATGAAACAAGTTAAGTTATATTTTATAACTCAATTATTAAGTATTTGATGAAATACTTCAATTAAAATATCGAATAAATATTTGTATTTCAAAACCTATAATTATATGTACGAAAATTGATGAAAACGACCGAGAAAACGAACACCGCTCGGAACGCGAAAGCACGGGATTAAAAGTTGGAGACCGACACTTCGGTGGGCCCCCACCCAACCGGCCAAGGAGGGGACATCACCCCTCCCTTTTCCCTCTTCTCTCATTCCCCACATCCTCTCTCTCTCCTTTCTCTTCATCTTTATTTCTCTCCACCTCCACCACCACATCACAACCACCTTAATTTACAAAATAACACCACCAAAACACCTCGGATTACTTTGCTTATTTGAAGAAAAACGATCATCTCGCAACGATCTACATTTCTATCTCTCCAGATTCCCCTCGCGCGAAGTCGTTAGTTTCCGACAAAACTTGAAACTCTCCGATTTTACTCATTTTCACTTGTTTATGGGTTATTTAAGCTTAAAATGTTCAAATATGGGTTGGGTAAAAGAATCGTACCAAATGGTTGCCGGAAAACATGTTTTTGGCTCAAATTCGGGCCAACAGCTCGTTATGTCGCAGAGGCTCCAGGCCACCTGCGACACAAGCCCTTATGTCGCTAAACCCTTACTTATATCGCATATAGCGACACAAGTGATTGTGTCGCAAACCCTTCAGACGTCGCATTTAGCAACACAAAACACTATGTCTCAAAACTTATTTCCGTCGCACATAGCGACACAACACCTTATGTCGCATTAAATTGCGGATGTCGCACTTAGCGACAAAAATACTTATGTCGCAGACATGATCTGAGACACAATAGACTACGTCGCACCTAGCGACACAAGCCTTATGTCGCACGTAGTGTCGCATGAAACAGAATAAAGAAAACACAGATTTTACCAAGGACTGTAGATCCCCCGCCAACAACAACAATACCAACAACAACACCAAACCACACCGAGCCTGCTTTGAATGCGGAAATCCTGACATCTCGACCCCAATCGAGGGCCAGCCCCTTGGACCCCGCCAGGGGTTGCCACCCCTAGGACCCCGCGAACCAAGGGTGCTGCCCCCGGACACCCGTCACCTAAAGTTTATAAATGCTTTTAAGTATAACACCTTTCGAAAATCAAAATAATAATGTGGGGTTATTATTAAAAAAAAATCACCAACGTGCCGTACACATTTTGAAAACTCAAGATTAATCAACCAAAGTGTAGTTATTTGGACATTCTAGTTGGACGAGCAACAACAAAGGTAGTCTTTTAAGATACCTAATCAATTAATAACCATCGCGTGTCGTGGACACCCTCAGGTTACAAGTCTTCGAACAATCACTAATCAGCTAATCAACTCACATTAATTGATTAAACGCATCAACACTCAGGAGAGTCTCATGGCCCCTCTTTTACTGTTTTTACTCAGGGGTGTGATTCATTGCTTATTTAAACATGTGAACGCAAGTACAAACATTTTCTTATACTACATGAGTTTTACACAACTAATCATTTCAAAGTCCTCCGTAAGCATAGTTTGGTAATACGTTTTAGCGTGAATATTAGTATATGATATCATATAGGATTGACCCTCCTCGTCCGGGTTAGCAAGCACTAACTGGGTAAACAGACGTACTAATATTTGTTCAGAAGAGTGTTGATTAGGCACTCGTGGAGGCACCTCGCTCAGGCACTGATTGTGATCCTGACCCCTCGAGTTAAGCTCAGACTATGTGCTCATGGTTGTATACATTATCTTTAACTTTATTTGCTGGATGCAAATCTATACTTAAATCTTGCGGTTCATACGATATTATTTGATACTCAAACCTGTGAGCTCACCAGCGTTAGCTGACCCATTTTAGCATGTATCACAGGTACTCAACAGTAGATCTGGACTGCCCTCAGGATTACTATAGCTCGAGTCAGCATGCAGATAATAGAGATTTTCTTGCATTAATATATTTTGTACAAGTATTTATGTATTGAAATCTCTCATTAAATCGAACATGAGTTATGTACGGGTTCAACTGTTGTAAACATTTTAATATTAGTATATTTTGTTTAAACGACGCATATAGAGTCGTTTGCTATATATCTGTGTGCTTTGATTATTGATTAGTAACACCTAAAATATGCTTCCGTCAAACGGTAATTTGGGGGTGTTACAGATTGGTATAAGAGCCTAAGGTTATAGTGAACTAGGTTGCATTTAGTGGGCCTAGACTATGACCGTTAGGCAGTATTCTTTATTAAGTATGATTAGGTTCAATGACTACATGGTATTGGTTTAATTTAACATAGCCTAATCATCTATGTATAATTAAAAGAATATGATGTGGGATCTAAAAGGAGTCATGACCGAACATGATACACTAGTTGACTCTGACCACGAGAGAAACCGGGACTCAAACATGTCTGTGTTAGACACCTTAGGCTATTATGTGATATATATATATATATATATATACATAGATAGGCCTCGCTCAATATCTTAGGCTATATTATATATGTATTATGTGAATATAGGCCTCATTCCTTTTTAACACTTTGTCTCAGAATGGCAAACACACCATCCAATCCATCACACCCTCAATCTGGGTCGCAGAACCCGAGGGTAGCTAGGAGGAATGCCAGGTTGCCTCGAGCTGGCCCGTATCCCATTCACTTCACTTTGTCGGCCTTGGCCGCCAGGCTGAACCATCACGAGCAATGACTTCGCACCATGGATGTCGCATTGCAAGAAACAAATGAAAATTGGACACTCACAGCGCTAGAGCATATCAACAAAGTCTCCGAAGATCATGAAAACACCGTTATCAACATGAACATTCTCCACGACCAAGTGATGGAATCGGGGGTAGAAGTCGAACTCTTGCAACTTAGGTTGGAACAATGTGAACAACACCTGCAAGAGGCCGAAGAATACTCAAGGATGCTGTTACAATGACTAGCCTTGGCAGAAGATAATGCCCGACAAACCAACAGACTCGCAAACACTGTGGATCGACTCGTCACACTAATGGAAAGGATAAACTTGCGTTAGAGCTAGTGTGACTGTCATTTTGTAATCTATATCTACTTATGTAGGACTCTTACAATTCGAACCGGATGTAACAATTCCTGGTACCTTTTGTACTTCCCATATTATGTAATCTTTTGAAAACCAGTATTATGTACCAAACTTGGTTATCTTAATGAAATATAATTATCACTTTGTACTATCATCGTATATTTCATCATATACACCTGTGATATATCAGAATTTCACTCAAGTATCTCATTGTCTTTTCTTGATCTTGTTTAGCAAGATGCCACCGAAGCGATTCACCTTCAGCGAAACTGAAATCGCCCAACTCATCGCCCAAACCGTGGCCCAAGCTATGGCTACCCGACATCCTAGTTCGGGCAGCGAAGATACAGCTGCCAATGGGCCTCAATCCAAACCTTGCTCGTACAAGGACTTCCAGAACTGCAAACCCTTGATCTTCAAGGGAACCGAAGGAGCCATCGGACTGATCAGATGGTTCGAGAAAATGAAATCCGTCTTCCACATCAGCAAATGTGCAGAAGAGGACAAAGTCAAATACTCCTCCTGCACCCTCGAAGATGGTGCCCTCTCATGGTGGAATTCATATGCCCAGTCCGTGGGTATTGATACCGCCTACCTACTCCCTTGGGAGGGCTTGAAGAAAATGCTCACTGATGAGTACAGCCATAGTGAACAACTCCATAAGCCGGATGAGGAGTTCTTGCACTTAAAAGTGCAGGGGACTATTATTGTTGGATACACCACCAGATTCCAACAACTTGCCATACTTCGCCCAGCTATGGTGAGTACCGAGCCCGAGAAAATCAAGAAATATATCCGCGGCCTTCTGGAACCTGTCCGGGGAAACGTCGCATCATCAAACCAAACCATACTTCATGGCGCCATCCGGCTAGCCCACGAACTTCTAGCCATGAACGAAGACTCTGAACCACCCACTTCTTCCTCCAACCACCTCAAAAGAAAGTGGTCCGACAACCACAACAACAACCAAAATAAGAAACCCAACACCGTCAAAGCCTACAACTAAACCACCGAAACTAGACGGGGTTACACCTGTAACAAACCCTACTGTTCCAAGTGCAACCGCCACCATGAAGGTCCTTGCGGTTCCTATTGCAACAACTGCAAGAGGTACGACCACCTCACCAAGGACTATAGATCCCCCGCCAATAACAACAATACCAACAACAACACCAAACCACACCGAGCCTGCTTTGAATGCGGAAATCCTGGCATCTTGACCCCAACCAGGGGCCAGCCCCTTGGACCCCGCTAGGGGTTGCCACCCTCGGACCCCGCTAACCAGGGGCGCTGCCCCCGGACCCATGTCACCTAAAGTTTATAAATACTTTTAAGTATAACACCTTTCGAAAATCAAAATAATAATGTGGGATTATTATTACAAACAAATCACCAATGGACCGTACACATTTTTAAAACTCAAGATTAATCAACCAAAGTGTAGTCATTTGGACATTCTAGTTGGACGAGCAACTATAAAGGTAGTCTTTTATGATACCTAATCAATTAATAACCATCGCGTGTCGTGGACACCCTCAGGTTACAAGTCTTCGGACAATCACTAATCGGCTAATCAACTTACGTTAATTGATTAAACGCATCAAGACTCAGGTGAGTCTCATGGCCCCCTCTTTTACTGTTTTTACTCAGGGGTGTGATTCATTGCTTATTTAAACATGTGAACGCAAGTACAAACATTTTCTTATACTACATGAGTTTTACACAACTAATCATTTCAAAGTCCTCCGTCAGCATAGTTTGGTAATACGTTTTAGCGTGAATATTAGTATATGATATCATATAGGATTGACCCTCCTCGTCCGGGTTAGCAAGCACTAACTGGGTAAACGAACGTACTAATATTTGTTCAGACGAGTATTGATTAGGCACTCGTGGAGGCACCTCGCTCAGGCACTGATTGTGATCCTGACCCCTCGAGTTAAGCTCAGACTATGTGCTCATGGTTGTATACATTATCTTTAACTTTATTTGATGGATGCAAATCAGTACTTAAATCTTGCGGTTCATACGATATTATTTGATACTCAAACCTGTGAGCTCACCAGCGTTAACTGACCCATTTTAGCATGTATCACAGGTACTCAGCAGTAGATCTGGACTGCCCTCAGGATTACTATAGCTCGAGTCAGCATGCAGACAATAGATATTTTCTTGCATTAATATATTTTGTACAAGTATTTATGTAATGAAATATCTCATTAAATCGAACACGAGCAATGTACGGGTTCAACAGTTGTAAACATTTTAATATTAGTATATTTTGTTAAAATGACGCATATAGAGTCGTTTGCTATATATCTGTGTGCTTTGATTATTGATTAGTAACACCAATATTATGCTTTCGCCAAACGGTAATTTGGGGGTGTTACATTATTTGACTATGCTTTCTTTTGTACTTGTAACGTTTATCTTTCCTTTTATAAAAATTACCAGGGTATACTCCCTTTACCAAAAAAAAAAAGGTTCTAGGATAATGTAACAATCTTCAATCAGACAACTCATTCACAACACAATTATAACCTTCAAACAATCATAATCCATGGTTCTTAAATTAAACAATATACATAAAGTCTAATTCATGATTCAGTTATACAAAATTGGATTCATAATCTCAAAACAAAATACATAGACATGTTTAAATTGAGATCGAAAGATGATACACAAACCGAATCGTGAACCACACGAAGTAGGATCAATCAGCATCAATCCTAGCCTTCTTGTGCCTCAAAATCGCCATCAAATTACTCCCAAAGGGGAGAAAACTCCTCTGCTAGTCGGCTTCTACCCTGTGGTTTTTGGTTATGAGTAGTTAGGGTTAAAATGAGGCAAATGAGCTAATCTGCCATTTCAATCCAACCGCTGGTTGGAATTTCCAACCGCTGGTTGGATGAAATTTCACCAATAGCCCGGCCCACGTAAACTGGCAGCCCATTTCTTCAATCCAACCACCAGTTGGATTATTCAACCGCCGGTTGGAAGTACAATTTCAGTTTTTCACCATTCGATTTAATCCACTCTTTTGCCTAGCTTCAATTTTTAGCTTCTTTTCTTCAATATTAGCCCGTTTCCTATTTCTTTTCGATCCAAGCTCCGACTAAACTCCTAAATGCAAATATGAATGAATAAGTATCTTATTCACATATAATGCATTAGAAATCTTTCAAACATAGGGTGAATTATTACTACAATATAGTACATTTTGGCATTTATCAAACATCCCCCACTTAAATCCTACTTGTCCTCAAGTAGACTATCAATTTAAAACTTCAAAAAGTCAAAATTCCAACATTAATAGGCGAACAAGGGCGCATTGGAACTTACATACTAGCTAGCATTTCGCAATTCAAATTTTTAGCTTAAAAATAATTTAACTTTAAGATTTAGCTCTCAAGAAACTCTTCTAGGAAACCCAATTTTCTCATGCATTATTATTCCGCATATAAGATGGCTCACAATGATTACCGATATTGTTGTCCACCTAAACAATATATACTTAGGCAATTGAGCTTGACTTATCATTATTCTAGCAGCTTTACCCTTGATTCCCAATAGCAAAATACCCTCATACATATAACATGCTAATATTACACATATTATGGATATCCAATTAAAATAATCATTTTTCAAGTCAAGACATTGGTGACAGTTCTGTGCCTATACACAACAGAGCGACATAACTTGACCTTAGTTTAGCACAATAACTTTGTAGTCAAACCATTGGTGGCAGGTCTGTACCTCAGTATAACAAAGCAACATAATTTTACTACATTTTAAAATATTGAGTTCGTTTAAACTCTTTTTGCTCTTTTTCATTAAATATTCTGGCGGAGACCAGGTCTGTACTTACGTACAACAGAGGAAACAACGCCCAGTATATCCCTAAATGATAGTAATTAAATTTCAAAATTATGGCATACCGCACGCTATCATATATAAGAATTAAGACTAAAGTCATACATTGCTAAAGTTCCTCTCGGAATATCACCTGCTTCTTGCATTAATCTTATTTAATAGCTCAACAACTTATACATAGATTGCCTATCGATACATCACATGATGAACTATCTAATTTAAGTTCAATTTGTCCCTTGAATTTCCCAGAATCGTTACAAGATTTTCTAATCTTAAAGAGAATACATTTTTAAAAGAAAAATTTGGGTTGAAAAATGACTAACATAAAATGCCTTCTAGCTATGTTCCTAAAAAATGCCTTTAAAACAAAGTTCTAAAATCTACCAATATTTATCGATTTATAACTCAGGACAAACAAACTTCTTTTCCCCCATCCCCCACTTAAATAAAGTAATGCTCTCATTGCAAAAAAAGGAATTGTAAAATAGGGAATAGAAAAGAAGTGAATAGAAAACTACCCTGATATTGAAGAAAAATGTTTTCTTGATCTGATTCTGAAAATATACAACAGCTCACTTCTGTGGGCATCACGATTGCATTTAGCGTATGCAATAAGCCTTTAAACCCCTCGGTATCCCGAGTGGACGAGTTATAGTCTCGTGAGGGTTTCCAGGGAACACATCCACAAAGATCAAAGCTGCAAAAACTAACAAGAAAACAAAAAAGAAGAAAAAGAAAACAAAATATAAAATAACTAAAAATTAAAACTAACAAATTAACAAACAATAACCTATATAAAATATAGTACAGGAAATAAACAATAATAATAAGTACATAATATATATGACAAACAGAGCAGAAAACAAAATTTTTTCACAAAAACATCCTTCCAACCGCCGGCTAGTTTACTCAACCGCTGGTCGAACGTTTGTGCAAACCAAATTCAAAAACTTCGCTTCATTAAATATTAAAATATATAACATTCAGATACATATAATTAACAAATAAACAATTATATACAACAAAATATTATTATTATTTTAATTTTTAATTATTTATTTTTTATATATATTTTCCAACTTAATCGAATAAGCAACCGTTCCCCGGCAGCGGCGCCGAAAACTTGATGCATGTGAAAGTGTCATGTTTTTTTATTATTTTTTTTGGGTAAAGGGAGTATACCCTGGTAAATTTTATAAATGATAATATGACAATACAAGCACATCAAAAGCCTAGCCTAACAAATGAAAGACTAAGCACATATTCTTGATAGGCCAAGAATATGACAACCATGAAACATCCAAACATAATAACTAAACACATAAACAACCAGAACACCAAGCAATGATCCACTGTAACCGAGTCATAACGAATCATCTATCTTTAACCAGAGATCTCGGAAGCTTCCATGTCTGTCTCACCCCGCTAAAGCGGAAACACGAGATGTAACGGTACCAGGTAACAATGCATAAGATATAGTAGCAACACCATACATAATTTAGAGAAAATATTACACATTACTACAAGTTTCAACCATAGTTCAAAAAGAAATTATAATAAGCTCTTAAAGTTTCCAAAAGAGAGTCATAGTTTCAAAATACAGCAAACGCGTGTGAACATGCATGCATGCTAATGTACTCCTAGAGTGCACCTTACTGTCGTTCTCCTGAAAAGCATGATAAAACAACAGGTCAACTATGGACATAGTTGGTGAGTTCACAGGTTTAATGTTACACATAAATGAACTAAAAGCTTTTGTCCATAGAGACATGAATAAAAATGATTGGTTGTAATAGTTGCGAATATGAAAGGTAATATACAAGAGTGTTAATGAAATTGAGGCTTCCACTAAACTTATTCAACTGGCACATGCCCCAAGCTCCATGTTCTATCGCTAACAGGAGTAAGGTGATACTATGCACTCACGACCAGTGTGAGTGAGGAGTGGTTTCCCCCTAAATAGCGCTATCCATAAATATCAACGGCTCATCTGGCTCTCGGACGAGTTAATAAGTAGTGTAAACTGTATTTCCGGGGACTTTAGCACGATAGTACTCAAGCATAACAATAGTATACACCAATTCGCATAAATAGTATAACAAAAGTTCAACAAGTTCATAAAGAGTACAACCAATTTAGTTAAAGTTCGAGATCATGCTTTTCACCCCAAAATAATAAACAAGTAAAAAGGGGTTGTGAATACTCACAATTGAGCGTAAGAGTAAATGATGGATGTAGCGCGCATGCTTGTAGGGTATGACTCCTATCCAAGTCCTATGAACATGAGGTTTCTAATTAGTTTATTGGTAAATTGGGTTTGATATGATTGCTTAGCTAAATATTTAGATTACAAAGTGCCAAAATGGTTTGTTTGCTTTTGAAGTTTGTTAATGTCCAATAATCGCATTGAATATAATAATGATTATACAAGTGTATAATATATCACGATTGTTAGTGTCTAAAAATCGTAATGTTGTGAGCTTTGGAACTTTGGTTCCTTCCAAATTATGATTAACAACACACAAATCAATAAATACATCATAAGACACCCGAACCCCTTTTGGTTATCATTCATTCCAAAAATAGTTAGTTTCCCGTTTTTGAAATCGAGACCGATTATTGTTGACTCGGTCAAACGTTCTCGGTTTGACCCGAGACTTTTAACCAATCCTTAAACATGTTTATAAGTCATTAAAAGTTAATCTTTCTCAAAATAGCAAGTCCGTAAGTGTCGGCTTCCAACTTTTACCAAAATCAGTCCATAATCTTAATTCCAGAAATCTTACACCTGTTTGTTGGATTTATTAAAAATACTTCTGATCCAAATTCAAATAAGGGAAAATTACAGATGTTCTACAATATATTATCTACTTTGTGTAATTTTTACAGAACCAATAGAGAAGTCCAAGTATTTTTAGATTTTACTTTTATCTTCTAGAGTTGGATTTAACACATGCATGCAATCATTGTTTCTGAGCAAAATGTACATGGAATCAATAAAAATAGTCTTCTTGAAAGTTGTAGCCAATGAAATTTGTAAACTTTTGGCGTTGGTTTCAAGTCATTTGGAGTTGTAATGCTCCAGTTATGATTAAAACATTGAGAGAAAAGTTTCTGACCTAACCTAACAGCTTATACATCTTTACTCACAAAAATTATTAAAAATATCAAATGAACTCGTATTAACATGAGGCTTATATGGTTGGAAAGATATTTCCAGAACTTGATTTTTGACTATAAAAACGTCCATTTTCAAGAAGAAATGATTTTTATAAAAATTGTTGAAGTAGATGAAACTTTCTGGACAACAACTAAACATGCCTCATAATGATGTTTTTTTCAAAATGAAAAACATTAAGCATTAAATAAAAGTGGTTCTTGATCCTTTGACCTTTAAATCCATGTTCTAACACATGCATGGTGTTGAAATACATCCTTGATGTGTTAGAGATGATTATTAACATATAAACAAGCTTTTTACACAAAGATAAACAAGATCTAACAAGATTACAAGCATTAACATGATTTTTCACTTGATTTTCAGTTTCATCATGGGTTACTCTTTCTTTTAACACATAAGGATGTGAAAAGAGATAACCTACAAACATCAAGCATTTTATGAGGATTTTAGCCATGGAAAAAGCATAAATTCCGAATTTTATGAAGAAAATTACAAGAAAATGAAAGGTAGATAGATGTAGATGATGTAGATTACCTTTAAGATTTTATTTGGTGTTGAACACCTTCAAAAAAATCTGGATTTTCTCTTGAATATGGCTGGAAATTAGAGAGAGTTTAGAGAGAGTTTGTGTGTGTGTTTTAGATAGAGGAAGGAGAAGAGTGTGAGAGTGGGTTTTGGGAAAATGAAAGTAGTAATGAAGTGTATAGGGAATAAAAATGATTTTGAACTGAGAAGGGGGGGGGGAGATTTTTGATGGTTTTATTTATGTTATTATCAATTATTTTTTTTTGTTAAATAATATGTATAAAAGTTGTTTAATTAATTTGTATTAAAGTGGGTAAGTATTTGTATTTTAGAAGGTAAATTTTGAGATAATTTAGTGATTAATACTTGAGTTCTAAAAGTTAGTAATTCTATATTCTTGAATTAAATTATCATACACTTAATTTGTCTAAGTTTGATGTTTACGTATTATTTATCCGATATAGTTTTCGTTGTCGAGTATCGGGAATTTTGGTTTGTGGTTCGATAAGGATTTTGTTAATACATAAAGGGATAAATTTTTCATTGTTTTATTTGGCACTTAGTAACCTAATTTAGTATATCTAATGTTGTATATTTTAGTGCATTAGCAGATTAGTGGATAGAGGCCTTAGTGACGAATTTACTAATGCTTGATTGCTGATTTTTAGGCCTTGTTGATGATTTGTTTAGCTGATTGCTGATTTTTAGACCTCGTTGATGATTTATTAAGTTGATTGCTGATTTGCCTAAATCTAGACATAGGCCTTGTGCCAGACAGATACCTGATTGTTGATATCTGATACCTAATTGATGATATCTGATGCCTGGTTGCAGATTTTGATATCTGATTGTTGATTATTATTATTTTTTAATTTTTTTAATTTTATTTCTACAGTTCACCAAACAGTCTCTAATACGTTCTACGACTCTAGTAAGCCTCGAGAGTCATAACTTAGGGTTTTAAGGAATGATTTAAACTATAATTGAGATTCGAGTGCGATAATGACCTGAGATTTTGATGGATGTCACAATGTCTCCACAGCCCTTATGACATTGTCAGAATGCTTAAACTTAAAAGAGTAAAGTTTAAGCCGAACGACCTCCAAAATAGAAGACACCACTTGAGATTTCAAATGCCTTTGCTTTTGAAATAACCGCAAATTACGCTCCTGCCAGAGAAATTACGTAGTAGATCCAAGAAGAAGCTTGAATATCACACTCCGAATAGACTTCCGAGCAACAATCGGTTTAATCCATGAGACACATTCATGCAAGCAAACAGAATGAAGATTAAACCCTGCAAAGAGCAAAACATCCAACCAAACCTGTGAAGAAAAGAAACACTCAAAGAATAAATGAGAATGAGAATCCGGCCGAGAATTACACAAAGAACACCGAAGCAGGTTTAAGTCAGTCGAAGGACCGACATCCCATTGCTTCAAACGATCCTGTGTCTTCAACTTTTCCCCAAGAACCAGCCAAAGATGAATAGCATGCCGAGGAATACACATAGGATACCAAACCACCGAGTACCAGTCTACTAAATCAGACCTTGATCGAATAGTCTCCCACACAGTACTAGTTTTAAAATCAACCAAACTTCCATCTAGGTTCCTCCAAAAGAGCTTATCAGGACGATTAGATAACAATGGATCAGGAAGCTGAAGGAGGCGTGGAAATCTAACAGGCCATAAAGGAGGCCAATTCCAAGAAGACCTAACAACCATAGAAGCAACCGTATTATTAATATGAGACTCTATATTAATAATTTTGTGACTAAGAATCTGAAATAATGGACAAACAGAATCCCAAATATCAAACCAAATCGACGTAGTAGTACCGTCACCAATCCAAAACCAAAAATGGCGTCTAAGAACATCTCTAATCTAGATAAGTTTACGCCACGTCCAACTCATGCTACCCCTTGGCGAAACATCCCAGAAATTGCGACCATGAAGCTTATGCAGATAAATCCAGTTAACCCACAAAGAGTTCTTATGAGCAGTTGGATAGTAAGCAGGAAGATCGTGGGAAGAAGGTGGCTTCTTCTAATGGTAAAACTGATAATAAATCTAGTTTGTATTCTCGTTGGACAAACACTTATGGATCTCATGTTTCTAATGACTTTATAGCTGGTGAGGCTACTGAAGATGGTGAAGATGATGTTCTTGATCCTGTAGATGACGAGATGGATGATTACATGAGTCTTCATGATAGGAAAATGGATAAGAAGAATTAATTTCTGGATTTTGTTTGATTTCGGTTGAGTCAAGTGTGGCTTTTGTTTGATTTATGTTGAGTCAGATAGTGAGTAGTGGTTGTTTCCTTGTTATGTAGTCCTTTTTGCCTATGTAACGGGCTAAGATGTGGGATTCACTCACATCCTTTGTACTTAAATGCTTTTGGGAATATATTTGCCGGGTAATATTTTGCCCTTTACCCAAAAAAACAAAGAGTTCTTATGAGTTAACAGATTCCAGATATGCTTATTCATGAGAGATATATTCCAATCACGAAGCCTTTTAATACCCAACCCTCCTTCACTATTTGGAAGGCAAATGACATCCCATGAAACTTTAGCTTTACCATGCTTCATTTCCCCTTGACACCAAAGGAAGCCTCTAATCAAAGCTTCAATCTCCTTAACAATCTCAGAAGGGAGAATGAAAACAGACGCCCAGTAGCCATTAAGAGAGGACAAAACTGAAGTTACCAATTGTAACCTTCCAGCTAACGATAACCATTTATTCTTTCAATTACCAATCTGGTTCCGGACCTTCTCGACCAAAATTTTACAATCATAAGCAGAAAGTCTGGTAGAAATAAGAGGGACCCCCAAGTACCGAATTGGAAGCTTACCTTCAGAAGATGGCATAACCCTGAGAATATTCACTTTTACTGAATCCGACACATTACAAAAGAAAGCTGTACTCTTAGGAACACTAGGAGATAACCCCGCAACCTCCGTGAATTCAGATGGAGCTGAATGAATAACCTTTACCGAATTAACATTACCCTTGCAAAACAGAAACATATCATCAGCAAAGCAAATATTGACAATCCGTTGATTATCACAAAATGGGTGATAACCAAAAGTTTCTGATTCAGCAGCCCGACGACGAATGATCAAGGTAAGAACTTCCATAACCAACGTAAATAAATAAGGAGACATTGGGTCACCTTGACGGAGACCCCTTTCCCCTTTAAAAAACCCATAAAGTTGGCCATTCAAACTGATAGAATATGTTACACTTGTAAAACACTCCATAATCAATTTAACCATATGAGAATGAAACCCGAATCCCATCAAAATTCACTGAAGAAAGCTCCAATCGACCGTATCATACGCCTTCTGGATATCTACCTTAAAAGCACATCTAGGAACACCCTTCATAAGATGATATCCTCTTAATAATTTCTGAGACAAGAGAATATTATCAGCAATAGATCGACCCAGAACAAAAGCTGACTGATTTTCACTCACAACATCATGTAAACCCTCCTTAATGCGATTAGTAAGAAGTTTACTAATGCATTTATACAGAACATTACATAGAGATATTGGACGAAAATCATTAATCCGAGATGGCGTAGTTACTTTAGGAATAAGAGCAATTATGGTGTGATTTAACTCTTTAAGTAAATGGCCATTCGAAAAGAAGTCCCGAACAACCCCATATATATCATCACCCACAACATCCCTTGCCTTTTTAAAAAAAGTAGAAGAAAAACCATCCGGACCCGGGGATTTATTATCCCCAATCGAAAACATGGCCTCCTTAACCTCCTCCTTCGTGACTTCACGAATCATAGCCTTAGCTTTAAGAAAAGTAAGACGATTTCGGAACAGACGAACATTATGTAATTCGTGAACCTGCCCTCTTCGACCCAAAAAATCACGAAAATGAGTCACAAAAGCCAAAGGAACCTGATCTCCTTCATACACCCTATAAGAAGAATCCGACACAACATCAATACGAGATCTGCTAACCTTTTCTTTTAAAGCATTATGAAAGAATTTCGTATTACTATCCCCTTCCCGAAGCCAATCCACTTTAGATTTCTGCTTTAAATATCTTTCTTCATCAACAAGAGCTTGATTATACGCCATCAGATAGTGACCCGCCTCCTCCCTAAGGGTTACCGAATCAGGTTGCTCATCAAGATCCCTTTGAACACGGTCTAACTCCACACAAAGTTTAGAAACACGATCATGAAGATTACCTTGACTCCGTAAGAGATTACGAAGAGGTTTCTTCAATAATTTTAAACGAGATCTAATGCAAAACATCTTGAAACCATCAATCAGAGTACTCCAAATGTCTTTAACAATATGCCTAAACTCAACCTTATGAGCTAAAAAATTAAAAAAGTTGAAAGGTTTAGCATAAGACTTATGAAATGAAGGCAATTTCAAGACCGTCGGGCAATGATCAGATTTCCGATAAGGTTGAAATAAAGCAACCAAACCAGGCCACATAGTAGTCATTTCCACATTCCCATCACCCTATCAATCTTTCTCAAGATGCCATCACCACTCCGTGGTTTCTGATTCCAAGTATAATGGAATCCCGAACTATTAATATCAAAAACAGCAATATCTTCCGTACACTCTTTGAATTCACGCATCCCAATGGAACATTGAGAAGAGCATCTCGAAGAATCATCCAAATTAAGCATAATATTAAAATCACCCATCAAACCCCAGGGTCTACTGTTTATAAAAACATTATGCTTTCTCAAATTTTGCCATAATTCTCGCCTATGAGTATAGGCATTCCCTTCATAAATAACGGAACAAAAGAAAACCTTATTGTCGGCACAAGAACGAATTTGATAGTGCATAACCTGATCACTACCATCAATATATAATAAATCCAACATTGTTGGATCCCAGCCAATGATGATACGAGTTCCACCAATGCAGTAATTTGCATTAGAAATCCAATCCCAATGAGAAAATAGGTTTGAGCAGATTGGTTGCAACCTAGTTGCATGAAGATGAGTCTCCAAAAGAGCACAAAAACTTAAATTATTTTCATGAACCACCTGTTGAACCTCATTTTGTTTAGGGACGCGGTTCAAGCCCCTTATATTCCATGAAGCTAAGCTAATCATGGGGACCATCCAACCTGGGAGTGCTTGCCCCCTCAGAAATTATAAGTTTTGGGTTACCCAGAAATGCACTAGTTTCATTAAACTCAGCTTCCACATCACTAACTTCAGCCTCATCACCTTGTAACCCCTTACCCTTGTTAGGCAGCTCACTTGTACTTGCATCCCCCATAGAATCACCACTTTGAAAAACACTAAATCAATTCTGAATTGGAATTGTTGACTTCTTTGTTGATTTAGCCGTACTTGCATTGGTTGTAACATTCTGACCCGTCTCCTTAGCCCTATATACCATCCTTGGTTTCTGATTTTTCATGACAAACCCATCACCAAATTTATTACCTTTTTTAGAGGAACCACAAACAGCTTTTTTTGAGGCTACAAATTCCTGATCACCCGCATTATTTGGGACCTCATTCACCATATTCTTGGGGCACTCAGCATCTTTATACCCAAAGATCTTGCATAAGCTACATCTAGGCGGTTTCCACTCATATTCGACTCGAACTGTATACAAAGTTTTACCAGCTTCCTCAAGTTTTGGAATAGCTGTTGGTACATCTAGATGTGTCTGTCAGTTGGTCTCAGTCTGTAATTGTGTCATTATTGTAATTACGCATTGTATAGATAAGATATAGTTTAATTACAAGTTTTGTAATCTTGCGACACAAGGATTATGTCGCAGATTCACTCTGTGCGACATAAGTATTGTGTCGCAGAATTCGTCAATGCGACACAAGGGTCGTGTCGCAGAATCCGTCTATGCGACACAAGGGTTGTGTCGCAGAAAGCTTAATTTGGACTATAAATAGAAGCTGGCCAGCTTCTGTTTGCAAGTCACTCAACACACACATAACTCACTGTCCAGAGAGAAAAAGTCATTGGTAGAGTTATTTTGTTCCTTGTGTGTTTTGTCAAAGTGTATGTTTACTTGTTGATAATATATATATACATACATCTTTGTGTTGTGGTGATATTTAGTCTCAATCTTGCATAACTTGTTGTGTTTAAGTTCCGCATTTACAAACAAGCAAACTACTCGTGTTGGTCCGAATAGTTGGAACCTACAATTGGTATCAGAGCCACATACTCTTGAGTTGTGGTTGCGAGTTAGTTTTTGCAAGATTTTAGTCAAAATAGTGTTATTTTCATTTTGTGTGTTCTTGGTGTTCTTGGTCAAAAGGGGCATATTTGAGATTATTTTGGTGTTTGATTCCTAAGTGTTTGTGTTTGTCAAACCTTGGAATTTGTTTTAAACAAAAGTTGGTAATCTTTTGCTTAAAAAATTGGTATACTAACTGCAGAAAAGCATGGTGTATTAGTTTAATATTTGTGTTGAAAGTTGAAATTTTTTGTGGGCTCTAGGCTGTCTGCACGCGTGTCTTTGCGACACAAGCTCTGTGTCGTATCCACTGTTCATACGACACAACCATACGACATTAACTTGTCTGCGACATAACGTGCGACCTAAGCCTACGACACAATCTTCTTTGACCTTAACTGGTCTGCGACACAAGTTGCGACATAACATACGACATTACTGTTGTGTCGCATTTTTGTCTTCTGTCTGATTAAGCTCTGCGACACATCTCTTGTGTCGTATTGACTTTCTGCGACACAACCACTGTGTCGTATTTTCCCAGACTTAGACAAAATTTCAGCTTGTTTGTGGAATATTTTCTAACTTTTCTTGCAGATTTTCAACATGTCTCTTCAAAGTGTTGATGCAGTTCTACAACATAATGCTACGATAGGTAGTGCCAATAAACCTCCTTATTTTGCGCCAGGAATGGAATATCGAGCTTGGAAACAACGATTTATATCTTTTGTGTTATTCACTGATCCTGTCATGGAATTGGCTCTTCTTGAAAGATATGAAGCTCCGATTGCTCTTGGAGAACACATGGGCGTTCCTCCACCCAAACCTATTCGTTCATACACTCCAGAAGAACGAAAAGCATGGGAAATTGAACGAAAAACTCATTCTGCTATTACTATGTCACTGCCAACTGATGTCTTGGATATGTTTCCTCAAACAATCGCTTATGATCTTTGGATTGCTATTGAGAAAAGATTTGGTGGTAATTCCGAGTTCATCGAGAGCAAACTGGAATTAGTCAAAACTCAGTTTGATTACTTCTATATCCAGAAAAATGAGACTGTCAGAGACATGCTGTGCAGATTTACACGTACTGTAAATGAATTGCAAGCTGGAGGATATAATCTGAAGAATTCTGAAATTAACAAAAAGGCTTTAGCTGCTCTTCCTCCAAGTTGGGAAACACGAGTTTTGCTGTTAGAAAATGATCCTAAGACAATGCAATTGTCCTTAGATGATCTTGTTGGAAAGCTTGAAGCTGGTGCTTTAGATATTCAAAAGAAGGAAACAAGATCCACTGCTCAATCAAGTAATAGTGGAGTCGCCTTCATTTCATCTGAAGTTAATTCTCAGAGATCTTCTTCTTACAGTAATCCTGCTGTAGGAACTTTTTCATCCCTCCCAACTTATACTACTTCCTCAAGTAAAACTTGTCCATCATCGTCAGTCCTTTCTTCAGCCACCACAGATGAGCATGCTGCAATGTTCACTGCTTTTCTCTCATCGTATGAAGACTTTCTCTCCAAAAGAGTCAGTACTTTAGAACTGACTGATGAAGATTTCAATCAAGTTGATCCAGATGAATTAGAAAGAATAGACATTAGATGGAATATGGCTATGCTTACTCGCAGAGCCAAAAACTATCTAAGAAGAACTGGAAAGAGATCTCTAGAAGACACTGCTGACCGAACACCAATGGGATTCGACAAAAGCAAAATCAAATGCTATAAGTCTCAGAATCTTGGTCATTTCGCCAGAGAATGCGAGAAAGGTCGACAGCCAGCCACTGGTTTCACAAAGCCATCTGTTACTCCAAAACAGATTGAGAACTCTACTGCTAAGACTGCATTGTTGATTGAAGATGGTGATGCTTATGACTTTTCTGCTCATGCAACTCAAGAACAATGCTTCATGGCCATCAACAATGAGGTACAATTTGCGTCATTCTCTTGTGATTCCTGTATAAGTTTAACTGGTAAAGTAAATGGGCTTATGGAACATAATAACAACCTGAAGTCTGATATCTTGAACTTGATGGAGGCAAACAAAGTTTTAAAAAATAATGAGAAACATTTTGAAAGTAACGTTAATCAACTAATTGAAGATAAAAAGGAGCTGAAAGCTTTAATTTTTAGTAATCAAGATGAAATTGATAGTTATCTAAAAATGATCGCTCATTTAAAAAAGGAATTGGCTGCCTCCCAAGCCGAAGTTGTTGATTACAAACGAAAACTCAAGAATATCAATACTTCATCCATGGTCTTTACTGAAATCCTGCAGACGGGTAGGTCTAACACTAAAGATAAATCCGGTCTGGGTTATCATAATCAACCGCCTCCATCTTTAGATGTAAACTTGTGTAGACCGTCTAAGGATGAAATTAAAGATTTTGTGCCTACTATCTTAGTAGATACAAAGCCTGTTGAACAGATGGTTAATGAACCTGCTATCAAGCGAGTAGAGACGCCCTTAGTTGAATCTGTTAGTTTACCTGTTCCTAAGTCGCCTGAAGTTTATCAAGCTAATATAGAGGTCAAACATGATAGAAAGAAAACTAAGTTGGTCAAGGCTAAACCAGTGAAGCCTTTCGAACCTGTTAAGTTTACCTCATCAGGATTTGTCCAGTTAACCTCCTTCAGTAGCTTTCAGTCTGCTCCCTCAAAAACTACTGAAAAGAGGGTCGAGGTCGGAAATATTCCTTGTAAGTGTGTGTCTCAATGTGAAAAGAACAACTCTAAACCTAATCATCACTTTATTACTTCTAAGACAAACGATAAATCTTCACAAAGTAGTACTAAGGCTAAGGCTGAACTTAAAAGGAATGATTTTAAGAATACTGGTTATAAATCAATCAAAAATTCTGTCAATTCCTCTGTTTCACATTCTGAGACACTCACTTCAAAGATGCCTGTATCACCTAAATTCTTAGGGAGAGACGACCAAACCTTTAAGGAGAGACGATCATGTTTCTACTGCAAGAAACAAGGTCACTTGATTAATCAATGTCCATTGCTTTCGAGAAAGATGTTATCAAAAGGTGTTTCCAAAAATTCAACGGTAAAATCATTTTCAAAGAAGAGTACACTTGCTCAACCGTCTATCTCGAAAGTTAATTCTGCTAGGCCCAGTAAACCAACGGTTAAACAGCCTAACATGGTTAACAAGCAACCTTATATTGTTCCTGTGAATGTTTGGAGACCAAAAGAGTCATCAAATGATTCATCATCAGGTAATACTGCATCAGGAAATACTTCTGATCTCCTGAAAAACAAAGTTTTAACTGATGTAGTTATTATTGATGAGGTCTCCGGAGTACCCAAGTCTGTAAAGGCTTGGGTCTCCATTTCTAACTAACTTTCTCCTCATGTTGTGCTGTAGCAGTTAGATCATGTACAAAGCAGTAAATGGTATGTGGATAGTGGCTGCTCACGGCACATGACAGGTGACATGTCTCTTTTGTCAAACGTTAAACCATATCGCGGAGGACATGTTGCTTTTGCTGGAGATACAGGTGGTAACATCACAGGACAGGGTACTCTTACAAATGGAAAAGTAAGCTTTGATAAAGTAAACTATGTCGAGGAACTGCAACACAATCTGATCAGTGTTTCTCAAGTGTGCGACAAGAAGTTTACTACAGCATTTACAGATGTTGAATGTTTGATTTTGAAATCGGGATTTGTTATTCCCGAGGAATGGGTGCTACTGAGAGCACCCCGTGTACGCAACTCGTACATTTTGGATATGCAAACAGTTACTACCAAGGAGCATACTTGTTTGCTATCAAAAGCATCTTCTAAAGATTCACTGCTTTGGCACAGACGTATGGGACATATTCATTTTCGCAGAATGAATTATCTTGTCAATAATGATCTTGTGTTAGGTGTGCCTAAAAAATCATTTGAAATAGATGATGAATGCATTTCCTGTCTCAAAGGGAAACAACACAAGAAGTTCCATAAGTCTAAGCAGGTGAACTCTATTGAATCTCCTTTGGAATTGCTTCACATGGATTTGTTCGGTCCTGTGAACAAGAAAAGTATAGGAGGAAAGTCATATTGTCTGGTCGTTACTGATGATTACTCAAGGTTCTCTTGGGTATACTTCTTGGCTGGAAAGGATGAAACGCCTGATACTCTAACTTATCTGTTCGACAGATTGGAAAATCTGTGTAATCTGAAAATTAAGAAGCTTCGCAGCGATAATGGGACAGAATTCAAGAACAGAACCATGGAAATGTATTGTCTTCGAAAGGGAATCTTTCATCAGTTTAGTGCTGCTCGTACTCCTCAGCAAAATGGAGTAGCCGAACGTAAAAATAGGACAATTATTGAGACAGCTAGAACTATGCTGTCTGACGCGCATCTGCCGACTACTTTTTGGGCAGAAGCTGTTAACACTGCCTGCTATGTGTTAAATCGGGTCTCCATGGTTAAGAAGCGAAACAAAACATGTTATGAATTGCTGAATAATCACAAACCAAACTTGAAGTTTCTTGAACCTTTCGGGTGTCCTTGCACCATCTTACTTACCAAGGACTCCGTAGGCAAATTTGACGAAAAGGTGGTCGAGGGTCTATTTTTGGGATATTCTGTGAACTCGCCAAATAAAAGAGTTTTCAACAAGTCTACTGGGAGAATAGAGGAACATTTTGAAGTAAGATTCATGAAGTATACTGATTCTCCAAAGGGTAAGGGACCGGAATCCTTGTTTGAGTTTGACAAGTTGGTAGATTCTTTTAATCTTCCCAAACTTAGTGAAGAAGATCAGGTGGTATCTTTGCTTCATGGTCTAGATCTTTCTTCTGAAGTCTCTACTTCAACCTCTTGTGTTACACCACCTGAGAATATTGTTAATGTTGATATTCCCTCCGACACTGATCAGATGGCTACTAAATCAAATCCTGTAACTGAAACTGATATCATCTTACCTGTTGACCATGAAAGTTGTGCCACTGATCACTCAGTTGCTATTGAACAGTCAGAAGCCGCTCCTTCTAATCTGGATTCGATCATTGTGCCTAATCCGATTCCTCAGCTTCGAATTCATTCATCCCACCCCACTGATAACATCATTGGTGAACTTCAACAAGGCGTTTTAACTAGAGGTCAAGTAGCCGCTAATGAATCTCGTGAAGAATCTTCATCTGCCTCTTTTGCCTGTATTGAAGAAGAAATAGAAGAATGTTTCTTATCCCAGCTTGAACCAAAGAAAATAGACGAAGCTTTGAAAGATCCATACTGGATTGAGGCTATGCAGGAAGAGTTAAACCAATTCAAAAAGCTTGATGTCTGGAGATTGGTTCCTTTACCCAAAGATGTCGATCCAATTGGAACTCGCTGGGTATACCGTGTGAAAAAGGATGACAGAGGCGTAGTTATTCAAAATAAGGCACGGTTGGTGGTTCAAGGTTTTACTCAAATCGAGGGTTTGGACTATGATGATGTGTTTGCTCCAGTTGCAAGGTTGGAATCTATTCGCATCTTTCTGGCTTTTGCAACATTTAAAGGTTTTCGAGTTTATCAACTCGATGTCAAGAGCGCATTTCTATATGGAGAGGTTTTGAAGGATGTGTATGTCAAGCAACCTCCAGGTTTTGAAGATCCTATTCATCCTGATTATGTTTGCAAGTTAGGCAAAGCTTTATATGGTCTTCATCAAGCTCCCAGAGCTTGGTATGCGAGGTTGGCAAATCATCTAACGAAAAATGGCTTTTCCCGAGGCCACATTGACAGCACTCTATTCATTAAAAGGGATGGCACAGACTTGTTGCTGGTACAGGTTTACGTGGATGACATTATATTTGGTTCCACTGATGATTCTTTGTGCAGGGATTTCGAGAAAATTATGAAGTCCGAGTTTGAGATGAGTGCCATGGGAGAACTCAAATTCTTTCTGGGTGTACAGGTTGAGCAGTCTGATAAAGGACTTTACATTCATCAGTCCAAATATGTCAATGACATGTTGACTCGGTATGAGCTCCATGACTGTAAACCTTATGGTACTCCTATTGAAACTGATCACAAACTCGGACCTGCTGAACACGAAGAAGACTGCAAGGAGCGAGATTATCGTTCTATGATAGGATCATTGATGTATCTTACTGCTTCAAGACCAGATATTGTGTTTGCTGTGTCTATTTGTTCCAGGTATCAAGCAAAGCCCAAAGTTTCTCACATGAAGGCTGTAAAGAGAATATTTGGTTACCTCAAATATAGGCCATCACTTGGTCTATGGTACTCAAACGAGAAAGACTTCTCTCTCTCAGCCTATTCTGATTCTGATTATGGCGGCTGCAATTCGGATAAGAAGTCAACTACAGGAGGTTGCCAATATCTCGGTTCCAGATTGGTGTCTTGGCAGTGTAAAAAGCAAACAACAGTTTCCACCTCAACAGCGGAAGCTGAATACATTGCTGCTGCAAGTTGTTGCTCCCAGATTCTGTGGATTCAACACCAATTGCGTGATTATGGGTTACTTCTTACCTTGACTCCTATTCATATTGATAACACTGCTGCTATATCTATTATTCGCAATCCTGTTCAACACTCTAAAACCAAGCACATAGAAATTAGGTTTCACTTAATAAGAGATTGCTATGAGAAACACTTGATAGACCTTATTCAAATAGACACCCTCATGCAAAAGGCCGACCTTTTCACCAAAGCATTTTCGCGTGCTCGTTTCAACGAACTTGTAGATATGATAGGGATGATTTCCCTTGATCTCAAGAAATGATTTGTGACTAGTTTTATGTACAGTGTTGTTTAAATTAAAATTAAAAAAAAAAAAAAAAAAAAAAAAATTTTCGCAACAGCCACTCTTTATACTATGTAGTATTAAAGAAATGCAAGGTTGCTACATTTCTAAAATAGACGTTGATGTTGTGTCTGTAAACAACTTGGGATATGATAGTACATTGAATGACATGCAATGAATATGGAAACTTTAAGATTTATCCTGGATGTGTCAGTAGATTTATTTGACATATTAGAATCAGTTTTTATAATCATTGTCTTCATCATACGATGTATTAGTAGGCATGTTATACAAATCTCTTTGAGAATTATTAAGAAGCCTAAATGACAATTGTCCATTTCAAGTGGTTCAACATCATTAGATGTATGACACAAGTCTTAATATCTTACTTAGACTAGATATGTTTTCGTGCAAGAAGTTTATTCGATATCATCTGGGGGTATATATTGACAGTTTTCTCTGTTATACGTAAGTATAGACCTGGCTTCTGCTGATATATATTTTAAAATTAAGCAAACGCAAGTCAAAGTACTTGAAAAGTCTTTAAAATCAAGATACCTTACAAGGTCGCCAAAAGGGTTTGACCAAGTTCGGTTTTGCTTAAACCTGAATCAAGTTATGTCGCTCTGTTGTACGCACGTACAGACCTGTCACCGCTGTCTTGATTCTTAAATTTGATTTTCTAATATTCTCTCTGTAAATGGAAACATGGTCTATGTCTCAAGTTAAGATGTATCTCTATGGTAGTGACCACAGCGAAATGAACAGTCCAATAATAATAAAAATATCTCCTAGATGTGAGTATAACACGTTTAAGGGGACAAATATCCTAATAATCGTCTTGAAATAATTTTTATAAAAAGTGTTTCTAGTACGTCAAGTAAATTTAAAGCGAACAAATATACTGATGATCGAAATAACACTTACTATTCCTAATTATTGCATGTTATGTCAATATGATCCCTAACCAGAAAAATCACAACTCCGTCACCAAAAATATTACACTTTTAGATGTCGTTGTTATACTTTATTGTTTATATAATTGTATTTAATTTTATTTTTATTTTATGTCACAAATCATCCTCTTTGCGAAAACTCTTTAATCTCAATCTAAATCGATTTCGAACACAAATTTTATGTCGCTAAAATCTGCTCTGTCTTCTGTGCGACACAAGCATTGTGTCGTATTCCACTTATACGACACAAGAATTGTGTCGTACATTGTGTCGTATATCTTCTATACGACATAACCATTGTGTCGTATCTTATGTCGCATGTGTGTTTGGGGGTTACCTATTCCCAACATACGACATAACCGTTTACGCTCTCATAATTACTCACGACACAATATATACGACACAAAGACGATTTTGCGACACAACAGCGATTTTGCGACACAGTCGTATACTCGCTCGGATTTGTTGGTTGAAGCATTTTCACAGAGATTTGTCACTCGATTCTTGTTCTTCATCACTTCGTGCATCTTTAGGTATGATCTATTCATGATTTCATACAATATTGTGCCTGTAATCGAGTCGTGCCCTATTACGGTTTTAGGGATACGGTTTTCTTGCCCAAATTAGTTAGGGTTTAGGGGTTATTAGGGTTAGCGAACTTGTTAATACTGATCCCCTATTGTATGCGAACCCTAGGGTATGATTAAATTTCGAAAACCCCAAATTTTTGTCAAAATTATTTCTGGGTTGGTTTGGTGTTCATCTTTGCGACACAACATACGACACAAGCGTTGTGTCGCATAGATCAAACTGCTTTATGTCGTATCGATTCCCTCCGTTTATGTCGTATTGTGTACGACACAACATACGACATAAGTTTTATGTCGTATCGTTTTATACGACACAACCTACGACACAACTGCTGTGTTGCATATGAGATTAATTTCTCAAATAATGCTAAATGCAAGGGAAACTCTGTCCGCGTGACACGTGTCATGCGACACAAGCCCTGTGTCGTAGTCTACCTCTACGACACAAGCACTGTGTCGTATCTCTGTTATGCGACACAACTACTGTGTCGCAGAACATTTGTAAAATAAAACGCGATTTTTTTTGGCACTAACGCTAACGCCGCTCGAGCTTTTGGTTGTATTACTGTTATTTTTCAGAAATGGCTGATCAGCAACCTGCACAAGCTGCTCCAGTTCCTGAGATCGATGTGACAAAATACTTTTGGGAACCGCGTCACAACATTGTGGCCTTCATGAACACTGCTGTCGAGACATCGCGTCCATATCGACCGATGATATCTTTTCTACGCCGGTCTCGAATCCATAAAGCCATTACTGCTGACACGCGGATTCTGCGAGATCACATTACTGAATTTTGGGATAATGCGGTGGTCAACAAAGAGGAACAGGATACACGTATTATCTCGAAGGTTCGAGGTCACGAGGTCATCTTTACTGAGCAGCTGATTCGGGATTTCTTTGGGTTTGGAGACAACCCTGATATGCTCACTCAGTTTTCTGCTACGGCCATTGCCCAAGGGATGCAATCGATCGGTTATCAGGATATCCCCGTGGACCAGTACAAGAAAACCTATATGACCAAGGTTTGGCGGTATCTGGCCCACATCGTGATTGTCTGTCTCTCCAGCCGCAGGGCAGGTCTCGAGGGTATGAGTTACGCAACGGTCTCAGCTTTTCTTGCGTTAATCTACAACAAGCCCTTCAACTTCTCTGGTTACATCTTCAGGGGTTTTGTCACCAACGCACTGGATACCCGTGAAAAGTGGGCCTTGTATCCTCGATTCACTCAGCTACTGCTGAATCATCTTCTTCCTGGTCTTCCGGTGGCTCCTATCCATACCTTCAAGCAGACACCGATGAACACCAGGATCTACACCATATGTACCTCTTTTGCCAAGCAGGGTCAGGCACCGGAAAGGGAGGTTGCCTTATTCGGTCATATCATTGATCCGGCTTATGTTGGCCCACCTGGTGAACAGTTTAACGATCCTGCTCCCAGGCCTACTATTCCACCATCCCCAGTTCCACCTCCGTCCCAACAACCACCACCAGTTCAACCACCCGCAGCTCCGCAACCGTCTGTTTTGCCAGATCCTCTGGATCAGGAGTTTGTCGATCTCGATCGTGAGATCGACGCATATCAGCCACCCTCTCCACCTCCTGAATCCTCCAGCCGAGGTAAACGGCCTCGTGATTCTTCTGAGGCTGATATTTTGGATCCTCCGGTTCGCCGCTCTCGCACTTCAACTTCTACATCTTCTGAGCTCCCGAGAACCGAATCTCCTATCACCCCTCACCCGGCGGTTATTCAAGAGCTCCTGCGCAGACTTGATAAAATGCAGCATGACATGGATGCTCAACTCACGGTGTTCGAAGCTCAAGATGCCAGAATCTCTATCCTGGAAAAGGAGAATGCTGAGCTGAAATCAAAGATTCTACTGCTGGAAACCCCAGCTATTGCTTCGGGGGAGTCAAGCCAACCGGCTTTAGAATCAACACCTAGGGTTTCCGCCGAGGGCGATGAAAATGTAAATACCGAAAATGTAAATGATTCTGTTATTAATGCAACTCCTATTTTAGATTACATTCTTGAGTTACCAGGGCAACCGAAACCGTTAGCTGTAGATTACACCTATTGCAATTTGACATACTTTCAAGCTGCGGTTTATGAAGATGGTGTTGTACCTGAAGAGCCTTTTGATTTCGAGGCTGCAAATGATAATGATGACATTGAGGTTGAGCAGGAAGGGCTTGACCCAAATGAAGAATATGTTGATCAGCCCTCTCACCCACAAGAAGGTATTGTTGTATCTGATTCTTCAGACGATGAGTCAGAGCCTGCATTCAACTATGTACCAGGATCCACCTCAGGATCTTCTTATCAGGCTTCTTCTGCTCCTGAATCGTCTGAACCTGTCGGACTGTCTCAAGATTTACCAGTTCCCACAGGATTCCCAAGGACAAATTACAATGACATCTTCCCACAGGATACGTTTGAACATGTTCCTGTTGACAGGGAAATGTCCATCAGGGATAACTGGTTCATCAAAGGTAAAAATATCGAACCTGTTCCTGTTACCTGCAAGAAATACAAGGTAGGCGGTGATTATACCGGCCTTATTAAAAGTTGGAAGGTGAACAAGGGAAGGTTCATGATCAAGAGACGTGACGGTATCCAGTACTTTCGTCGATCTCTGAAGAAATTGAGTACGTTGCCAAAGCACGATCTTGTTCGTCTTACTCGACTTCAGTTGATCAATCCCCATAAAGACGGAATAGCTGAAGTTATTCAGAAGGTCATGCGAGCAGAGATTCGATCAAAGAAATATCATTATGTCAGACCTGTACTGGGTACACGTTTTACTTTCAAGAAAAAGCTTGACCCAAAGACAAATCAGCCAATCGTCAGAAATCACTATCCTCCTGCTAATTGTCTTCGTGAAGTCTCGCTAGAATCTGTTCCCCTTAATTTGCTGAAACGATTTCATTACTGGGAACTGGATGCTCACACCGGCGAAGCCGTTCTTGTCCACGTGCCTGATTCTGTGCCTCAAACTGGGTCTACTTCTCTGTGGGGTTTACCTAAAGCAGAATTCAGGATATTTGACCCGATGAGCATAATAAACTTGTCAAAGGATGACATGAAGAAACTATTCAACAATCGTATTCGCTACAATCCTGACAACGAGTTCAACACAATTCTGGCGAAGCGATTTCAGAAAATCGTTGATATATGTTTCTCTTTTGGTGTGCATGCTGGTGGAAACTTTCCACCTGGATGGGTTTAAAGACTGAAGCTAATTGAAGAAATTCTTTGAAGACCAAGCTGAAGACACGGGGGAGTTTGTTGGTACATCTAGATGTGTCTGTCAGTTGGTCTCAGTCTGTAATTGTGTCATTATTGTAATTACACATTGTATAGATAAGATATAGTTTAATTACAAGTTTTGTAATCTTGCGACACAAGGATTATGTCGCAGATTCACTCTGTGCGACATAAGTATTGTGTCGCAGAATTCGTCAATGCGACACAAGGGTCGTGTCGCAGAATCCGTCTATGCGACACAAGGGTTGTGTCGCAGAAAGCTTAATTTGGACTATAAATAGAAGCTGGCCAGCTTCTGTTTGCAAGTCACTCAACACACACATAACTCACTGTCCAGAGAGAAAAAGTCATTGGTAGAGTTATTTTGTTCCTTGTGTGTTTTGTCAAAGTGTATGTTTACTTGTTGATAATATATATATACATACATCTTTGTGTTGTGGTGATATTTAGTCTCAATCTTGCATAACTTGTTGTGTTTAAGTTCCGCATTTACAAACAAGCAAACTACTCGTGTTGGTCCGAATAGTTGGAACCTACAATAGCCACGACACTTTCTTTCAAATCCATACATGAATCCACTTCCACCATAGCCCGAGCAAAATTAGGGCGCCCCCATGACTCCATACACATAGTACTAGTATATGAATCCAACATTAAAGGAGTACCAACTTTAGTAGCAATGACACTTAATCCAACCTCATTAAAGGCAAGAAGAGGAACATTATGGAGCTTTATCCAAACCGGCACTTGAGATAGAATTTCTTTAGCCAAATCAGCATCCGAAGACCACCTTCTAAGAATGATAGGAACCAATCTAATCATCCAAGGACCTCCTTAAAAATAGTCCATTAGCATGCATCATTACCTTCTCAATCCCAAACTTCCTCCATGTATTCATAACATAGCTTTGAACAACTGGAAATGCAAGCCTCTTACCAATGAAATAACCATATAAAGTATGAGAATACTTCTTACTAGCTTCTTTAACAACTTCTAATGGAATTTCTAAATCAGCCTCATCATCAGTAGAAGAAAGTAAATTTAAAGAGTGAAAATTTACCTTCCTCTTATTATTAACATCCACAACTTGAGCATATGATTTTACCCCATTAATTTGGCTAGGAGTATCAGAAATTTGGACAGGAACAATTGCAACAATAAGTCTATCCAACCCTCGATCACAAGCACCAGGATTAATAAATCGAGTACCCTCTTCTGTTCCAGACTTAGTGCAACACAAATGAGTCGTAGTACCAGATTTATTACCATCAGTACACTCGTCTTCACTTACATCTGTTTCATAAGCCATGTCCAATTGAGAGGTCTCCTTTTGAAAATCAGTTTGTTCACCAATTGATTTCGAATCTATTTGTCCACCAATCGAATCACCAAAAACAGTAGTATTAAGCTTCTTTTCCTGAGCAGGTGAGCCAGCTTGATCACCATGTTCATCAAACTGCTTAAACCATTTTGTAAAGTCCAACTTGAGAGAACTTTGATCAACCGCATATGATCCTTAACCACCTTAGGATTCGAAAGAGAAGGATAAGCAGTGCCAGGGATATTACTAGGAACTTCATTCCCAACCTGGTTCACCTTATCATGCTGGCCGACTGATTTAGACTGCGTGGTTCCCAAGTTAGGGTTACCAATCTTGGCACCCAAGTTACGCACAAAGTCTTGTGGTTTAGTATTCAACCCTATAGATGAGATAGGGTTAGTAGCAGCTCGATAATCACTAAAATCTGCAGCATCTTTTCCATGAACAACCTGAAACCCTAGCGACTCATCCTGCACATCAGGGTTAGAATAAAACGTCGCATCACCAGCCATTGCAGAATGCGGCGCAGCATCAACCTGACGATAAGGGTTATTGGAATATATCGCATCACCATCAGATACCACACGATCTGATTCAGAACAAGCAGACTCAGACGAACCAGAAGAACGAGTTTCACCATCACTTTTTAACCCAGACTTTTTCAATAAGTTAATCTTTTTCTTCTTACGTTTATTAGCCGTAGAAGTCATTGATGATGAACTTTAGACCACGACAACAAATCAAACAAAGCAAGACACAAGAACAAACAAGAAGAGCAATAAATTAAAATTCTCTCTCTAAACGACAGCAAGACAAAACCCTAGATACACAAAATAGATGACCAGAGAAATAAGAAATAAACAATAAGAATCAAAAGTCGATCAAGAATCAACAACCATGACTGGAATTAGATCGGAATCAGGCAGCCATGAAATCGCCATAATCGCCTTGTGCTCTGTTATGTACCGACATTTTCATGTTTTATTATTTATAAATGAAAATACCTTATTAATACTATCACACAACCAGGCAAGAATACCCGATCGGAATAATATAGCTATGGTAAGTCCAGGTCGAACACAGGAACGATGTTATTCAATTAAATTGGGATTATTAACTACACTAATAAAGCAGTAAGATAGGGGGTACATTTTAGTTCTGTGCGAACGTTCAATATGAACTAATTCACTAAAAAAATAACATAAAATAAGGTAAAGAGTAAAAGATAAACAAGTGGAGATAGACATGTAATTGCTTAGGTTCTTCCGCTCAGATTCATATTATCCGGTTCATGTGTTTTGCTTTTCTGATTGTGATTTCTTTTATATTAACTTTGTTACTAATCAAAAAGTCCAAGTTAAATGTACATTAGTCTCCAATTTTGGTTAACTAATATCTACAACCTATGGTCCCACATTAAACATCGATCCGGCGTCGCAAGAATGTTGCTCTATTGCATGCTTTTCCCTAGATTGTTCATTAAGTATTCACGACTTGTTACGACCAATCCTCGCGGTATGACTCAACAATACCTACTAATAATCTCTTATTAACTCATTCATTTTAGATTAGTTAATTACTATGCTCCTAACCTATCAAACTCAATCTATTTAGAAATAATTATAAACCTATGTCTATAATCATCAATAATCAACAATGTCAAAGGAACTCAATCTGGACAACACTATTGACCACGTTAAGTATCAAGTAATAATCACCAAAAATAAGGTTCTACGGATAACGTAACAATCTTCAATCAGACAACTCATTCAAAACACAATTGTAACATGCAAACAATCATAATCCAAGGTTCTTAAACTAAACAATATACATAAAGTCTAATTCATGATTCAATTGTACAAAATCATATTCATAATCTCAAAAAAAAACACATACACATGTTTAAATTGAAATCGGAAGATGATACACAAACCGAATCGTTAACCACGTGAAGTAGGATCAATCGATGTCAATCCTAGCATTCTTGTGCCTCCAAATCACCATCGAATCACTCCCAAAAGGGAGAAAACTCCTCTGCTTGTCGGCTGCTACCCTGTGGTTTTTGGTTATGAGAAGTTATGGTGAAAATGAGGAAAATGAGGTTTTTAACCTAATCTGCCATTTCAATCCAACCGCCAGTTGGAATTTCCAACCGCCGGTTGGATGAAATTTCACCAATAGCCCAACCCGCGCAAACTAGTAGCCCATTTCTTCAATCCAACCGCCAGTTGGATTATTCAACCGCCGGTTGGAAGCAAAATTTCAGTTTTTCACCTTTCGATTCAATCCTCTCTTTTTCCTAGCTTCAATTCTTAGCTTCTTTTCTTCAATATTAGCCTGTTTCCTGTTTCTTTTCGACCCAAGCTCCGATTAAACTTCTAAATGCAAATATGAAAGAAATAAGTATATTATTCACATAAAATGCATTAAAAACCTATCAAACACTGGGTGAATTAGTACTAAAATATAGTACATTTTGACGTTTATCAAATAAGTATCGCTTAAATTATTCTTAATTTGAAGCGTCACTCAATCAAGTGCCTCATCTTTGCTGCGTCACTTACCTAAGTGCATCATGTTTCAAAATTATTTTTTTAGCGACACTTAACTAAGTTCTGCCAAAATTTTCTTAAGCAAGCGACACTTCCATTAAGTGCCGCATGACTAATTTTATTTTGCACCACCGTCACTCACTTGAGTGCCGCATACGCAATCGGCGACACTTAGCTAAGTATCGCCAATAATTACAAAACTAATAATTGTTTTTCTTCTTTTAACGACATTTGTAAATTATTCGGACGTGTTTCTATAATGCTATATCGTTGTATATGTTAAGTTTTGCTACAGTTTTAGATGGCCGATCTCGCCGCATATACTGGTCGTACTAACTGACGACACTTTATCGTCAGGGTTCTTAATAGTAGGTACAAGAATTCCATTCCCTTCCATCTGATGATCAATTTTCTCAGGCGTTCGAGAATTTATTTTTCTATTTCAGAGAACGTTCCTGTTTACTTGAATCAGATCAAGGGTTTTTGGACGAATGCGGTTATACAGACTGAGAATGAACAACGTCGGATTAAATCAACTGTTCAGGGTCACCTGGTGGTTTTCACTGAAGAATTGATTCGTCAAGTCTTACATTTTGACGATAATCATGATATGCCGACGCAGTTTGATATTGCATTCATCGCTAGAGGTCTAAACCGTATGGGTTATCCTGAGATTCCTCAGGATCAGTATCGTAAACAACATCTGAGCAGGGTCTGGAGATACCTGGCTCATATTATTATTATCTGCTTTTCACCAAGGAATGCTAGTTTAGACAGGATGAGCTAGGCTACTCTTTCTTTGATGCTGGCTTTGGTGTACAATAAGCCGTACAACTTTGCGGGTTATATTTTTGACAATATGATTGACAACCTCAACTCCGGTACTCATATGTGGTATATGTATCTGAGGTTTGATTCTGAATTCCCTTAATCTAGGGATTCCAGCTGACCTAATCTCCCAGCTTATCCCACAAGTAATGCTGGTCAGAGTTTTTGGAATTTGCACGACACCACCAAAGGGTCAGCAACAGCTAGCTGATACTGAGATGTTTGGGCACATTGTGGATGAGAATTATGTGCCCCCACCAAATGATGGGTTTTTAGATGAAGTCATTCCTCAACAGCCGGTCAATGAGGAAGAATTTGTGGATGTAAATGTCGAGGAACAGTTGATTGATATTGAGAACGTTGAGCATGTGGATGCAGGTGGTGACGAGGATGATGGTGGTCCTAATCCTAAGGATTCTGAAGGTGACGTGCCTCCACTAGACACATTGGCGGCTATTCAGTTAGTTAATCTTGCATGCTTTAAGCGTATTTTGCATAGGAGTCTCAGGGGAGGGTCCGACAAACGACCACGATCGGTCGATTTTACTTCTGATACGGAGGAAACTCCGCTTCGTCGCCGTCGTCATGGTTCAGGTGTGGAGATTGCTTCTGATGCATCGCAACCTCAGCCAGCAGTTATTCAGCATCTTTTGTTGCAAATGGAGCAGATGAATAAGAAATTCGAGGATCAATCTACTATAATCGAGCTTTAGGCTAGAAAGATCAAAGATTTGGAAGCTCAGGCTACCAGGGTTGATGTTTTAGATTGTAGGGTTTTAGAGTTAGAAACCCTGACTGTTGTCTCAGGAAGCATAATGTAGTGACAACTCCCACGATTGAAAATGTAAATCCCGATTCTTCAAATGTTAATGAAACTACTTTTTTAGATTATTACCCTGTGCATGAGTTTCCTGGTCAACTGAGACCAATTGTTGTAGATTACTCATTTGCAGATCTTACTATTCTTCAAAGAATGATATACGAAAATGGTTCGGTGCCTGAGGAAGTAAATGTCAATGATTCGATGCCTGAGGAGTTTAATTTTGATGATAATGATGATGTTGAAATTGAGGGAGAGGAGTTAAAAAGTGATGAGTGTTATGATGATGCTTCTATTATTGAGTCCAATTTTTCAGAAGATGAAGCTAATCATGCACCTGAACAGAAACTTCTGAACCATCAGCTTCTATGACTGAACCCTCAACTTCAAAGCCTCATTTAAAATTCAAACTTATAGTTGAGGTACCCGTTACATGCAAGCACTATAAAGTTAGAACTGATTACACGAGTTTGATTAAAAGTTGGAAGTTTGATGAAAACAACTCGGTGTTTATGATTAAAAGAAGTGACGGCATTCATTACTTCAATGTTAAGTTTTATCGAATAAGTACTTTGCCTAAGTGTAAGCTACAGAGATTATCTCATATTCCTTTGATAAACCGTTCTCGAGATTCTAGAGCAGATTATTTTTAGGTTATCATTTATCGTGAAATGAACAGCAAGAAATACAATTTGATTAAGCCGATGCTTGGTATGAGATACAAGTTCAAGAAGAAGCTAGATCCTTTTACTCGACAACCAATTGTTAGGATGATCTATCCACCAGCAAACTGCTTACATAAGATTCCTTTAGAAATCATCCCTTTGGAGTTTCTCAAGAGATTGTTGTACTGTGAATATAATGTTACAGGTGAAGCTATTTTTGTTTTTATTCCTGACTCAGAAACTTCAATCATTGAAGTTTCTGAGTCAGGAATAAAAACAAAATTACAGGGATGGCACCCGCGTGTCGTGGGTACGGATATGCCAGACCCATCTCCCGTCCGCGACGGGTTTTTTGTACCCGCAAACCCATGAATACCCAGTAGCGGGTTTATTTTTACACCCATACCCGTGACCCGCGGATACCCATGGGTCGCGGGTGACCCGCGGGTTTTAAATAATATAAACATTTTATCTAAATATCAATAAGTTTATTTAATTTTAATGAAAAAAAATGTTTTAATACATGTTCAAATCAATAGATCGTAATTTTAAACGAAATAAATTGTTAAAAACTAAGGCATGCATACTAATAGTTCGATAACTATCAATTTATTTGATAATTTTGTTCTTGATCGTTTGATAAGTTTACTATTCGAAACATGAAAACTATACTTTTTATCTCTATTTGAATAGTTTTATTATATATAGTTCAAGTTAACCATTATATATATACATATATATGCAATAAATTATACAAACTAATATGTAGGTATCTATAATGTGTTTTGTAAGTTTGCAGGTCTGGTTTACCTGCGGGTATAAGTCCATACCCATTATCTACCCGCAACCCGCCAACGGGTAAAAGTTCATACCCGTAACCCACCCATGGGTAAAAATTCACGGGTTTACCCACCCACGATGGGCGGGTACCCACGGGTCGCGGCTTTTTTCCCCGTCAATTGCCATCCAAGGTAAAAACCTTATCCATAGTGAATAACTCAATCTTCATATATCATCCTTATAAGACACATGAGTACAACACCAACTTCCAAGCTACAGTAGCAGTAAACACAGCTTAAAGTAATATCGCCAACCTGCCCTACCAACACAAAGGATGGCAAAAGGTCCAAGAAACCCCAATACAACCCTTCGACAAGAAAGAGCCTGCCCTACTAACTCACCATTGGCAAAAGGTCCAGACACTCCCCAAATGGCTAAATTCAGCCACAAAGTAACAATCAACTTAAGCATAACATGAGCCCAACCTGAACCAATACATACCCAAGCCGCACCATCCTCCACCGCAGTCACAAAACCATCAATGGAGGTTGATATGGAACGCATCAAAGTGACACGAACAATCAACACAAACGCTCCATTGAACAATCCTAATCAACCAAGAAGACCGTAAGACGATCGCCCCCCCCCCCCCCCCCCCTCAACAACAACGTTGCTCTCCCTAAACCACCATCATAAATCAGTCTTGAAAACCCGACTCTCAAACCAATGAAAGTGTTGGCCAAGAGTAATCCCTAGCTGGTCAGAAAAACACCAACACTGATAACCATATTACAAACCCTAGTTAATCGCTAATAGCAAACCCTAACTGTAGCCGGAGAACAGCAACCACGACAAACAAACCCTAAAACCACCGCCGGATATCAAAACCCTAAACCGAATAACCTGAGCAGCATCCGATCACCTTTTACAATTCAAAATCCTAATCCAGCAGCAGCAAAAACAACCTCAATGATCAGGCCAGAAAACACCTAGCTGTCACCCTTTTTCCTCAGGAAACTGTAATCCGGTCCTAACAGATCAGAACTAAACAAACCCTACTCTGATCGTGTATATAGATAATCAGTAAAGCAAGACACCCACGCAATAAACTGATCATGTGCAAACAAATCAACACCACAAACGGCCGCAATCCTAACTCGTTTCAGAGTGAAAACCCTAATTAGAGTAGACTTAGCAAACATTAATGATGAAGCAATCAAGAACGTACACACACTAGATTCAAATCAGAGCAATAAGCGATTAGGGTAGAACAGATATGCGTTCATAGAAAACCCTAATCCTAATACGAATTAACCCAATCCCAGAACCAACCAACAAACCCTAAACCGATTAAAAGACCAACAAAACCCAAGAATGAATCCGAAAATTAACTCAAGGATTATTGTATTCAGTAAATCAAATTAAGAAATTGTTTTTGGAATCAAAGAATAAGCAAACAAAGATGAACTTTTCATTTGTTAGTGTTACCTTAATTCGCTAATAGAGAGAGAAAACGGGGGGTGGGGGTATAACTCCAAATATTTTGTAAACATTTGAATTATGGTAATGTAATGTTGTGGGTAGATTTTTATCTAACTTTGCAGGATCCTGATTAGCATCACAGTCTCAACTCACATGTATGAAAAGCATTTATGAGTTATATTTACTTTACATAATAGGATAATGATAATTTTCAAGTATACTTTCAAGATCACAGTTATATTTAAGGATCCTAGAAATGCTCTTATTATTTATCTTACAGGATCCTATTCAGGATATATTTGTTTAGCATAGTTATACGGGATAATGGATAAGCAAGATAATTAAGTAAGGATCCTATGTTTATTCTGGAATGTGCATAGCTCAGGATCCTGGACTTATATTAGTTCAGGATCATGCGCTTTATAATGTGTTTGTTTTTCTTAAGTATTGAACAGGTCATGGATGGAATGTGTTAATAAGATATGCTCCGGATTGCATGGCAAGGTTTTGATATGATTCGATGAAGACGAAGTCCACTGCACGTGTTGAATGAAGTCAAGAATAACGTTGGAAGTCTTCATTTTTCATCGGAGGATCCCGAGATTCTCGGAATAGTTGTTATAGGCTCTTATTATATAAATGAGGAATGGATTATCAATTAGGATAACGAATACTTACTATTTTCCACCCGCAAAACACAAAAACACTCTGCTCTTACTCTCACTCATATTCATTTTTCATCAACACTTAGCTTAATTCACACACTCAATCACATAGCTAATCATCCTTGTGCTCTTAGTTTGTAATTCATTATTTTCATTCTAATAATATTAACCAAGGCAAGGATCATTTGATCCTTCTCGAGGTTTTGTGCCGGCGATCAACCTTGATCAAGGGCTTTCCTCGTACATCATCATGTCGTTTTTACTTTTACTTTGTTTAATTGACATTAGCAATGTATAATCTGCATTATCCTTGTGTTTTACTTGAAATATATTGTTAAATCCTATTTACAAACACTATATTTTGTCATTGAATACATTTTCATTATTTAATTTACATTATTATTAATCTGTTTTTGAGCTTTTCCATAGAGTATTCAGTCAACAAGGATTAACACATTCAAAGTACGTTTTTCATTCAAAATTGTCATTTACTAATATAGATAATCATGTTTCTACGTAATTATCTTGAAAGTAATTTCAAACACTATACCTCACATTTCTAAATTTGATCACTTAATTTCTTAGTGTAATTTTTGACCAAAACAATTTGGCGCCCATCGTGGGGCAAGTGGTGTTTTGTTTAATCAAACTCTTGTTAAAATCCTTGTTGAGTCATCTTTTCAAAAATTTCTGTTGAGAATGTCGAGCCAAGGACGATCTACATCATCTACTATGCCATCATCATCATGTGTGCCAACCACTCTTCCTCCTGCTCCACCTCTCACATCATCTCAACAACGGTCACAGAACTTTTACGCAAGGCTTTCATCGGTCGGATCCACTTCTTTGGGGGCCGGATTCCTATCGGATCTGAACCCTGTTATGATTTCTAACCAGGATATCGTGTCTATGTTTACACAGGTTAAGGAATAGCTTCAACGAGTGGAAAGGAGCAACGAAATCCTAAAAAAGGATATGGAGAATTTGAGGACAAGAAACGATACTCCTGGTACTCAAGTTACTACTCTATCCGAAGCAGGATCCTTGATTTTGGCACCCCTCCATCTGCGGAACATTAAGGAGATTTCGTATCCATGCAAGGGAGCACTAGGATACTAGATCCAATATTTGCTACAGGAGTTTCCACGTCAAGGGGTCAACAATCTAATTCAGGATCCTCATATAGAACTCCTGACGGTGGTAACATGTTTAACAATTATACTTCTAATAATACTGTTGGTACTAACAATTTTTAGGATCCTGGGGTTAGCCCTATAATGGCAAGGGAAATACAAAAGTATCTAATTCCTGAAGTTGCTCCAACGGCCCATAGGATCTCAAGATTTGCACCACCTATCTGTGATGCTGAGATCCCGAAAAGATTCCAAACACCAAATATGAAGTTGTATGATGGAACAATTGATCCTGAGGAGCATATTGCGCAATATATGGAGAGAATGGAGATCATTCCAATTCCTTCTGATCTTAAAGATGCATGCTTATGCAAAGGCTTTGACTCTACTCTCACAGGATCCACATTAAAATGGCTGTTAAATGTTCCCACTTACTATATTACTTCATTTGCTCATTTGGTTAATTTTTTTAACAATCAATTCTCTTGCAGTAGAACATTTAAAAAGCTAACAACTGATTTATACAGAATTATCCAAAAAGCTAATGAGTCTCTTCGAGATTTTGTAGGGAGATTCGGGAGAGAATCCTTGAATATACCTAATTTGGATATGCCAACTACTGTACAAGCCTTTAAGATGGGAATCAAAAGGGATTCCCCATACTATGAGGATCTTGTTATGAATCCTTGCAAGAATCTTGACGAAGTCAGAAACAGAGCTTTAAGATTCATTAGGCTGGAAGAGGATGCAATGATACAGAAAAGGGTGGATACTCAATCAGCATATGATAGGCCTAACAGGAAATCAGACTCATCTTCGTTCAGATCAAATAAAAACAAACCTTATACCAGAAATGAGGATCGTCGTGTGAACACTATTGATGAGGATGATGAAGAGTATCCTAAAGTAACTGACTATAATTTTTCTGTAGATACAACAGGTATATAATGTGCCATGCAGGATCTCGGAGATAAAGCAAGATGGCCGAAGAGGAATGATAAATCTTATGCCTGGAAAGACAAATCTAAGTGGTGTGCATACAATGATGATTTTGGCCATATAACAGAAAATTGCATAGCCCTCTGGAAAGAGATCAACCATCTGCTCAACAAAGGATACTTGAAAGATTTATTTGGGAAAAAGAAGGATCACGCGAAAAATAATGATAAATTGCAGGATCCTGAAGTTCAGGGTAATCGTAGGATCCCTACCAGAGCAGAATCCCAACCATCGGATGCCAAGGTAATTAAGTTCAGGATATATGTGGTACTTCTTATTCTGCAGCAAAAAGGCATGCAAATGAATCCAAGTCAGAAAAACAACACAAGCCAACAAGGACTTCCATGAAAAAAGATGAGAAAGTTATAGCATTTGATGAGGATGATCTGGATGATGTTCAGGATCCTCACCATGATGGATTGGTCATCACTCTGTACGTTGCCAATCATTTTGTGCGAAGGAACCTGATTGATGGAGGAAGCTCAGTTAACATCATTTGTTTGGATACCTTAAAAAGGATGGGCATTCCGGAATCATAGATCACCCCAAGATCCACTGTATTAGTAAGATTCAGTGGAGAAGCGAAAAACACAGTTGGTGATATCAAGTTGCCGATTTACATTGAAGGGGAAACTCTATTAATTTTTTTTTTGTTATGGATTGTTTGTCAAGCTATAACATTATCCTAGGAAGACCCTAGTTGCATGATATGAAAGCGGTACCATCGGCGTATCATCAATGCGTCAAGCTACCAACTCCGTGGGGGGTGGTCAAGATTAGCAGTGACCAATAGGAAGCAAATGATTGTTATACAACATCAATGAAGTCTACTGCCAAGCCTCCGTCAACATAGCAATTAAAGAATAAGGCTTGGGATGTCCTAGATATGAGGGAACGGGATGTCAAAGAAATGCCGCTTGACTCGAAGGATCCTGAAGAAAAAGTGCTTATAGGCTCAGGGATCCCAAAGGATTTAGAACAAGATCTAATGAAATTCTTAAACCAGAGGAAATCAACTTTTTCCTGGAAGCCGGAAGATATGACAGGTATATCTAAGGATATTATAACTCATAAACTTAGAATTGATGGTAGTTTCAGACCGGTTTAACAAAAGAGAAGCAAATTTGCGCCGGAAAGGAATGCTATTATCCAGGCGGATGTTGAGAGACTACTTGCTGCTGGCATGATAAGGGAAGTAAAGTTTCCAAGATGGTTGGCAAACGTGGTGGTGGTACAAAAGAAGAATGGGAAATGGAGAGTGTGTGTGGATTATACGGATCTCAACAAAGCATGTCCGAAGGATCCTTTTCCATTGCCTCATATAGATTTAATGGTGGATGCAGCTGGACATGAGATCCTGACCTGTATGGATGCTTCATCAGGATTTTAGCAAATTCAGATGGAACCATCAGATCAGGAAGACACAACCTTCATAACCCCCACAAGTATATATTGTTATATTGCTATGCCTTTTGGTCTTAAAAATGCAGGTGCAACATATCAAAGGCTAGTCAATATGATGTTCAAAGACCAATTGGGAAGCACAATGGAAGTATACATTTATGACATGGTGGTAAAGTCAAAGAAAACCGAGGATCATCTTCAGGATCTTAAGATAGCCTTTGACATCCTGGATCAATACAATATGAAGCTTAATCCTGCGAAATGCCACTTTGGAGTGGGGCATGTTGCGCTGCACACCGATCGTTGGAATTTCTAATGGAGATGCAGCACAGTAGTGGCTTTTAAATTTGTGATAGGGCCTAGGGTTACTACTATTGCTAATCGAAGGGCTAGCAAAGGATAAGTATGACCTAGAGTCGTTCTTCAAAGCGCGACGAATTGAAACTAGGAAGGTTTAGGAACTTTTATGAATTTAGCTGAGGCTCAGAAAGATGGTTTTGGTTTTGGGTTTTTCTAAATTAAAGTTAAATTTAAGATAAACTAAAAGGGTGGAGGTTACTTCGGGCGTTCAGCAATTTAAGCGATTGTTTACTATGAAGTGGTTTAGGCGAAGTTAAATGAGACGAGTTCTAACGAGGATAAATTTGTAGGTTAATGTGAGCTATTCTACAGTCCTTCTATTGGGCTAACGCGAATGTGTCCACAATCAAGAAAATAGAATGTCACATGGGTTGCAGAATATATTAAAACATGCACCGAAAGTTCTCTCAAATGAATGTCCACATTATCCAACAGTTAATCTCAATTCCTATTCCCCAATCTCGGTCATCAGAGACGTCCGAATCATGGCACAGTTGTTGAATAAACCATCTTGTAAACGGGTTTTACCCTCGCCGGAATAGGTTGGAATAACCGATCTAGACGGTTGGATAGCATGTCATCACTTATTCATACAAATTATCAACATTACTCAAGTATGCAACAAAAATAGGGATGATTTATACTAAGGATAAAAACCTAAGTAACATGTTTGTTAATCGATTCATAATATGACTACCTTCGGTCGTTCTCGACTTCCATACATTTGTACTCAGCCATAGGCGTTTCCAGTACTATATCAAAGAACAGTCGAATAGGGGCCGTCACATTATTTCATGATGATTAAGGCTAAATATATTTCACTATCATGATAATCCTAAGGCAACAATCAAACAAGATAATGCAATAAGACAATTAAGGTAATAGTTCAATTTGAGCACACAAAGGTGTTATCTAAGTCGAGGATATTCCGAAAGTTGTCTCAAAAATATCGTCTGTTTGAATTAAATCTTAATCTACCTCTATTCCCATGTTCCATGTCTCTTAGATCCTAATGGGGTCTAGAGAACACCGACCATGTCGAGCTCAATGATTCAATCTAACACAATATAACTAAGTGACCTATATCCTATGAGTTAGCTACGTTCATTTTAGATAGGGTTTTAGTCATAACATGAGTTGGGCAGATAAACAATAAAGATTCAATCCCTACATCTATTTATAATATAAAGCATCCGCAATCTCATAACATACAATATAATCACATATTTAAACTTTCCCTAAATGACTATCTTAGCAGACAATTGAGTTATTTAGTTAATCATGGTAATTCTAGCATGCATATTTAAATTTATTAAAGAAAGAACGAATATATTAAATTTATTAAAGAAAGAACGAACACCTGGAGAGAAGTACAATAACTTGTAGCTAAAATATGCGTCCCGGAGCACCTCCGTACAAATCTTCATTGATTAGTTAATTAGCTAGCCTAATTATCTAGGAAGAATTAAAAATTACAAAGAAAATAAAATAGTTAAGTGAATGTGTGAAGATAGTAAAGGATGATATTCAAGATTGCTTCAAATGAGCTCTAGGGGCTACTATTTATAGGGAAAATATGGCTCACATTAGCAAAAGAGTGAAAGGTGGTGCACCGGGTACGAAAAAGTAGCGAAAGGTGGTGCACCAGGTACGGAAAAGTAGCGAAAGGTGGTGCACCGGGTACACGCAAGGATGAAAAAGCGCAAAAGAGATGGGGGGTGGAGGCCGGCGCGGCTCACCAGCAGTCCGGCGCCGCCCACCAGCTGGCCGGCGGTGGCTGGCTGCCATCCGCCCCGGTCCATCATTTTTCGCTGCGTTGCTTAATTCGTGCGTATCTTCGTCGTTATGCATCCGTTTGCGTTGATTCTTTTTTTGTTGGATTTGTAATTCAAAAATGTTGACTTTGATGTAAAGATATCCCAAAAATATGTCTCCTATCTCCAGATATTGCGTACGAATCATTTGGATTTTCCAGCGGGCGTAGAATCTTTATTCTTTATCCGTTTTTGTTGATTCTTCTTCTGTTGGATTCGTAATTTGAAAATGAACATCTTGGGTGAGATGGATGTTGATGATGGGCACTTTTATCTTGAAACCTCATTTTGATGCCTTGAATCTTCAAACATGTGTGGAATCATCATTTTTCATCCGTTTTGGTTGATTTTTATCGTGCAACCTAGTTTTGATTATCTTGGCATTATATCATTGATTTGTGATGGTTTTGAGTTTAAAATGCCAAGAATCGTTCTAGAATGAGAGAGATATCGGTAGTAAAAACATGACTTTTTACGCGATATCAATTATCCCACACTTAGAACTTGCTTGTCCTCAAGCAAATATTAAGTAAAATGGTTTTTAAAAGTCTAGAAAGGGGGGTTTTGTATCTTGGAGAACTTTGATTCCTGCATGCTAGGTAAAGAAAAGATTTAAGGTGGGGTTTTAACCTTCTGATGTTTTTCCAACCTGGTTCTGGAAAGCTCTCTTTTCATTCTTCGTAATGTAAGATGTACATGACTGGGATCCTCACAGGTGGTCACTCAATTCACTCAAGTGTATCGGGTTTCCTAATTCGTAATTCACTCAGGGGCCAGTCATGCAGATCTTCCGTCGTCATAGGCTTGGTCGAGGATCAGATCTACAGTACTTAAATGAGGATGGTGCAAATTAACCCTAGACATTCATAAGAGGTTGGAAGTAGTATATATGGACGAAGGGTTTTGTAGGTGGTTTATTTGGGGGTTTTAAGATAGCCTAAGAGTTTTCTGTGATGACTTATCTTTGGTGCTTAGTAGCGCTTCTTCTTGGATTTTTTTCTCTCTTTGAGCCTTCTTTTGCAGCTTTTTCTTTCAAGTTTTCTTTTGATGAACCTTTCCCTTGGCTTTAAATGATCCTTGGGCTTTTAGGTTTCTTCTGACAGCTTTGTTTTTGCTGAATTTCTTTTTCTTGGAGTTCCGTTTACGGATGATGCTCATCCTTTGGGGAACGCTCCGTACTTCTTATAATAATTCTTCTGACAGAACAGAAACTTAGGCTATGGCGAAAAGGTGAAAGAAGGGATTGGCTTTTGAAGTGAGTTTTTGATATGAAAAGGCTAAGGCTCGGCATGTTTTCTGCTGATCTTCAATGTTGTGAGCATTGGTTAGGTTAGGTTTGAAAGCAAGGGTTTTATGAGAGGGTTCTTCTAATTGCACCTTCATCACGTATGACACCCATTTTTGTAATCTCGAAATGTATTCCTTGAACAAGTTCAGATTCTTGAGAGCATACATTGGCATGCTCACAATCGAAAAGTGAAGCATTAACGATGAATGCTTTTATATGGCTCAAGAATCCTCACTTAGTTTGGTGGTTTAGTGCCTAGTCATGCGATTGCTTTCCTCGAAACAAAGTTTGAAAAAAAATCCTCAAAGGGTTTTGCCCAACATTATCTAATTCCAAGCCTTTGAGTTTTTGTTGACCGGAAGTACCCTTTTAGACTTTGAAAATTTTGAAACTTTTGCTGAAAACATGACTTTTGCTTAAAAGATTGATCAAAATTTGTGTTCACATTTTAGTAGTGAATACTACTGTCATCCCACACTTTAAAGAACATTGTCCCTAATGTTCTATATCTAAGTTGGGTTAATCCCACACTTAGGTTTTCGAACGTTGGTCAATCTTTCGAAGTTATACTCTCCCTTGTGGGACATAATCCCACACTTAGAGTTTTACTTAGAATTTTAGTGTGTTTTAATCAAGCAAAACAAGGTTAGAAGAGATACTCCCTTGTGCTGCGTGTGTATGTGGATTTGCTGGAGACGGACCAGGCTCATAAAAGTGAACTCTTTCCATAATTCCTACATCAATTTCTGCATAATAAACATCCTTCACAAACATCTATACACGTTAATATTAAACACCAATAATCCTTGTTAATACTAAACACAAATAACTACTAGAAACTAATCCATGTCAGCAGAGAGCGTCTCCCAATCGGTGAAGTCATCATCCATGAAGATCGTGTTTTCAACGACCGATGTGGGTGATGATGACTCCTTGATAGTGTAGACTGGAGTTGTGGTACCATCCTCTTGATCCTGAATTCAAGCATCTAGTGTAGCAACCTCCTCCTCTAGTGGGTCCATAAAAGTGGGGTGGTCCTCCGCAGTTATGCTTCAAGGTGGAAACAAGTCCCACGGTGATATGTGCGGAGCGGGATCAGGTCCCATCTGAAAGGGGCACACAGGTGTGGAGGGGAAGCCCAGAGTAGTGTGGATCTCAGTGATGGCACGGTGCTGGACCTCAATGGCCCTCAGTATAAACCATGTGACAGCAGGGTCTGCAGTAGTAACCCCATGCTCAAAGATGGGTACTCTGGAGTTCCCTACGGTCTGTCCCTCTAGTTGGGGAGATGAAGGTAACCTAGCGTGGGTGGAGTGCAGAAGAAATGTCTCCTGAACGGTCACCTCCACCAAGTCTGCCAAGATCTCCTCCAAGCTAGGAGGTGGTGACTGTGATCCTCTGACAGTCCTCGTGCTACTGCCCGGTGATAAACTCCGAGAGTGATACATGGCACGTGAGTGTCTCTATCGTGGTATGTCTGACTGTGAAGTCATCCTGCAAAATACAAAAGGTTAATAGCCCATGACTAATCATTAGTCTTTCATGAGGCGAAAACTGCATAAAATGGATTAAATTGAGAACAAGAAAATAAAATTAATGCTGAAAACGTAAGATAGGCTTGGGGTGCCTCCCAAGAGCGCTTTGTTTATCGAGTCTCGTACTTTGACTCTGTTATTCTATCAGGGCTGTTCGAAACCATAGACTTCCTCGGATGGGGGAAAGTCTTGTACGTAATGTTTCAAACGGTGACCGTTTACCTTAAAGTTTCCTTCAGGGGCCTCGAGCTCAACGGCACCATATGGGAATACTTTAGATATCGTAAATGGACCACTCCATCGTGTTTTAAATTTGCCAGAAAACTTTTTAAATCACGAGTTAAAGAGTAGAACTTTATCACCTGAGTTGAAGCGTGTAAGGCGGAGTTTTGAATCATGGAACACCTTGGTTCTCTCCTTAAATTTATAGCAGCTTTCGTAAGCGTGATCTCTTAACTCTGCCAGCTCGTTCAATTCCATTTTTCGGTGTGTTCCCGTTATTGTAGGATCCAAGCTACAATTTTTTAATGCCTGGTAAGCTTTGTACTCTAGTTCTATTGGAAGGTGACATGCCTTTCCGTATACAAGCCTATATGGGGTCGTTCCTAACGGTGTCTTGTAGGCTGTCCGGAATGCCCATAAAGCATCGTCTAGATTATCTGCCCATCTTTCCCCGTGTTGACCAACTGTTCGTTCAAAGATCCTTTTTAGTGCTCGGTTTGTAATTTCTACTTGCCCATTTGTTTGTGGGTGGTAGGCTATAGACGTCTTATGGGTAACACCGTATTGTTGTAATAGTTTCATAAACTGCGTATTGCAGAAGTGTGTGCCACGATCGCTGATGATTGCTCGAGGAGTTCCAAACCGACAGAATAGCTGTTTTAAGAATTTGGTTACGACTCTCGAGTCATTTGTTGGAAAGGCTTGAGCTTCGGCCCATCTGGAGACGTAGTCGACAGCTACTAGAATGTATTCTTTTCCGTATGATTTTGGAAATGGTCCCATGAAGTCTAGTCCCCATATGTCAAATATTTCACATGCTTGGATATTCGTCAATGACATTTCGTTACGCGTTGTGATATTTCCAAACCTTTGGCAAATACCGCAACGTTTCACCAAGTCTTGTGCATCTCTGAAGATAGTGGGCCAGTAGAATCCTGAGTCGTAAACTTTCTTTGCTGTTTTTTTGGCTGCATGGTGTCCTCCGGTTGGTCCGTGGTGGCTTTGATGGAGTATGTGTTCGGCTTCTTTCCCATCGACACATCTTCTTATGATTTGATCGGGTCAGACTTTGAACAAGTATGGATCGTCCCAAAAGTAATGCTTGGCGTCACGGAAGAATTTCCGTTTTCTTGATGATGGCATTCCTTTCCTTATGATCCCTCCAACTATAAAATTTGCAATATCTGTAAACCAAGGATCATCAGTGAATTGCGAGCCTTGCATTGATTCTCTTAAACTCATTAATTGTTCTACTGGAAATCGATCTCTGATATCTCTTTCTGCAAGTTGTTCCATCGACGGATTTTCGAGTCGACTTAAATGATCTGCAGTGACATTTTCTGCTCCCTTCTTATCTTTTATCTCGATATCAAATTCTTGTAGGAGTAGGATCCATCGTAGCAATCTGGGTTTTGCGTCTTGCTTTTTGAAGAGGTAATTTAGAGCGGAGTGATCCATTTACACTATCGTTTTGGACGATATTAGATAGGATCGGAATTTATCAAAGGCAAATACTACGGCTAGCAGCTCCTTTTCAGTTGTTGTGTAGTTGTCTTGAGCGTCTGTTAGCATTTTGCTAGCGTAGTAGATTGGTCAGAAGTGATTGTTTTTTCTTTGTCCGAGAGTTTGCACATGATTTCAAATGGTAGACTCCAATGTGGAGCAACCATGATTGGTGCATTGGTTAGCTTTTTCTTTAGGTAGTTGAAGGCCTTCATACAATTTTCGTCAAACACAAACTTGATGTGCTTTCCTAAAAGGTGAGTGATAGGTCGAGAGATCTTTGAGAAGTCCTTGATAAAACGGCGGTAGAATCCAGCGTGTCCTAGAAAACTCCGAAGGGCTTTGACGTTGGTTGGTGGTGGAAGTTTAGTGATGGTTTCGAATTGGCTTTGTCTACTTCAATTCCCGACTTTGATATCCTATGTCCTAAAACTATTCCTTCTTTCACCATAAAATGATATTTTTCCCAATTCAAGACGAGATTCGACTCTTCACATTTGGAGAGCATTCTGTCGAGGTTTGATAAGCATGATGCGAAGGAGTCTCCAAAGACCGAGAAATCGTCCATAAAGACTTCCATGCATCGTTCGATCATGTCGTGGAAGATTGCAACCATGCATCTCTGAAATATTGCAGGTGCATTGCATAATCCAAACGGCATTCGTCGGTAGGCGAATGTTCCATACGGGCATGTGAATGTTGTCTTCTCTTGGTGCTTCGGGTCGAGCGGGATTTGGAAATACCCGGAGAATCCGTCAAGGAAATAGTAGAATTCGTTCCCTGATAATCTTTCGAGCATTTGGTCAATAAATGGAAGTGGGAAGTGATCCTTACGAGTTGCCTCATTTAATTTCCGGTAATCGATGCAAACTCTCCAACCGGTGACAGTCCGAGTTGGTATTAGCTCATTCTCTTCGTTTGTAATGACCGTCATTCCTCCTTTCTTTGGAACTACTTGAACAGGGCTAACCCAAGGTGAATAGGAAATTGGATAGATCAATCCAGCATCCAAGAGTTTGATAACTTCTTGTTTGACCACGTCTTGAATCTTTGGATTCACTCTCCTCTGCCTCTGCATGGATGGTTTGAAATCGATTTCCATGAGGATCTTGTGGGTGCAGTAGTTTGGACTGATTCCTTGTATATCAGAAATTTTCCATGCGATTACTTTCTTGTGCGATTTCAGAACATCAATTAATTAAGCTTTCTCCTCGGGTTTTAACTCCATCGAAATTATTACTGGGAGCTGTGAAGTACCTTGGAGGTAAGCGTACTCAAGGTGAGGTGGTAATTCTTTCAATTCTAGGGTTGGTGGTTCTTCAATAGACGGCTTCATTCTAGCTATCTCGTCTCTATTCAGTTTCTCGTACTCTTCTTGGAATGGTGCTTCGTCTATCTCAGGCTCAGCTGTGGAGATTGATGCTATTTCGACCCATTCAGTTTGGATTGAAAATTCGTTCATCTTTAGCTCGTATTTGTTGATTGCTGATGAGGATATTTCCTCATTTCGTGTGAGAAGAATCCCTCCGTTGTCGGTGAACTTGAATTCTTGAATTGAGCGGTTGAAGATCGGTTTATGGCGATTTCGGGATTTGGTAGTGATACGGATTGGTTGGCTAGTTGTGGTTCAATTGGGGGTGGTTCCATACTCATTCCTTTGAACGAATCTAGGATCTCTTTAATTGAAGGAAATGGGTTTGGTTTGGCCCCTTCTCTTTTTAGCCAAGGTATCGGTGTACCGCATCCTAATGGAACAACGATTGTTTTGTCATTAGTGCAAGAGGATTTCTTTTCAAGCAGGGGAGATAGTAGCTCTTCGGATGTTGTTGGTGAAGTGATTGCAGAGTGCAGTCCAGGGTCCTCATTATATAACCTCCGAACGGTGACTACCGTGTTGGGTATCAGATCCCTGTTGGATATTGTCAATACTTCGTGGAGATATTCATCAAAAATGTCCTGCATAGTATCACACAAACCAAGGTCCTCTTCCAGAGGTTGCTTCATTAATCGATTGACATTAAAGGTGACCTCCTCCATTCCCACTCTTAGTTTTAAATATTTTTTTCGTTTACGTTGACCATAGCCTTGGCAGTGTTTAAGAAAGGTCTGCCAAGGATGAGTGGGACATGGGTGTCTTCCTTTATATCCATGACAATGAAGTCTACCGAAAAGATGAACTTATCAACTTTTACCATGACATCTTCAGCAATCCCTCGAGGGAGTTTAACTGATCTGTCTGCTAATTGAATGGTCATACGAGTAGGTAATAGGTTATCTAATCCTAATTTCTTATAGAGGGAATAAGGCATAAGATTAACACTAGCAACTAGGTCGGCTAAGGCATTACTATTTTGAATATCTTGGAGAAAACAAGGTATGGTAAAGCGTCCAGTATCGCCTAGTTTAGGTGGAAGACCATGTTGCACAATTAAAGAACATTCAGCATCCAAGGGTAAACTAACTATTTGCCTAAGCTTTTCTTTGTTTGAAAGGAGTTCTTTAAAGAATTTTGCACATGAAGGCATTTCTACTAAAGCATCCAATAATTTAACATTTAAGTGTAGGCTTTTAAACATTTCCAAATATTTTCTGAATTTGGCTTCTTGCTTTTCCTTTTTAAGTCTTCCAGGATAAGGTATTCTTGTACGAGGTACATTATCCTGAGTTTGGGCTGGTGATGGGTCTGGGATGTCAATTGACATTTGTTCACTAGGTATAGGTGTAGGCAAAGAAGTGTTTTTGGGGGTGTTTGTAACACCCGCCAAATTAGGACTAGTAATTATTTCCTGATTCTTTGTTAATACATGTAATTAGTTCTGTGTTAGGCTAATTAATGTATCAAATTATATGTTGTTGAATATATACAAAAATGCGATTTGCTTAAATCGTACGCAAAATAAATCGAATGTATTCGATTCAGTTTTATACGGACGTTGGTGAACAAAATTATTAAATAAGATAACATTATTTAATAACGCTATTATATCTAAAATAGTATTTTGATGATAATTCATACATGTTTCGTATCGTACAACTAAAAGCCTAAGCGATTAGAATGTTTAACGCGCAAACAAACAAAACCAATTGAACTATTAAGTATTTGATAAAATACTTTAATAAATTTATTTAATAATAAACTTTCGTATTTTAAAACTTACATTTTAAACAATTAAAATAAATATTAAACGTTTAAACAATCGGGAAACGAACACCACACGGAGCGCGAATACACGGAGCTAAAAGTGGAGACCCACACATGGGTGGGCCCCCACCCAAAAAAAAAATCTGCCAAGGGGTGAGGTCACCACCTCCCCACCCCATTTTTCCCTCTCACTCTTTCTTCTTCTCTTTTCATCTTTCTCCTTTCTCTCTAAACTCCAACACCACCATCACCACTAATTCACCAAAAGCCCTCAGCTCATCTCGTCCGTTTGAAGAAAAAGATTCACCGCGACACGATCTACATTTCTATCTTTCCGGATTCTCCGCGAGACGATTTGTAAGTTTCCGAAAAAAACCCGAAATCTTCCGATTTTGAGTATTTTTAAGTTCTAGTTGTTTCTTTAAGCTTAAAATGTCCAAATATGGGTTGGGTAAAAGTTTCAGGTCGAACGGTGGCCGGAAAACACCTTTTCGGTGAAAATTCCGGCCAACAGCCCGTAGTGTCGCAGAGGCTCCAGGCCACCTGCGACACTAGGCCTAGTGTCACATGAATCACCTTAGTGTCGCATAGTGCGACACTAGCTATAGTGTCGCATAAACTCCTAATGTCGCATGGTGCGACACAAGCCGTAGTGTCGCAAGACCCGTAATGTCATAGAAACCTTAATGTCGCATAAACAGTAACGTCACACATAGCGACACAGACTCTAGTGTCGCATGAATCGACAGTGTCGCATAAATCACTAGTGTCGCATGTAGCGACATTAGCCCAGTGTCACATGAGTCAGAAAATACAAACTATTTTACACTAATTTTTGAGACCCAAATTTGAGCCCAGCTCGACCCCAGCCAGGGGCTCTGCCCCTTGGACCCCGCCAGGGGCTGCCGCCCCTTGGACCCCGCTACCAGGGGCGCTGCCCCCGGACCCCCGTCATTAACGGGCTTCGCCCTTACCCTAGGTTCACGAGTAACGGTGTTACATCTAAACTTTCACACAAAGTGTTAAACTTGTATAACGTCAAACACGAATGCGATATAACTTCTAAAACACATTGGAACTTACTTTTAGGTATAACACTTCAAAATCATCAAAATAATAACGTGGAATTATTATTACAAACAATCACCAACGGGCCGTACACATTTTCAAACACTTAAACAATCAACCAAATTGTAATCATTAGGACATTCTAGTTGGGCAAACAACTACAAGGTAGTCTTATTAGATGCCTTCACATATTTATAACCATCGCGTGTCGTGGACACCCTCAGGTTACAAGTCTTTGGACTTCGATTATTGGCTAATCAATCTCAGTTTATTTAGATACACTCTCTAGGCTCAGGTGAGTCTCATGGCCCCTCTTTTTACTGTTTTACTAGGGGTGTGATACATTGCTCTGTTTTTAACACATGAACGCGAGTACATATTTCCATATACTACATGAGTTGTTTTCAACTAATCAAACCAAAGTCCTCCGTCAGTATAGTCTGGTAATACGAAAGTAGCGTGAATATTAGTATATGGTACCATATAGGATTGACCCTCCTCGTCCGGGTTAGCAAGCACTAACCGGGTAAACGGACGTACTAATATTTGGGAAGACGAGTGTGGATTAGGCACTCGTGGAGGCACCTCGATCGGAATTCTCTATATGGGACCCGACCTTCGAGTTAAGCTCAGACTATGCGCTCATGGTTGTATACATTATCTATAACTTTATTTGCTGGATGCAAATCAATACTTAAATCTTGCGGTTCATAGAATATTATTTGATACTCAAACCTGTGAGCTCACCAGCGTTAGCTGACCCATTTTAGCATGTATCACAGGTACTCAGCAGTAGATTTGGACTGCCCATCAGGATGCACCTTAGCTCGAGTCTTCATGCAAACTTCAGAGATTTCATTGCATTATTAGATTTTGTATAACTAATTATGTACTTAAATCTCTCATATTACGAACACGAGCTATGTATGAGTTCAAAACTGTTGTAAACCTTTTAGTATTAATATATTTTGTTAAAACGACGCATATAGAGTCGTTTGCTATATATCTGTGTGCTTTGATTATTGATTAGTAACACCCAAAGTATGCTTCCGCGAATCATTAAATTTGGGGGTGTTACAGTGTTATCTGGTGGTGGTGGATCAACTTTGGTTACTTTTCCTCCTCTTGTCATGATTAACACATCGTCACTTGGTGGATTAGTGCTTTCCGATGTACTTTCCTCAATAAAACTTAAGTTTTTCAAAATGGATTCCGTGTTAGAGATTAATTTTTCTGAAATTTTTATCATGGCGTCAATGTTGTCTTGAAATCCGGTTACTCTTTTGTTTATAAGGTCTTGTTCAAGCAAAAAAAGTGGCAAAAGTGATTTTGAGGAAAATAAGTGGCTTGTAGGGGAAGAGTTATCCAAAAGTTGGATCCAATCAGGATAAGGTGTTGACATGGTTGGTTAAAAAGTAAGTAAAACTAATCTAATCCTAAAGGCAAGAAATGTAACTTTTGATTGATGTTAATCTTTCAAAAGGATCGCTAAATACTAAAGTTGCTAAGCTCCTAAAATCGGTCGCCGACGCTTCCCCAGCAGCGGCGCCAAAAACTTGGTGCGCTGCACACCGGTCGTTGGAATTTCTAATGGAGATGCAACACAGCAGTGGGTTTTAAATTTGTAAGGCTGGGGCCTAGGGTTACTACTATTGCTAATATAAGGGCTAGCAAAGGATAAGTATGACCTAGAGTCATTCTTCAAAGCGCGACGAATTGAAACTAGGAAGGTTTAGGGACTTTTATGAATTTAGTTGAGGCTCAGAAAGATGGTTTTAGTTTTGGGTTTTTCTAAATTAAAGTTAAATTTAAGATAAACTAAAAGGGTGGAGGTTACTTCGGGCGTTCAGCAATTTAAGCGATTGTCTACTATGAAGTGGTTTAGGCGAAGTTAAATGAGAGGAGTTCTAATGAGGATAAATTTGTAGGTTAATGTGAGCTATTCTACAGTCCTTCTATTGGGCTAACGCGAATGTGTCCACAATCAGGCAAATAGAATGTCACATGGGTTGCAGAATATATTAAAACATGCACTGAAAGTTCTCTCAAATGCATGTCCACATTATCCAACAGTTAATCTCAATTCCTATTCCCCAATCTCGGTCATCAGAGACGTCCGAATCATGGCACAGTTGTTGAAAAAACAATCTTGTAAATGGGTTTTACCCTCGCCGGAATAGGTTGGAATAACCGGTGTAGACGGTTGGATAGCATGTCATCACTTATTCATACAAATTATCAACATTACTCAAGTATGCAGCAAAAACAGGGATGATTTATACTAAGGATAGAAACCTAAGTAACACGTTTGTTAATCGATTCATAATATGACTACCTTTGGTCGTTCTCGACTTCCATACATTTGTACTCAGCCATAGGCATTTCCCGTACTATATCAAAGAACAGTCGAATAAGGGCCGTCACATTATTTCACGATGATTAAGGCTAAATATATTTCACTATCATGATAATCCTAAGGCAACAATCAAACAAGAACATGCAATAAGACAATTAAAGTAATAGTTCAATTTGAGCACACAAAGGTGTTATCTAAGTCGAGGATATTCCGAAAGTTGTCTCAAAAATATCGTCTGTTTGAATTAAATCTTAATCTACCTCTATTCCCATGTTCCGTGTCTCTTAGATCCTAGTGGGGTCCAGAGAACACCGGCCATGTCGAGCTCAATGATTCAATCTAACACAGTATAACTAAGTGACCTATATCCTATGAGTTAGCTACGTTCATTTTTGGATAGGGTTTTAGTCATAACATGAGTTGGGCAGATAAACAATAAAGATTCAATCCCTACATCTATTTATAATATAAAGCATCCGCAATCACATAACATACAATATAATCACATATTTAAACTTTCCCTAAACGACTATCATAGCAGATAATTGAGTTATATAGTTAATCATGGTAATTCTAGCTTGCATATTTAAATTTATTAAAGAAAGAACGAACATATTAAATATGGAAGATAGATTAACACCTGGAGAGAAGTACAATAACTCGTAGCTAAAATATGCATCCCGGAGCACCTCCATACAAATCTTCCTTGATTAGTTAATTAGCTAGCCTAATTAACTAGGAAGAATTAAAAATTACAAAGAAAATAAAAGTATTTAAGTGAATGTGTGAAGATATAAAGGATGATATTCAAGATTGCTTCAAATGAGGTCTAGGGACTGCTATTTATAGGGAAAATATGGCTCACATTAGCAACCCTAGGCTCACATTAGCAAAAGAGTGAAAGGTGGTGCACCGGGTACGAAAAAGTAGCGAAAGGTGGTGCACCAAGTACGGAAAAGTAGCGAAAGGTGGTGCACCGGGTACACACAAGGATGAAAAAGCGCAAAAGAGATGGGGGGTGGAGGCCGACGCCGCCCACCAGCAGGCCGGCGGCGGCTGGCTGCCACCCATCCCGGTCCGTCATCTTTCGTTGCGTTGCTTAATTCGTATGTATCTGTGTCGTTATGCGTCCGTTTGCGTTGATTCTTTTTGCATTGGATTCGTAATTCAAAAATGAATACTTTGATGTAAAGATATCCCAAAACGAACATCTTGGGTGTAGAATCTTCATTCTTTATCCGTTTTTGTTGATTCTTCTTCTGTCGGATTCATAATTTGAAAACGAACATCTTGGGTGAGATGGATGTTGATGATGGGCACTTTTGTCTTGAAACCTCGTTTTGATGCCTTGAATTTTCAAACGTGTGTGGAATCTTCATTTTCATCCGTTTTGCTTGATTTTTATCGTGCAACCTGGTTTTGACCATCTTGGCATACTATCATTGATTTGTGTTAGTTTTGAGTTTAAAATGCCAAGAATCGTTCTAGAATGAGAGAGATATCGGTAGTAAAAACATGACTTTTTACGCGATATCAGGGCAGGAAAATTCTTGGGGTATATGGTGACTAAAAGAGGGATAGAAGCTAGCCCGGAACAGATCAAAGCTATTCTGAATCTAAAGTCTCCATCAAGTCCAAAGGATATACAAAGGCTGACAGGCAGGATAGCGGCATTGAATCGTTTTATTTCAAGATCCTCATACAGATGCAAGGAGTTCTATGATATCTTAAAGAAGAATAAAAAGTTTGAATGGGGAGAAAACATGAAGTTGCATTCCAAGAGCTAAAGAATTATTTATCGTCAACTCCTTTATTAATGAAGACTGAGAATGGTGAACCGCTATTCCTCTATTTGTCCGTATCCCGAAATGGTATAAGTGCAGTGCTGGTGACGGATCATGTAGGGCAACAGCATCCAGTTTACTATATAAGTAAAAGCCTATTAGATGCTGAAACCAGGTCTTCTCACCTCAAAAAACTTATACTTTCTTTAGTTATGGCATCTACTAAACTTAGGCATTATTTTGAGACACACCCTATTCATGTAAGAACTATTTATCCTATTAAGAGTGTTTTGAGAAAACCAGAAATGTCAGGACGCCTAGCTAAATGGTCTGTTAAGTTAAGTGCCTATAATTTAATTTATGAACCCATGAATGCAATTAAATCCCAAGCTTTAGCAGACTTTATTGCTGATTTTACTAGTGACCTTCAACATGAAGTAGATTTGGAGGTGTAAGAACTAAATCAAATAAGTGAAAAATTGACATTATATACTGACGGCGCTTCAAATATAAAAGGAATTGGATTAGGAATTGTATTAAAATCACCTCAAGGCGATATTATGCCTCAAGCTATAAGATGTGAATTTTAAGCTACAAATAATGAGGCAAAATATGAAGTGTTAATTGCAGGATAGCAATTGGCTAAGGATATTGGTATAAAATATTTAAGTGTATATGTTGATTCATTAATAATTGCTAATCACTATAATGGAACTTATACTGTAAAGGTGATAGATTAGCCTTGTATTTGGAAATCGTTAAGGATCTTGCAGGTAGCTTCGAGATCTTCGACATTCAACATGTACCACGAGAGGATAATACTAAGGAAGATGCTCTGGCTAACTTGGGGTCAAGTCTAAGGATCCCAGCAGATGTTAAGATACATATTATACACATTGCAGCGCCTGCTATTGCTGATAGAGATAAAAATAAGGAACAAGTATGTGACGTGAAGGATCCTTAGTCTGGAGATAATTCGAATACACTAGGTTCTGGGGGTAAGTCAGGATAATGGATGCAACCAATCATGGAATATATACAACACGATGTGATCCCTAAGGATGAAAACAACCCTAAAGCCTTCAGATTAAAGGTATCTCGTTTTACTATTGAAAATGGTATATTGTATAGAAAATCACTTGCAGGACCATTATTGCGATGCCTTGAGGATCCTGAAGCACAAGCAGTACTTAAGGATATACATGAAGGGGACTGCGGAAATCATTCTGGGGGCAAAGCATTATTTTGAAAAACCTTAAGGACAGGATACTTTTGGCCTGCTATGAAGAAGGATTCCATGAATTTTGCACATAAATGTGACGCTTGTCAAAGGCATGGGAACATCCATTATCAACCAGCAGAACCGATGCATCTGATTATCTCGCCATGGCCATTTATGAAATGAGGAATGGATATTGTGGGAAAATTACCAACTACTCCTGGTGGAAAGGTGTTTATGTTAGCAATGACATATTATTTTTCCAAGTGGATAGAAGCTGAGGCATTTTTTCAAATAAAGGAAAAGGATGTAATATCATTTATCAAAAGGAATATCCACACTAGATTTAGGATCCCAGCGGAAATAGTATGTGATAATGGATCTCAATTTATTGGAAGAAGAACAACTAAGTTTTGTGAAAGTTGGGGAATCAAGATGATAACTTCAACACCAGTTCATCCTCAAGCTAATGGTCAGGCAGAATCTAGCAACAAGATCATCATCAACAACCTTAAAAAGAGGCTGGATGCTAAGAAAGGAAGATGAGCTGAAGAATTACCTTTTGTGCTATGGGCTGATAAGACCACTGAAAAGGAGGCAACCAAGCAAACTCCTTTTGTGTTGATGCATATCAGTGTGTCTATCAGTTGGTCTATCGAGTTGTAAAGTGTCGTTAGTCGTTTAATAGAAATATAGATTTTGTATGTAGTGACACTTAAGTTTTAGTTTAGGCGACACTTGCCTTAGTGACGCATAGCGACACTTAGGTAAGTGACGCATGAAGGCGGCCACATGCGTCACTAGCCAAGTGACACATGTCTGCCATTTTGTGTTAGTATTTAAGCAAACCTACGGGTTTCTGGCTAGGGTTGACGAAACCCTAGCACCATTTATCGACTAAACTCACTTGTAATCAGTTCCAATACGTTAGTTAATCTAAAAAACTTGTTTTACTTGTGTAATCAATCGTTTCGGTTTGAGTTTATTATTTTTTCATGTGATTGTTTGATTCCGCCTTACAATCATTGACAACCATTGTAAAACCCGTTAATTTAGGACTTTAATTAGTGCCAAACTACTTGTAATTACATGTATTTAGTATTATATTAATCTAAATATATGTAACTTTCTGTGTAATTACATACACATTATATGATTTGTTTAAATCATACACACTTGAACCGGACGAGGTCCGACACTAAAACGTAAAATAATCGGGTAAACAAATACCGCACGTAACGCAACTTTGAGAAAATAATTTAAGCACCCACATGGGGTGGGACCCACTGAAAATCTGCAGCAAATCCCCACCCCCATGCCCTTACACCTTCACCCATTTTCTTTCTTCACCATACCACACTCTCCATCATTCAATCCAATCTATCTCTCTCTAAAACCCTCTCCACTTCTCTCTAAAAACTGATAGAACATCACCACCACAGCCACCATCGGCCACCACCATCACCTCCCTCATCCGCCACCTTTTTGAAGAAAGAAAAGCACGGAAAATGATCACGGAAGCTAGAGCATCACAACCATCTTCTCCGTTTCTTCACACTCTTTGTGAGAACTTTTCTACTCTTCTAAAATTCTTGTTTTAAGTCTATAATCATGTTTTAGTGGCCACTCAACCATTATATGTCCAAAAGATAAGTCGAAACACAAATTAAAACTCGAAAACAGGAAGTTAACCTTCCTGTCCAGATTTTGTACCCACTTCCATGAATTTTATAAAAATCATTACAACACCAAAATGGACGTTTCTTAATCCAAAAATGTAGTACAAGAAGTTATCTTTCCAACAAAATTAGTCTCGTGACTTTTTGACTCCGTTTGCTACTCCAAAACATTTTTCTCCGGTAACATAGGTTTACTATTCCGACGAGCAGCAAAAACCGCCTAATTCTCGAGACCATATCTCGAGTTCTAGACCTCAAAAACATATGAGACCACTTTGGAAATCTTGATAATTTTGTTATATACAAAAAGTTCTTCTTTGGCTCATTCCAGAAATACACCCATTTCTCCAGAAAATTAGATTTGTGAGAAGTGGTCTAATCTCGGATTAAACTGAACCCTGACATTTTGTAAATTTTTATAAAATATCAAACGACCTCCAAAAGTTACAAAAAAATTACATAAAGTACATAGCATATGTGGGAACGCCGTGTAAAAATTTCAGAACGATTAGATAAAGTTTACTATTTTAGATAAAAATCACAAAGTCGGATGAACAGTAAATCCGTGAATCTATTGACGGATGAACACTAAATCCGTGAATCTATTGACGGATGAACAGTAAAAATTGACTTTCGTTGACTGTCGGACTGAGGGTTGACTCTCGAACCTTAGGGTGAGACTCGGATGCATAGTTTCGGACTTGAAACACTCGAAATCAAACCAAACCCGTTTGACCTATTAAACGAAAATGAATACTTAAACGAAATCGGAAAAACTTCAGACCTGTGACAATACCATCATCATTGTCGCATGAATAGTACTCCGCGAATGCTATTGTCGTATGAACAAAACTCCATGAATCTATTGTCGTATGAACAGTGGTCCGAGAATGCGATTGTCGCATGAACAGTGTCCGTGAATGTCATTGTCGGGATACATATTGTCGCACGAAACGGAAACTTTAAAATACTTTTTACACTAAGTATTGAATACATACAACAGCTATACCGTATAAGACAATACACTTACATGATATACATATTCTTTGGGAAGTATATATGAAACCACCTTACTCGATACAATTAGTACATGAAAACTACTATACTATGGAAAGTATACGACACAACTTAGAAACACGGAGGAGTTTACACTCACTTTATTATGAGATTACACTCATACATATACGAGATTACACTCAAATCTCTTGACTTAAAAAGACGAGCTTACACTGGCACGAGTTTACACTCGAACAGACTTATATCCGAATAGCGATTACACATCGCATTACAAATAAACAACTTATGTATATACTTACAAAGTGTACAATAGGATGAATTACATAATAATAACATTTGAATTATTATTATACCTCCGTCACCAACGGGCCACACTTATTTACAAAATAATTACAAAAGTACAAACAAATACTTGAACATTTCCTAGTTGAGTGGACAACTAGCATGGGTGATCCTTCGTGACACCAACTTACTTACTTGCTTACGACCTTGTGCGTTTCGGACGCCAGAAGGTTGCAGGGTTCGGAGAACCACACTACGGAATTACATCCTACACATACTTACGGACTTACATCCGCTATACTTGTTTGCTAGACTCAGGTGAGTCTTACAGCCCCATTTTTACTGTTTTCTACTTGGGGTGAGATATTTGCTACTATTTTACGTATGAACACAAGTACTGAACTGCTACACACTACTTTTACATACATTACACGAGTTACTTTTTATCCACTGAAATCCTCTTATCATAAGTTGTTAGTTATGGACTGAAGCGCGATTACTAGTAAATGGATCCATTTGGGACTGACAATCCCTGCCTGGGTAGTAGCGCTACCACGGATTACACCGTAGAAACAGGCATATTAGTACTTGTTACATATGAGTGTCCGGATAGCACTCACGGGGGTACGTGATGCTGTACTTGAGTGTACCATTCACACTACACTGTTAAGCTTCAGCTTGTGAGCTCATGGTAATTGTGTTGACCTACTGATTTACTGAGTTACTGATTTACTTTCTATGCTCGAAGGCATTACTGGTACTTTACTTGTGGTTCATAAAGGATTACTATACTAAACCTGTGAGATTCACCAACCTTTTTGGTTGACACTTTTTAGCATTTATCTCAGGTACATTACAGCAGTAGGACCGCACCACACTCAGGACTGATAGCTCGAGTCGCATGCATACAAACTTGTGGAGATTCTTTTGCATTACTTTTTGTATATCAGTTATGTATTAGAATCTCTAGGAAATCATTTTCGAACTCGAAGCTTGTTATTATGATTCAACAATGTAATACTTTTGTACTATTGTACGACGTTGCATATAGATGTCGTTTGCTTTATTTTGGTGCTTGATTATTGATTAGTAACACCCAAAGCTTGCTTCCGCGCAACAGTAAATTTGGGGGTGTTACAGATTGGTATCAGAGCTTAAGGTTATAGCGAACTAGGTTGCATTAGTGGGCCTAGACTATGACCGTTAGGCTGTAATTCCTTATTAGGTTTGACCGGTTCAGGAATTACATCATACGACTTTAATTTAACATAGCCTGATCAACTATGTACAATTAAATGAAGATGATGTGAAATCTAAAAGGGGTTATGTTGAACAGGAATACACTAGTTGACTCTGACTATGAGAGAAGCGGGACTTATACTTGTTTGTGCTAGACACTCTAGGCTATTGTATGATATATGTATATATGTATATGATAGGCCTCACTCACTAACGCTTTTGCCACAGTGATGGCAGACTCATCATCTAGGCAAACTACTCGTACACCACCATCTCTCTCTCGCTCACGTCGTAGCCACTCGGAATCCCTAGTGACTAGATGCACTGGTAGCTCGCGCCGAGCTAGTCCCTATGCCAATCCTGCCGCTACTGGTAACACATCTTCTTTAGCTCGCCACTGAGCAATCGCTCATCAATGGAGCTGGTTACCTGCGGCTATGGCCACCTGGAGGATTGAGGAACACGTATAAAAGTTGAACAATACGATACTTCATCACTTGGATGAACTACACCTACTTCCGTCACTTCACACTCTCCCTTCCCACTCACCTCGTAGATCTATGGATCGCATACGTTACAACAACTAGGGCGAACTGTAGAACAACCTCGAACCATAATTTATCTTGTTCATACTACTGCTACTACTACTACTACTACTACTACTACTACTACTACTACTACTACTACTACTACTACTACTACTACTACTACTACTGATACTCCAACCACTAGAACCCATTGTCATGCAAGGGTCCACGAGTGAACCTTGTCAACCACAACACCTACATAATGGAAGTAACCATTGGAACAATTGCGTGAATTTCAACAATCCACCTAATTCCTTACTTGATCATGATTGATCACTCTTTGACCGGTATGTCAACAATTCTTTCAAACACGAGACTTATTGCTTGATCATGTTTGGTCACCATTTCGACACGTTTGTCAGACGATTTACTCATAACTTGATTCGCGACCTTGTCTGTTCCGAACATCACTGGATTAGTATTGCGAGGGATACTCACAACGACTAAGTCCATAAACTACTTCAAACTATTTCAAATTATGCCTTGAGCATTCTAATTACTACTGCAAGGACTACCCGGAGCTACGAATTTATCAACTATCTTCACCAAACACCTTCACCAAGCATTTGTTCATTTCGAAACAACAATATAGACATGATTGACTACTTTGAGAACACTACCCGGTCATTTTTGTGACTACTCTTTTGACTATACCTTCTTAACTGGAAGAGGAGATTTACACAGAAGACTCAGCTTCAGAAGGACCGGAGGAATGCACACCAACTCTGAGTAGTGATCTCATCTCAATTCAAAACAATATGGTTGATACTATCCCACAACAAGTTGTGGTTGATGATATCCCATATATCCTTTTTGATGAATCACCCAGTGATCTAGTTGAACCTTCTACCTTAGACCAGCCATTTGCCCAAGTTGTCAATGAGAATGTTGCTACAAGATTGGAGACGTTAATGGATATTGTCCCACCTCCATGCCCAGAGTACAACATTATCATTGACCAAAAGACCAGAGGAAGCAAGGAGGGTTCTGCGTCATGGTTTCCCTCCAAACTATCTCTCCATCATATAATGTCTTATACATCATTGAGAGATAAGTATTCCTTTGACCAACCCATTCTGTCAATCCAACCAAAGGAGTTATTAGAAGTTGAGAGAACTGTTATACCTCCAGTAGAATAATTCCCTCACTTTGAACCATCTCCTTATATTGGACATACCCTAGCCCTTACTTTCTTTAAACTTTTAGGTATGTACCAATACTACCCCTTGTGTCTACTGATAGATGCAAGGGAGCTGCTAGGATTGCCTTATAAGTAGTGCTAGAGTCAAGCTAGAGACTCGAACAAAAACAAGCGCTTCTCGGGAGGCAACCCGTGTCTAACGTAGCTTTAATAGTATTTGTAGGATAAGTAGTCAAGTAACCCCAATAATTAGAAAATTAAACCCTAAAAAGGATAATCAAATTTGTACCAAATTTAAGTGAACAAAAAGGATGGTTTCCGAAATTACTTCATTAATTTTTTTTGTCAAAACCTTAAAATTTCCTACTCCCACTAGTTTTGACCTTATTGCAACATCCATCTTTCACCATTATTTAAAGATCTAAAGTTCTCAATGTCCATTCACTCACAAACATAGAAACCTACTAGAAGTTCTCAATGCCCTAGTTATCTTACATCCCCACTCATATATTTCGAGCATTTGAGGTACTTACATATATTTCTGCGAACATACACAATATCTTTAAATGATTTATTATAATTACATGATTTGTATGTCAATATGTGTACTATGCTTAAACTCGTTGAAAAATATGTGTTTTGGACATATTTATACTTGGCTGCCTAATTCACCTGATTCAACTAGTATTTCCAAATCTGCTGTTTGTGTTGCGATGAAATTATTAGGCAACTAATACTTTTAGTGTAAAATTAGACTCTATGTCATACACTGGTTTGTTTCATTTTCAAACTCTCAATTTGACAATTTTTTCGCAAACCAGTGAGTTAATGATTTGGGGAATAATTACTTGTTTTTTAGATCATGTTTGTCTGTTCTATTTGTACAAATGCCTAGCAAACAGGGACTGGTGCCTTTGGATGAAGAATCTTGGAGTATAATGGAAAGAAAACAAGGGGAGCACTATAGTTCACTAAATTGGGAATCATTTGAGCATTGCTTTGCAGGGGAGATATAGTTCTTTAGGATAAAAAATGATCACATCCTGGTTATCCGGGAAAAGCTCATCAACTAGATCACCTCATGATCACCATAGGTTCTCATCTATCCAAATCCTAGAACTATACTTTACCACATCCTTTGTTGTCATCATGGCGTTACATGGAACCCGAAACCATCACTACCACCCATTATCACCAAAACCATATCCTCCCACATTCAACCATCTATCCACCCACCTTTCCACTACTACCATCGGGTTCCATTCATTCGCTATAGAGATGTCACTGTCATATCTTAAGATTAGAAGCTGATCAAGGAGTGGACATAAGGAAATAGACATAGGATTATCAAGGAATTGGAGATCTCTGCTGACAAGAACAACATTAGATTCATCGGTTCATCATAAAAAGATCTCGGGAGATAGAGATTTATGGTCTTGGGTTCAAGATTTTCAAATCATCACGAGTCATTGAGTTATAACAATATCTCTTGATGATTAGGATCCTTATCCATTATCTCTATCCAACATTTGGTGTATCATGACCGATTCTACATGCATCCTGAGTACGACGTCACTTCATGTTACACAATCTATCCTTTTAAATATCCTTTTGAGTAGAGAAATGTGTGTGAATAAGTGAAAAGTCTCTGACTATCACTCACACTTGGGTATGCAAATTTAATCTCAAAATACTTTCAAAACCGCAAACTCGTTAACACTGATAGCTTTTTACAACACTTGTCCCTAGAAAAATAGGAAACATTTTCAAAACTTTTAATTCATGTGTTTCGAGCATTTGAGGTACCTGCATACTACTTTTTATGCATGATGCTTGAACTCGTTTAAAAACATGTGTCTTAACAAATGATTTGTAGTAGAAAATATCTTTTCATATTCTGGGGCAGTGAACACTATCTTTTTATAAAAGCCATAAAACAAAGAGTTGGTATAATGCATACCCAACGTGTTCACACTTAAGAGATTGATGCACAAATGTTGGTTGAAATGGGAGGCAATCTTCGTATTTAAAGGCAAGGGCCCCTAAAAGCTGAATAATCCTCATGGAGCTGCTGCAAAACAAAGATTTTAAGTTCAAGAATTCTTCTTTCTTGGCACATATTCACACCTTCAACTTTAGCTATCTGGGGAGTTTCTTCATTCTTTCTCCGTTTCTATCTTTTTGCTTTGCATAAGTACTGTTAATTAATGAAAGTAATATATACCATATCCAAAACTTATCATTGAGTGTGGGATTCCAACCTAAAACAATCACTTGAGAAACATTTTCTTACATGATTAAACTCTAATTGTGGGATTATACTTCCAGTATAATCTCTACTAAAGAGAACATTAGGGACAACGATCCTCTAAGTGTGGGATAGCGGTATAGAATACCATAGATAGATTTTTATGTCAAAATTTTTGCATAAAACAAAGAAAAGTATGAGCTTAACTTCGACAGTAGTTACGCTACTCATTCAGCTAGCTCTGCTATTTTGAAATTTGATGTTTTCAAGAGGAAACATTTTTAATACGAGTAAGTTATTTTGGAAAATAGTGTAAGTAAGGTAGAAATTTCTCAAATTAAAAAATAAAAATCTTAGGGGTAGCGCATGACTAAGCACATACAACCCATATTAATTGCAATGAGGTATCTTGAGCCTATATAAGTATTCATTTTAAATGCTTCTCTATTTATTTGTTGTGTGTGCCGATGCATGCATTTCTGAATTAGAACTTGCTCCTGGTATGCATTTCGAGACCATATTGGTGAGTACCGTACGCAGTATAGGTGCAATTAGATGACCTTGACATTCCCTAAGAAATAAACCCATTTTCTCTTATCTCTTCAAGCCTAACCCTTCCGATACTCAATTTTAGTATCGATGATCCGCTTAGTGAACCCTGTTGAGCCTTAACCTTTTCATTTCTTAAAAAAGCTGAATTAAAACCCATTCACCTCCATACCTACCAAAATTTTGTGTTGGAATTTTTAAATTTTTGAAAAATGCTATTTGGATATTCTTTTTGCTTTCACTCAAAAATCATTAATTTCGTGTTTTACTCAAAACTTCTCGTGTGCGTCTCCATAATCAAAATCTCAAAAAGATCGAGAATTCTTAGGTGCGAAAAATTGGCATCAAGTGAAATTTGAAATATCAAAAGATTGAAAAATGAAAGTAAGAAAGGATCCCGAAAAGGGAAGTAAGAAAATAAAAATTCCTTAGAAATTCCTTGGCAAAGAACTTCTAAGCCAAAAATATAGAAAAAAATGAAATGAAAAATATGTCATCTGAATAAAGCTAAGTGCTTCAAATCTCTCAAAAAAACCCCGATCTCTTAAAAATAGCTATCTTCACTCCCTTATCGTTATTCGTTTCCGTTTTCATTAAAAAAGTATATCTAAATAAATTTTCTCATAAGTTTAAAGGTCCTAAGATAAGCAAAAGCCTTCAACCCTAAAAACATCCACTATACATACCCCTTTAACCATCACACAAAAACCCGATGAATGTCTTGGGATAATTAGCACCGTCCTCACCTATGTGGTGGAGATTTGATTCTCGATCAAGCCTATGACGATGAATGCTGCATGACTGGATTTAGAGCGATTTCGTTTGTTTAGAATGATAGGAAACCCGATATACACTTTTGATTGAATTGAGTGACCACCTGTTGAGATCACCTAGTTATGTGTATGCTAATGATCACGAGAATCAAAAGCATGCCCAAAGATATTCATTTCTTATTTCTGGAACAAATATCTTATTTGTCTCGATTTTCTGAAACAAGTTACTTGTATAAAGAATGGTTGTTCCTAGAAATATTTTAATTCGCAAAAATCGAGCCTAAAAAAATCTTTTTTAAGTGAGCATAGTTGAAGTGTTGCTTGAGGACAAGCAACGTCTAAGTGTGGGATATTTGATTGAACGTAAAAAGTCACGTTTTTGCGTACATGATTCCCACCTTTTTAGCACCAAACTTAATGAAAACACTTGATATTAATACTTTTTTATCTTAAACTATCATCAAGGCTAAAAATAAGGCGTTACTTTAGAAATCAATTAAATGGTTAAATAACATACAAAATAGAGCATAAATGATATAGTCACGTTCTATGAGCAAATTTAAGCACTTTACCTTGAAATTATTCTTTGATTATCTCATTGCGATCTTCAGGTAATTACGAACACGTGGATATAAAGAACGCTTAAAACGGACCAAGAATGAAGAAGTTATGGCCAAATGAAGTACGACTAGGCGACCAAGACTTACGATCCGGTGCACGATGACAATGACCAAGGAAATACCACCACTCAGGGGCCGAATACCACCCCATAAGGGCCATATACGCCCCCTATAGGGCCGTATACGCCCCTTTTAGGGTGGTATACGCCCCTTTTAGGGTGGTATACCCCTCTACGGTGCCAAATACTCCCATTTTTGTGTCCAATACTACCCTTTTGGTGCCGAATACTACCCCAAAGCTATTCGATACTACCCCTTTGGTGTCCAATACTACTCTTTTGGTGCTGAATTCTGAGCTAGGGGTGGTATTTCAGTGCAAATCAAGAGACGCGGGTGTCAAGTTAAGGAAGAAAGTGTTGAAAGCCTTAGCCTATAAATAGGGGATCAATCCTCCTCATTTCACACCATCAAACCATCACACCATCCCACACCTCCAACACACACATCATGGTAAAAACCGACGAAGAAGGATGGAACCTTATAGAGAACATGACTATGCATCACCACAATTGGAACTCTGGAGATCACTCAACATCTTCAGCACCTCTCGCCGCATCAAATTCAATTCCAGTCGAAGCAATTAAGGTATTAACGGAGAAAATGGACTCACTTGTCAAACAGTTTGGAGAACTTAACAAACAACAACACCAAGTACACCAAGTGCAAGTCTGTCAACACTGCACCAACCCGCAACCACCTGGTGAATACCAAGTTGAATACGAAGGAGCAGATGACACCGTCTACTATGCTCAGTTTCCTGCTCAACAACAAAATTTTCCTCCCGGTTTCAATCAAAACAACAACCAACCTAGAGGACCTCCATTCCAACCAAGAAACAACCAACCATACCAACCCCGATACCCACCTAGATACCCACCTTACCCACAACAATCACAACCATCTTATTACCAACCCCTCGCACTTCCAGCACCAACTTCCGACACAAACCAAACCCCTGAACAACCTGCAAAGACGAATGCCCCCGCTTCAAGTTCAGATGACGCATTCACCCAGTTCATGCAAGGTCAACACCTGCTCAACCAAAAGACGTCCGCCAGACAAGATCAAGCCGACCTCTTTATAAGAAATCAATTGACTGTGCTAAAGAATTTTTGAAGCTCAGATTGGACAATTTGCACAACGTCTTGATAACAGACTCAGAGGAAGCTTGCCTAGCAACACGGTTCACAACCCACATGTTGAGGAAGCAAAGCAACTTACTACCACCAAGGAAGCATCTACTACACCACCAGCTGCTGTTCCAGTAATAGAGGACGAACCAAAGATCAAGATACCAGCTGTGGAAACCACTCTGACCATAAACAAAGAGGTTAGGATCCCTTACCCTGCTAGACTTAAAGCTCAACCCAAGAAATTATCATCCTTTAAGCTAGATGGAATATTCCTTGATACCATGTCTAGAGTTCCCGGTCAAAACAAGTACATTAGGAAATTGCTATCCACTAAGGATAAACTGCCCGAAGTAAACAATATTCCCCTTAGTTCTGAAACCTCAGCCCTACTTAAGAATAGCCTTCCTGAAAAACTAGGAGACACCAGTAAATTTACACTCCCTTGTTCTATTTACCAATCCAGAGAAATAAGTGCCTTAGCCGACTTAGGAGTCAACATTAACCTTATGCCCTACTCCCTGTTTAAGAGGCTAGAACTTGAAAACTTGAAACCCACTAAGATGACCGTCCAGCTAGCTGATCAATCTGTTAGATACCCAAAAGGAATAGCTGAGAACGTTCTAATTCAAGTTAACAAATTCTTCTTTCCAACGGATTTCATGGTAATGGATATCCACGAGGACATAAACATCCCGATTATCCTTGGAATACTATTCATGAACACAGCTAGAGCAGTAATTGATGTGTATAACAACACGATTGTATTACGATCACATGGTGAAAGCATTACTTACAAGATCGACCAACCAGAATGCACTCCATAAGAAGAAGAGTGCTATTCTATATCAACAGGCAGAATCTGTTCCAATGACGAATCAGAACCAGAGGAAGAGCAACATTTCACTCAATCATCAGTTTTCATCTCTGATTCTGAGTATGAACCAGAAGCAGAGGAAGAATATGAAGAAGTAGAGGAAGAATTGAATCGGAAAACGAAGAAGAGGAAGAAGAAATTAAGGAGGAGGAAGAAATCGAAGAAGAAGAAGAGGAAGAAATGGAGGAAAATGAAGATCAAACTGATTCACCACAGATGGCTGAAGTCAAAAGAATACAAGACTGCAAAGACTACACTTCATCAGAAGAATCCTTTGATTATGGAGCTATCCACCAAGAGCTCAGATTCACTCATCTCAAAAGAATGGGAAACATTCTTGACTCTTATCTTGATCCATCGAAACCTTTTACCAGAACCTGACTCCGAGACATAGATACTTTTGAAGAAGAACTACGAACATCACAGCACCCAGACCTATATGCTAAACTCCTACAAAGAATTTCTGCATACAACTCACGACAACCAGAAAGCTTTGTTGGAAAAAACCTTCAAGACACCATCACGGAAGTCAGAACAATCGAAGTCGACAGTACTCAACCTTTCAACAATGCACCTTCAGATGAAGAATTCCACCAATTCCCAGATTCACGAGACGAAGATTCCGACTACCAGAGTGTCGAATTTGACGGTGATTTTATTGACATCACTATCGATGAACGCTCTATTCCAAAAACCCCTCTTGCTCCACCAAATTCCCCCATCATCACAGCTGAGAGATTAGAGATTCCGCACATAGATACTCACCAAGACATGATCGAACTAATTGATGAATACACCAATGTGCGCGTCATTGTAGAGGCTATCAAAGAGTCAACCAATGACTACAACACTGCTCAGAGACACCTGATCAGGCAGATTGAACGAGAATATGATTCATATCTCGCCAATTATGGAGAACCAGTGCCCCAAACTTTGCTCAGACATATCCAAGACTTCTCCGATTCCCTTCAAGAACAAGTCACCAGAGAAGCTCAACAGCCAGAGAGACCAGACTACCCAATGGGAGAATTCAAGTTCTGCAGCAACCAAAGGTAAATATACCAAAAAGTATATTGTGCCTTAGCCGGATCAGCTTTTCCCTACTCATCAAGTCAGAAGGCTACACTTGCATCAATGAGAACCCATCTTGAAAGAGCTACTAGAAATCCGCAGAATGATGCTGACATAAGAATGGTGGGAGATCTTAGAACCCTTCTAGATCTCATCGAAACTGGAGAACATCTCACAACTTCAGAAAACTTCAGGATCGTCATTCACTCCACTATTGGTCATCACGTTGAACTAATAGTTAATGAACTGAATCAAGCGGCATATGATGAAGAAATTCACGAAGTGCCTAGATTCATTCCGCACCTATCACAAATCAACTTAGCGACTTATGTTATGACACGACTGTGTGAAATGTATGAGGAAGAAGACATAGAAATTGACGCTTACCGCAACGGATACCGTGAAATATTCAACAAGCTAACCTATGTCTTCACTGACTCGGATTTTCCCTTCAACCGCGAACAACATCAACTCATCAGACAAATATGCCAAGCCACTAGATCCTTTGGAGGAGACCCATTTGCAAATGATTTTGAAGAAGTAAAAACTGAATTCATGGCTTTAATAACCTCAATAGGCAGAAACCACCCACAGCGTGAAATTGTTCAAACTCACACCTGCACTCGAATCGACCCTAACGGACCAGTCGCAAGGGCAGTTCGATACATCAGCTATGGGATGGCAATCCTCGACAGATTAGCCACTGATCACTTCAAAAGCTTCAGAATGGAATCCACACCTCCACCAACTCTCATTACTGACATGATAGAACAGTTTCTACGATACTTTCCTCCACGATACGCCCTACCTAGAAACCACAGTGACCACTCTAGCACCACGGACACATCCAGCATCATCTGAAGAAGAAAGGACTAAGTCGAGCTCTCGACTTTAAAAGAGCGCTTCTCGGGAGGCAACCCGTGTTTTTACATTTCTGCAATTTTACTTCCCAAGAAGTGATGAAATCTCCGACTATCTTTCACACTCGGATCATACAAAACATGCTCCAGCCTGCAGGAAAATATCAACACCAAGAAGAATAGTATATCTGACATGTTCACACCTACGAGACCAATCACAAGAAGACTTGATCAAGAATGCACCAAGGAAGACGGAATCCGGCACATGCAACCTAAGGAACACTGCAACCGCCGGGGAGTACTTCTATACCGTCTCTTTCATTTGTTTAAATATACCATATCCATTATGCTTATCACTAAGTGTGAGATTCAAACCCAAAACACACCACTAAAAGAATACGTCTTAGATGTTTAAATTCCTAAGTATGGGATTTTCACCCCAGTTAGAGCTTAGATTATAAACATCAACGACGATGTTCCTTTAAGTGTGGGATAGCAGTAGTTACACTACTGTAAAATGAATAATGGTATATGCTTGATTCTAAGTCGTTGCTCTTTAAGACCAAACTTCTCCAATAATAAAAACAAAATTTTTCAAAATTAAAGTTAAAAATATGTTGAAAATGAAAATTTTTAGACAAAGAATGATTTACCTTGGTGAAGAAGGATAAATAAAATACAAATTATTTTGAAAAATGAGTTTAGTAATCCCATAAAGAGCATCGCATGACTACGCACACAACAACCTAACTTTCGATTCTTGAGGTATCTTGAGCAATATAAAAAGCATTCACTTTTAATGCTTCATTTTTGTCGATTCTTGAGTGTGCCGATGTATGCGTTTAGAATCAGAACTTGCTCCTGTTATGCATTTCGAATACAGATTGGTTAGTGAAAAGGAGATTAAATCACATCATTCTTAAACCCATCCGTACACCCATACTCCCAAAGAAAAATAGATACGTTACCCCTACTTTCTCAAAAGCATCCCCCAAATTTTAACACAAAGTTCCAAAGATGAACGAAGAGAAATCGCAAGGAGATGACGTCGGAAAAAAAAGAGAAGAAAAGGAAGTCAATAGGAGAAAAAGACTCCTTCCACAAACACCAAAAAGGCGTCAATCCACCCAAAAATTCCAACTTCAACAAAAGAAACCCATCAAAAACCCAACAAAACCCCCTCTCATTCCACAAACACCCCACTTCGAAAAACCCTACATCACTTCCATTAGAATGATTGTGGCTAGATCAACTTCGCATTCACCAAAAAGGTAACGATTTGATTCTCGATCAAGCCTATGATGATAAACGATACATGACTGGCCTTCTGAGTGATTGATAATATTAGAATAGGAAACCCTAAACACTTAGAGTGATTTGAGTGACCACCTAGAGAGGATCGCCTAGTCATGTATCCAAGATCAAAGATTAAAAGCATGCTCCCAAAGATTACAACCCTGCTTTTTCAAAGAACGAATATTTTATTTTTCAAAACCCCCCTTAGTAAAAAGTTCTACCCTAAAATATTTCATTTTCTGCTTATTTTAACAATGCTTGAAATACGAGTTTGCTTGAGGACAAGCAAAGTTCTAAGTGTGGGATACTTGATATCGCGTAAAAAGTCATGTTTTTACTACCGATATCTCTCTCATTCTGGAACGATTCTTGGAATTTTAAACTCAAAACGAATACAAATCAATGATATTATGCCAAGATGGTCAAAATAAGGTTGCACGATAAAAATCAAGCAAAACGGATGAAAAACGAAGATTCCACACACGTTTGAAGATTCAAGGCATCAAAATGAGACTTCAAGACAAAAGTGCCCATCATCAACATCCATCTCACCTAAGATGTTCGTTTTCAAATTACGAATCCAACAGAAGAAGAATCAACAAAAACGGATAAAGAATGAAGATTCTACGCCCGCTGGAAGATCTAAATGATTCATACGCAATATATGGAGATAGGAGACATATTTTTGGGATATCTTTACATCAAAGTCTTTGTTTTTGAATTAAAAATCCAACACAAAAAGAATCAACGACGAAGATACGCACGAATCGAGCAACGCAGCGAAAGACGACGAACTGGGGCGGGTGACAGCCAGCCGCCGCCGGCCTACTGGTGGGCGGCGCCGGCCTCCACCACCCCGTCTCTTTTGCGCTATTTCGTCCTTGTTTGTACTTGGTGCACCAGCTTTCGCTACTTTTTCGTACCTGGTGCACCACCTTTCGCTACTTTTGCTAATGTGAGCTTAGTTAACTGAACCAAAACCCCCAACGCACTCTTTTAAAACCTTTACTAGAAAAGAAAGATTGATTGGATCACCTCCGTTTCAATTCAGTTTCTCTTTAAAAACGACTCTTGGTCATACTTACCATCTACTAGCCTTTGGTTCAGTATTAGTAAGTCATACTTAGACCCCAGCAAATATAAATTTAAAAAAAACTGATCGCGATCCGAACGTCATCTTCATACGACGCTTCGGGGCTGTTGCGACATGAACCGGTCGTTGGGATTTCTAATGGAGACGTGACACAGCAGTGGGTTTTTAATTTATAAGGCTGGGGCCTAGGGTTCCTTATTATGCTAATCAAAGGGCTAGCAGAGGACAAGTATGACCTAGGATCGTTCTTCAAAGCGCGACAAATTGAAATTAGGGGGTTTAGAAGCTTTAATGTATTTAGCTAGAGTTGAAAGAGTTTGTTTTGGTTTTGGGTTTTCGATCCTAAATTAAACTAAACTAAATTAGAGGATGCAGGTTACTTCGGGCGTTCAGCAATTAAAGTGATTATCTACTATGATGTGGTTTAGAAGTTGTTAAATATGGAAAGTTCTAATGAAGATAAGTTCGTAAGTTGATGTGAGCTATTACTACAATCCTTCTATCGGGCTGATGCGGAAGTGTCCACAATCTAGCAAATAGAATGTCACGTGGATTGCAAAATATATTAAAGCGTACACCGAAAGTTCTCTCAAATGTACACCCACATTATCCGACAATTAACCTCGAATCCTATTCCCCAATCTAGGTTGTCAGAGATGCCCGAATCATGGCATAGTTTGTTGAATAAACAATCTTATGAACGAGGGTTATCCTCACCGGAATAGGTTGGGCTAACTGGTCTAGACGGCCGGATAACATGTCATCACTTATTCGTACGAGTTATCATTATTACTTGGGGATGCAACAAGACAGGGATGATTTATGCTACAAATAGAAACCTAAGTAATACGTTTGTTATTCGATTCATAATACAACTACCTTCGGTCGTTCTTGACTTCCATACATTTGTACTCCGCCGTAAGCGTTTCAGTACAATATCAAAGAACAGTCGAATAGGGGCCATCATATTATTTCACGATGATTAATGCCATTTAAATTTCACTATTATGATGATCCTAAGGCAATAATCAAACAAGAACATGCAATAAGACGATCAAAGCAACAGTTCAATTTAAGCATACAAAAGTATTATCTAAGTTGAGGATATTCCGAAAGTTGTCTCAAAAATATCATCTATATGAATTTAATCTTAATCTACCTCTACTCCCATGTTCCGTGTCTCTTGGATCCTATTTTGGTCTAGAGAACACCGGCCATGCCGAGCTCAATGATTCAATCTAACATAGTATAACTAAGTGACCTATACCCTATGAGTTAGCTACGTTCATTTTTGGATAAAGTTTTAGTCATAACATGAGTTGGGCAGATAAACGATAAAGATTTAATTCCTATATCCATTTGTAAAATAAACCATCCGCAATCTCATAACATACCACATAGTCACATATTTAATACATTCTAAACGACTATCATAGCAGACAATTGAGTTATTTAGCTAATCATGGCAATTCTAGCATGCCTATTAAATATGAAAGATAGATTAACACCTGGAAGGAAGTACAATAACTCGTAGCTAAAATTGCATCCCGGAGCACCTCCGTACAAATCTTCCTTGACTAGTTAATTAGCTAGTCTAATTAACTAGGAAGAATTACCACTAATATTACAATAAAGAAATAGTGAATGTGTGTATTTAGATATCTTGGTGTGGTGGTTGTCTTGGTGTGTCTTGCAAATGAGCCTCATGCCTCCTATTTATAGGAGAGTTTTGGTGCATTTTAGCAAGTGGAAGCTCACAATAGCAAAAGGTGGAAAAGGTGGTGGCACCGGGTACGAAAAAAGGTGGAAAAGGTGGTGCACCAGGTACGGAAAAACACGTAAAGGTCTAGCACCGGGCATACGAAAGGAAAAAAAAGCGCGATCCGTGCGGGTGAGTGGCGACCGGTGGCGGCCATGTGCCAGCAGGCGGCGGTGGGGTTGCTGGCCGGCAGCGTCTGGCACCCCCCGCACCGGTTCATCGCCTGTTGCCTCGTTTCTCGATTCGTGGGTTTTTTCTTCGTTATGCGTCCATTTACATTGATTCGTGGGTGTTTTCTCGATTCGTAATTCAAAAATGAAGCTTTTGATGAAAAGAAATCCCAAAAATATGTCTCTGAACTTTAGATGTGTCGTACGAATCGTTTGGATCTTTCGGCGTACGTAGAATCTTCATTCTTCGTCCGTTTTTGTTGATTATTCTTCTTGTGGGCTCTTTTATCTTGAAATCTCGTTTTAGATGTCTTGAATCTTATGTTGTTTGTCTCCCAAAGAATGAAGGAGGGCTTGGCATTAAAATGTTATATGATTGGAATATCGCCCTTATGACTATGCACATTTGGAACCTGTTAACTCGTAAGGATTCTTTGTGGGTTAGTTGGATTTATTTCCATAAGCTTGCTGGTAGGAGTTTTTGGAATGTGTCGGAATCGGGTAACATGAGTTGGACGTGGATGAAGCTCATTCAGATAAGGGATGAAATTAGAAGTCATATCTGGTTTCGAGTCGGTAATGGCTTATCTATATCTGTTTGGTTTGACATTTGGGATCCTCTTTGACCCTTATTTCGGTTTCTTGGTCATAAACACATTAATCATAATTCGCACATTAATAATAAGGTTGCTGATATGGTTGATGGGAATTCATGGAATTGGCCACAATCGTGGCTTGTTAGATTCCCGTTCCTTAATCACCTTTCTGTTCCTTTGTTATGTGATCGTCCGGATACACTATGTTGGAGGAATTTCCAAGGTAATTTGGTTGATTTTAAAACCAGTTTTGTGTGGAATACAATTCAATCACGGACAGAAATTGTTGATTGGTTTTTGATAGTTTGGTTTCAGATGTGTATCCCTCGGCATTCTATTCACTTATGGCTGGTTTTAAGGGGTAAGCTGAAGACTCAAGATCGCCTGAAGCAATGGGATGTTGGTCCTTCGACTGACTTAAACCTGCTTCGGTGCTCTTTTTGTAATACTCAATCGGACTCGCATGCTCATTTGTTTTTTGAGTGCAGGTTTTCTTCTCAGGTTTGGTTACAAATATTGGGTTTGACAGGGTTTAATCTTCAATCAGTTCGTATGGGGGAATGTATCTCTTGGATTAAACCTATTGCTTCTCGAAAGACTGTTCGGAGTGTCATTTTCAAACTTCTTCTTGGTGCTTCTACGTATTTTCTTTGGCAGGAGCGCAATTTGAGGTCATTTCAGAAGCAACATCGTTCAACGGATCAGGTGGTGGCTGTAATTTTGGAGACGGTTAGGCTTAAGCTTTACTCCTTTAAGTTTAAGCCTTCTGCTGAAGTCAAGAAGGCTATGGAGATTTGGAATATTCCAAGTTTTCTAGTTAGAGAGTGCTGATTTTTTAGTCTTTTTTATTATGGTGCGATTGTTATGGTTAATTGCTTGGTGTCGTAGTTGGTTAAGGTTCGTGTCTGTTAGTGGTTGTTTATTGGTTGTCATATTCTCGGCATGTCGAGTATATGTGCTTAGTCTATTTTTGGACTAAGTTTTGATGTACTTGTAACGATATTATTCTTTTATAAAATTTACCAGGGTATATCCCTTTACCCAAAAAAAAAAAAAAAATCTTCAAACATGCGTGGAATCTTCGTTTTTAGGCCGTTTTGCTTGATTTTGCTCGTGCAACCTTTTTTTGATCTTCTTAGCATATTATCAATGATTTGTGCGTTGTTTGAGTCCAAATGCCAAGTATTGCTCCAGAATGAAAGAGATATCGGTGGTAAAAACGTGACTTTTTACGCGATATCAAGTATCCTACACTTAGAGCTTTGCTTGTCCTCAAGCAAACCTTCATATAATTGTGATGAAAGGTTGGAAGGGTGTCTTCGTATTCCGGAGAACTTTGATTCCTACAAGTTTGGTAAAAAGATTTCGGATGAGGTTCCATCCTTTGATGTTTCCCCAAACCTTTGGTTCTAACAAGCTCTTCTTTTCAATCTTCATAATGTAAGATACACATGACTGGGGCCCTCACAGGTGGTCACTCAATTCACTCAAGTGTATCGGGTTTCTAATTCGCTCAGGGGCCAGTCATGTAGCTCTTCCGTTGTCATAAGCTTGATCGAGAATCAAATCTACAATACTTAAATGAGGACGGTGCTAATTATCTCTAGACATTCGCAAGAGAGTGGAAGTGGTGTATATGGATGAAGGGTTTTGTAGGTGGTTTATTTGAGGGTTTAATATAGCCTAAGAGTTGTCTATGATGACTTATCTTTGGTGCTTAGTAGTGCTTCTTCTTGGATTTTTTTCTCTTTGAGCCTTCTTTTGCAGCTTTCTCTTTCAAGTTTTCTTTTGATGAAACTTTCCCTTGGCTTTAAATGATCCTTGGGTTTTTAGGTTCCTTCTGACAACTTTGCTTTTGCTGAATTTCTTTTTCTTGGAGCTCCATTTACGGATGATGATCATCTTTTGGGGAACGCTCCGTACTTCTTATAATAATTCTTCTGCCATAATAGAAACTTAGGCTATGGCCAAAAGATGAAAGAAAGGATTGGCTTTTGAAGTGAGTTTTTGAAATGAAAAGGCTAAGGCTCAGCATGTTTTCCGCTGATCTTCAATGCTGAAAGTGCGGTGGGGAGGTGGTGACCTCACCCCTTTTGGCCAGTTTAGGGGGGCCACCGAGGTGTGGGTCTCCACTTTTTAACTCCGTGTATTCGCGCTCCGTGCGGTGTTCATCTCTCCGGTCGTTTAAACGTTAAAATATTTATCTTATACGTTTAATTATAAGTTTTAAAATACGGATATTCATTCAAAATTATGTTTGAAGTATTTCATCAAATACTTAATAATTGGGTTATAAATTGTAACTTTAACTTTATTTCGGTTATTCGCGCATCTAACATTTTATCGCGTTGACTTTGTTTGTACGATACGAAATAGTTATGAAATATTATTAAAATAATATTTATGATATAATGGTGTCTTTAAATAATGTTACATTATTTAGTGAAAATGTTCACCAACGTCCGTATTTAATTGAACCGAATTACATTCGATTTGAAACTTGTACGATTTAATCATATCGCATAATTGTATATATTCCTCAATATATATTTCGATACATTAATTATCCTAATAAAAAACTAATTACATGTATTAAAATTGATTAGGCACTAATTACTAGTCATAATTTGACGGGTGTCACAGATTTGATGATTACAAAACAAAATATGCATAAATAAAGAATGATGAAACTAGAAGGACTTAATGTGTAATATTAAGTTTAATTCCTATGCAAGTTAGGTTTTCTTGTAAACCATAATATCTCTACTATATAAAGAGACATTAGGGACGTAGGAAAAAGAGTGCACACATAATGTAGACGTCTAAGAGTTTTTGTTTAGCCTCAAGATCAAGGTATTCTTGATCCTGTTATATTTGTATAACCGTTTTATTGTGATCGAATAAAATTGAGGCTTGAGATAACATTGATGTTCTTATAATTATTCCGCACTTTATGATTAATTCAATGTTATTGTATTCTAGATCAAGATTAAAAAATCTGAGCTAGATCGTTATTATGTTTTCACAATTGGGTTTGATACCACTTGATAAAACGTGTGATCGTTTAAGCTCTACACTTTTTAGGTCTAATCTAGGATCAATGATAACAAAGATAATAATATGCAGCGGAATAAGAATGAATCAATGTTATCATAACAAGATTTCAACATATATCATTCGATATAATCAAGCCAAGCCCCAATTCTATATGATCAGTATAGAACGTGTTATCTACCTATAACAAGAATGAATCAATGTTATCAAAACTTTAGACGTCTACATCTTTTATGTGCACACTTTTTCCTACGTCCCTATGTCTCTTTATATACTAGAGATATTAGAGTTACAAGAAATTATAATATACTAGGAAACTAATTAAAATAAAACAATTCATCTTTAGTCCTTCAACTTACATCTTTTATTTTGTCTCATCAAATTAATAATTCCTTACAATCTTCCCTTATTTGATGATGACAAAATATCGATCTTCTTGCACAAACTTCCCCTTAACTCTTGATTTCTTTTAAACCATGCCATGCAATAACAATAAGCTGCAAATCTTGATCTTCAATTCTTCTTCCCCTTTTTGTCATTATCCAATAGGAATCTTCTTGAAGATAAGCAACTTTGAACCTTTACAACCACTTGCTATATAATACACCACTAATCCAATTTTCTAATGTCTCAAATTACCCTCCATGACGCATAATAAGAATAATGAATTTGAGCAATAGAAAATTACACTAATAGTAGTAATATACAACTAACAGTGGTATTGAAACCTTTTTCCTCAAACAATGCATGAACATATCTCGATGGTTAAAAACTTTAACAACAAGCTTCCCCTCAAATCAATATTTTAATCATCTCTTGAATCTCGAACTTTGTAGGCTCTATGTAATGATCACCGATGAAGAAAATAAAATATAACAAACTTAATAAAGAAATTAAGTCTTCCAAACTTGTACCTTATATCTTGTACTATTCACGACGTCGAACTTATAATCCCATGTATAAGTAGATCACAATCTCTTTGACAAAAATCCTTATTTTCCATAATAAGTCACCGAGCACACCAAACTCTTCCAAGTGATAGCAAATGTGAGCATTGAGCATCATAAGTTTGTAAATCTCACACGTTTGCTAGATTTGTCAAGTCTTCGTCGTCACCATACAAACCAAACAAGTTATCTTCAAAGTTTATCATCCCACTTTGAGATATGATAAGATACATGCCTGTAAAACTCAACTCCAATATCAAATAAGCTATAATCAATCTTCTTCGTAATCACATCTTCAAATAATCTTCAAAAACGAGCCATAAAATCAATAAGAATAAATTGTTATGAAAAACAATTCCATCCGAGATCCAAAAACTATCTGTGGTTTTGTTCTAACAGTTTTAACCTCTTCAAACTAACAGTTAAAACTGTTATTATTATTTTTTTTTTGCACTAAAAGTTTTAACTGCCTTCATCAATTTCACAAATAGTAGTAATTTTATTCCACTTCCACAAACAGTTTTAACTGCTTTTCATATTCAAGAGCAATAATAACGTATCAATCCATAGCAGCAATAACAAATTATCATAACAACAAAAACTCTTATTACTGTTGCACCATTAGATATACCATGTCTTTGAAAATCCATAGACTTGATTAACACGTTACTCCCTTCTTTGGAAATCCATATCTCAGAATCTGATGTTGTAGCTTCCACAGAAAAATCCTAATAACTCAAATCAGAATTCGTAAACCATATTCTGCACTTAGAAAAGTATACCCAAAATATAATGGCCACCAAACAAAACTAAGCCAAGATCTCAATCAATTAATAAACCCACAAGCAAATCGTCCATCATGATCCGCAAATACTGTCCATCTTAACAACTCCAAATCGGCCAAACCAATAATCTAATAATGTACTATGAAAAACCCATAAACGTCCAAGATTAATAAGAACAAAAAAAATCACGAATGATTTCTTGTATTCAAATTATTCAATATGTCGGCTTCATAATACAAAATTATATGAACTACCAAATGAAGACAAATAATAATTTAATGAGATTCAATATGTTGGCTTCATTAATTAAATTCATCCCTTGTCGGTGAAAGAACAGAACTCACAAATTAAGTCGGCAAGAATATATCCGCAAGAAAAAGTGATCAATTAGACAAGAATTAACCACAACCGACTTTATATGATCACAATTTGCTATTGAAAAACTTATTCTCGGATATTGAAATTTCCGAATGAATCTTTAAAGGGTTTTAAAAATCCAACGCCACCATGAACATAATTTGATGAAACTCATATTTATCTTCAATCTTGTACACTTTGTAGATCCTAGATCATAAGCCACCATAGCTCTGATACCAATTGTGAATACGTAATAATGATCTAGCTCAGATTGTTTAGATCTTGATCTAGGATATAATAACATTGACAATAATATACAGCGGAATAAGAACAAATCAATATTATCACAATAAACCCCAATTTTATTTGATCAGAATAAAACGGTTATACAAATATAACAGGATCAAGAAACCATACCATGCTCTGATACCACTTGATAAAACGTGTGATCGTTTAAGCTCTAGACTTTTTAGGTCTAATCTAGGATCAATGATAACAAAGATAATAATATGCAGCGGAATAAGAATGAATCAATGTTATCATAACAAGATTTCAACATATATCATTCAATACAATCAAACCAAGCCCCAATTCTATATGATCAGCATAGAACGTGTTATCTACCTATAACAAGGATTAAAGATATCAAAGATATCTTAACCTTAGGGCTAAAAAATCTGAGCAAAATATAAAAAGTTTGGAAGATTTAACTTCTTTATTAAGTTTGTTATACTTTATTTTCTTCATCGGTGATCATTACAAAGAGCCTACAAAGTTCGAGATTCAAGAGATGGTTAACATATTGATTTGAGGGGAAGATTATCGAAAAAGTGTTTAACCATCAGAAGATGTTCATGCATAATTATTTGGAGATAAAGATTTTATTACTACTGCTAGGTATATATTATTACTGCTAGTGTAAGTTTCTAATAATCAAATTCATTATTCTTATTATGCGTCATGGAGGGTAATTTGAGACATTAGAAAATTGGATTAGTGGTGTATTATATAGCAAGTGGTTGTAAAGGTTCAAAGTTGCTTATCTTCAAGAAGATTCCTATTGGATAATGACAAAAAGGGGAAGAAGAATTGAAGATCAAGATTTGCAGCTTATTGTTATTGCATGGCATGGTTTAAAAGAAATCAAGAGTTAAGGGGAAGTTTGTGCAAGAAGATCGATATTTTGTCATCATCAAATAGGGGAAGATTGTAAGGAATTATTAATTTGATGAGACAAAATAAAAAAAGAAAGTTGAAGGACTAAAGATGAATTGTTTTATTTTAATGAGTTTCCTAGTATAATTATGATTTCTTGTAACCCTAATATCTCTAGTATATAAAGAGACATAGGGATGTAGGAAAAAGTGTGCACAGAAAAGATGTAGACGTCTAGAGTTTTGTTTTAGCCCTAAGGTTAAGATATCTTTGATATCTTTAATCCTTGTTATAGGTAGATAACACGTTCTATACTGATCATATAGAATTGGGGCTTGGCTTGATTGTATCGAATGATATATGTTGAAATCTTGTTATGATAACATTGATTCATTCTTATTCCGCTGCATATTATTATCTTTTTATCATTGATCCTAGATTAGACCTAAAAAGTCTAGAGCTTAAACGATCACACGTTTTATCAAGTGGTATCAAACCCAATTGTGAAAATATAATAACGATCTAGCTCAGATTTTTTAGATCTTGATCTAGGATACAATAACATTGAATTAATCATAAAGTGCGGAATAATTATAAGAACATCAATGTTATCTCAAGCCTCAATTTTATTCGATCACAATAAAACGGTTATACAAATATAACAGGATCAAGAATACCTTGATCTTGAGGCTAAACAAAAACTCTTAGACGTCTACATTATGTGTGCACTCTTTTTCCTACGTCCCTAATGTCTCTTTATATAGTAGAGATATTATGGTTTACAAGAAAACCTAACTTGCATAGGAATTAAACTTAATATTACACATTAAGTCCTTCTAGTTTCATCATTCTTTATTTATGCATATTTTGTTTTGTAATCATCAAATCTGTGACACCCGTCAAATTATGACTAGTAATTAGTGCCTAATCAATTTTAATACATGTAATTAGTTTTTTATTAGGATAATTAATGTATCGAAATATATATTGAGGAATATATACAATTATGCGATATGATTAAATCGTACAAGTTTCAAATCGAATGTAATTCGGTTCAATTAAATACGGACGTTGGTGAACATTTTCACTAAATAGTGTAACATTATTTAAAGACACCATTATATCATAAATATTATTTTAATAATATTTCATAACTATTTCGTATCGTACAAACAAAGTCAACGCGATAAAATGTTAGATGCGCGAATAACCGAAATAAAGTTAAAGTTACAATTTATAACCCAATTATTAAGTATTTGATGAAATACTTCAAACATAATTTTGAATGAATATCCGTATTTTAAAACTTATAATTAAACGTATAAGATAAATATTTAACGTTTAAACGACCGGAGAGATGAACACCGCACGGAGCGCGAATACACGGAGTTAAAAAGTGGAGACCCACACCTCGGTGGCCCCCCCTAAACTGGCCAAAAGGGGTGAGGTCACCACCTCCCCACCGCACTTTCAGCATTGAAGATCAGCGGAAAACATGCTGAGCCTTAGCCTTTTCATTTCAAAACTCACTTCAAAAGCCAATCCTTTCTTTCATCTTTTGGCCATAGCCTAAGTTTCTATTATGTCAGAAGAATTATTATAAGAAGTACGGAGCGTTCCCCAAAAGATGATCATCATCCGTAAATGGAGCTCCAAGAAAAAGAAATTCAGCAAAAGCAAAGTTGTCAGAAGGAACCTAAAAACCCAAGGATCATTTAAAGCCAAGGGAAAGTTTCATCAAAAAAAAACTTGAAAGAGAAAGCTGCAAAAGAAGGCTCAAAGAGAAAAAAATCCAAGAAGAAGCACTACTAAGCACCAAAGATAAGTCATCACAGACAACTCTTAGGCTATATTAAACCCTCAAATAAACCACCTACAAAACCCTTCATCCATATACACCACTTCCACCCTCTTGCGAATGTCTAGAGATAATTAGCACCGTCCTCATTTAAGTATTGTAGATTTGATTCTCGATCAAGCTTATGACAACGGAAGAGCTACATGACTGGCCCCTGAGCGAATTAGAAACCCGATACACTTGAGTGAATTGAGTGACCACCTGTGAGGGCCCCAGTCATGTGTATCTTACATTATGAAGATTGAAAAGAAGAGCTTGTTAGAACCAAAGGTTTGGGGAAACATCAAAGGATGGAACCTCATCCGAAATCTTTTTACCAAACTTGTAGGAATCAAAGTTCTCCGGAATACGAAGACACCCTTCCAACCTTTCATCACAATTATATGAAGGTTTGCTTGAGGACAAGCAAAGCTCTAAGTGTGGGATACTTGATATCGCGTAAAAAGTCACGTTTTTACCACCGATATCTCTTTCATTCTGGAGCAATACTTGGCATTTGGACTCAAACAACGCACAAATCATTGATAATATGCTAAGAAGATCAAAAAAGGTTGCACGAGCAAAATCAAGCAAAACGGCCAAAAAACGAAGATTCCACGCATGTTTGAAGATTTTTTTTTTTTTTTGGGTAAAGGGATATACCCTGGTAAATTTTATAAAAGAATAATATCGTTACAAGTACATCAAAACTTAGTCCAAAAATAGACTAAGCACATATACTCGACATGCCGAGAATATGACAACCAATAAACAACCACTAACAGACACGAACCTTAACCAACTACGACACCAAGCAATTAACCATAACAATCGCACCATAATAAAAAAGACTAAAAAATCAGCACTCTCTAACTAGAAAACTTGGAATATTCCAAATCTCCATAGCCTTCTTGACTTCAGCAGAAGGCTTAAACTTAAAGGAGTAAAGCTTAAGCCTAACCGTCTCCAAAATTACAGCCACCACCTGATCCGTTGAACGATGTTGCTTCTGAAATGACCTCAAATTGCGCTCCTGCCAAAGAAAATACGTAGAAGCACCAAGAAGAAGTTTGAAAATGACACTCCGAACAGTCTTTCGAGAAGCAATAGGTTTAATCCAAGAGATACATTCCCCCATACGAACTGATTGAAGATTAAACCCTGTGAAACCCAATATTTGTAACCAAACCTGAGAAGAAAACCTGCACTCAAAAAACAAATGAGCATGCGAGTCCGATTGAGTATTACAAAAAGAGCACCGAAGCAGGTTTAAGTCAGTCGAAGGACCAACATCCCATTGCTTCAGGCGATCTTGAGTCTTCAGCTTACCCCTTAAAACCAGCCATAAGTGAATAGAATGCCGAGGGATACACATCTGAAACCAAACTATCAAAAACCAATCAACAATTTCTGTCCGTGATTGAATTGTATTCCACACAAAACTGGTTTTAAAATCAACCAAATTACCTTGGAAATTCCTCCAACATAGTGTATCCGGACGATCACATAACAAAGGAACAGAAAGGTGATTAAGGAACGGGAATCTAACAAGCCACGATTGTGGCCAATTCCATGAATTCCCATCAACCATATCAGCAACCTTATTATTAATGTGCGAATTATGATTAATGTGTTTATGACCAAGAAACCGAAATAAGGGACAAAGAGGATCCCAAATGTCAAACCAAACAGATATAGATAAGCCATTACCGACTCGAAACCAGATATGACTTCTAATTTCATCCCTTATCTGAATGAGCTTCCTCCACGTCCAACTCATGTTACCCGATTCCGACACATTCCAAAAACTCCTACCAGCAAGCTTATGGAAATAAATCCAACTAACCCACAAAGAATCCTTACGAGTTAACAGGTTCCAAATGTGCATAGTCATAAGGGCGATATTCCAATCATATAACCTTTTAATGCCAAGCCCTCCTTCATTCTTTGGGAGACAAACAACATAAGATTCAAGACATCTAAAACGAGATTTCAAGATAAAAGAGCCCACAAGAAGAAGAATCAACAAAAACGGATGAAGAATGAAGATTCTACGTACGCCGAAAGATCCAAACGATTCGTACGACACATCTAAAGTTCAGAGACATATTTTTGGGATTTCTTTTCATCAAAAGCTTCGTTTTTGAATTACGAATCGAGAAAACACCCACGAATCAATGCAAACGGACGCATAACGAAGAAAAAACCCACGAATCGAGAAACGAGGCAACAGGCGATGAACCGGTGCGGGGGGTGCCAGCCGCCGCCGGCCAGCAACCCCACCGCCGCCGGCTGGCACATGGCCGCCGCCGGTCGCTACTCACCCGCACGGATCGCGCTGTTTTGTCCTTTCGTGTGCCCGGTGCTAGACCTTTACGTGTTTTTCCGTACCTGGTGCACCACCTTTTCCACCTTTTTTCGTACCCGGTGCCACCACCTTTTCCACCTTTTGCTATTGTGAGCTTCCACTTGCTAAAATGCACCAAAACTCTCCTATAAATAGGAGGCATGAGGCTCATTTGCAAGACACACCAAGACAACCACCACACCAAGATATCTAAATACACACATTCACTATTTCTTCCTAGTTAATTAGACTAGCTAATTAACTAGTCAAGGAAGATTTGTACGGAGGTGCTCCGGGATGCAATTTTAGCTACGAGTTATTGTACTTCCTTCCAGGTGTTAATCTATCTTTCATATTTAATATGCATGCTAGAATTGTCATGATTAGCTAAATAACTCAATTGTCTGCTATGATAGTCATTTAGAATGTATTAAATATGTGACTATGTGGTATGTTATGAGATTGCGGATGGTTTATTTTACAAATGGATATAGGAATTAAATCTTTATCGTTTATCTGCCCAACTCATGTTATGACTAAAACTTTATCCAAAAATGAACGTAGCTAACTCATAGGGTATAGGTCACTTAGTTATACTATGTTAGATTGAATCATTGAGCTCGGCATGGCCGGTGTTCTCTAGACCAAAATAGGATCCAAGAGACACGGAACATGGGAGTAGAGGTAGATTAAGATTAAATTCATATAGACGATATTTTTGAGACAACTTTCGGAGTATCCTCAACTTAGATAATACTTTTGTATGCTTAAATTGAACTGTTGCTTTGATCGTCTTATTGCATGTTCTTGTTTGATTGTTGCCTTAGGATCATCATAATAGTGAAATTTAAACGGCATTAATCATCGTGAAATAATATGATGGCCCCTATTCGACTGTTCTTTGATATAGTACTGAAACGCTTACGGCGGAGTACAAATATATGGAAGTCAAGAACGACCGAAGGTAGTTGTATTATGAATCGAATAACAAATGTATCGTACAAACAAAGTCAACGCGATAAAATGTTAGATGCGCGAATAACCGAAATAAAGTTAAAGTTACAATTTATAACCCAATTATTAAGTATTTGATGAAATACTTCAAACATAATTTTGAATGAATATCCGTATTTTAAAACTTATAATTAAACGTATAAGAGAAATATTTAACGTTTAAACGACCGAAGAGATGAACACCGCACGGAACGCGAATACACGGAGTTAAAAAGTGGAGACCCACACCTCGGTGGCCCCCCCTAAACCGGCCAAAAGGGGTGAGGTCACCACCTCCCCACCCCACTTTCTTTCCCCACTTTCTTTTCTCTTTTCTTTCTTCTTTTCTCTCTTTTACTTCCATCTCCACCACCATCACAAACCATCACCTTAATTCTCAAAATTAACACCCTAAACGCCCTTAAATCTCGAATCCCATTTGGAGAAAAAGAATCATCACGTCACGATCTACACGTCTACCTTTCCGGAATCTTGATTCGCCACTTAGTAAGTTTCTGACAAAAACCCGAAACACTCCAACTTCCATTATTTTTACATGTTTATAGTTTGTTTAAGCTTAAAATGTCCAAAATATGGGTTGGGTAAAAGTCTCAGGTCAAACAGAGGCCGGAAAACACCTTTTCGGCTCATTTTCCGGCCAACAGCGCGTTATGTCACAGAGGCTCCAGGCCACCTGCGACATAAGCCTTTATGTCGCTAAATCAGACCTTATGTCGCATATAGCGACATAAGCCACTATGTCGCACTAATCACAGATGTCGCATATAGCGACATAAATAGTTATGTCGCAGAAATTACGGACATCGCATATAGCGACACAACGCCCTACGTCGCACTAAATTGCGGATGTCGCCCTTAGCGACACAAGCCCTTATGTCGCAGATATGATCTGCGACACAAAAGACTATGTCGCACTTAGCGACACAAAGCCGTATGTCGCACGCTATGTCGCATGAAACAAAACCAAGAAAACACAAATTTTACTAAGTGTCGAGACCTAAAATTTTATCACTCGATTTCACCGAAATTCAAGTTCAGATGCGTTTTTCACCAAAGCAATTTAGTAGAAATAAAAATTTTCCAAAGCAATTCAGCTCGACTCCAGCCAGGGGCTCTGCCCCTTGGACCCCGCCAGGGGCTGCCGCCCCTTGGACCCCGCTACCAGGGGCGTTGCCCCCAGACCCCTGTCATTAACGGGCTTCGCCCTTACCCTAGGGTCACGAATAACAGTGTTACATCTAAACTTTCACACAAAGTGCTAAACCTGTATAACATCAAACACGAATGAGACATGACTTCTAAAACACATTGGAACTTACTTTTAAGTATAACACTTCAAAATCATGAAAGTAATAATGAGATTATTTATATAACCAATTCACCGACGGCCGTACACGTTTTCAAAACACAAGTCAAACAACCAAATCGTAGTAATTTGGATAATTCAATCAACCAAATCATAGTAATTTGGACATTCTAAGTTGGACGAACAACTACAAGGGCAGTTTTTCGAGATGCCTACTCATGTTATAACCATTGTGTGTCTTGGACACCCTCAGGTTGCAAGTCTTCGGACATCAATCCACCGCTAATCAATTCATGTTTATTAATTTAAACACTCAAGGCTCAGGTGAGTCTCATGGCCCCTATTTTACCGTTTTCAATCAGGGGTGTGATTACATTGCTCGTTTTTATTTTACAATATGAACGCAAGTACAATCCAAATTAAATACTACATGAGTTGTTTTACTAATCATTTCAAAGCCCTCCACAACATAGTTTGGTAATACATCAGTAGCGTGAATGTTAGCATATGATATCATATAGGATTGACAATCCTCGTCCGGGTTAGCATGCACTAACTGGTCAAAAGGGCGTATTAGCATTTGGGAAGACGAGTGTAGATTAGGCACTCGTAGGAGGCAACTCAGTTAGGTTTCCTTAATTGACCTGACGCTCAAGTTAAGCTCAGACTATGTGCTCATGGCTATATAACTTTTATTTTGCTTAATTGCATTTTAAATTCAATTAAATCTTGCGGTTCATACAAATATGTGTTGACATACAAACCTGTGAGCTCACCAGCGTTTTGCTGACCAATTTTAGCATGTATCACAGGTGACCAGTAGTAGGTTGGACTGCTCAATCAAGAACTATTAGCTCGAGTCAGCATGCAAACAATCAGAGATTTAGCTGCATTATTATATTTTGTATAGGTTAATTATGTACTTAAATCTCTCAATTTCAAACCGGGCTAATGTAAACAACATTTTGATGTAAACATTGGTTTTATCAATATCAATGTAAAACTACGCATATAGTGGTCGTTCATTATATCTTATGTGCTGTGTATATTGATTAGTCACGCCCCGACCCGATTCGCTTCCGCAACCTGAATTTGGGGGTGCGACAAAATCTAGAATCCCTACAATCTTCCCCTATTTGATATTACCAAACAATATTCATTAATGAAACCATCTTCAATGCTTCCCCTTGACTTAATATCTTCTTGAACATGTCACCACCCATACTAAGCTGCAAAATCAATATCCTTCTTCCCCTTTTTGTAATAATCAAATATGAATCTTTTGCAACTTGTAAACACTTCCCCTCAAGTGGTACATGTAGATGATGAAACATTAAACAGTAAGCTTCCCCTAAAATATATTTACCATCTCTTGAATCTCTTGACTCTATGTAATGATCACCGATGAAGAAAATAAAATATAAAAAACTTAATAAAGAAATTAAGTCTTCCAAACTTGTACCTTATATCTTGTACTATTCACGACGTCGAACTTATAATCCTATGTATAAGTAGATCACAATCTCTTTGACAAAAATCCTTATTTTCCATAATAAGTCACCGAGCACACCAAACTCTTCCAAGTGATAGCAAATGTGAGCATTGAGCATCATAAGTTTATAAATCTCACACGTTTGCTAGATTTTTCAAGTCTTCGTCGTCACCATACAAACCAAACAAGTTATCTTCAAAGTTCTTCATCCTCCACTTTGAGATATGATAAGATACAAACCTGTCAAACTCAACTACAATATCAAATAAGCTATAATCGATCTTCTTCGTAATCACATCTTCAAATAATCTTCAAAAACGAGCCATAAATCAATACAAATAAATTGTTATGAAAACAATTCCAATCGAGATCCAAAACCATCAGTTGAACTAACAGTTATAACAGTTAGTACTAACAGTGTTAACGATTTTGTACTAACAGTTATAACTATTATAACTAACAGTTTTAACTGTTATAACTAACAGTTTTAACTGTTTTTACCTAACAGTTTCAACATCTTCCAAACAAATCAACAAACAGTGGAAACAATCTTCAAAATCAATAAACAGTGGAAACCACTTTGCATTAACAGTGATAATTTCCTTTGAATTCCACTAACATCAACAGCGGTAATCGTATTTTCACTAATCATTTTAACATTCTTCAAATCCAAGGACATCAATAACAATACTTGATCCCTTGTTTCCTTTTCTTGTTCATCGTTTTCTTTAATTCCTGTTCAAAACTTGCAGCACACTAAAAATTATGTATCTCATGGTAGATAGATCTGATCGTGCTCAAATTTTTACACAACGTACAACTATGTGTTCTGAACACCATATCCAAAAATCAAGTCGATCCAACGGTTAACGAACACACAACAATTAAATCAATACAGCTGTGCAAACAGAAACCACAAACTTACTGTAGCAGATTCGAATTTCCATATCTCTATGTAGAAACATCCGATCACAATGCAATTTTTACACAATGTAAAAAAGTATGTCTTCTATAACATATCCAAAAATCATATACTTTCATTGAATAACGAAGAAACAGTGACCGTTTTACTTCTGCCATTCTGGAAAACCCTAAACTTTCAGCAACCAAATTCGACAATGAATATCTCTCAACTAAAAGTTCGGATCGAAAATTCCTCTGGTCAGTATGTGCGCCTGTATGTTAGGAAACTATAGTTCAAATTTCATGACGATCTAACGGTTAACGAAGGAGATCCGAATTTTTTACCATGGCTGTGCAGAAAGTGACGAATTACGAATTTTTCTTGCAATCTTCTAGGTTCTTCGATATGGCTTCTCTTGCTTGTAAAACTTGTAGATCCTAGATAATGAGCCATCTTGCTCTTATACCAATTGTGAAAACGTAATAACGATCTAGCTCAGATTTTTTAGATCTTGATCTAGGATACAATAACATTGAATTAATCATAAAGTGCGGAATAACTATAAGAACATCAATGTTATCTCAAGCCTCAATTTTATTCGATCACAATAAAACGGTTATACAAATATAACATGATCAAGAATACCTTGATCTTCAGGCTAAACAAAAACTCTTAGACGTCTACATTATGTGTGCACTCTTTTTCCTACGTCCCTAATGTCTCTTTATATAGTAGAGATATTAGGGTTTACGAAAAAACCTAACTTGCATAGGAATTAAACTTAATATTACACATTAAGTCCTTCTAGTTTCATCATTCTTTATTTATGCATATTTTGTTTTGTGATCATCAAATCTAGAATCCCTACACTTCTAGAAAACACAAGTGTCAATATAAGTTAATATCAAACATAAAATAACTAATAAAAGCTAATCCATGTCAGCATAGAGTGCCTCCCAATCGGTGAAGTCGTCATCCATAAAGATTGTGTTTTCCATGATCGATGTAGGAGATGCTGACTCCTCGATGGTATAGACAAGAGATGCAGTGCCATCCTCCGGATCTAGAATCCAAGCGTCTAGGGCAGCAATCTCCTCCTCTAGTGAGTCCATAAAAGTGGGGTAGTCCTGCGCAGTCAAGCTCCAAGGTGGGAATAAGTCCCACGGTGGAATGTGCGGAGCGGGATCAGGTCCCATCTGAAAGGGGCACACAGGTGTGGAGGAAAGGTCCAGAGCAGTGTGGATCTCAGAGATGGCGGTGTGCTGGACCTCAAGGGCTCTCAGTATAGACAAAGTGACAGCAGGATCTGCAGTAGTAATCCCATGCTCAAAGGTGGGTACTCTGGAGGTCCTTGCGGTCTGTCCTGCTGGTCGGTGAGATGAAGGTAACCTAGAATGGATGGGACGTAACAGGAATGACTCCTGAACGTACATCTCCACTGAGTCTGCCAAAATCTCATCCAACCTAGGAGGTGATGACTAGGATCCCCTGACAGTCCTCATGCTACTACCCGGTGATGAACTCCGGGAGTGATGCATGGCACGCGAGCGTCTCTGACTGGGGGCTCGTGCTCCGTCTGACTGCGAACTCATCCTGCAAAATACAAAAGGTTAATGGTCTAAAATCATTAGTCTTTTGTAAGGCGAGGTACTGCATAAAAAATGGATTAGTTCAAACATAACAGTAAAGGAAAATTAATGCTGAAAACATAAGATAGGCTTGGGATGCCTCCCAAGAGCGCTTTGTTTATCGAGTCTCGTAGCTTGACTCTTTTATACCCATTTTTCTATTAGGGTGGTTCGTAGTTATACACCTCCTCATTTGAGGGAAAGTCTTCTACGTAGTGTTTTAATCGGTGACCGTTTACTTTGAAATTTCCGTCTGGAGCTTCGAGTGCGATGGCACCATAGGGAAATACTTTAGAGATTGTGAAGGGACCGCTCCATCATGTTTTGAACTTACCAGAAAATTTCTTAAAGCGGGAGTTAAAGAGTAGAACTTTATCACCTGGATTGAAGAGTGTAGGATAGAGCTTTGAATCGTGGAGTAACTTGGTTCTTTCCTTAAATTTGTAGGAACTTTCGTAAGCTTGATCCCTCAATTCTGCTAGCTCATTTAGCTGCATTCTCCGGTGCATTCATGTTATCGTAGGATCTAAACTATAGTTCTTCAGTGCCCGGTAAGCTTTGTATTCTAGTTCAATCGGGAGATGACATGCCTTTCCATAAACGAGCCTATAGGGGGTTGTTCCTAACAGCGTTTTATAAGCTGTCCGAAATGCCCATAAAGCATCGTCTAGCTTATCTACCCATCTTTCCTTGTGTTGACCAACTGTTCGTTCCAAGATCCTTTTTAGCGCACGGTTTGTAATCTCTACTTGCCTATTCGTCTGAGGGTGATAGGCCGTAGAGGTTTTGTGGGTAACACCATATTGTTGCAATAGTTTCATAAACTGAGTATTGCAAAAGTGCGTGCCTCGATCGATGATGATTGCTCGAGGTGTTCCAAACCAACAGAATAGTTGTTTTAGGAATTTGGTTATGACTCTTGAATCATTTGTTGGAAAGGCTTGGGCTTCGGCCCATCTTGATACATAATCGACAGCTACTAGAATGTATTCTTTTTCGTAAGATTTCGGAAATGGTCCCATGAAGTCTAATCCCCATATGTCAAATATTTCACATGCTTGGATATTCATCAACGGCATTTCATTATGCGTTGTGATATTTCCAAACCTTTGGCAAATATCGCAGCGTTTCCCCAAGTCTTGTGCGTCTCTTAAAATGGTAGGCCAGTAGAATCCTGAGTCGTAGACTTTCTTTGCTGTCAGATTAGCTGCATGATGTCCTCCGATGGGTCCGTGATGGCTTTGGTGAAGTATATGTTCGGCTTCTTTCCCATCGACACATCTTCTTACTATTTGGTCGGGACAGACCTTGAACAAATATGGATCATCCCAAAAGTAATGTTTGACATCGCGGAAGAACTTTTGTCTTCGCGATGAGATTATCCCTTTTCTTGTGATCCCTCCAACTACAAAATTGGCAATGTCTGCAAACCAAGGATCGTCAGTGAATTGCGAGCCTTGTTCTCCTAAACTCATTAACTGCTCTTCTGGAAATCGATCTTTAATATCTTTTTCTGCAAGTTGTTCCATTAACGGATTTTCAAGTCGACGTAAATGATCTGCGGCGACATTTTCTGCTCCTTTCTTATCTTTTATCTCGATGTCGAATCCTTGTAGGAGTAGAATCCATCGTAACAATCTAGGCTTTACGTCTTGCTTTTTGAAGAAGTATTTTAGAGCTGAGTGATCCGTATATACTATTGTTTTGGACAATATCAGGTAGGATCTAAATTTGTCAAAGGCAAATACCACGGCTAGCAGCTCTTTTTCTGTAGTTGTATAGTTCTCTTGAGCATCTGTAAGTGTTTTGCTAGCATAATAGATTGGTCGAAAGTGATTATCCTTCCTTTGACCTAGAACTACCCCAAAATTACGAAGTCACTAGCATCGCACATGATCTCAAATGGTAGGCTCCAATCTGGAGCGACCATGATTGGTGCATTTGTAAGCTCCTTCTTCAGGTAGTTTAAAGCCTTCATGCAGTTCTCGTCAAACACAAACTTGATGTCTTTTCCTAGAAGGTGGGTGATAGGTCAAGAAATCTTGGAAAAGTCCTTGATAAAACGGCGGTAGAACCCAGCATGTCCTAGAAAGCTTCTAATGGCCTTGACGTTGGTTGGTGATGGAAGTTTGGCAATGGTTTCGACTTTTGCTTTGTCTACTTCAATTCCGGACTTTGATATTCGATGTCCTAAAGCTATTACTTCCTTCACCATAAAGTGGCACTTTTCCCAATTTAACACGAGGTTTGACTCTTCACACTTGGCGAGCATTCTATCGAGGTTGGATAGACATGATGCGAAGGAGTCTCCAAAGTTAGAGAAATCGTCCATAAAGACTTCCATGCATTGTTCAATCATGTCATGGAAAATTGCAACCATGCATCTTTGAAATGTTGCAGGTGCGTTGCATAATCCAAACGGCATTCGTCTGTATGCGAACGTTCCGTAGGGACACATGAACGTTGTCTTCTCTTGGTCCTTCGGATCGAGCGGGATTTGGAAATACCCGGAAAAAACATCAAGGAAACAGTAGAATTCATTCCTTGATAACCTTTCAAGCATTTGGTCAATAAACGGAAGCGGGAAATGATCTTTGCGAGTTGCTTCATTTAACTTCCGATAATCGATGAAAACCCTCCAACCGGTAACCGTCCGAGTTGGTATAAGCTCATTCTCTTCGTTTGTAATGACCGTCATTCCTCCGTTCTTTGGTACGACTTGAACAGGGCTAGCCCAAGGTGATTCGGATATTGGGTAGATCAATCCAGCATCTAAGAGTTTGATAACCTCTTGTTTGACCACATCCTGAATCTTAGGATTTACCCTTCTCTGCCTTGGTACGGATAGTTTGAAATCTTTTTCCATGAGGATCTTGTGTGTGCAGTAGTTTGGACTGATTCCTTGTATGTCAGAAATTTTCCATGCAATTGTCTTCTTATGCGATTTCAGAACATCAATGAGTTGAGCTTTCTCCTCGGGTTTTAACTCTTTTGATGTTATCACCGGGAGTTGTGATGTTCCATGGAGGTAAGCGTACTCAAGGTGAGGTGGTAGTTCTTTTAATTCCAGGTTTGGTGGTTCTTCGATAGACGGCTTCATTCTAGCTATCTCGTCTCTATTCAGCTTTTCGTATTCAGCTTGGAATGGTGCTTCGTCTGTCTCGGGTTCAGATGTGGAGATTGATGCTATTTCAACCCACTCGGTTTTATTTGAGAATTCGTCTGTCTTTAGCTCATACTTGTTGATTGATGATGAGGAAACTTCATCGTTTCTGGTGATGATGATCTCTCCGTCGTTAGTGAATTGGAATTCTTGAAATTTAGCGGATGAAGACTGGTTTATGGTGATTTCGGGGTTTGAAAATGGCAATGGTTCGGGTTGGTTGGCTAATTATAGTTCAAATGATGGTGGTTCAACACTCAATCCCTTGAATGAATCCAAGATCTCTCTAATTGAGGGAAATGGGTTTGGTTCCTTGAATATGGGTTTATCTCTCTTTAGCCAAGATATCGGCGTACCGCATCCTAATGGAACAACGATTGTTTTTCCATCGATGTGAGGAGACTTCTTTTCAAACAGCGGAAATAGTAGTTCGTTGGATGTTATTGGCGAAGCGATTGCGGAATGCAGCCCAGGGTCCTCTTTTCAAACGGTGATTATGGTGTTGGGTATCAGATCCTGGCTGGATAGTGCTAGTACTTCGTGGAGATGCTCATCAAAAATATCCTGCATGGTATCACACAAACCAAGGTCCTCTTCCAGAGGTTGCTTCATCAATCGATCGACATTAAAGGTGACCTCCTCTTTCCCAACTCTCAATTTTAAAGATTTTTCATTAACATCAATTACAGCCTTGGCAGTATTTAGGAATGGTCTGCCCAGGATGAGTGGGATATGGGTGTCTTCCTCTATGTCCATGACAATAAAGTCCACTGGAAAAACGAACTTATCGACTTTGACCATGACATCTTCAGCAATTCCTCGAGGGAGTTTAACTGATCTGTAAGCTAATTGGAAAGTCATACGAGTAGGTAATAGGTCATCTAATCCTAATTTCTTGTAGAGGGAATAAGGCATAAGATTAACACTAGCACCTAGGTCTGCTAAGGCATTACTAATTTGAATTCCTTGGAGAAAACAGAGTATAGTAAAACATCCAGTATCGCCTAATTTAGGTGGGAGACCACGCTGTACAATTAATGAACATTCAGCATTCAAGGGTAAACTAACTATTTGCCTAAGTTTTTCTTTGTTTGAAAGGAGTTCTTTAAAGAATTTAGCACACGAGGGCATTTCTACTAAAGCATCTAATAATCTAACGTTTAAGTGTAGGCTTTTAAATATTTCCATATATTTACCGAATTGGGCTTCTTGCTTTTCCTTTTTAAGTCTACCAGGATAAGGTATTCTCATTCGAGGTACATTATCTGGAGTTTTGGCTGGTGATGGGTCAGGTATTGTGACAGGGATGTCAATTGACACATTTTCACTAGGTGTAGGTGTGGGCAAAGAAGTGTTTTCGGGGGTGTTATCTGGTGGCGGTGGATCAACTTTGGTTACTTTTCCTCCTCTAGTCACGATTAACATATCATCACTTGGTGGATGAGTGGCGTCATTAGTAATTACCGACGTACTTTCCTCAATAAAACTTAAGTTTTTCAAAATGGATTTTGTCACACCCCGCTAAAGCGGAAACACGAGATGTAACAATGCATAAGATATAGTAGCAACACCATACATAATTTAAAGAAAATATTACACATTACTACAAGTTTCAACCACAGTTCAAAAAGAAATTATAATAAGCTCTTAAAGTTTCCAAAAGATAGTCATAGTTTCAAAATAAAGCAAACGCGTGTGAACATGCATCCATGCTAATGTACTCCTAGAGTGCATCTTACTGTCGTTCTCCTGAAAAGCATGATAAAACAACAGGTCAACTATGGACATAGTTGGTGAGTTCACAGGTTTAATGTTACACATAAATGAACTAAAAGCTTTTGTCCATAAAGACATGAATAAAAATGATTGGTTGTAATTGTTGCGAATATGAAAGGTAATATACAAGAGTGTTAATGCAATTGAGGCCACTACTAAACTGATTCAACCAACACATGCCCCAAGCTCCATGTTCTATCGCTAACATGAGTAAGGTGATACTATGCACTCACGAACAGTGTGAGTGAGGAGTGGTTTCCCCCTAAATAGCGCTATCCATAAATATCAACGGCTCGTCTGGCTCTCGGACGAGTTAATAAGTAGTGTAAACTGTATTTCCGGGGACTTTAGCATGATAGTACTCAAGCATAACAATAGTATATACCAATTCGCATAAATAGTATAACAAAAGTTCAACAAGTTCATAAAGAGTACAACCAATTTAGTGAAAGTTCGAGATCATGCTTTTCACCCCAAAATAATAAACAAGTAAAAAGGGGCTATGAAAACTCACAATTGAGCGTAAGAGTAAACGATGAATTTTTAATATGTTATCTATGTACTGTAATTTTTCCAGGGATTATAGAGAAGTCCAAGTATTTATTATTTTTACTTTTACCATCTGAGGTCAGATCTGAACACATGCATGCAATCACTATTTTTGGGCAAAATGTACATGGAAACAATAAAAATGGTCTTCTTGAAAGTTGTAGCCAATGAAATTTTTAAACTTTTGGCGTTGGTTTCAAGTCATTTGGAGTTGTAATGCTCCAGTTATGATTAAAACATTGAGAGAAAAGTTTCTGACTTAATCTAACAGATTATACATCTTTATTCACAAAAATTATAAAAAATATCAAATGAACTCATAAAAATATGAGGCTTATGTGGTTGGAAAGGTAACTTCCAGAACTTGATTCTAGACTATAAAAATATCCATTTTCATGAAAAAATGAGTGTTACAAAAATCTTTGAAGTAGATGAAAGTTTCTGTACAGAATATTTGAAAGTCCATGATGAATGTTTGAGCTTAAACAAGAACACCACCATGGAAATAAATGAAATTTTGATCTTTTGACATTTAAATCCATGTTCTAACACATGCATGGTGTTGACATACATCCTTGATGTGTTAGAGATGATTATTAACATATAAACAAGCTTTTTACACAAGATGAACAAGATCTAACTAGTTTACAAGTAATAACATGATTTTTCACTTGATTTTCGGTTTGATCATGGATTACTCTTTCTTTTAACACATAAAGATGTGAAAAGAGTTAATCTACAAACATCAAGGTTTGCATGAGGATTTTAGCCATGAGAGAGGCATAAAATCCGAATTTTTGAAGAAAATAAGCAAGAAAGTAGTAGCCTAACATATGTAAATGATGTTGCTTACCTTTTAGGATTTGTTTGATGGATTAAGACCTTCAAACACTTGGATTTATCTTTGAAAATGGCTGAGAATTAGAGAGGATTTGGAGAGGGTTTGTGAGTGTTTTTGAGAGAGAAAAGTGAAGAGTGTGTGTGTGTCTTGGGAAAATGAGTTTAATTATGAAATGTGTGAGAAATGAATGGAATGCATGGGAATAAAGGGGCTGAACGTTTTTTAGGGTATCTAGGGTCATTTTCCCTTTATTTTTATTATAAATATAAAGTTTAAAAGGTGTATTAAGTTTGTATTAAAGATGTGTAAGTATATTGTAAAGTATAAGGTTTATTTTGTGATGTTTTGGTGATTAATATTTGAGTTATAAAAGTTTATGTTCTTTAGTTTATAAAAGTACTTTAATTTATAATTGAATTGCTTATAATAGGTATTAGAGTGTTAATTTGTTATATTCGAGTTTCATTTACCGATTTACGGAATTTTAGCAAACCTTGGTTGTGCGACAAGATAGTATTTTTGTGATAATTCATGAGACTTGATTCTTTTGTTTTTCATGGCACTTCATAACTTAATTTAGCATGTCTGAATGAACTTATGGTTCACTAAGCAATCTCTAAGACGTTCTACAGCTTTAACAATTTAAGGAGTCATAACCTAGAGTTTTCACTAGGATTTAAGGAATGCTGTAAATTTAAGATTCAAGTGCGGTAATGACCTGAGATTTTTTGACGGTTATCACAGATTTCATGTTAGAGATTAATTTTTCTGAAATTTTTATCATGGCGTCAATGTTATCTTGAAATCCGGTTACTCTTTTGTTTATAATGTTTTGTTTAAACATAAATTCTGACAAAGATTGTTTTGAGGAAGGTAAGTGGTTTGTAGGTGAGGAAACAGCTAAAAGTTGGGTTAAAGACTCATTTGGTGTGGGGTTGGTCCAATCAAAATGTGTTGTCATAATTGGTTAAAAAGCGGTTAACTAAAATTAAACTAATCCTAAGGGCAAAAAGGTAACTCTTGATTGATGTTAATCTTTCAAAAGGATCGCTTAAACACTAAAGTTACTAAATCCTAAAATCGGTTGCTGACGCTCCCCGGCAGCGGTGCCAAAAACTTGTTGCGACACGCATCGGTCGTTGGGATTTCTAATGGTGACGTGACACAGCAGTGGGTTTTTAATTTATAAGGCTGGGGCCTAGGGTTCCTTATTATGCTAATCAAAGGGCTAGCAGAGGACAACTATGACCTAGGATCGTTCTTCAAAGCGCGACAAATTAAAATTAGGGGGTTTAGAAGCTTTTATGTATTTAGCTAGAGTTGAAAGAGTTGGTTTTGGTTTTGGGTTTTCGATCCTAAATTAAACTAAACTAAATTAGAGGATGGAGGTTACTTCGGGCGTTCAGCAATTAAAGCGATTGTCTACTATGATGTGGTTTAGAAGTTCTTAAATATGGAAAGTTCTAATGAAGATAAGTTCGTAAGTTGATGTGAGCTATTACTACAATCCTTCTATCAGGCTGACGCGGAAGTGTCCATAATTAGGCAAATAGAATGTCACGTGGATTGCAAAATATATTAAAGTGTACACCGAAAGTTCTCTCAAATGTACACCCACATTATCCAACAATTAACCTCGAATCCTATTCCCCAATCTCGGTCGTCAGAGATGCCCGAATCATGGCATAGTTTGTTGAATAAACAATCTTATGAACGAGGGTTATCCTCACCGGAATAGGTTGGGCTAACTGGTCTAGACGGCCGGATAACATGTCATCACTTATTCGTACGAGTTATCATTATTACTTGGGGATGCAACAAGACAGGGATGATTTATGCTACAAATAGAAACCTAAGTAATACGTTTGTTATTCGATTCATAATACAACTACCTTCGGTCATTCTTGACTTCCATACATTTGTACTCCACCGTAAGCGTTTCCAGTACTATATCAAAGAACAGTCGAATAGGGGCCGTCATATTATTTCACGATGATTAATGCCGTTTAAATTTCACTATTATGATGATCCTAAGTCAACAATCAAACAAGAACATGCAATAAGACGATCAAAGCAACAGTTCAATTTAAGCATACAAAAGTATTATCTAAGTTGAGGATATTCTGAAAGTTGTCTCAAAAATATCATGAATTTAATCTTAATCTACCTCTACTCCCATGTTCCGTGTCTCTTGGATCCTATTTTGGTCTAGAGAACACCGGCCATGCCGAACTCAATAATTCAATCTAACATAGTATAACTAAGTGACCTGTACCCAATGAGTTAGCTACGTTCATTTTTGGATAAAGTTTTAGTCATAACATGAGTTGGGCAGATAAACAATAAAGATTTAATTCCTATATCCATTTGTAAAATAAACCATCCGCAATCTCATAACATACCACATAGTCACATATTTAATACTTTCTAAACGACTATCATAGCAGACAATTGAGTTATTTAGCTAATCATGGCAATTCTAGCATGCATATTTAAATTGATTAAAGAAAGGACAAGCATATTAAATATGAAAGATAGATTAACACCTGGAAGGAAGTACAATAACTCGTAGCTAAAATTGAATCTCGGAGCACCTCCATACAAATCTTCCTTGACTAGTTAATTAGCTAGTCTAATTAACTAGGAAGAATTACCACTAATATTACAATAAAGAAATATGGAATGTGTGTATGTAGATATCTTGGTGTGGTGGGTGTGTTGGTGTGTCTTGCAAATGAGCCTCATGTCTCCTATTTATAGGAGAGTTTTGGTGCATTTTAGCTAGTTGAAGCACACAATAGCAAAAGGTGGAAAAGGTGGTAGCACCAGGTACGAAAAAGGTGGAAAAGGTGGTGTACCAGGTACGGAAAAACACGTAAAGGTCTAGCACCGGGTACACGAAAGGACAAAAAAGTGCCATCCGTGCGGGTGAGTAGCGGCCGGCGGTGGCCATGTGCCAGCCAGCGGCGGTGGGGTGGCTGGCCGGCGGCGACTGACATCCCCCGCACCAGTTCGTCGCCTGTTGCCTCGTTTCTCGATTCGTGCGTGTTTTCTTCGTTATGCGTCCGTTTGCATTGATTCTTTTTGCGTTGGATTCGTAATTCAAAAACGAAGCTTTTGATGAAAAGAAATCCCAAAAATATGTCTCTGAACTTTAGATGTGTCGTACGAATCATTTGGATCTTCCAGCGTACGTAGAATCTTCATTTTTCGTCCGTTTTTGTTGATTCTTCTTCTGTTGGATTTGTAATTTGAAAACGAACATCTTGGATGAGATAGATGTTGGTGGTGGGATCTTTTATCTTGAAATCTCATTTTGATGTCTTGAATCTTCAAACGTGCGTGGAATCTTCGTTTTTCGGCCGTTTTGCTTGACTTTGCTTGTGCAACCTTTTTTTGATCTTCTTAGCATATTATCAATGATTTGTGCGTTGTTTGAGTCCAAATGCCAAGTATTGCTCCAGAATGAGAGAGATATCGGTGGTAAAAACGTGACTTTCTTATATCTCTTCAAGCCTAACCCTTCCGATACTCAATTTTAGTATCGATGATCCGCTTAGTGAACCCTGTTGAGCCTTAACTTTTTCTTATCTTAAAAAACCTGAATTAAAACCCATTCACCTCCATACCCACCAAAATATTGTCTTTGAATTTTTAAATTTTTGAAAAATGCTATTTAGATATTCTTTTTTGCTTTCACTAAAAAAATCATAAATTTTGTGTTTTACTCAAAACTTCTCGAGTGTGTATCCATAATCAAAATCTCAAAAAGATCGAGAATTCTTAGGTGCGAAAAATTGGCATCAAGTGAAATTTGAAATATCAAAAGATTGAAAAATGAAAGTAAGAAAGGATCCCAATAAGGGAAGTAAGAAAATAAAAATTCCTTAGAAATTACTTGGCAAATAACTTCTAAGCCAAAAGAGTGGTCAGATTTTGTCCAAAACAGACCTTCGTTCAAAGATCAGGTTATACATGAAAATCAATGTATTTCTGGAAATGGCCAAAGAGAACCTTTTGTAGAGCTCTTCCATACGAAAATTTTGGTAGGTTTTCGTTGTCTAATTCGTTGTAGAACTCAAGATATTAACGTTTTCGTGGGGCTGTTTTCGAGAGACAGAAACCGTGATGTTTTGTATGTTTGGAAAAACGAGTTTTGACATTTTATTTGGACATTAACAAGTTGAATAAGCAAAATAACAAGTAAATAAATATTATGTAAGTAAAGTTTAAGAGTTATGAATCCTCACAATGGTGTATGAAGAAACGGAGATGGTAGAAGTGATGTACACGCGTAGGTGATCGTTTTGATGTCTTCAGCTTAGTTTTTCCTTCAAGAATGAGGTGGTGGCTGATGGTGGATGTTGGTGGTGGCTGGAATTTCGTGGGAAGGGGAAGGGGAGAGAGGAGAGGAGTGTAGAGGCACTTTGGAGGTGGAGTGTGGGAATGAAATGAAAGAATGGTGGGTTTGGTCTGATTTGGAAGCAACAAGGGCATGGTGTGCCATGCTTCTTGCAGATTTTCTGCATAAAAGGCATGGGTCTCACCCCCATATGGTGTTTAAATTGTTTCCTCAAAGTTGCGTTAAGTCCCGTGTTCGTTTACCCGTTCGTTTCGACGTATTTTTAATCGTATAACATTTTATATAATACATTTTGTTAACGACTTAAAACTCGATATTTTTAATAAAATTTTACTCAAATAGTATATTCTAAGTTATTAATATATATTTCGTTCGTTCGTCGGTAGTCGGTTGCGGTTTAGACGTTTATTTAAATTGTGTAACGTTTTCAAACGTTTTAAAGGTACGCGTGCAATCGCGATACTTTTACTCGAAGTATTTTATCAAAATACTTAATGATGAGTTATAAAAATATAACTTGAGTTTATTTCGTGTGTCGGGCGCGTTCCGCGCGTTTTGTCACGTAAGGTTAAGTTTTAATAAAACGTATAACGTGTAATATATATTCTCGTAATATATTATAGTCAATATTGTTTGTTTGGGTCCTTCCACATTATTTTAATAGTTTGTCACCAATGTCCATATTTAACAGTGTCGGACCTCGTCCGGTTCATGTGTGTACGATTTAAACGAATCGCGTTTGCGTGTATGTAATTACACAAAATGTTACATATATTTAAATTATTATAAACTAAATACATGTAATTACAAGTAGTTTAGGCACTAATTACAGTCCTAAATTAGCGGGTGTCACATTCTCCCCTTGTTAGAAGAATTTCGTCCCAAAATTAGTTCGAAGTCGCGGTGTGAGTAGAGTTTGTGAATAAGTGTTGGTACTCCAGTTGCATTTGGTCTGCCCATTCCCAGGTAAATTCAGGACCACGCCTCGAATTCCACCTAACTCTGACAATGGGAATATGACTTTGTTTTAGCTGTTTGATCTCACGGTCCATGATTTCCGCAGGCTCTTCGACAAAGTGCAGTTTGTCGTCAATGTGTATCTCATCGAGAGGTATAATCAGTGTCTCGTGTTGAGGTCTTTTTGGTCGAAATGTGCTGGAGAATTTTGTGGTCGGTGAAGATTGTACACTTGGTAACGTACAAGTAGTGTCTCCAGATTTTAAGAGCGAATATAACTGCTCCCAACTCTAGGTCATGAGTGGTGTAATTCTTCTCGTGGACCTTGAGTTGTCGAGAGGCGTAAGCAATCACTTTGTCTCGTTGCATCAACACGCAACCAAGACCTTGGAGTGAAGCATCACAGTATACCACGAAGTCATTGTTGCCTTCGGGTAATGAAAAAATGGGTGCACTGCAAAGTTTTTGTTTAAGCAGTTGAAACGCTGAATCCTGTTTATTAGTCCAATCGAATTTCTTTTCTTTTTGAGTCAGTGTGGTGAACGGTTGGGCTATTTTCAAAAAAATCTAAATGAATCGCCTGTAGTATCCGGCGAGTCCTAAGAATTGACGTACTTCAGTGAAAGTAGTGGGTGCTTTCCAGCACTTGATGGCTTCAATTTTGGTTGGATCAACATGAATCCCTTGACTGTCAATGACATGTCCAAGGAATTGAACGGTTTACATCCAGATTTCACACTTAGAGAATTTGGCATATAACTCCTCGTGCTTGAGCAGTTCTAGGATGGTTTTCAGGTGTTGCGCGTGTTCTTGTTCATTGCGCGAGTAAATCAGAATGTCGTCGATAAAGACAATGACAAATTTGTCAAGGTAAGGCTTACACACCCGATTCATAAGGTCCATGAATACTGCCGGTGCGTTGGTTAAGCCGAATGGCATCACTTGGAATTCTAATGCCCATAACGAGTTCGGAAAGCAGTTTTAGGGATGTCGTCATCACGAACTCGGAGTTGATAACCTAACTGTAGATCGATCTTTGAATAAAAACTCGACCCCTGGAGTTGATCAAATAGGTCATCGATGCGAGGAAGTGGGTAACGGTTCTATACGGTTAATTTGTTGAGTTCACGGTAATCGATGCACATGCGGAAAGAACCGTCTTTCTTCTTTACAAACAGGACCAGAGCTCCCCAAGGTGAAGAACTTGGCCGAATAAATCCTTTTTCCAGGAGTTCTTGTAGTTGTGTAGACAACTCCTGAAGTTCAGATGGGGCTAATCGGTAAGGAGCTCATGCCACGGGTGCAGTGTCGGGTACAAGGTCAATAGAAAATTTGATTTGTCTAGGTGGCGGAAGGCCGGTCAAGTCTTCAGGAAAGACTTCTGGGAAGTCTCGCACAATAGGCACATCCTCAAGTTGCTTCTCCTCCAACTTTTTCTCCATGATTTGTGCGAGGATGGCCTGGTACCCTTTTCTCAAGTATTTCTGGGCTTTCATGCAAGAAATGATGTTTAGTCTCGTCCCACCGGTCTCCCCTTATATGACTAGAGTTCCACCGGTGATGAGAGGGATACGTATGATTTTCTCAAAACAAACGATCTCGGCTCGGTGCTTAGATAACCAATCCATGCCAACGATGATGTCGAAGTTGCCGATCTTGACGTGTATCAAGTCAATGTGAAAGAGCTCATTACCAAAGTTTAAAGTGCAATTAGGTATCACACTGTTGGCCTCAATAAGTTTTCCATTTGCCAATTCTACCGTGTACTTAGAATCTAAGGCAATAGGTGTAGTGTCAAGTAGTAGACAAAACTTATCATAAATGAAGCTCTTATCGGCACCAGTATCAAATAATACAGAAGTAGTTAAACCATTGAGTAGGAACGTACCCGTGACCACATCAGGGTCTTGACGGGCCTCCCTTGAGTTGAGAATGAAAGCTCTACCTTGAGCGTTGTTGTTGTTGTTGTTGCCGCTTTTCAGTTTTGGACAATCTTTTATGAAATGCCCAGTACCGTTGCACTCATAGTAGGTCTTGGGTGTACTAGTGTTGGTACTGGTGTTTGCTCTGCATTCTTTTGCCAAGTGCCTGAACTATTTGCACTTGCTACAGGGGCAAGAACCGTCATGGTGCAGATTGCATTTAGAGCAATAGGGTTTGTTCCTGATATACCCTTTCTTGTCATCTGAACCAGTAGCATAGGCCTTAGTAGTTTCAGGCCTTTTGCTATGTTGTTGGTTCTGGTTGTTGTTCCCAGTCCATTTCCGTTTGTTACTCTCGGTTGCCGCTGCAGGCGTTCCCCGTCGGATAACTTGTGCCATTAGTTCATGTGCCACACGAACGGCACTTTGGATAGTCCCTGGTTTCGATGAGGTCACATTCCCCTGAATCTTTTTCGGGAGTCCCCAGATGTATCTTTCAGTCCTCTTGTATTCAGGATCAACCATGGATGGTGATATCGCGTAAAAAGTCACGTTTTTACTACCCATAATTTTCTCATTCTGGAATGATTCTGAGCATTTTAACTCGAATAACATCAAAATCAATGAGAATCCACCAAGAAGATCAAAATGAAGATGCACGATAAAAATCAAGCAAAACGGATGAAAAATGAAGATTCCACGCACGTTTGAAGATTCAAGGCATCAAAACAAGATTTAAAGACTTAAGTACCATCATCAACATCCATCTTATCCAAGATGTTCTTTTTCAAAATATGAGTCTAACAGAAGAAGAATCAACAAAAACGGATAAAGAATGAAGATTCTACGCCCGCCGGAAGATTCAAATGATTCGTACGCAATATCTGGAGATAGGAAACTCATCTCGGGGATTTCATTTTATCAAAATCTTCTTTTTTGAATTACGAATCCAACGCAAAAAGAATCAACGCAAACGGACACATAACGTAGAAAATACGCACAAACTAAGAAACGGAACAAAAGACGGCGAACCGGGGCGCAGGTAGGCCAGCCGCCGCCGGCCATAGGTAGGGCGGCGCCGGCCACCTGCCACCCGTCCCATTTCCGCTTTTTGGTTCTTTTGTGTACCCGGTGCCACACCTTTATGCGATTGTACGTACCCGGTGCCACACCTTTCCGCGAAAGTACGTACCTGGTGCACCACCTTTTCCACATTTTTCTAATGTGCTCCCCAAGATGCTAACGTAAGCCGGATTTCACCTATAAATAGGAGGGCTTTGCTTCATTTGAAAGACACACCACACCTTCCATACCTTGGAGAACACACACTTTGTGACACCTGTCAAATTAGGACTAGTGATTAGTGCCTAATCAATTGTTAATACATGTAATTAGTTTTGTATTCATATAATTAATGTATCGAAATATATATATTGAGGAATATATACAATTATGCTATTTGATTAAATCGTACAAGTTTCAAATCGAATGTAATTCGGTTCAATTAAATACGGACGTTGGTGAATAATTTTATTAAATAATATAACATTATTTAATAACACTATCTTTCCCAAAATGTTATTTTGATATTAATACTTTGTAATTAATTAGTATCGTACAAACAAACGTCTACACGATTAAATATTAAACGTGCAAACAATCCAAAACGAAATTAAATTATACTTTATAATTCACTTACTAAGTATTTGGTAAAATACTTCAACCAGAATATTTATAAAAGATTCATCTTTTAAAATGTGCATTTAAACGTATAAGATAATCGAATTAAACGTTTAAAAAATCGGGAAATGAACACCGAACGAAACGCGAATGCACGAAGTTAAAAAGTGGAGACCCACACGTCGGTGGGCCCCCACCCCAAACCGGCCCAAGGGAGGGGGACATCACCCCCCTCACCTCCTTTTCTTCCTCACTTTCCTTTTCTCTATCTCTTTCTCCCTCTCACTTTCTCTCTAAACTCCACCACCTCCACTTTCTTAAATTTCTTAAAAACTAACATCAAACGACCCCGGATCGTCACACTCGTTTAGAAAAAAAACGTTCCTTTCATCACGATCTACAACTCTACCTTTCCGGATTCTCCGCGTGAAAACTTGTAAGTTTCCGGCGAACTCTCGAAATTCATCATTTTCACTTATTTTTACATGTTTATAGTTTGTTTAAGCTTAAAATGTCCAAAAATGGGTTGGGTAAAAGTCTCAGGTTAAACGGAGGCCGAAAAACACGTTTTCGGCCCATTTTTCCGGCCAACAGCGCGTTATGTCGCAAAGGCTCCAGGCCATCTGCGACATAAGCCTTTATGTCGCTAAATCAAACCTTATGTCGCATATAGCGACATAAGCCACTATGTCGCACTAATCACGGATGTCGCATATAGCGACACAACGCCCTACGTCGCATTAAATTGCGGATGTCGCCCTTAGCGACACAAGCCCTTATGTCGCAGATATGATCTGCGACACAACAGACTATGTTTCACTTAGCGACACAAAGCCGTATGTCGCACGCTATGTCGCATGAAACAGAACCAAGAAAACAAAATATTTAGTAAGGGTCGAGACCTAAAATTTTATCACTCGATTTCACCCAAATTTAAGTCCAGATGCGTTTTATCACTTGACCCCAGCCAGGGGCTCTGCCCCTTGGACCCCGCCAGGGGCTGCCGCCCCTTGGACGCCGCTACCAAGGGCGTTGCCCTCGGACCCCCGTCATTAACGGGCTTCGCCCTTACCCTAGGGTCACGAGTAACAGTGTTACATCTAAACTTTCACACAAAGAGTTAAACTTGTATAACAACAAACACGAATGCGACATGACCTCTAAAACACATTGGAATTTATTTTTAAGTATAATACTTCAAAATAATCAAAATAATAATATAGGATTATTATTACAAACAAATCACCAACGGGCCGTACACGTTTTCAAAAACAAAAGTCAAACAACCAAATCGTAGTAATTTGGATAATTCAATCAACCAAATCGTAGTAATTTGGACATTCTAAGTTGGATGAACAACTACAAGGGCAGTCTTTCGAGATGCTTACTCATGTTATAACGATCGCGTGTCTTGGACACCCTCAGGTTACAAGTCTTCGGACATCAATTCACCGCTAATCAATTCAAGTTTATTTAGTTAAATACTCAAGGCTCAGGTGAGTCTCATGGCCCCTATTTTACTACTTTTTAATCAGGGGTGTGATTACATTGCTCGTTTTATTTTACAATATGAACGCAAGTATAATACAAATCAAATACTACATGATTTGTTTTCACTAATCATTTCAAAGCCCTCCACAACATAGTTTGGTAATACATCTGTAGCGTGAATGTTAGTATATGATATCATATAGGATTGACAATCCTCGTCCGGGTTAGCACGCACTAACTGGTCAAACGGACGTATTAGCATTTGGGAAGATGAGTGTAGATTAGGCACTCGTAGGAGGCAATTCAGTTAGGTTTCCTTAATTGGACCTGACGCCTAAGTTATGCTCAGACTATGTGCTCATGGCTGTATAACTTTTATTTTGCTTAATTGCATTTTAAATTCAATTAAATCTTGCGGTTCATACAAATATGTGTTGACATACAAACCTGTGAGCTCACCAGTGTTTCACTGACCAATTTTAGCATGTATCACAGGTGACCAGCAGTAGGTTGGACTGCTCAATCAAGAACTATTAGCTCGAGTCAGCATGCAAACAATCAGAGATTTAGCTGCATTATTATATTTTGTATAGGTTAATTATGTACTTAAATCTCTCAATTTTAAACCGGGCTAATGTAAACAACATTTTGATTCTAACTTTGGTTTTATCAATATCAATGTAAAACGACGCATATAGTGGTCGTTCATTATATCTTATGTGCTGTGTATATTGATTAGTCGCGCCCCAACCCGATTCGCTTCCGCAACCCGAATTTGGGGGTGCGACAGATTGGTATCAGAGCCTAAGGTTATAGTGAACTAGGTTGCATTTAGTCGGCCTAGACTATGACCGTTAGGCAGTATTCCCTATTAAGTATGATTAGGTTCAGTGACTACATGATATTGGTTTAATTTAACATAGCCTGATCAACTATGTACAATTAAAAGAATATGATGTGAGACCTGAAAGGAGTCATGACTGAACATGATACACTAGTTGACTCTGACCACGAGAGAAACCGGGACTCAAACATGTCTGTGTTAGACACTTTAGGCTATTATGTAATATGTATATGTACATAGCTAAGCCTCGCTCTCGCTCTATATCTTAGGCTATATTATATAGGTATTATATGAATTTAGGCCTCACTCATTCCAATGCTTTGTCTTAGAATGGCAAACACACCACCCAATTCATCACGCTCTCATCCGTATGGATCACGAAACCCAAAAGTGGCTAGGAGGGACCCCAGGTCACCTCGGGCTAGCCCATATCCTGCTCACCTTACTCTACCGGATTTAGCCGTTAGGGTACATCACTACGAGCAACGACTTAACGCTATGGATATCGAACTTCAAGAAACCAACGAAAACTGGAGACTCACATCACTCGAACATATCAATCAAGTCTCTGAAGACCACGAAAACACTATCAACACCATGGGTACTCTTCAAAATCAAATGGGAGAAACCATCGACACCATGGAGGTTGTCCACAACCAAGTGATTGGCAACCGAAATGAAATCTCTGTCTTACAATCAAGGCTGCATCAGTGCGAGACTCGTCTAAGGGAAACCAAGGACGCCCTTCAAACGGCCAATAGACTCGTAGAATCTGTGGACCGTCTCATCGCACTGCTACCACAACTCAATTTACGTCAGAATTAGCTTAGACTGAATCTCTACTCTATTATTTATTCATAGGACCTATGTAATTCGACCGGATGTAACAATTCCCGGAACTTTTGAAAAACTTCTAAGTCTGTAACTTTTGAAACTCGTGACTCGGAATTGTCTGTAATCATTTAACGTCGTAATATCAATCAACAATTTCTCTCGACTATCTTACATTGTTAATTTTCACTGTGTGATGTTGTATATTACCGCCTTAATATATATACATCTATTGAATTATCATTCCGGTACAACTTCTTATGTACCTCTTGTTTCTTTCTTGAAGAATCATGGCGCCAAAGAAGAAAAGTTACAGTGATGCCGAACTTGCTGCTGTCGTATCTCGAGCAGTGGCCGATGCTTTGGCTACTCGGGATTCACCCCGAAACTCACGAAGCAATGATGAAACCCCAGTCAACACCCCTGTTATCAAACCTTGCTCTTACAAGGATTTTCTTAGCTGCAAACCACTCTACTTCAAGGGCACGGAAGGTGCCATTGGTCTGATTAGGTGGATTGAACGAATGGAATCCGTATTCAACCTATGCAACTGTGCTGAGGAAAACAAGGTCAAATTCTCTACTTACACCTTTCAGGAAGGTGCACTTACGTGGTGGAACACCCACACAAACTCTGTAGGCATCGAAATAGCAAACCAACTCCCCTGGGCTGTATTGAAGAAGAAGCTAAGGGAAAAATACTGCCCCGAAGAAGAACTGCATCAATTGGAGGAAGAGTTCTGGCACCTGACTGTGCAGGGAACTGACATTGCTGGATATACCACCAAATTCCAGCAATTTGCACTGTTATGCCCGGGTTTGGTTGACCCGGAGGAGAAGAGCATCAAAAGATACATCCGCGGCCTCCCGGAAAATATCCAGGGGAACGTCGCTTCATCTAAGCCAACCACTACTGAAAGTGCTATCCGGCTAGCACATGAACTCATGGCAATGGTTGTTAGCCGTGAGAAATACAATACATCCTCCTCCAACAACAACAAACGCAAACTGTCTGAACACCACAACAACCAGAACAAGAAATCCAACACCATCCAAGTTTACAACACCAATTCTGAACCCAAACGTACTTACACCGGGGACAGGCCATATTGTTCCAAGTGCAACTACCACCACGACGGTCCATGCAGTACTCCCTGCAACAACTGCAGGAGGTATGGGCACTTGACCCGAGATTGCCGAGCCCCCAAATCCAACAACAACACCTCTCACAACAATTCCAACCAACCCAAATCCTGCTTTGGGTGTGGAGAAACAGGACACTTCAGAAACGAATGTCCTAAAAACAAGAACAAGGGCAACAACAACAACAACGCAAGGGGAAGAGCGTTCATACTTAACTTCGGGGATGCCCGTCAGGACCTGAATGTGGTCACGGGTATGTTCCTCCTCAACAACTTAACTGCTTCTGTTCTATTTGATACTGGTGCCGATAGAAGCTTTATTTATGATGAGTTTTGCCCACTACTTGACATCACCCCAATTGCCTTAGATGTTAAGTACACCGTAGAACTTGCAAATGGTAAACTCATAGAAACCAATAGTGTGATACCTAATTGCACTTCTAACCTTGCAAATGAACTATTCTCAATTGATCTTATGCCCGTCGAGATTGGAAGTTTCGACGTCATCATTGGTATGGACTGGTTGTCCAAGCATCGTGCGGAAATCGTTTGCTATGATAAAATTGTTCGTATTCCTCTCGCCGTCGGTAGAACCTTGGTCATACAGTGGGAGACCGATGGGACGAGACTCAACACCATATCCTGTTTGAAAACCCGGAAATTTCTGAGAAAGGGTTATCCAGCAATCCTCGCACACATCATCGAGAAAAAGTCGGAGGAGAAGCGACTTGAGGATGTGCCCATCGTTCGAGACTTTCCAGAAGTCTTTCCCGAAGAACTACCTGGTCTACCACCATCAAGACAGGTTGAGTTCTCAATCGATCTTGTGCCGGGTGCCGCACCTGTGGCCCGAGCACCATACCGCTTGGCTCCATCCAAACTTCAGGAGTTATCCACCCAATTAAAGGTACTCCTGGAAAGAGGATTCATTAGTCCGAGTTCTTCACCTTGGGGAGCTCCGGTCTTATTTGTGAAAAAGAAGGATGGTTCATTCAGAATGTGTATCGACTACCGAGAGTTGAACAAATTGACCGTCAAGAACCGATATCCACTCCCTCGCATCGATGACCTGTTTGACCAACTACAAGGGTCGAGTATTTATTCAAAGATCAATCTTCGGTCAGGTTATCATCAACTTCGAGTTTGCGACACCGATATCCCGAAAACTGCTTTCCGAACTCGTTACGGGCATTATGAATTTCAGGTGATGCCCTTCGGTTTAACGAACGCACCGGCTGTATTCATGGATCTTATGAATCGGGTGTGCAAACCTTACCTCGATAAGTTTGTCATTGTCTTCATCGACGACATTCTCATATACTCGCGAAACGAACAAGAACATGTGCAACACCTCAAAACCGTCCTAGAACTACTCAAACACGAGGAGTTATATGCCAAATTCTCCAAGTGTGAGTTTTGGATACAATTCGTTCAATTCCTTGGACATGTTGTTAATAGTCAAGGAATCCATGTCGATCCATCAAAAATTGAGGCCATCAAGTGCTGGCAAGCACCAACATCTCCGACCGAAGTACGTCAATTCTTGGGTCTTGCCGGATACTATCGGCGATTTATTAATAATTTTTCAAAAATAGCCCAACCACTCACAACCCTGACTCAGAAAGACAAAACGTTCAACTGGACTGATAAACAAGAGTCAGCATTTCAACTTATGAAACAAAAGCTGTGCAGTGCTCCGATTCTATCTTTACATGAAGGCACTGATGACTTCGTGGTATACTGCGATGCTTCTCATCAAGGTCTCGGTTGCGTGCTGATGCAACGAGACAAAGTTATTGCTTATGCTTCGCCACAGCTCAAAATTCATGAAAAGAACTACACCATCCACGATCTCGAGCTTGGAGCCGTCATCTTTGCCCTAAAAATATGGAGACACTACCTCTACGGCACTAAGTGCACAATCTTTACCGACCACAAAAGTCTCCAACACATATTCGATCAGAAGGATCTCAACATGAGAAAATGCCGGTGGGTCGAGTTGCTCACCGACTATGATTGTGAAATCAAATACCACCCGGGTAAGGCAAATGTTGTTGCCGATGCCCTCAGTCGAAAGGAACGAACGAAACCACTTCGAGTCCGAGCCCTCAGTATGACCATTCACAATGATCTAAACATTCATATTCTCACTGCTCAACTCGAAGCTCTGAAACCCGATAACATAAAAAACGAAGCCATGCGAGGCATGGATAAACAATTTGAAATCAAAGCTAATGGAGTTAGGTACTTCTCTAATCGAATTTGGTTGCCTAGTTTTGGGAACCTGCGAGACTTAGTGATGGATGAAGCTCACAAGTCCAAATATTCTATCCATCCTGGATCCGACAAAATGTATCACGGCATCAAGGAATTTTATTGATGGCCGAATATGAAAGCTGAAATCGCTGCATACATCAGCAAGTGTCTTACTTGCTCGAAAGTCAAGGCTGAATACCAAAAACCTTCTGGTTTACTCCAACAACCCAGCATTCCTGAATGGAAATGGGAACAAATTACCATGGATTTCATAACCAAACTACCAAAGTCATCGAGCGGTTGCGATACCATTTAGGTGATCATCGATCGTCTCACAAAATCTGCTCATTTCCTGGCAATCAAGGAAACCGACAAAATGGAACGCCTCACACAAATCTACATCAAAGAGGTTGTTTCTCGACACGGTGTTCCAATCTCGATTATCTCCGATAGGGATAGTCGATTCACCTCTCACTTTTGGCAATCACTTCAAAAATCATTGGGTACCCGTCTTGATATGAGTACTGCGTACCATCCTCAAACCGATGGCCAAAGTGAACGAACGATTCAAACACTAGAAGACATGCTACGAGCTTGCGTAGTTGACTTCGGTGTAAACTGGGAAAAACACCTACCGTTGTGCGAGTTTTCATATAACAACAGTTATCACACCAGCATAAAGGTTGCACCCTTTGAGGCACTCTACGGTCGTAAGTGCCGCTCACCGATTTGTTAGACCGAAGTGGGAGATACTCAACTCACTGGTCCCGAACTCATTCACGAAACAACAGAGAAAATCTTTGAGATTCAAAACAAACTCAAAGCCGCACGTGATCGTCAGAAAAGTTATGCTGACGTGAGACGCAAACCACTTGAATTCCAGGTTGGGGATCGAGTACTACTCAAAGTTTCACCTTGGAAAGGTGTCATTCGTTTCGGAAAACGCGGTAAACTGAACCCAAGATACATTGGACCTTTTGAGATCCTCGAGAGAATAGGTCCAGTGGCATATCGATTGCAGCTGCCATCCGAGCTCAGCAGCGTGCACCCCACTTTTCACATTTCAAACCTGAAAAAGTGTCTGTCTGATGAGACACTCATCATTCCACTCGATAAAATCCATATTGACGACAAGCTTCACTTTATTGAAGAACCCGCAGAAATCATGGACCGTGAGGTCAAACAACTCAAACGAAGTCGTATTCTCATTGTCAAAGTCAGGTGGAATTCGCGGCGTGGGCCGGAATTCACCTGGGAACGGGAGGACCAAATGCAACTCAAATACCCTCAGTTATTCACTAATGCTACTTCAATCACGACTTCAAGCTAAATTTCGGGACGAAATTCTCTTAACAGGGGGAGAATGTGACACCCGCCAAATTAGGACTAGTGATTAGTGCCTAATCAATTGTTAATACATGTAATTAGTTTTGTATTCATATAATTAATGTATCGAAATATATATATTGAGGAATATATACAATTATGCGATTTGATTAAATCGTACAAGTTTCAAATCGAATGTAATTCGGTTCAATTAAATACGGACGTTGGTGAATAATTTTATTAAATAATATAACATTATTTAATAACACTATCTTTCCCAAAATGTTATTTTGATAATAATACTTTGTAATTAATTAGTATCGTACAAACAAACATCTACACAATTAAATATTAAACGCGCAAACAATCCAAAACGAAATTAAATTATACTTTATAATTCACTTACTAAGTATTTGGTAAAATACTTCAACCAGAATATTTATAAAAGATTCGTCTTTTAAAATGAGCATTTAAACGTATAAGATAATCGAATTAAACGTTTAAACAATCGGGAAACGAACACCGCACGGAACGCGAATGCACGAAGTTAAAAAGTGGAGACCCATACGTCGGTGGGCCCCCACCCCAAACCGGCCCAAGGGAGGGGGACATCACCCCCCCTCACCTCTTTTTCTTCCTCACTTTCCTTTTCTCTATCTCTTTCTCCCTCTCACTTTCTCTCTAAACTCCACCACCTCCACTTTCTTAAATTTCGTAAAAACTAACATCAAACGACCCCGGATCGTCACACTCGTTTAGAAGAAAACGTTCCTTTCATCACGATCTACAACTCTACCTTTCCGGATTCTCCACGCGATTACTTCTAAGTTTCCGGCGAATTCTCGAAATTCATCGTTTTCACTTATTTTTACATGTTTATAGTTTGTTTAAGCTTAAAATGTCCAAAAATGGGTTGGGTAAAAGTCTCAGGTCAAACGGAGGCCGGAAAACACCTTTTCGGCCCATTTTCCGGCCAACAGCGCGTTATGTCGTAGAGTCTCCAGGCCACCTGCGACATAAGCCTTTATGTCGCTAAATCAGACCTTATGTCGCATATAGCTACAAAAGCCACTGTGTCGCACTAATCACGGATGTCGCATATAGCGACACAAATAGTTATGTTGCAGAAATTACGGACGTCGCATATAGCGACACAACGCCCTACGTCGCATTAAATTGCCGATGTCGCCCTTAGCGACACAAGCCCTTAGGTCGTAGATATGATCTGCGACACAACAGACTATGTTGCACTTAGCGACACAAAGCCGTATGTCGCACGCTATGTCGCATGAAACAGAACCAAGAAAACACAAATTTAAGTAAGTGTCGAGACCTAAAATTTTATCACTCGATTTCACCCAAATTTAAGTCCAGATGCGTTTTATCACTCGACCCCAGCCAGGGGCTCTGCCCCTTGGACCCCGCTACCAGGGGCGCTGCCCCCGGACCCCCGTCATTAACGGGCTTCGCCCTTACCCTAGGGTCACAAGTAACAGTGTTACATCTAAACTTTCACATAAAGAGTTAAACTTGTATAACAGCAAACACGAATGCGACATGACCTCTAAAACACATTGGAATTTATTTTTAAGTATAATACTTCAAAATAATCAAAATAATAATACGGGATTATTATTACAAACAAATCACCAACGGGCCGTACACGTTTTCAAAAACACAAGTCAAACAACCAAATCATAGTAATTTGGATAATTCAATCAACCAAATCGTAGTAATTTGGACATTCTAAGTTGGATGAACAACTACAAGGGCAGTCTTTCGAGATACTTACACATGTTATAACGATCGCGTGTCTTGGACACCCTCAGGTTACAAGTCTTCGGACATCAATTCACCGCTAATCAATTAAAGTTTATTAAGTTAAACACTCAAGGCTCAGGTGAGTCTCATGGCCCCTATTTTACTACTTTTTAATCAGGGGTGTGATTACATTGCTCGTTTTATTTTACAATATGAACGCAAGTATAATACAAATCAAATACTACATGAGTTGTTTTCACTAATCATTTCAAAGCCCTCCACAACATAGTTTGGTAATACATCTGTAGCGTGAATGTTAGTATATGATATCATATAGGATTGACAATCCTCGTCCAGGTTAGCACGCACTAACTGGTCAAATGGACGTATTAGCATTTGGGAAGACGAGTGTAGATTAGGCACTCGTAGGAGGCAACTGAGTTAGGTTTACTTAATTGGACCTGACGCCCAAGTTATGCTCAGACTATGTGCTCATGGCTGTATAACTTTTATTTTGCTTAATTGCATTTTAAATTCAATTAAATCTCGCGGTTCATACAAATATGTGTTGACATACAAACCTGTGAGCTCACCAGCGTTTCGCTGACCAATTTTAGCATGTATCACATTTTAAATTCAATTTCGCTCAATCAAGAACTATTAGCTCGAGTCACATGCAACTAATCAGAGATTTAGCTGCATTATTATATTTTGTATAGGTTAATTATGTACTTAAATCTCTCAATTTCAAACCGGGCTAATGTAAACAACATTTTGATGTAAACTTTGGTTTTATCAATATCAATGTAAAACGACGCATATAGTGGTCGTTCATTATATCTTATGTGCTGTGTATATTGATTAGTCGCGCCCCGACCCGATTCGCTTCCGCAACCCGAATTTGGGGGTGCGACACACATTCACTTTTTCTTTCTTTGTAACAATAGTTGTAATTCTTCCTTAGTTAATTAGACTAGCTAATTAACTGATCTAGGAAGACTTGTACGGAGGTGCTCCGGGACGCATTTGTAGCTACGAGTTATTGTTCGCCTTTTTCAGGTTTTAATCTATCTTTCATATTTAATTATGTTTGTTTTTTCTTTAATAAATTTAAATATGCATGCTAGAACTGCTATGATTAACTAGATAACTCAGTTGTCTACTATGATAGTCGCTTAGTCTTAAATATGTAATTAAGTTGTATGTTATGAGATTGTGGATGCTTTGTATTATAAGTAGATGTAGGAATTGAATCTTTATCGTTTATCTGCCCAACTCATGTTGTGACTAAAACCATATCCAAACACGAACGTAGTTAACTCATAGGGTATAGGTCACTTAGTTATACTGTGTCAGATTGAATCATTGAGCTCGGCATGGCCGGTGTTCTCTAGACTTAAATAGGATCTAAGAGACACGGAATATGGGATTAGAGATAGGTTAAGATTTAATTTGGACAGATGACATTTTTGAGACAACTTTCGGAATGTCCTCGACTTAGATAATACCTTTGGGTGCTTATATTGAACTATTACCTTGATCGTCTTATTGCATGTTCTTGTTTGATTGTTGCCCTAGGATTATCATAATAGTGAAACATAACTATCCTTAACCGTCGTGAAGTAATATGACGCCCCTATTCAGCTGTTCTTTGATAAAGTACTGGAAATGCCTACGGCGGAGTACAAACGTATGGAAGTCAAGAACGACCGAAGGTAGTTGTATTATGAATCGATTAACAAACGTATTAATTAGGTTTCTATTTGTAACACAAATCATCCCTGTCTTCTTGCATATTGGAGTAATGTTGATAACTCGTACGAATAAGTAATGGCATATTATCCGACCGCCTAGACCAGTTATTCCAACGTATTCCGGCGAGGGTAAAACCCATTCATAAGAATTGTTTATTCAACAAACTATGCCATGATTCAGACATCTCTGACGACCGAGATTGGGGAATAGGATTAGAGATTAACTGTCGGATAATATGGACATACATTTGAGAGAACTTTCGGTGTATGTTTCAATATATTCTGCAACCCACGTGACATTCTGTTTGCCTGATTGTGGATACCTCTGCGTTAGCCCGATAGAAGGATTGCAGTAATAGCTCAGATTAACTTACGAACTTACCCTCATTAGAACTCTTCATATCTAAAATCACCTAAACCGCTTCATAGCAGACAATCACTTTAATTGCTGAACGCCCGAAGTAACCTCCACTTTTAGTTTAATTTAAGTTTAGTTTTAGGATAGAAAATCCAAAAACCCAAACCAACTCTCTTAACCCTAGCTAAATTCATAAAAGTTTCTAAATCCCCCTAGTTTCAATTTTTCGCGCTTTGAAGAACGACTCTAGGTCATACTTATCCTTTGCTAGCCCTTAGATTAGCAATAACAGTAACCCTAGACCCCAACTTTATAAATTTGAAACCCACTGTTGTCTTGCATCACCATTAGAAATTCCAACGACCGGTGCGCGAGACAACAGGTTTTTGGCGCCACTGCCGGGGAGCGTCAGTAACCGATTTTAGGAATTTAGCAACTTTAGTGTTTAGCGATCCTTTTGAGAGATCAACATCGATCAAAAGCTACCTTTTTACCTTTAGAATTAGTTTAGTTTTAGTTTCACCACTCTTGACCAATCATGTCAACACCCTATTTTGATTGGAATATCCCCACACCAAATGGACCTTTAACCCAACTTTTGGATGTTTCCTCACCTACAAACCACTTACCTTCCTCAAAACAATCTTTATCAGATTTTATGTCCGAACAAAATATTATAAACAAAAGAGTAACCGGATTTCAAGATAACATTGAAGCCATGATAAAAATTTCAGAAAAATTAATCTCTAACATGGAATCTATTTTGAAAAACTTAAGTTTTATTGAGGAAAGTCCATCGGCAAGCACTAATGACACCACTCATCCACCAAGTGATGATGTGTTAATCATGACGAGAGGAGGAAAGGTAACCAAAGTTGATCCACCATCACCCGATAATACCCCCGAAAACACTTCTTTGCCAAAATCTACACCTTTGCCAAACCCTGTCACAACATCTGACCCATCCAAAACTCCAGGTAATGTACCATACACGAGAATACCTTATCCTGGTAGACTAAAGAAGGAAAAGCAAGAAGCTCAATTCGGTAAATATCTAGAAATATTTAAAAGCCTGCACTTAAATGTTAGATTATTAGATGCTTTAGTAGAAATGCCCTCGTGTGCCAAATTCTTTAGAGAACTCATTTCACACAAAGAAAAACTTAGGAAAATAGTTAGTTTACCATTGAATGCTGAATGTTCTTCAATTGTACAACATGGTCTCCCACCTAAATTAGGCGATACTGGACGCTTTACTATACCCTGTTTTCTCCAAGGAATTCAAATTAGTAACGCCTTAGCAGACCTAGGTGCTAGTGTTAATCTTATGCCTCATTCCCTTTATAAGAAATTAGTACTAGATGACCTATTGCCTACTCGTATGACCATCCAATTAGCTGACAGATCAGTTAAGCTCCCTCGAGGAATTGTTGAAGATTTCATGGTCAAAGTCGATAAGTTCATTTTTCCAGTAGACTTTATTGTCATGGACATAGAGGAAGACACCCATATCCCGCTCATCCTTGGCAGACCATTCCTAAATACTGCCAAGGCCATAATCGACGTTAACGAAAAATCTTTAAAATTTAGAGTTGGGAAAGAGGAGGTTACCTTTAATGTTGATCGATTAATGAAGCACCCTCTGGAAGAGGACCTTGGTTTGTGTGACACCATGCAGGATATTTTTGATGAACATCTCCACGAAGTACTAGCACTATCTAGCCGGGATCCGATACCTAACATCATAATCACCGTTCGGAAGCTATATAATGAGGATCCTGGGCTACATTCCGCAATCACTTCGCCAACAACATCCGATGAACTACTATTTCCCCTGTTTGAAAAGAAATCCTCTCACACCGATGGCAAAGCAATCGATGTTCCATTAGGATGCAGTACACCGATACCTTGGCTAAAAAGAGATAAACCTAATTTTCAACAGACCAAACCAATTTCCTTCAATTGAAGAAATACTAAATTCATTCAAGGGAATGAGTGTTGAGCCACCGCCATTTGAACCACAATTAGACAACCAACCCATACCACTACCACTTTCAAACCCTGAAATCACCATAAACCAATCTTCATCCGCTCAGTTTCATGAATTCTAGTTCACCGACAACGAAGAGATCATTCTCATCAGAAATGATGAAGTTTCCTCATCATCAGTCAACAAATATGAGCTAATGATGGACGAATTCTCAAATACAATTGAGTGGGTCGAAATAGCATCAATCTCCACATCTGAACCCGAGATAGACGAGGCACCATTCCAAGCTGAATATGAGAAGCTGAATAGAGACGAGATAGCTAGAATGAAGCCGTCTATTAAAGAACCACCAAACCTGGAATGAAAAGAATTACCACCTCACCTTGAGTACGCCTACCTCCAAGGAACTTCCCAACTCCCGGTGATAATCTCAAAAGATTTAAAACCCGAGGAGAAAGCTCAACTCATCAATGTTCTGAAATCGCACAAGAAGGCAATCACATGGAAGATTTATGATATACAAGGAATCGGTCCCAACTATTGAACACACAAGATACTCATGGAGAGAGATTTCAAACCATCCGTACAAAGGCAAAGAAAGGTAAATCCCAAGATTCAGGACGTGGTTAAGCAAGAGGTTATCAAACTCTTGGATGCTGGATTGATTTACCCAATATCCGACTCACCTTGGGTTAGCCCTGTTCAAGTCGTCCCTAAGAAGGGAGGAATGATGGTCATTATAAACGAAGAAAATGAGCTTATACCAACTCGGACGGTTACCGGTTGGAGGGTTTGCATCGATTACCGGAAGTTAAATGAAGCAACTCGCAAGGATCATTTCCCGCTTCCATTTATTGACCAAATGCTCGAAAGGCTATCAGGGAACGAATTCTATTGTTTCCTTGATGGTTTTTCTGGGTATTTCCAAATCCTGCTTGATCCAAAGGACCAGGAAAAGACAACGTTCACATGCCCGTACGGAAAATTTGCTTACCGACGAATGTCATTTGGATTGTGTAACGCACCTGCGACATTTCAGAGATGCAGGTTGCAATTTTCCACGACATGATTGAACAATGCATGGAGGTCTTTATGGATGATTTTTCGGTCTTTGGAGACTCTTTCACATCATGTCTGTCCAACCTCGATAGAATGCACGCCAAGTGTGAAGAATCAAATCTTGTCTAGAATTGGGAGAAATTTCACTTTATGGTGAAAGAAGGAATAGTTGTAGGACACCGAATATCAAGATCAGGAATCGAAGTAGACAAAGCAAAAGTCGAAACCATTGCCAAACTACCACCACCAACCAATGTTAAGGCCATCCGAAATTTTCTAGGACACGCTGGGTTCTACCGCGGTTTTATCAAGGATTTCTCCAAGATTTCTTGACCTATTACCCACCTTCTAGGAAAAGACATCAAGTTCATATTTGATGAGAACTGCTTGAAAGCTTTCAACTACCTGAAAAAGGAGCTAACAAATGCACCAATCATGGTCGCTCCAGATTGGAATCTACCGTTTGAAATCATGTGCGACGCAAGTGATTTTGCAGTTGGGGCAGTTCTAGGGCAAAGGAAATATAATAATTTTCGACCAATCTACTACGCCATCAAAACACTCACAGACGCTCAAGAGAACTACACAACCACCGAAAAGGAGTTGTTAGTTGTAGTGTTTGCCTTTGACAAATTTCGATCCTACCTAATACTGTCCAAAACAATAGTGTACACGGATCACTCAGCTCTAAAATACCTCTTCAAAAAGCAAGAAACAAAGCCCAGATTGTTACGATGGATTCTACTCCTACAAGAATTCGACATCAAAATAAAAGATAAAACATGAGCAGTAAATGTCGCTGCAGATCATTTAAGTCGACTTGAAAACCCATCAACGGAACAACTTGCAGAAAGAGATATTAAAGATCGATTTTCAGAGGAGCAGTTAATAAGTTTTGGAGAACAAATACAGGGTTCGCAATTCACTGACGATCCTTGGTTTGCAGACATTGCCAATTTCGTAATTAGAGGAATCACAAGAAAGGGGATGATATCATCGCGAAGACAAAAATTCTTTCGCGACGTCAAACATTATTTTTGGGATGATCCATATTTGTTCAAAGTCTGTCCCGACCAAATTGTGAGAAGATGTGTCGATGGGAAAGAAGCCGAACATATACTCCACCAAAGCCATCACGAACCTACCGGTGGACATCACACAGCCAATTTGACAGCAAAGAAAGTTTACGACTCAGGATTCTATTGGCCTACTATTTTCAGAGATGCACAAGACTTGGTAAAACACTGTGATATTTGCTAAAGGTTTGGAAATATCACAACGCATAATGAAATGTCGTTAACGAATATCCAAGCATGTGAAATATTTGACATATGGGGATTAGATTTCATGGGACCATTTCCAAAATCGTACAGAAAAGAATACATTCTTGTAGCTGTCGACTACGTATCCAGATGTGCCGAAGCTCAAGCCTTTCCAATAAATGACTCAAGGGTCGTAACCGAGTTCTTAAAACAGCTATTTGGTCGGTTTAGAACTCCTCGGGAGATCATCAACGATCGAGGCATGCACTTTTGCAATACCCAGTTTATGAAACTATTGCAACAATACGGTGTTACCCACAAGACGTCTACGGCCTACCACCCACAGACAAATGGGCAAGCTGAAATACAAACCGTGAACTAAAAAGGATCTTGGAAGGAACAATTGGTCAACACAAGGAAAGATGGGTAGATAAGCTAGACGATGCTTTATGGGCATTCCGGACAGCTTATAAAATGCCATTAGGAACAACCCCTCTATAGGCTTGTTTATGGAAAGGCATGTCATCTCCCGAATGAACTCGAATACAAAGCTTACTGGGCACTGAAATACTGTAGCTTGGATCCTACGATAACGGGAACGCACCGGAAAATGCAACTGAACGAGCTAGCAGAGTTAAGAGATCAAGCCTATGAAATCTCCTACCAATTCAAAGAAAGAACCAAGATGCTCCACGATTCAAAGCTTCCCCCTACACGCTTCAATCCAAATGATAAAGTTTTACTCTTTAACTCATGATTTAAGAAGTTTTCTGGAAAATTCAAAACACGGTGGAGCGGTCCATTCACAATCTCTAAAGTATTTCCTTATGGTGCCATCAAGCTTGAGGCCCCAGATGGGAATTTTAAAGTAAACGGTCACCGTTTAAAACACTACGTAGAAGATTTTCCCACAACTGAGGAAGTCTATAACTACGAACCACCCTAATAGAATAGTAGGTATGAATGAGTCAAGCTATGAGACTTGATAAACAAAGCGCTCTTAGGACACATCCCAAGCCTATCTTATATTTTCAAGCATTAATTTTACTTTTGTGTTTAATCTAATCCATTCTTATGCAGTACCTCGCCTTATGAAAGGCTAATGATTATGTTTAGACCATTAACCTTTTGTATTTCGCAGGATGAGTTCGCATCTAGCTAGAGCCCCCAGTCAGAGACGCTCACGTGTCATGTATCACTCCTAGAGTTCATCACTGGGTAGTAGCATGAGGACCATCAGGGGATCACAGTCACCGCCCCCTCGGTTGGACGAGACCTTGGCAGACTTGGTTGAGGTGAACATTCAGGAGACCTTCCTTTTACGTTCCATCCATGCCAGGTTACCTTCATCTCACTAATCCGAGGGACAGACCGCAGGGCCCTCCCGAGTACCCACCTTTCAGCATGGGGTGACTACCACGGACCCTGCTGTCACTTGGTCGATACTGAGAGCCCTCAAGGTCCAGCACACTGCCATCACTGAGATCCACACTGCTTTGGGCCTTCCTTCCACACCTGTGTGCCCTTTTCAGATGGGACCTGATCCCACTCCGCACATTCCACCGTGGGACTTATTCCCACCTTGGGACTTGACTGCACCCCACTCTTACGGACCCACTAGAGGAGGAGATCACTGCAGTAGATGCTTGGATTCGAGATCCAGAGGATGGCACTACGTCTCCAGTCTATACCATCAAGGAGTCAGCACCACCTACATCGGTCATTGAAAACACAATCTTTATGGATGATGACTTCACCGATTGGGAGGCGCTCTATGCTGACATGGATTAGTTATTATCAGTTATGTTATTTATGTTTAGTATTAACGTGTATTGACATTTGTGTTTCCTGAAGGATATTTATTATGCAGAACTTGACGTGGAAATTATGGAACAAGTTCATTTCTAATGAGCCTGGTCCATTTCCAGCAATTTCACATACTCGAACCTAGTCCATAAAATCCAGTGGCAACGCACGCAACATGAGGAAGTATCTCTTCAAACCTTACTTGATAAACACACTAAAACTCTAAGTAAAACTCTAAAGTGTGGGATTATGACTCACAAACTGAGAATGACTTCGAAAATATTAACCCTCATTCAAAATTCTAAGTGTGGGATTAACCTAACTTAAAAATGGAACATTAGGGACAATGTTCTTTTAAGTGTGGGATAACGATAGCATTCACTACTGGCGTGCAACATAAAACTTTTTGATCAATCTTTTTAGAAAACTCAGATTCTCAGCAAAATTTTCAAAATTTTGAATCAAGGAGAGTCCAAAAAGGGTATTTCTGGTCAACAAAATTTCAAAGGTTTGGGAAATCGACAATAACGGGCAAAACTCTTTGAAAATCTTCCAGACTAAGTTTCAAAATAAGCAATTGCATGACTAGGCACTAAACCACCAAAACAAGTGAGGAATCTTGAGCCATATAAAAGCATTTATCTTTAATGCTTCACTTTTCGATTGAGAGTGTGCCGATGTATGCCTTTTAAGTTAGAACTTGCTTGAGCAATACATTTCGAAACTACAAAGATGAGCGTCACACGTGACGAAGGTGCAATTAGAGGATCTTGACATTTCCTAGGATAAAACTCTCTCCTAAAAACCCCTGTTTTCAAGCCTAACAAAACCAACGCTCATTTTCAGCATTGAAGATCAAGTAGAAAACCTGTTGAGCCCTAGCATTTTCATTTCAAAAATTCACTTCAGGAAACCACCCCTTCATTTACATCTCTTGGCCGTAGCCTAAGTTTCTATTCTGTCAAGAAGAATTACTTCAATAAACACATTGAAATCCCCAAAGGATAAAAATACCATCCAAAATGAGAAGGGGAACTCCGAAGAAAAGCAAAATTCAGCAAAGACAAAGCTGCCAGGAGGAACCAAAGAACTAAAAGACCCAAGGATCATTTAATGCCAAGGGGAAGGTTCCTCAAATGAAAACATGAAAAGAAGGCTCTCAAAGAGAGAAATCCAAAAAGAGGTATCACTAAAACGTCAAAGATAAGCCATCACAGATAAACTCTTAGGCTATATCAAAACCCCATTAAACCACCTACAAAACCCTTCATCCATAACCATCTCTACCCTCTTACAAATGTCTAAGGGATAATTAGCACCGTCCCCATTTAAGTATTCCATATCTAATTCTCGACCAAGCTTATGACGATAAAAGAGCTACATGACTGGCCCCTGAGTGAATTAGAAATTAGGAAACCCGATACACTTGAGTGAATTGAGTGACCACCTGTGAGGGCCCCAGTCATGTATATCTTACATCACGAAGATTGAAAAGAGAGCTTGTCAGAACCAGTAGTTTGGGAAAACATCAAAGGTTAAAACCCCGTTTAAAATCTTTTCACCCAGCCTGCAGGAATCAAAGTTCTCCAGGATACAAAGACAACCTTCCAGACTTTCGAAGCAGTTTTTCTGACAATTTGCTTGAGAACAAGCAAAACTTGATATCGCGTAAAAAGTCACGTTTTTACTACCGATATCTTTCTCATTTTGGAACAATTCTGAGCATTTTAACTCGAATAACATCAAAATCAATGAGAATCCGCCAAGAAGATCAAAATGAAGATGCACGATAAAAATCAAGCAAAACGGATGAAAAATGAAGATTCCATGCACGTTTAAGATTTAAGGCATCAAAACAAGATTTAAAGACTAAAGTGCCCATCATCAACATCCATCTTATCCAAGATGTTCATTTTCAAAATACGAGTCTCACACAAGAAGAATCAACAAAAACGGATAAAGAATGAAGATTCTATGCCCGCTGGAAGATTTAAATGATTCGTACGCAATATCTGGAGATAGGAAACTCATCTCGGGGATTTCTTTATATCAAAATCTTCGTTTTTGAATTACGAATCCAACGCAAAAAAATTGACGCAAACGGACAGATAACGAAGAAAATACGCACAAACTAAGAAACGGAACAACAGACGGTGAACCGGGGCGTGGGTAGGCCAACCGCCACCGGCCACCTACCAGCCGCCGACGGCCTCAGGTATGGCGGTGCCGGCCACCTGCCACCCATCCCATTTCCGCTTTTTGGTTCTTTTGTGTACCCCGTGCCACACCTTTACGCGATTGTACGTACCCGGTGCCACACCTTTACGCGATTGTACGTACCCGGTGCCACACCTTTCCGTGAAAGTACGTACCTGGTGCACCACCTTTTCCACCTTTTTTCTAATGTGCTCCCCAAGATGCTAACGTGAGCCGGATTTCACCTATTAATAGGAGGGCTTTGGTTCATTTGAAAGACACACCACACCTTCCATACCTTGGAAAACATACACTTTCACTTTTTCTTTCTTTGTAACATTAGTTGTAATTCTTCCTTAGTTAATTAGACTAGCTAATTAACTGATCTAGGAAGACTTGTACAGAGGTGCTCCGGGAAGCATTTGTAGCTATGAGTTATTGTACGCCTTTTTCAGGTTTTAATCTATCTTTCATATTTAATTATGTTTGTTCTTTCTTTAATAAATTTAAATATGCATGCTAGAATTGCTATGCTTAACTAGATAACTCAATTGTCTGCTATGATAGTCGCTTAGGAAAGTCTTAAATATGTAATTAAGTTTTATGTTATGAGATTGCGGATGCTTTGTATTATAAGTAGATTTAGGAATTGAATCTTTATCGTTTATCTGCCCAACTCATGTTGTGACTAAAACCATATCCAAACATGAACGTAGCAAACTCATAGGGTATAGGTCACTTAGTTATACTATGTCAGATTGAATCATTGAGCTCGGCATGGCCGGTGTTCTCTAGACTTAAATAGGATCGAAGAGACATGGAATATGGGAGTAGAGGTAGGTTAAGATTTAATTTGGACAGATGACATTTTTGAGACAACTTTTGGAATGACCTCGACTTAGATAATTAATGGCAACCGTCAGCGGTTGTATGATGACAATGCCGGCGGGCGTTCGTGTTTATTTTAAATTTATATTTGCTGGTGTCTATGTATGACTTACTAATACTGAACCAAGGGATAGTATGACTTACTAATACTGAACCAAGGGCGTTCGTATTTGTCTTAAAGAGAAACTGAATTGAAACGGAAGTGATCCAATCAATCTTTCTTTTCTAGTAAAGGGGTTTTAAAAGAGTGCGTTGGGAATTTGGTTCAGTTAACTAAGTAAAGTAAATAAAGCGAATAAAATGTAATAATAAATTAGATAATGGGAAGTAGTATTTGTTGTGAGTTCATTAGCTAATAATATGGGATAATGACTTTCACGGGAAAATGATTAACTAAATTAGAATTGTTTGCAGGATTCAATAACTTATGGTATAACCAATAGATTCCCTATTAGTCGGTTATCAACTAATATGTCACGAGGAACTAAGGTGTCATAATTCTGGTCAGACAGACGATGCTCAACTCTCCACACTCTCCTATGAGGGAGTCAGTGGCCCATATTATTGAACGCATTTGCTCGTAGGTGAAGGAATAGAGTAGCAAGTCCATAACACGTCTAACCGTTATTAATACCATAAAGATTATGAGTCTTATAAACAACTAACTTAGGGTTTATGTTCGGACTTATTTACCAATTCCTATTAGTAAACGTAAGAGTGATAAGCGAGAGAAAACGTTTAGGTTCCTTGCGTACCTTACTTTAGGGTTTCACAGGTTAGGAAAGAGTATCATTTTAGATTGGATTTTAAACTTGCCTTTCTTGATACAATTAACAAATCCCTAGGTTGTCGTAAATGGTTATTTAGCCTATAGCCTATCTACTCTAATCTAATCTAAACTAACTAATCTAATTAAAATGCTGACGGCTTTTCTCAGAAAGTTAAACCCAGACCATGTTAGAAAATGCGATGGTAGTTCACAATGTATTTAATCGTTTACCGATGTTTCCGTTGTGAATTTAATTGCTTCGTGATGCTTACATGATAATTACATTATGATTGGAAGTGTACTATACTCATGGTAATTCCACGTAATCACATTGCATTTTATGATGCTTGCATGACGTTACAATTAAAACCATAGTTTTGACGCAGATAATTATCGACCAAGTATTAAGGTTCGCGACTCCTCTTTATAAGGTTACAATCACGTTTGTTAATCGAAAAGAAAATGTAAGTTTTAGGTTTAAGATCACATGATAAGTCCATTCATAAAGTTTCCATTTTTATAACGTCAATCCAAAATACAACTACCTTCGGTCGTTTACCGGCTTCCATACGTTTGTACTTTGCTTAAAAGCATTTCCAGCACTATACCAAGTAAACAGTTGAATAGGGGCCGTCATATTATTTCACGACGTATTTAAAGTCATCCCATTAGTTGAGAAAGTCAAAAATCGAATTTGTGATTGGAGGAATAAGTGTCTTTCCTTTGCGGGAAGGCTTCAACTTGTTGTCTCTATTTTATCTACATTACATGTGTATTGGGCATCAGTATTTATTCTTCCTGACCGTATTATTCAAGAGATAGAGCAGATTTTGCGAGGATTTCTATGGTGTCAAGGAGAAATGAAGAAAGGGAAAGCTAAAGTGGCGTGGGATATGGTGTGTATCCCTAAACTTGAAGGTGGTCTTGGTATATGGAGATTAGATACTTTTAATACTGCGCTTATGTCATCGCATATTTGGAGTATTATTACCCATAGGGAATCTCTTTGCGTTAAATGGATACACTCATACAAGTTAAAAGGAAGAAGTTTCTGGGATATAAAACCGAGGGGAGTTATGAGTTGGAGTTGGAGGAAACTCCTTCAAATCAAAGACCTAGTTCGGCCATTTGTTTGGTCTCAAATTGGGAATGGTTTGTTGACAAATGTTTGGTTTGATAGGTGGAGTTATTGTAGCCCTTTAGGTAATTTCATCTCTGCTAGAAGAATTACCAATGCAGGATTTTCGATCAAAGACAAGATTGCTGATTTAGTGCATGAAGGGGGATGGAAATGGCCGAATGAGTGGAATATTATGTTCCCTGTTTTAAATCAGCTTATTCTCCCTGATTTTTCAAATCGGAATGATAAGTTTCTTTGGATTGATAGAAATGGAAATCAGCGAGAGTTTTCTGTTACTCTTGTTTGGGATTCACTTCGTGATTGTCATGTTGAGGTTCCATGGGCTAATATTGTTTGGTTTTCTCATTGTATTCCGAGACATGCTTTTCACATGTGGCTTGTTATGCGAAGGAAGTTGAAGACACAAGACATGTTAAAGCAATGGGATGTTGGTCCTTCGACTGACTTAAACCTGCTTAGATGTCCCTTATGTAATCTGGTGCCGGATTCTCATAACCATCTCTTTTTTGAATGTAATTTCTCTTTACAGGTTTGGTCTTTGATTAAACATTCTGTGAATATGCAAATAATCCCAGTTCGTTTGGATGATATTATCAATTATATTCAGCCTATTTCTCGATCAAGGAATGCTAGAAGTATTGTCACTCGGGTTCTCTTTGCAGCTGATTCTTATTATATTTGGCGAGAGAGGAATAATCGTCTCTTTCACAAGACTAATAGAGTTTTGGGCCAAGTACAGGACATCTACTGTTCGTCTGAAATTGCTCTCATTCAGATTTAAGAAGACATCTCAGGTGTTGAAGATGATGGATGCTTGGAACTTGCCGAATTCATGTGTGCTTAATGGATGATCGAGAAGATTTATTAATTAGTTGCTCTTTTATTCTATATTGGTTATTCTTTATGTTTATTTATGAGCTTTGTTTGTTTTATGTGTATGGCATGTCATACTCATATAGGTAGCTTTGTTAGTAGGTTGTCTTTGTGTGTTGGTAGTGGTTGTGCCTAGTTATGTAGTGTTCTTTAGCCTATGTAACGGGCAGTGGTGTGAGACTCACTTACACCCTTTGTACTTAAACGTTTATTTTTTGGAGTAATATATTCATCGGGTGAAAACCCTTTACCCCAAAAAAAAAAGTCATCCCATAATATATACGCTAACTACATCACAACAAATACAATAGTAATCTACTCGCTAATCATGACACAAACTAATTCTAGCATAATTAAAGCATACATATTTAATTAAGATAGAATAGGAAGAAAGAACCCGGATTAGAATGCGAGAAGGAATAGACTTCAATTAATAAGCGTAACTCCAAGCGTACACCAAAGATTACAAGATGTTCCTTGCTTTCATTCTACCCTAAACAAGCTTCTTAACTAGCCTAATACTAATTTTGAAGTAAGAAAATAGAATGAGAAAGTAAGAAAGTAATATGACTAATGCATATGGTGTGTGTTGAAATAAAGCCTCATGCCTCCTATTTATAGGTGAAATTCGGCTCACGTTAGCAACTTGAGGAGCACTTTAGCAAAAGGTGGAAAAGGTGTGGCACCGGGTACGTACATTCGCATAAAGGTGTGGCAACGGGTACATGCAAGGACCAAAAAGCGGAAATGGGAAAGGGGACAGGCGGAAGGCGCCACCCACCAGCTGGCCGGCAGCGGCTGGTGGCTGCCACCCGCCCTGGTTCGCCGTCTTTTGTCTCGTTTCTCAGTTTGTGCGTATTTTCTTCGTTATGCATCCGTTTATGTCGATTCTTTTTGCGTTGAATTCGTAATTCAAAAACGAAGATTTTGATATAAAGAAATCCCCGAGATGAGTTTCCTATCTCCAGATATTGCGTACAAAGCATTTGAATCTTCCAGCGGACGTAGAATCTTCATTCTTTATCCATTTTTGTTGATTCTCCTTCTGTTAGACTCGTATTTTGAAAACGAACATCTTGGATAAGATGGATGTTGATGATGGGTACTTTAGTCTTCAAATCTTGTTTTGATGCCTTGAATCTTCAAACGTGCATGGAATCTTCGTTTTTTATCCGTTTGCTTGTTTTTTATCGTGCAACCTTGTTTTGACCCTCTCAGCATAATATCACTGATTTGAACCGTATTTGAGTTCAATATGCCAAGAATCATTCCAGAATGAGAGAGATATCGGTAGTAAAAACGTGACTTTTTACGCGATATCAAGTATCCCACACTTAGAACTTTACCTGTCCTCAAGCAAACTCGAATTTCAACATGGTTAAAGATAAGCAGATAATGAAATATTTTGAGGCGGAACTTTTTACTAAAGGGGGTTTTGGAAAAAATGAAATATTTGTTCTTTGAAAAACAAGGTTGTAATCTTTGGGAGCATGCTTTTGATCTTTGATCTTGGATACATGACTAGGCGATCCTCTCAAGGTGGTCATTCCAATCACTCAAAGTGTTTAGGGTTTCCTATTCTAGTATTATCAATCACTCTGAACGCCAGTCATGTATCGTTTATCGTCATAGGCTTGATCGAGGATCAAATCGTTACCTTTTTGGTGAGCGCGAAGTTGATCTAGCCACAATCATTCTAAGGGAAGTGATGTAGGGTTTCTGGGGTGAAGTGTTGGTGATGTGAGGGGGGGTTTTGTTGGTTTTTCATTGGTTTCTTTTTGGTGAAGTTGGAATTTTTGGGAGGATTGACGCCCTTTTCTTTTGGTGTTTGCAGAAGGAGTCTTTTTCTCCAATTGATTTTCTTCTCTTTGAATTTTCTTTCTTGGGTTTTCTTCTTTGACGTCATATCCTTGTAGCTTCTTTTCTTTCATCTTTGGGACTTACTATGAATTTTGAGGGATGCTTTCGAGAACGTAGGGATAACGTGTTTATTTATGGGTATATGGATGGGTTTTCTCCTCTTTATTCACCAATCCGGATTTAAAATGTATAACAGGAGCAAGTTCTGATTCTAAACGCATACATCGGCACACTCAAGAATTGAAAAAGTGAAGCAATACAAGTGAATGCTTTTTATATAGCTCAAGATACCTCACGAATCAAAAGTTGGTTTGTTGTGTGCCTAGTCATGTGATGCTCTTTATAGGATTACTAAACTAATTTTTCAAAAGAATTTGTATTTTATTTGTCCTTCTTCCTCAAAGTAAATCATTCTTCGTCTAAAATTTTCATTTTCAACATATTTTTAACTCAATTTTGAAATTTTTTTAAATTTTCGAGTTACTTTTTGGAGAAGCAGGGTCTAAGGAGCAACGATTTTAGAATCAAGCATATACCATTATCCATTTCACAGTAGTGCAACTACTGCTATCCCACACTTAAAGGAACATCATCCTTGATGTTATTCTAAGCTCTGTCCGGGGTGAAAATCCCACACTTAGGAGTTGAAACATCTAAGACATATTCTTTTAGCGGTGTATGTTGGGTTTGAATCCCACACTTAGTGATAAGCATAATGGATATGGTATATTTATAACGAGTGAAAGAGACGGTATAGAAGTACTCTTCGGTAGTTATAGTATTCCTTTGCTTACATCTGTCGGACTTCGTCTTTGTAGGTGCATTCTTGATCAAGTCTTCTTGTGATTGGTCTCGTAGGTGTGAACACGTCGGATATACAATTCTTTGGGTGTTGATACTTTCTTGCAGGTTGGGGCATGTATGATCCGTGTGTGAAAGATAGTCGGAGATTTCATCACTTCTTGGAAAGTAAAATTTGCAGAAATTTAAAAACACGGGTTGCCTCCCGAGAAGCGCTCTTTTAAAGTCGAGAGCTCTACCTAGTGCTGGAGTGGTCACTGTGGATTCTAGGTAGGGCGTATCTTGGAGGAAAGTATTGGAGGAATTGCTCTATCATGTCGGCAATAAGAGTTGGTGGGTTGGTGGATTCCATTCTGAAGCTTTTGAATTGGTTAGTGGCCAATCTGTCGAGGATTGCCATCCCGTAGCTGATGTATCTAACTGACCATGTAACTGGTCCATTAGGGTCAATTCTGGTGCATGTGTAAATTCAGACAACCTCACGCTGGGGGTGGTTTCGACCTATCGAGGCGATTAAAGCCATAAACTCAGTTCATACTTCTTCAAAGTCACTAGCCAAAGGATCTCCTCCAAAGGATCTTGTTGCTTGGCATACTTTTCTGATGATTTGATGTAGTTCACGGTTGAAGGGAAAATCCGAGTCTGTGAAGATGTAGATTAACTTGCTGAATATTTCACGATATCCATTTCGGTAAACGTAAGTTCTACGTCTTCTTCTTGGTACATTCCACACAGTCGAGTCATCACATAGGTTGCTAGGTTGATTTGTGACATGTGTGGAATGAATCTTGGTACCTCACGAGTTTCTTCTTCATATACTGACTCGTCTAGTTCATCATTTATTAGTTCAACGTGATGACCAATGGTGGAGTGAATGATGATCATGTAGTTTTCTGAGGCTGTGAGATGTTCTCCAGTTTCGATGAGATCTAGAAGGGTTCTAAGATCTCCCACCATTCTGATGTCAGGGTAATTTCGTGGGTTTCCAGTAGCTCTTTCAAGATTGGTTCTCATTGATGCAAGTATAGCCTTCTGACTCGATGAGTAGGGAAAAGCTGATCCGGCCAAGGCACAATACACTTTTTGGTATATTTGCCTTTGGTTGTTGTAGAACTCGACTTCTCCCATCGGGTAGTGGGGTCTTTCTGGCTATTGAGCTTCTCTGGTGATTTGTGCTTGAAGGGAATCGGAGAATTCTTGAATATATCTTCGAAGAGCGCGGGGTTCTGGTTCTCCATAATTGGCGAGGTATGAGTCGTATTCTCGTTCGATCTCCCTTATCAGGTGCCTTTGAGCGGTGGTGTAGTCATTGGTTGATTCTCTGATAGCTTCTACAATGATGCGAACATCGTCATTTTCATCAATCAAGTCAATCATCTCTTGGTGGGTATCTAAGAGAGGGATTTCCAATATCTCGGTTGTGGTGATGGGAGAATTTGCTGGAGCAGGGGGAATAGAGCGTTCATCGCAGGAAATGTTGACATATCCGTCGTCACATTCGCTATTATATTCGGAATCCTTGTCACGTGAGTCTGGGAATTGGTGGAATTCTTCATCTGAGGGGGCATTATTGAAAGGTTGGGAACTGTCGACTTCGATGGTCCTAACTTCCGTAGTTGTGTCTTGAAGGTTTCCTTCATAAAAGCCACACTTTTGCCTTGCCTTATATGCAGTAATTATTTGATAGAGTGTAGCATATAGGTCTGGGTGCTTCGTTGATCGGAGTTCTTCTTCAAACGTATCTATATCTCAGAGTCAGGTTCGGGTGAAAGGTTTTGACGGGTAAAGATAAGAGTCAAGAATGTTTCCCATTCTTCTAATATGAGTGAACTTTAGTTCTTGACGGAGGGTTTCATGATCAACAGATTCTTCTGATGAAGAGTAATCTTCGCAGTTTTGTATCCTCTTGACTTCAGCCATTTCTGGTGAGTCAACATGATCTTCATTGTCCTCCATTTCTTTGTTCATTTCTTCCTCTTCCTCAGTCTCTTCGTCCATTTCTTCTATTTCCTCTTCAGTTTCTTCTTCTTCCTTGGTGGGTTCTTTCTCTTCTTCTTCTTCTTCTTCTTCTTCTTCTTCTTCTTCTTCTTCTTCTTCTTCTTCTTCTTCAGATTCCACGTCTTCCTCTGCAGCATGATACTCCTCTTCCTCTTTTGGGTCATACTCAAAGTCAGAGATAAAAACTGACGACCGAGTGAAATGTTCTTCTTCCTCTGGCTCTGATTCATCATCGGAACAAATTCTGCCTGTTGATATGGCATAGCAATCTTCTTGCTCTGGTGTGCATTCCGGTTGGTCGATCTTGTAATTGATGCTTTCACCGTGCGATCGTAAAACAATTGTGCGGTGTTCATGAATGATCTTCCAAGGATAATCGGGATGTTTATGTCCTCGTGGATGTCCATTACCACGAAATCCGTCGAAAAGAAGAATTTGTCAACTTGAACTAGGACATTTTCAGATATTCCTTTTGGTATCTAATGGATTGGTCAGCTAGCTGGACAGTCATCTTAGTGGGTTTCAAGTTTTCAAGTTCTAGCCTCTTAAACAGTGAGTAGGGTATGAAGTTAATGCTAGCTCCTAGGTCGGCTAAGGCGCTTATATCTCCGGATTGGTAAATAGAACAAGGGAGTGTAAATCTACCGGTGTCTCCTAGTTTTTTGGGAAGGCTATTCTTAAGTAGGGCTGAGCTTTCAGGACTTAGAGGAATGTTGTTTACTTTGGGCAGTTTATCCTTAGTGGATAGCAATTTCCTAATGTATTTATTACGACCGGGAACTCTAGACATAGTATAGAGGAATTTTCCGTCTAACTTAAAAGATGATAATTTCTTAGGTTGGACCTTAAGTCTAGCAGGGTAAGGGATTCTAACCTCCTTGTTCATGGTCGGGGTGGTTTCCACAGCTAGTGTCTTGACCTTTTGTTCTTCCTTTAGTGGGACAGCACCAGGTGGTGGAGTTTCTGCTTCCTTTAGTGGTAACTTGCTTTGCCTCCTCAACATGTGGGTTGTGAACCATGTTGCTAGGTAAACTTCCTCTAGATCTCTTCTCAAGACGTTGAGCCAATTGTCCAATTTGAGCTTCCAAGTTCTTCAGTACGGCTAATTGATTTCTCAAGAAGAGATCAGATTTGTCTTGCCTAGTGGATGTCTTTTGGTTGAGTATGTGTTGGCCTTGCATAAACTGGGTAAAGGCATCTTCTGAACTCGAAGCTGGGGCATTTGTCTTGTTGGGTTGTTCAGTGGTTTGGTTTGTGTCAGAAGTGGGTCCAGGAAGTGCGAGGGGTTGGTTGTAGGAAAGTTTTTGTTTTTGTGGGTAAGGTGGGTATCTAGGTGGGTATCGGGGTTGGAAAGGTTGGTTGTTTCTTTGTGGGAATGGAGGTCCTCTAGGTTGGTGTTGTTTTGGTTGAAACCGGGTGGAAAATTCTGTGGTCGAGCGGGATACTGAGCATAGTAAACGGTGTCGTCTGTCTCTTCATATTCAACTTGATATTCACTGGGTGGTTGCGAGTTGGTATAGTTTTGACAGGCTTGCACTTGGTGTACTTGGTGTTGTTGCTTTTTAAGTTCTCCGAAATGTTTGACAAGTGTGTCCATCTTCTCTGTTAATACCTTAATTGCTTCGATTGGAATTGGATTTGATGCATCGAGAGGTGCTGAAGATGTTGAGTGATCTCCAGAGTTCCAATCATGGTGATGCATAGTCATATTTTCTATAAGGTCCCATCCTTCTTCGTCTGTCTTCGTCATAAAGCTTCCTTGTGCGGCAACATCGAGGGTGGTTCGGTGGTTACAGTCTAAACTATTATACAAGGTACACAATTGTGCAGAGTTGTCGAGTCGGTGATTGATATCGCGTAAAAAGTCACGTTTTTACTACCGATATCTCTCTCATTTTGGAACGATTCTGGGCACTTTAACTCAAAAACATTACAAATCAATAGTATTATGCCAAAATGGTCAAAACAAGGTTGCACGATAAAATTCAAGCGAAACGGATGAAAAGCGAAGATTTCACACACGTTTGAAGATTCAAGACATCAAAACGAGATTTCAAGACAAAAGAGCCCATCACCAACATCCATCGTACTCAATATGTTCATTTTCAAATTACGAATCCAACAGAAGAAGAATCAACACAAACGGACGAAGAACAAAGATTTTACGCACTCCAGAAGATCCAAACGATTCGTACGACACATCTAAAGTTCAGAGACATATTTTTGGGATTTCTTTTCATCAAAAACTTCTTTTTTGAATTACGAATCCAACGCAAAAAGAATCAATACAAACAGACGCATAACAACGAAAACACGCACGAATCAAGAAACGAAGCAACAGGCAGTGGGCTGGTGCAGGTGGCAGCCAGCCGCCATCGGCCAGCCACCAGGCCGGCGCCGGCTGAAACCTGGCCGCCGCCGGCTGCCACCCTCCCACACGGATCGCGCTTTTTTTTCCTTTTCGTACCTGGTGCCACCACCTTTTCCACCTTTTCGTACCTGGTGCCACCACCTTTTTCACCTTTTTGTACCTGGTGCCACTACCTTTTCCACCTTTTGCTATTGTGTGCTTCCACTTGCTAAAATGCACCAACACTCTCCTATAAATAGGAGGCATGAGGCTCATTTGCTAAAACACACCAAGGGTGCTAGGATACCAACATACCTAGGCACTTTCACACTTTTTTCTCTAGCTTCTAGCTTTTCTTTCTTTCTTTTAAATTAGTATTAGGCTAGTTAAAATAGAAGCAAGGAACGTGCTTGTAGTCCTTGGTGCTTTTTAAGTTCTCCGAACTGTTTGACAAGTGTGTCCATCTTCTCTGTTAATACCTTAATTGCTTCGATTGAAATTGGATTTGATGCATCGAGAGGTGCTGAAGATGTTGAGTGATCTCCACAGTTCCAATCATGGTGATGCATAGTCATATTTTCTATAAGGTCCCATCCTTCTACGTCTGTCTTCGTCATAAAGCTTCCTTGTGCGGCAACATCGAGGGTGGTTCGGTGGTTACAGTCTAAACCATTATACAAGGTACACAATTGTGCAGATTTGTCGAGTCGGTGATTGATATCGCGTAAAAAGTCACGTTTTTACTACCGATATCTCTCTCATTTTGGAACGATTCTTGGCACTTTAACTCAAAAACATTACAAATCAATAGTATTATGTCAAAATGGTCAAAACAAGGTTGCACGATAAAATTCAAGCGAAACGGATGAAAAGCGAAGATTTCACACACGTTTGAAGATTCAAGACATCAAAACGAGATTTCAAGACAAAAGAGCCCATCACCAACATCCATCATACTCAAGATGTTCATTTTCAAATTACGAATCCAACAGAAGAAGAATCAACACAAACGGACGAAGAACGAAGATTCTACGCACTCCAGAAGATCCAAACGATTCGTACGACACATCTAAAGTTCAGAGACATTTTTTTGGGATTTCTTTTCATCAAAAACTTCTTTTTTGAATTACGAATCCAACGCAAAAAGAATCAATGCAAACGGACGCATAACAACGAAAACACGCACGAATCAAGAAACGAAGCAACAGGCAGTGGGCTGGTGCAGGTGGCAGCCAGCCGCCGCCGGCCTGCCACCAGGCCGGCGCCGGCTGAAACCTGGGCGCCGTCGGCTGCCACCCTCCCACACGGATCGCGCTTTTTTTTCCTTTTCGTACCTGGTGCCACCATCTTTTCCACCTTTTCGTACCTGGTGCCACCACCTTTTTCACCTTTTCGTACCTGGTGCCACTACCTTTTCCACCTTTTGCTATTGTGTGCTTCCACTTGCTAAAATGCACCAACACTCTCCTATAAATAGGAGACATGAGGCTCATTTGCAAAAACACACCAAGGGTGCTAGGATACCAACATACCTAGGCACTTTCACACTTTCTTTCTCTAGCTTCTAGCTTTTCTTTCTTTCTTTTAAATTAGTATTAGGCTAGTTAAAATAGAAGCAAGGAACGTGCTTGTAGTCCTTGGTGCTTTTTAAATTCTCCGAACTGTTTGACAAGTGTGTCCATCTTCTCTATTAATACCTTAATTGCTTCGATTGGAATTGGATTTGACGCATCGAGAGGTGCTGAAGATGTTGAGTGATCTCCAGAGTTCCAATTATGGTGATGCATAGTCATAATTTCTATAAGGTCCCATCCTTCTTCGTCTGTCTTCGTCATAAAGCTTCCTTGTGCGGCAACATCGATGGTGGTTCGGTGGTTACAGTCTAAACCATTATACAAGGTACACAATTTTGCAGATTTGTCGAGTCGGTGATTGATATCGCGTAAAAAGTCACGTTTTTACTACCGATATCTCTCTCATTTTGGAACGATTCTTGGCACTTTAACTCAAAAACATTACAAATCAATAGTATTATGCCAAAATGGTCAAAACAAGGTTGCACGATAAAATTCAAGCGAAACGGATGAAAAGCGAAGATTTCACACACGTTTGAAGATTCAAGACATCAAAACGAGATTTCAAGACAAAAGAGCCCATCACCAACATCCATCGTACTAAAGATGTTCATTTTCAAATTACGAATCCAACAGAAGAAGAATCAACACAAACGGACGAAGAACAAAGATTTTACGCACTCCAGAAGATCCAAACGATTCGTACGACACATCTAAAGTTCAGAGACATATTTTTGGGATTTCTTTTCATCAAAAACTTCTTTTTTGAATTACGAATCCAACGCAAAAAGAATCAATGCAAACGGACGCATAACAACGAAAACACGCACGAATCAAGAAACGAAGCAACAGGCAGTGGGCTGGTGCAGGTGGCAGCCAGCCGCCGCCGGCCTGCCACCAGGCCGGCGCCGGCTGAAACCTGGGCGCCGTCGGCTGCCACCCTCCCACACGGATCGCGCTTTTTTTTCCTTTTCGTACCTGGTGCCACCATCTTTTCCACCTTTTCGTACCTGGTGCCACCACCTTTTTCACCTTTTCGTACCTGGTGCCACTACCTTTTCCACCTTTTGCTATTGTGTGCTTCCACTTGCTAAAATGCACCAACACTCTCCTATAAATAGGAGACATGAGGCTCATTTGCAAAAACACACCAAGGGTGCTAGGATACCAACATACCTAGGCACTTTCACACTTTCTTTCTCTAGCTTCTAGCTTTTCTTTCTTTCTTTTAAATTAGTATTAGGCTAGTTAAAATAGAAGCAAGGAACGTGCTTGTAGTCCTTGGTGCTTTTTAAATTCTCCGAACTGTTTGACAAGTGTGTCCATCTTCTCTGTTAATACCTTAATTGCTTCGATTGGAATTGGATTTGACGCATCGAGAGGTGCTGAAGATGTTGAGTGATCTCCAGAGTTCCAATTATGGTGATGCATAGTCATAATTTCTATAAGGTCCCATCCTTCTTCGTCTGTCTTCGTCATAAAGCTTCCTTGTGCGGCAACATCGATGGTGGTTCGGTGGTTACAGTCTAAACCATTATACAAGGTACACAATTGTGCAGATTTGTCGAGTCGGTGATTGATATCGCGTAAAAAGTCACGTTTTTACTACCGATATCTCTCTCATTTTGGAACGATTCTTGGCACTTTAACTCAAAAACATTACAAATCAATAGTATTATGCCAAAATGGTCAAAACAAGGTTGCACGATAAAATTCAAGCGAAACGGATGAAAAGCGAAGATTTCACACACGTTTGAAGATTCTAGACATCAAAACGAGATTTCAAGACAAAAGAGCCCATCACCAACATCCATCGTACTCAAGATGTTCATTTTCAAATTACGAATCCAACAGAAGAAGAATCAACACAAACGGACGAAGAACGAAGATTCTACGCACTCCAGAAGATTCAAACGATTCGTACGACACATCTAAAGTTCAGAGACATACTTTTGGGATTTCTTTTCATGAAAAACTTCTTTTTTGAATTATGAATTCAACGCAAAAAGAATCAATGCAAACGGACGCATAACAACGAAAACACGCACGAATCAAGAAACGAAGCAACAGGCAGTGGGCTGGTGCAGGTGGCAGCCAGCCGCCGCCGGCCTGCCACCAGGCCGGCGCCGGCTGAAACCTGGCCGCCGCCGGCTGCCACCCTCCCACACGGATCGCGCTTTTTTGTCCTTTTCGTACCTGGTGCCACCACCTTTTCCACCTTTTCGTACCTGGTGCCACCACCTTTTTCACCTTTTCGTACCTGGTGCCACTACCTTTTCCACCTTTTGCTATTGTGTGCTTCCACTTGCTAAAATGCACCAAAACTCTCCTATAAATAGGAGGCATGAGGCTCATTTGCTAAAACACACCAAGGGTGCTAGGATACCAACATACCTAGGCACTTTCACACTTTCTTTCTCTAGCTTCTAGCTTTTCTTTCTTTCTTTCAAATTAGTATTAGGCTAGTTAAAATAGAAGCAAGGAACGTGCTTATAGTCCTTGGTGCTTTTTAAGTTCTCCGAACTGTTTGACAAGTGTGTCCATCTTCTCTGTTAATGCCTTAATTGCTTCGATTGGAATTGGATTTGATGCAACAAGAGGTGCTGAAGATGTTGAGTGATCTCCAGAGTTTCAATCATGGTGATGCATAGTCATATTTTCTATAAGGTCCCATCCTTCTTCTCTGTCTTCGTCATAAAGCTTCCTTGTGCGGCAACATCGAGGGTGGTTCGGTGGTTACAGTCTAAACCATTATACAAGGTACATAATTGTGCAGATTTGTCGAGTCGGTGATTGATATCGCGTAAAAAGTCACGTTTTTACTACCGATATCTCTCTCATTTTGGAACGATTCTTGGCACTTTAACTCAAAAACATTACAAATCAATAGTATTATGTCAAAATGGTCAAAACAAGGTTGCACGATAAAATTCAAGCGAAACGGATGAAAAGCGAAGATTTCACACACGTTTGAAGATTCAAGACATCAAAACGAGATTTCAAGACAAAAGAGCCCATCACCAACATCCATCATACTCAAGATGTTCATTTTCAAATTACGAATCCAACAGAAGAAGAATCAACACAAACGGACGAAGAACGAAGATTCTACGCACTCCAGAAGATCCAAACGATTCGTACGACACATCTAAAGTTCAGAGACATTTTTTTGGGATTTCTTTTCATCAAAAACTTCTTTTTTGAATTACGAATCCAACGCAAAAAGAATCAATGCAAACGGACGCATAACAACGAAAACACGCACGAATCAAGAAACGAAGCAACAGGCAGTGGGCTGGTGCAGGTGGCAGCCAGCCGCCGCCGGCCTGCCACCAGGCCGGCGCCGGCTGAAACCTGGGCGCCGTCGGCTGCCACCCTCCCACACGGATCGCGCTTTTTTTTCCTTTTCGTACCTGGTGCCACCATCTTTTCCACCTTTTCGTACCTGGTGCCACCACCTTTTTCACCTTTTCGTACCTGGTGCCACTACCTTTTCCACCTTTTGCTATTGTGTGCTTCCACTTGCTAAAATGCACCAACACTCTCCTATAAATAGGAGACATGAGGCTCATTTGCAAAAACACACCAAGGGTGCTAGGATACCAACATACCTAGGCACTTTCACACTTTCTTTCTCTAGCTTCTAGCTTTTCTTTCTTTCTTTTAAATTAGTATTAGGCTAGTTAAAATAGAAGCAAGGAACGTGCTTGTAGTCCTTGGTGCTTTTTAAATTCTCCGAACTGTTTGACAAGTGTGTCCATCTTCTCTATTAATACCTTAATTGCTTCGATTGGAATTGGATTTGACGCATCGAGAGGTGCTGAAGATGTTGAGTGATCTCCAGAGTTCCAATTATGGTGATGCATAGTCATAATTTCTATAAGGTCCCATCCTTCTTCGTCTGTCTTCGTCATAAAGCTTCCTTGTGCGGCAACATCGATGGTGGTTCGGTGGTTACAGTCTAAACCATTATACAAGGTACACAATTTTGCAGATTTGTCGAGTCGGTGATTGATATCGCGTAAAAAGTCACGTTTTTACTACCGATATCTCTCTCATTTTGGAACGATTCTTGGCACTTTAACTCAAAAACATTACAAATCAATAGTATTATGCCAAAATGGTCAAAACAAGGTTGCACGATAAAATTCAAGCGAAACGGATGAAAAGCGAAGATTTCACACACGTTTGAAGATTCAAGACATCAAAACGAGATTTCAAGACAAAAGAGCCCATCACCAACATCCATCGTACTAAAGATGTTCATTTTCAAATTACGAATCCAACAGAAGAAGAATCAACACAAACGGACGAAGAACAAAGATTTTACGCACTCCAGAAGATCCAAACGATTCGTACGACACATCTAAAGTTCAGAGACATATTTTTGGGATTTCTTTTCATCAAAAACTACTTTTTTGAATTACGAATCCAACGCAAAAAGAATCAATACAAACAGACGCATAACAACGAAAACACGCACGAATCAAGAAACGAAGCAACAGGCAGTGGGCTGGTGCAGGTGGCAGCCAGCCGCCATCGGCCAGCCACCAGGCCGGCGCCGGCTGAAACCTGGCCGCCGCCGGCTGCCACCCTCCCACACGGATCGCGCTTTTTTTTCCTTTTCGTACCTGGTGCCACCACCTTTTCCACCTTTTCGTACCTGGTGCCACCACCTTTTTCACCTTTTTGTACCTGGTGCCACTACCTTTTCCACCTTTTGCTATTGTGTGCTTCCACTTGCTAAAATGCACCAACACTCTCCTATAAATAGGAGGCATGAGGCTCATTTGCTAAAACACACCAAGGGTGCTAGGATACCAACATACCTAGGCACTTTCACACTTTTTTCTCTAGCTTCTAGCTTTTCTTTCTTTCTTTTAAATTAGTATTAGGCTAGTTAAAATAGAAGCAAGGAACGTGCTTGTAGTCCTTGGTGCTTTTTAAGTTCTCCGAACTGTTTGACAAGTGTGTCCATCTTCTCTGTTAATACCTTAATTGCTTCGATTGAAATTGGATTTGATGCATCGAGAGGTGCTGAAGATGTTGAGTGATCTCCACAGTTCCAATCATGGTGATGCATAGTCATATTTTCTATAAGGTCCCATCCTTCTACGTCTGTCTTCGTCATAAAGCTTCCTTGTGCGGCAACATCGAGGGTGGTTCGGTGGTTACAGTCTAAACCATTATACAAGGTACACAATTGTGCAGATTTGTCGAGTCGGTGATTGATATCGCGTAAAAAGTCACGTTTTTACTACCGATATCTCTCTCATTTTGGAACGATTCTTGGCACTTTAACTCAAAAACATTACAAATCAATAGTATTATGCCAAAATGGTCAAAACAAGGTTGCACGATAAAATTCAAGCGAAACGGATGAAAAGCGAAGATTTCACACACGTTTGAAGATTCAAGACATCAAAACGAGATTTCAAGACAAAAGAGCCCATCACCAACATCCATCATACTCAAGATGTTCATTTTCAAATTACGAATCCAACAGAAGAAGAATCAACACAAACGGACGAAAAACGAAGATTCTACGCACTCCAGAAGATCCAAACGATTCGTACGACACATCTAAAGTTCAGAGACATTTTTTTGGGATTTCTTTTCATCAAAAACTTCTTTTTTGAATTACGAATCCAACGCAAAAAGAATCAATGCAAACGGACGCATAACAACGAAAACACGCACGAATCAAGAAACGAAGCAACAGGCAGTGGGCTGGTGCAGGTGGCAGCCAGCCGCCGCCGGCCTGCCACCAGGCCGGCGCCGGCTGAAACCTGGGCGCCATCGGCTGCCACCCTCCCACACGGATCGCGCTTTTTTTCCTTTTCGTACCTGGTGCCACCATCTTTTCCACCTTTTCGTACCTGGTGCCACCACCTTTTTCACCTTTTCGTACCTGGTGCCACTACCTTTTCCACCTTTTGCTATTTTGTGCTTCCACTTGCTAAAATGCACCAAAACTCTCCTATAAATAGGAGGCATGAGGCTCATTTGCTAAAACACACCAAGGGTGCTAGGATACCAACATACCTAGGCACTTTCACACTTTCTTTCTCTAGCTTCTAGCTTTTCTTTCTTTCTTTCAAATTAGTATTAGGCTAGTTAAAATAGAAGCAAGGAACGTGCTTATAGTCCTTGGTGCTTTTTAAGTTCTCCGAACTGTTTGACAAGTGTGTCCATCTTCCCTGTTAATGCCTTAATTGCTTCGATTGGAATTGGATTTGATGCAAAAAGAGGTGCTGAAGATGTTGAGTGATCTCCAGAGTTCCAATCATGGTGATGCATAGTCATATTTTCTATAAGGTCCCATCCTTCTACGTCTGTCTTCGTCATAAAGCTTCCTTGTGCGGCAACATCGAGGGTGGTTCGGTGGTTACAGTCTAAACCATTATACAAGGTACACAATTGTGCAGATTTGTCGAGTCGGTGATTGATATCGCGTAAAAAGTCACGTTTTTATTACCGATATCTCTCATATTTTGGAATGATTCTGGGCACTTTAACTCAAAAACATTACAAATCAATAGTATTATGCCAAAATGGTCAAAACAAGGTTGCACGATAAAATTCAAGCGAAACGGATGAAAAACGAAGATTTCACACACGTTTGAAGATTCTAGACATCAAAACGAGATTTCAAGACAAAAGAGCCCATCACCAACATCCATCGTACTCAAGATGTTCATTTTCAAATTACGAATCCAACAGAAGAAGAATCAACACAAACGGACGAAGAACGAAGATTCTACGCACTCCAGAAGATTCAAACGATTCGTACGACACATCTAAATTTCAGAGACATACTTTTGGGATTTCTTTTCATGAAAAACTTCTTTTTTGAATTATGAATTCAACGCAAAAAGAATCAATGCAAACGGACGCATAACAACGAAAACACGCACGAATCAAGAAACGAAGCAACAGGCAGTGGGCTGGTGCAGGTGGCAGCCAGCCGCCGCCGGCCTGCCACCAGGCCGGCGCCGGCTGAAACCTGGCCGCCGCCGGCTGCCACCCTCCCACACGGATCGCGCTTTTTTGTCCTTTTCGTACCTGGTGCCACCACCTTTTCCACCTTTTCGTACCTGGTGCCACCACCTTTTTCACCTTTTCGTACCTGGTGCCACTACCTTTTCCACCTTTTGCTATTGTGTGCTTCCACTTGCTAAAATGCACCAAAACTCTCCTATAAATAGGAGGCATGAGGCTCATTTGCTAAAACACACCAAGGGTGCTAGGATACCAACATACCTAGGCACTTTCACACTTTCTTTCTCTAGCTTCTAGCTTTTCTTTCTTTCTTTCAAATTAGTATTAGGCTAGTTAAAATAGAAGCAAGGAACGTGCTTATAGTCCTTGGTGCTTTTTAAGTTCTCCGAACTGTTTGACAAGTGTGTCCATCTTCTCTGTTAATGCCTTAATTGCTTCGATTGGAATTGGATTTGATGCAACAAGAGGTGCTGAAGATGTTGAGTGATCTCCAGAGTTTCAATCATGGTGATGCATAGTCATATTTTCTATAAGGTCCCATCCTTCTTCTCTGTCTTCGTCATAAAGCTTCCTTGTGCGGCAACATCGAGGGTGGTTCGGTGGTTACAGTCTAAACCATTATACAAGGTACATAATTGTGCAGATTTGTCGAGTCGGTGATTGATATCGCGTAAAAAGTCACGTTTTTACTACCGATATCTCTCTCATTTTGGAACGATTCTTGGCACTTTAACTCAAAAACATTACAAATCAATAGTATTATGCCAAAATGGTCAAAACAAGGTTGCACGATAAAATTCAAGCGAAACGGATGAAAAGCGAAGATTTCACACACGTTTGAAGATTCAAGACATCAAAACGAGATTTCAAGACAAAAGAGCCCATCACCAACATCCATCATACTCAAGATGTTCATTTTCAAATTACGAATCCAACAGAAGAAGAATCAACACAAACGGACGAAAAACGAAGATTCTACGCACTCCAGAAGATCCAAACGATTCGTACGACACATCTAAAGTTCAGAGACATTTTTTTGGGATTTCTTTTCATCAAAAACTTCTTTTTTGAATTACGAATCCAACGCAAAAAGAATCAATGCAAACGGACGCATAACAACGAAAACACGCACGAATCAAGAAACGAAGCAACAGGCAGTGGGCTGGTGCAGGTGGCAGCCAGCCGCCGCCGGCCTGCCACCAGGCCGGCGCCGGCTGAAACCTGGGCGCCGTCGGCTGCCACCCTCCCACACGGATCGCGCTTTTTTTCCTTTTCGTACCTGGTGCCACCATCTTTTCCACCTTTTCGTACCTGGTGCCACCACCTTTTTCACCTTTTCGTACCTGGTGCCACTACCTTTTCCACCTTTTGCTATTTTGTGCTTCCACTTGCTAAAATGCACCAAAACTCTCCTATAAATAGGAGGCATGAGGCTCATTTGCTAAAACACACCAAGGGTGCTAGGATACCAACATACCTAGGCACTTTCACACTTTCTTTCTCTAGCTTCTAGCTTTTCTTTCTTTCTTTCAAATTAGTATTAGGCTAGTTAAAATAGAAGCAAGGAACGTGCTTATAGTCCTTGGTGCTTTTTAAGTTCTCCGAACTGTTTGACAAGTGTGTCCATCTTCCCTGTTAATGCCTTAATTGCTTCGATTGGAATTGGATTTGATGCAAAAAGAGGTGCTGAAGATGTTGAGTGATCTCCAGGGTTCCAATCATGGTGATGCATAGTCATATTTTCTATAAGGTCCCATCCTTCTACGTCTGTCTTCGTCATAAAGCTTCCTTGTGCGGCAACATCGAGGGTGGTTCGGTGGTTACAGTCTAAACCATTATACAAGGTACACAATTGTGCAGATTTGTCGAGTCGGTGATTGATATCGCGTAAAAAGTCACGTTTTTATTACCGATATCTCTCATATTTTGGAATGATTCTGGGCACTTTAACTCAAAAACATTACAAATCAATAGTATTATGCCAAAATGGTCAAAACAAGGTTGCACGATAAAATTCAAGCGAAACGGATGAAAAACGAAGATTTCACACACGTTTGAAGATTCAAGACATCAAAACGAGATTTCAAGACAAAAGAGCCCATCTCCAACATCCATCATACTCAAGATGTTCGTTTTCAAATTACGAATCCAACAGAAGAAGAATCAACAAAAACGGACGAAGAACGAAGATTCTACGCACTCTAGAAGATCCAAACGATTCGTACGACACATCTAAAGTTCAGAGACATATTTTTGGGATTTCTTTTCATCAAAAACTTCTTTTTTGAATTACAAATTCAACGCAAAAAGAATCAATGCAAACGGACGCATAACAACGAAAACACGCACGAATCAAGAAACGAAGCAACAGGCAGTGGGCTGGTGCAGGTGGCAGCCAGCCGCCGCCGGCCAGCCACCAGGCTGGCACCGGCTGAAACCTGGCCGCCGTCGGCTGCCTCCCTCCCACACGGATCGCGCTTTTTTGTCCTTTTCGTACCTGGTGCCACCACCTTTTCCACCTTTTCATACCTGGTGCCACCACCTTTTTCACCTTTTCGTACCTGGTGCCACTACCTTTTCCACCTTTTGCTATTGTGTGCTTCCACTTGCTAAAATGCACCAACACTCTCCTATAAATAGGAGGCATGAAGCTCATTTGCAAAAACACACCAAGGGCGCTAGGATACCAACATACCTAGGCACATTCACACTTTCTTTCTCTAGCTTCTAGCTTTTCTTTCTTTCTTTTAAATTAGTATTAGGCTAGTTAAAATAGAAGCAAGGAACGTGCTTATAGTCCTTGGTGCTTTTTAAGTTCTCCGAACTGTTTGACAAGTGTGTCCATCTTCTCTGTTAATACATTAATTGCTTCGATTGGAATTGGATTTGATGCAACGAGAGGTGCTGAAGATGTTGAGTGATCTCCAGAGTTCCAATCATGGTGATGCATAGTCATATTTTCTATTAGGTCCCATCCTTCTTCTCTGTCTTCGTCATAAAGCTTCCTTGTGCAGCAACATCGAGGGTGGTTCGGTGGTTACAGTCTAAACCATTATACAAGGTACACAATTTTGCAGATTTGTCGAGTCGGTGATTGATATCGCGTAAAAAGTCACGTTTTTACTACCGATATCTCTCTCATTTTGGAACGATTCTTGGCACTTTAACTCAAAAACATTACAAATCAATAGTATTATGCCAAAATGGTCAAAACAAGGTTGCACGATAAAATTCAAGCGAAACGGATGAAAAGCGAAGATTTCACACACGTTTGAAGATTCAAGACATCAAAACGAGATTTCAAGACAAAAGAGCCCATCACCAACATCCATCATACTCAAGATGTTCATTTTCAAATTACGAATCCAACAGAAGAAGAATCAACACAAACGGACGAAGAACGAAGATTCTACGCACTCCAGAAAATCCAAACGATTCGTACGACACATCTAAAGTTCAGAGACATATTTTTGGGATTTCTTTTCATCAAAAACTTCTTTTTTGAATTACAAATTCAACGCAAAAAGAATCAATGCAAACGGACGCATAACAACGAAAACACGCACGAATCAAGAAACGAAGCAACAGGAAGTGGGCTGGTGCAGGTGGCAGCCAGCCGCTGCCGGCCTGCCACCAGGCCGGTGCCGGCTGAAACCTGGCCGCCGTCGGCTGCCACCCTCCCACACGGATCGCGCTTTTTTGTCCTTTTCGTACCTGGTGCCACCACCTTTTCCACCTTTTCCTACCTGGTGCCACCACCTTTTTCACCTTTTCGTACCTGGTGCCACTACCTTTTCCACCTTTTGCTATTGTGTGCTTCCACTTGCTAAAATGCACCAAAACTCTCCTATAAATAGGAGGCATGAGGCTCATTTGCTAAAACACACCAAGGGTGCTAGGATACCAACATACCTAGGCACTTTCACACTTTCTTTCTCTAGCTTCTAGCTTTTCTTTCTTTCTTTTAAATTAGTATTAGGCTAGTTAAAATAGAAGCAAGGAACGTGCTTGTAGTCCTTGGTGCTTTTTAAGTTCTCCGAACTGTTTGACAAGTGTGTCCATCTTCTCTGTTAATACCTTAATTGCTTCGATTGGAATTGGATTTGATGCATCGAGAGGTGCTGAAGATGTTGAGTGATCTCCAGAGTTCCAATCATGGTGATGCATAGTCATATTTTCTATAAGGTCCCATCCTTCTTCTCTGTCTTCGTCATAAAGCTTCCTTGTGCGGCAACATCGAGGGTGGTTCGGTGGTTACAGTCTAAACCATTATACAAGGTACACAATTGTGCAGATTTGTCGAGTCGGTGATTGATATCGCGTAAAAAGTCACGTTTTTACTACCGATATCTCTCTCATTTTGGAACGATTCTTGGCACTTTAACTCAAAAACATTACAAATCAATAGTATTATGCTAAAATGGTCAAAACAAGGTTGCACGATAAAATTCATGCGAAACGGATGAAAAACGAAGATTTCACACACGTTTGAAGATTCAAGACATCAAAACGAGATTTCAAGACAAAAGAGCCCATCACCAACATCCATCGTACTCAAGATGTTCATTTTCAAATTACGAATCCAACAGAAGAAGAATCAACAAAAACGGACGAAGAACGAAGATTCTACGCACTCCAGAAGATCCAAATGATTCGTACGACACATCTAAAGTTCAGAGACATATTTTTGGGATTTCTTTTCATCAAAAACTTCTTTTTTGAATTACGAATTCAACGCAAAAAGAATCAATGCAAACGGACACATAACAACGAAAACACGCACGAATCAAGAAACGAAGCAACAGGCAGTGGGCTGGTGCAGGTGGCAGCCAGCCGCTGCCGGCCTGCCACCAGGCCGGCGCCGGCTGAAACCTGGCCGCCGTCGGCTGCCACCCTCCCACACGGATCGCGCTTTTTTGTCCTTTTCGTACCTGGTGCCACCACCTTTTCCACCTTTTCGTACCTGGTGCCACCACCTTTTTCACCTTTTCGTACCTGGTGCCACTACCTTTTCCACCTTTTGCTATTGTGTGCTTCCACTTGCTAAAATGCACCAAAACTCTCCTATAAATAGGAGGCATGAGGCTCATTTGCTAAAACACACCAAGGGTGCTAGGATACCAACATACCTAGGCACTTTCACACTTTCTTTCTCTAGCTTCTAGCTTTTCTTTCTTTCTTTTAAATTAGTATTAGGCTAGTTAAAATAGAAGCAAGGAACGTGCTTGTAGTCCTGGGTGCTTTTTAAGTTCTCCGAACTGTTTGACAAGTGTGTCCATCTTCTCTGTTAATACCTTAATTGCTTCGATTGGAATTGGATTTGATGCAACGAGAGGTGCTGAAGATGTTGAGTGATCTCCAGAGTTCCAATCATGGTGATGCATAGTCATATTTTCTATAAGGTCCCATCCTTCTTCTCTGTCTTCGTCATAAAGCTTCCTTGTGCGGCAACATCGAGGGTGGTTCGGTGGTTACAGTCTAAACCATTATACAAGGTACACAATTGTGCAGATTTGTCGAGTCGGTGATTGATATCGCGTAAAAAGTCACATTTTTACTACCGATATCTCTCTCATTTTGGAACGATTCTTGGCACTTTAACTCAAAAACATTACAAATCAATAGTATTATGCCAAAATGGTCAAAACAAGGTTGCACGATAAAATTCAAGCGAAACGGATGAACAGCGAAGATTTCACACACGTTTGAAGATTCAAGACATCAAAACGAGATTTCAAGACAAAAGAGCCCATCACCAACATCCATCGTACTCAAGATGTTCATTTTCAAATTACGAATCCAACAGAAGAAGAATCAACACAAACGGACGAAGAACGAAGATTCTACGCACTCTAGAAGATCCAAATGATTCGTACGACACATCTAAAGTTCAGAGACATATTTTTGGGATTTCTTTTCATCAAAAACTTCTTTTTTGAATTACGAATTCAACGCAAAAAGAATCAATGCAAAGGACGCATAACAACGAAAACACGCACGAATCAAGAAACGAAGCAACAGGCAGTGGGCTGGTGCAGGTGGCAGCCAGCCGCCGCCGGCCAGCCACCAGGCTGGCACCGGCTGAAACCTGGCCGCCGTCGGCTGCCACCCTCCCACATGGATCGCGCTTTTTTGTCCTTTTCGTACCTGGTGCCACCACCTTTTCCACCTTTTCATACCTGGTGCCACCACCTTTTTCACCTTTTCGTACCTGGTGCCACTACCTTTTCCACCTTTTGCTATTGTGTGCTTCCACTTGCTAAAATGCACCAAAACTCTCCTATAAATAGGAGGCATGAGGCTCATTTGCTAAAACACACCAAGGGTGCTAGGATACCAACATACCTAGGCACTTTCACACTTTCTTTCTCTAGCTTCTAGCTTTTCTTTCTTTCTTTTAAATTAGTATTAGGCTAGTTAAAATAGAAGCAAGGAACGTGCTTGTAGTCCTTGGTGCTTTTTAAGTTCTCCGAACTGTTTGACAAGTGTGTCCATCTTCTCTGTTAATACCTTAATTGCTTCGATTGGAATTGGATTTGATGCATCGAGAGGTGCTGAAGATGTTGAGTGATCTCCAGAGTTCCAATCATGGTGATGCATAGTCATATTTTCTATAAGGTCCCATCCTTCTTCTCTGTCTTCGTCATAAAGCTTCCTTGTGCGGCAACATCGAGGGTGGTTCGGTGGTTACAGTCTAAACCATTATACAAGGTACACAATTGTGCAGATTTGTCGAGTCGGTGATTGATATCGCGTAAAAAGTCACGTTTTTACTACCGATATCTCTCTCATTTTGGAACGATTCTTGGCACTTTAACTCAAAAACATTACAAATCAATAGTATTATGCTAAAATGGTCAAAACAAGGTTGCACGATAAAATTCATGCGAAACGGATGAAAAACGAAGATTTCACACACGTTAGAAGATTCAAGACATCAAAACGAGATTTCAAAACAAAAGAGCCCATCACCAACATCCATCGTACTCAAGATGTTCATTTTCAAATTACGAATCCAACAGAAGAAGAATCAACAAAAACGGACGAAGAACGAAGATTCTACGCACTCCAGAAGATCCAAATGATTCGTACGACACATCTAAAGTTCAGAGACATATTTTTGGGATTTCTTTTCATCAAAAACTTATTTTTTGAATTACGAATTCAACACAAAAAGAATCAATGCAAACGGACGCATAACAACGAAAACACGCACGAATCAAGAAACGAAGCAACAGGAAGTGGGCTGGTGCAGGTGGCAGCCAGCCGCTGCCGGCCTGCCACCAGGCCGGTGCCGGCTGAAACCTGGCCGCCGTCGGCTGCCACCCTCCCACACGGATCGCGCTTTTTTGTCCTTTTCGTACCTGGTGCCACCACCTTTTCCACCTTTTCGTACCTGGTGCCACCACCTTTTTCACCTTTTCGTACCTGGTGCCACTACCTTTTCCACCTTTTGCTATTGTGTGCTTCCACTTGCTAAAATGCACCAAAACTCTCCTATAAATAGGAGGCATGAGGCTCATTTGCTAAAACACACCAAGGGTGCTAGGATACCAACATACCTAGGCACTTTCACACTTTCTTTCTCTAGCTTCTAGCTTTTCTTTCTTTCTTTTAAATTAGTATTAGGCTAGTTAAAATAGAAGCAAGGAACGTGCTTGTAGTCCTTGGTGCTTTTTAAGTTCTCCGAACTGTTTGACAAGTGTGTCCATCTTCTCTGTTAATACCTTAATTGCTTCGATTGGAATTGGATTTGATGCATCGAGAGGTGCTGAAGATGTTGAGTGATCTCCAGAGTTCCAATCATGGTGATGCATAGTCATATTTTCTATAAGGTCCCATCCTTCTTCTCTGTCTTCGTCATAAAGCTTCCTTGTGCGGCAACATCGAGGGTGGTTCGGTGGTTACAGTCTAAACCATTATACAAGGTACACAATTGTGCAGATTTGTCGAGTCGGTGATTGATATCGCGTAAAAAGTACATAACAACGAAAACACGCACGAATCAAGAAACGAAGCAACAGGCAGTGGGCTGGTGCAGGTGGCAGCCAGCCGCCGCCGGCCAGCCACCAGGCTGGCACCGGCTGAAACCTGGCCGCCGTCGGCTGCCACCCTCCCACATGGATCGCGCTTTTTTGTCCTTTTCGTACCTGGTGCCACCACCTTTTCCACCTTTTCATACCTGGTGCCACCACCTTTTTCACCTTTTCGTACCTGGTGCCACTACCTTTTCCACCTTTTGCTATTGTGTGCTTCCACTTGCTAAAATGCACCAAAACTCTCCTATAAATAGGAGGCATGAGGCTCATTTGCTAAAACACACCAAGGGTGCTAGGATACCAACATACCTAGGCACTTTCACACTTTCTTTCTCTAGCTTCTAGCTTTTCTTTCTTTCTTTTAAATTAGTATTAGGCTAGTTAAAATAGAAGCAAGGAACGTGCTTGTAGTCCTTGGTGCTTTTTAAGTTCTCCGAACTGTTTGACAAGTGTGTCCATCTTCTCTGTTAATACCTTAATTGCTTCGATTGGAATTGGATTTGATGCATCGAGAGGTGCTGAAGATGTTGAGTGATCTCCAGAGTTCCAATCATGGTGATGCATAGTCATATTTTCTATAAGGTCCCATCCTTCTTCTCTGTCTTCGTCATAAAGCTTCCTTGTGCGGCAACATCGAGGGTGGTTCGGTGGTTACAGTCTAAACCATTATACAAGGTACACAATTGTGCAGATTTGTCGAGTCGGTGATTGATATCGCGTAAAAAGTCACGTTTTTACTACCGATATCTCTCTCATTTTGGAACGATTCTTGGCACTTTAACTCAAAAACATTACAAATCAATAGTATTATGCCAAAATGGTCAAAACAAGGTTGCACGATAAAACTCAAGCGAAACGGATGAAAAACGAAGATTTCACACACGTTTGAAGATTCAAGACATCAAAACGAGATTTCAAGACAAAAGAGCCCATCACCAACATCCATCGTACTCAAGATGTTCATTTTCAAATTACGAATCCAACAGAAGAAGAATCAACACAAACGGACGAAGAACGAAGATTCTACGCACTCTAGAAGATCCAAATGATTCGTACGACACATCTAAAGTTCAGAGACATATTTTTGGGATTTCTTTTCATCAAAAACTTCTTTTTTGAATTACGAATTCAACGCAAAAAGAATGAATGCAAACGGACACATAACAACGAAAACACGCACGAATCAAGAAACGAAGCAACAGGCAGTGGGCTGGTGCAGGTGGCAGCCAGCCGCTGCCGGCCTGCCACCAGGCCGGCGCCGGCTGAAACCTGGCCGCCGTCGGCTGCCACCCTCCCACACGGATCGCGCTTTTTTGTCCTTTTCGTACCTGGTGCCACCACCTTTTCCACCTTTTCGTACCTGGTGCCACCACCTTTTTCACCTTTTCGTACCTGGTGCCACTACCTTTTCCACCTTTTGCTATTGTGTGCTTCCACTTGCTAAAATGCACCAAAACTCTCCTATAAATAGGAGGCATGAGGCTCATTTGCTAAAACACACCAAGGGTGCTAGGATACCAACATACCTAGGCACTTTCACACTTTCTTTCTCTAGCTTCTAGCTTTTCTTTCTTTCTTTTAAATTAGTATTAGGCTAGTTAAAATAGAAGCAAGGAACGTGCTTGTAGTCCTTGGTGCTTTTTAAGTTCTCCGAACTGTTTGACAAGTGTGTCCATCTTCTCTGTTAATACCTGTATCGACTATCGAGAACTAAACAAGGTGACAATCAAAAACCGATACCCTCTACCGCGCATCGATGATTTATTTGATCAACTTCAAGGTTCTAGTTTCTACTCAAAGATTGACTTGCGATCCGGATATCACCAACTGAAGGTACGAGAGGAGGATGTGCCAAAAACCGCATTTAGAACTCGTTACGGCCATTATGAGTTTCTAGTCATGCCTTTTGGATTGACAAACGCTCCTGCAGTGTTCATGGACCTCATGAACAGAGTCTGCAAACCTTACCTCGATAAATTCGTTATTGTTTTTATTGATGATATCCTCATATACTCGCAAACAAAGGAAGATCACGAGCAACACCTGAAATTGATCCTTGAACTGTTGGAGAATGAGAAATTATACGCAAAATTTTCCAAGCCAAAGTTCTAAGGGTGACCTGATTAAAGATAAGCAAAATCAGCATAATAGAGGTAAAGATAAGCAAAATCAGCATAATAGAGGTTTTAAAGATTCATGCTAGTTCTCCTTTTAAGCCTATGCCATTTAAGTTCTCTAATTTTTTAGTCTATAAAGATGGGTTTAAAGATCTGGTAAGGAATGGGTGGAATAAAGAAGTTGAGGGGCATAATATGTTCCGTGTTGTTAAAAAACTAAGAGGCCTGAAATCTCCTCTTCGTAAGTTACTCTTTAATCAAGGTAATCTGCATAATCGAGTAATAAAGCTTAGAAAGGAGCTGGATGAAGTGCAATCTGCACTTGATCGCGATCCTTCTAATCTTACTTTAAGGGAAGAGGAAGCTTGCTATTTGAATGCTTTTAAAGAAGCAGTGTTGGATGAGGAACGATTTCTCCAACAGAAGGCTAAAGTGGAATGGCTTAGAGTTGGTGATTCTAATTCATCATATTTCCATAAGATGGTCAAAACGAAGCAAAATAGAGGCCGCATTAATATGATTAAAGATAGCACGGGGGCTGATGTGGAGGGAGATAATGTGCCGGCTGTTTTTGTGAATCATTATGCGACTTTTCTGGGAGTGAAGGGGAATACTTCTAATCTGGTTCGAGATGGTCTTTTTGTTAATTGATTAAATGGCCAAAAAGCAGCAAATATGGTTTGCGAAGTTACTAATGAGGAGGTTAAAGCTGGTATGTTCTCAATTGGAGAAAGTAAAGCGGCAGGTCCTGATGGTTTCTCTTCTTCTTTCTTCAAGAACACATGGGATATTGTTGGTAATGACATATGTATGGCTGTTCGGGATTTCTTTAGTAATGGTAAGCTCCTTCAAGAAGTTAACCATACTATTATTTCGCTTGTTCCCAAAGTGTCTACTCCTTCTCAGGTGAATGATTATCGCCCAATCTCTTGCTGTAATGTTTTGTACAAATGTATTAGTAAGATCATTACTAATCGGATTAAAGATGGATTGGGAGATATAGTTAACATCAACCAATCAGCTTTTATCCCTGGTAGGCGAATCTCTGATAATATCCTCCTTACACAAGAGCTCATGCATAATTATCATCGTGATCGTGGCCTGCCTCGTTGTGCTTTTAAAATTGATATTCAAAAAGCATATGATACGGTTGATTGGAACTTTTTGAAGAATTGTCTGATGGGGTTCGGTTTCCATAATACTATGGTGGATTGGATTATGGCATGTGTTTCTAGCACTTCTTTCTCCATAAACATTAATGGCCATCTTCATGGGTATTTTAAGGGTCAACGGGGGCTGCGACAAGGGGATCCGTTGTCTTCGTATCTTTTTACTCTGGTCATGGAGGTATTAACTCTGATGCTCCAAAAGAAGGTAAGATTATTTGATAAGTTTAGGTTTCATAACCGTTGTGATAAACAAAATATTATTAATATTTGTTTTGCGGATGACCTTTTCTTATTTGCTCGTGGGGATTTACACTCTGTTCAAGTCCTTATGGAGGGGTTAAATGAGTTTAAAGATGTCTCGGGGTTAGTCCCAAGTATCCCTAAGAGTACGGTTTATTTCTGTAATGTTGGTCCTCATGTTAAAAATTCTATCAGAAGTAGTATGCCATTTGAGGAAGGCCGGTTACCGGTGAAATATCTTGGTGTGCCCCTTATTTCCACGAGACTTTTATATAAGGATTGTAAGGTCCTTATTGAAAAAGTCAAGAACAGGGTTACTGATTGGATGAATAAGTATCTTTCGTTTGCTGGGAGGCTCCAATTGATTGTTTCTGTTATCTCATCTATGCACGTTTATTGGGCCTCGGTATTTATTCTGCCTGCTCGTATAGTTGCTGAAATTGAGCAAATTATGCGAGGTTACCTTTGGGGTCAGTGTGAGTTGGAACGGGGTCAAGCGAAAGTTTCTTGGGATGATCTATGTGTGCCCAAATCTGAAGGTGGTCTTGGTATTCGAAGGTTAGATTCCTTTAATATTGCGCTTATGGTCTTTCACATTTGGAGTATTATTACTCACAGGGAATCTCTATGGGTCAAATGGATTCATTCCTATAAGTTGAAGGGTAGAAGTTTTTGGGATGTCCATCCTCGTGCTAATATGAGCTGGGGCTGGAGAAAGTTTATGCATATTCGGGAGTTAATTCGCCCTTTTATTCAGGCCTCGATTGGGGATGGTAAGTCGGTTAATGTGTGGTTTGATGCGTGGTGTCCCCAGTGCCCATTAGTTCAGCATTTGTCTAATCGTAGTATCACTTCTTCTGGTTTTTCTTTGATTGATAAGATTTCTGATTTGGTTATCAATAGCTCTTGGAGATGGCCTCCAGATTGGTACTCATCTTATCCGGTCCTCAACCAAGTTCAATGTCCGACTATCCATGTTGATCATAAGGATGTTTGGTACTGGTGGGATTATGATGGTACCTTGAAGAATTTTTCGGTTAATCTTGTTTGGGATTATGAGGTTTCTTGGGTTGATATTGTGTGGTTCCCACATTGTATTCCTCGACACACTTTTCATTTATGGCTTGTCATGCGGAGAAAGCTTAAAACGCAGGATAATCTTAAGAAATGGGATGTTGGTGAATCTATCAACTTAAACCTGCTTAGATGTCCTTTATGCAAGCTTCAACCGGACTCTCATAACCATCTTTTCTTTGAATGTAATTCTCTTCACACGTATGGGATCTGGTTAAAGGTTTAGCGGGTATGCACCATATCTCGGCTAGTTGGGATGATATTATTGCATACATTCAGCCTATATCTCGAACTCGGAAGGCTCGGAGTATTATTGGTCGTGTTCTTATTGCTGCTGCTTCCTATTTCATTTGGCAAGAAAGAAAGAACCGATTGTTTGTAAAAGAGATCAGATCTGTCCAACAACTTCGGGATGTTATTATGACTACAGTTCAGCTCAAATTGCTTACATTCAGATTTAAAAAATCTGATCAAGTGACGAGATTGCTTGATGTTTGGAGATTGCCGCATTCTTGTTTGATTAATGGCTAGGAGACAAGGGCTATTTATTGGTTGTTCATTTATCTTGTATTGGTTGTTTTTTATGTTTTACAACTAGTTGTTTAGTTTAATGTATATGGCCTGTCATATACATTTAGTAGTTTAGGCTTTAATAGCTGGTTGTTTCGAGGTTGATGTGGAAATAATTCACATCATTTTGTACTTAATTTTTTGATTGTAATTGTTGATACATGTTAGATTGTCTGTCAGTTGGTCTAGTTAGAGTTTGTATTTAGATTTAGATTCCCTGACTCCTGCGACGTTGTGCTCAATGTCGCAGGTGCGACGTCAGGTTTTGGGCCTGCGACATTGTCTATATCGCATGGGCTTGGACCTGCGACGTTGAGTGTCACGTCGCAGGATCGAGTGTTTAGTATAAAAACACTTTTTGTAATCAGTTTTAGGGTTAGACAAACGATTTATGAAAACCCTAAACGCAATTTGTCGAATTTCTCTGTAATCTAGCCGATTATCATCAATAAACAAACGTTTACAATTGATTATTTTGTCTTTGTTTATTTGATTTGTTCGTGTGATTGATCAATTGGTGTTTTCCGCAACCAATTGATTCGTATAACTTGATTCAAGATCGCTTTAGTGGACTATCAACTGGTATGAGAGCCACGGGGCTCGTTTTTGAAGAATAGGATCAAGTTTTTGATTTAAACTAACGATTAACATCTTGTTTTTCGTGTGGTTTTTGTGTTCTTCTTGTTTACAGGTTAACAATTGCGTTTTCTGGGAGATTTTGAAGGGTTTGTTCGTTTGCTATTCGTAAAAATCAATTAGGTTTTGATTTTTTACGAATTAGGGTTTTTGTGCCGCAACTGTTTGCAACTTTGCGACGTCGTGTAATTTTTGCGACTTCAACTGCGACGTCGCCTGCGACATCACAGTTTTCTTTTGACCTAATTTGGTTTTTGCGACGTACCGTTGCGACTTCGTCTAATTTAGCGACATCACTCTCTACGTCGTACTTCTGTGACGTCGTATTCTTTTGCGACGATATCAGCGACGTTATTGTTTACGTCGCATCTTTGATTCTTAATTGAACCATTATCTGTTTTGCGACATCACTTATTACGTCGCATAGGCTTTTTGCGACGTCACCCTTATTGTCGCAAGTTTCAGTTTATAATTAATTCAACATTTATAAATGGCAGCAGACAAGGAAGATATTAGAGGTATTAGAGAGATGATAAAGCAGGGAAATGATATTGGTTCAAATAATAAACCTCCACTGTTCACTGCAAACATGGACTATGCTTATTGGAGGGATAGATTTGAACAGTTTGTTGACTTTCATTGTCCAGAACTGTGGGGCTCATTAAAACAAAGATATGAGGCTCCAGTAGCTGAAGGAGATTATCGTCAGGTTCCTCCACCAAAATCTTTCATTGCGATGACACCTCAAGAAAAGAAGGATTATCAAATAGAAAGAAAAGCACACTCAGCTATCTGTATGTGCTTGACAAAGGATGTCATGAGACTTTTTAAAAATCATGACACAACTTATGACTTATGGAAGGCTATAGAAACGAGGTGTGGGGGAAATGCGAAATACAAGGAGGCTAAGCTGGAATTGATAAAGAAACAGTACGATCTGTTTGACTCCTTACCTAATGAGACAACCTCTGGACTGTTTACCCGGTACTCACAACTGGTGAGTGAGTTAACGGAGGGTGGATATAATCTCACAGCACTTGAGATAAATAAGAAATTGTTAGATGTTTTACCAAGTGCATGGGATGTAAAAGTCCAATTCTTGAAGGAAAGTGAAGGATTGGATGGGATGACTTTAGATAAGTTGATAGGAGTTCTTCAAGCCCACGCTATGGAGTTGAAGAAGAAAGAGTGCAAGTCAAATGGATTTGTACAAAATCCTTCACTTTATGGAGGCCAAGTTAACTCTGGTAAGAGTTATGGAGGAATGACATTCATATCGGATACCAATTCTTCATCTTATTCAGCTGGAGCTTCACATGCGGCTTATGTTTCTGGCACAACCTGCACTAATCAAGGATCACAACAGCAGGTTTCATCTTCACCAGCAATTCAAGAGCAAGCTGCGATTTATACAGCTTTCCTCAGTTCTTACAAAGATTTGGTTACTCAACCAAATACTACTTTGGAAATGACCAAAGAAGATTATGCTCAGCTGGATGACGATGACTTGGAGCAGATGGATTTAACCTGGAACATAGCTATGATTTCCAGAAGGGTTCAGAAATTTTTGCAGAGAACGGGACGGAAGAGCTTGGAAGGTAATGGGAAGACTGGGTTTGGGTTCGATAAAAGCAAAGTTCGATGTTACAACTGTCAGAACCTTGGTCACTTTGCAAGGGAATGTGAGAAACCCAGGATGCCATCGTCTGGTCTTACTAAGCCAGATCCACCCAAGGCAAATGAGAAAGAAGAAGCTAAATCGTTGGCTGTAGATAACGCTTTGATTGTTTTTGAGCCAACTGCTTCTGATTGGAGTACTCAAGCTGCACAGTTTCAATGTCTGATGGCTCACATTACTCCTGAGGTACCAAATGAACCTAACGAGCCTTTTAATTGTGTTTCATGTATTAAGTTGGCTGAATCCCTTGAGGTCTATCAGAAAGACAATTTAAATATGCGGGACAAGATAGTGAAACTTAATGAATCTAATAAGTTTTTGCTAGATAATGAAAAACTTTATGAACAACACCTTGAAGCTCATAAATTAGATACCGAAACCTTTAAAGCAAAGGTATTTAGCCAGCAAGATGCAACTAAGAGTTATCTTGTCGAAATTGAATTGTTGACTAAAGAATTATCTGATTTGAAAAATGAGTTTGAGAATCATAAAAGCAAAATCTTAGGTTCAACATCCGCAACTCAAGTCTTTAATGAGATTGTTAATAAGCAAGGGGCAAGCGACAAAAAGAAGGAAGGTCTTGGCTATAACCAAGTACCACCACCTTCTCATGCTGAATATTGTCCCCCGATTGTTAAAGTGGGCATTGAGGAGATCTCAGTTGATTATACCAAATTGTATGGTATTAAGGCCAAAGAAGCCAAGGTAAACAAACTGACAAAGGAGAAAACAAAGAGGCAAGAGTATCCTTTGCCTCAGTTTGTTAAAGCTGAAAGTGATTCTCCAGTTCATACTGATGAAATTATTGAGATAGAGGATATTACTGATCAGGAATATCCTGAGTTTAAGAAGGTTGAGGTTAAACCTGAAAAGGTGATTTTGAAAGTTGAACCTATAACAAAGGTTCAAAATAAAAAGGAAAATAAAGTTTTAAATGTGAAACTTCAAACTCAAAAGTCACCTGCAAAAGTTTTAAAACAAAAGGTGACAAATGAAAAGGTTCATGTTGATAAAACTTCTGCCTCAACCTCTAAACCAAAACAAGAATTCTCTAAAACATGTACGAAATATTCATGTTCTAGAAATACTTCACCTATTCCTGCAGTAAATCCTCCACCTCAACAATTTATTGAGACTCGTTCTTGTTTCTACTGCAAGAGACAAGGACATTTGATCCGAGATTGTCCAAAACTCTCTCATCAGTATTATGGGAGAGATATGCCTAGGACATCATTCTACAGAAATTCTTTTTCAAAATCCTTTGTTAAAACCAAAGCCCAACATTATTTCCAAGCCAAATCCCGAACCATCAAAGGTTTGGAAAATAAAGGAGTCCACTGAGGACTCAAATATCATCAATAATAACACATCAGATTCAAAATCTGATTTGTTTAAAAATAAAGTTTTATCTGATGTGCTTATTGTTGATGACTATGGTCGACCTAAGTCTGTAAAGGCTTGGGTCACCGTTTCTCACTAATCTCCTCATTTTTATGTGTTGCAGCAGTCTGAACGTGTAAAAGATAGCGAATGGTTCATGGACAGTGGCTGCTCGCGACACATGACGGGTGATGTGTCTCTCCTAGTGGATATTAAACCATATGCAGGAGGTCATGTTGCCTTTGTTGGAGATACAGGGGGAACAATTTCGGGTAGAGGGACGCTAACTAATGGAAAGGTTAGCTTTGAGAATGTAAATTATGTGGCTGAACTTCAACATAACTTGCTAAGTGTTTCACAAGTTTGTGATAAGGACTATACCACATCATTTACAAAGACTGAGTGTGTTATATTGAAGCCGGGGTATGTCATTCCAGAGGAATGGGTGGTAATGCGTGCACCTAGAAGAAATGACACCTATGTGATGAACATGCGAACCGTGGAGACATCTAGCGATTACACTTGTCTCTTTTCGAAGGCTTCAGAAAAGGAATCACTCCTTTGGCACAGACGAATGGGACACATTCATTTCCGAAAAATGAATTTCCTAGTCAACAACGACTTGGTTCGTGGAGTTCCGAAACAGTCCTTCGCCTTGAAGGATGATTGTGTTTCTTGCCACAAGGGCAAACTCCATAAGAAGTCTCATAAGTCTAAGGTTGTAAATTCTATTAATGCTCCGTTGGAATTACTGCATATGGATCTTTTTGGTCATGTTTCTACAAAGAGCATCGGTGGTCGCTCTTACTGTTTAGTAGTGATAGATGACTACTCACGGTTCTCGTGGGTATTCTTTCTTGCAACGAAGGATGAAACTGCGGGTATCTTAGTTTATTTGTTGGATAAGTTGGCAAATCTGTGCAACTTAAAGGTAAAGAGACTGCGAAGCGATAACGGAACCGAATTCAAGAACTCAACCCTTGAGTTATTTTGCGCTTCTAGGGGTATTGAACTTCAATTCAGTGCTCTGAGAACTCCTCAACAGAATGGAGTTGCTGAACGGAAGAATAGGACCATCATTGAAACTACTCGCACTATGCTAGCGGATTCCAAACTACCTATTATCTTCTGGGCCGAGGCAGTTAATACTGCTTGCTACGTTTTGAATCAGGTACTTTCGGTTAAAAAGAAGAATAAAACGTGTTATGAGCTCTTCAACAATCGCAAGCCGAATCTGCAGTTTCTGGAGCCATTTGGGTGTCCTTGTTTGATCATGATAACCAAAGAACGTGTCCCTAAGTTTGGTAATAAAGCCGTTAAAGGGATTTTTCTCGGATATTCGGTCAATTCTCCAAACAAACGGGTATACAACAAATCAACAAACGAGATCGAGGAACACTTTCAGGTAAAGTGCTTACGGTATACAGAACCACCTCAAGGAACGGGTCCGGATTGGTTCTTCAATTATGGGAAACTCTTCAGTTCCTTTAATGTACCAGAGGACGACGACACTGAAGAGTTAATCACAATGCTTCATGGACTCGATGTTTTTCAACAAACATCCGATTCTCCTCCTACAACACCCAATCCAATTCCCGATACGACATCCACTCCATCACCTACTCCAACACAACAAATGCCTGCACCTACATCCACTACTTCTCCTGCATCTGTACCTACACCCATACCACCAACAACAACCATTCCGTCTTCTTCAAACACTGTTAATGCCGCGGATCTTTCGGACGATCCTAATATGCCTCTCTTAGAGGATGAAGAAGACATGGATTATTCTCGTTTCTTCATTAATGAAGAGAACGAAGATGCTTCTGCCACTGAAGGTGATTTGAACAACTTGGAATTAAATCTTGTGCCAGATGCCATTCTAGTGACCCGGATACATAGGAATCACCCAGTTGAAAACATAATTGGTGATCCTCATTCTACTGTTCAAACGAGACATCAGGCGAAGCAATCTGCTGAAGATAAGGATACTTCAGCTGATCAGATTTTGGGATTTATGGCGACTGTTAATTCATGTCATCTTTCCCAAACCGAACCGAAGAAAGTTTCGGAGGCCTTACAAGATCCATCTTGGGTCGAGGCCATGCAAGATGAACTGCAACAATTTCACAAGTTGCAGGTGTGGACTCTAGTACCATTACCCAAGGGTGCTGATCCAAAAGGCACTCGATGGGTATATCGAGTAAAGAAGGATGATCGAGGGGTTGTTACAAGAAACAAAGCTCGACTAGTTGTTCAAGGGTATACTCAGGTTGAAGGACTGGATTATGATGAGGTTTTTGCCCCTGTTGCCAGATTGCAGTCAGTTCGTATCTTTTTAGCTTTTGCTTCATTTAAAGGGATTCGTGTCAAGCAACTTGACGTCAAGAGTGCATTCCTTTATGGTAAGATTGATACGGAGGTTTATGTTCAACAACCTCTAGGTTTTGAAGATTCGGTGAATCCAAATTATGTCTACAAGCTAAATAAGGCATTGTATGGACTTCATCAATCTCCTCGACTATGGTATGAGAGGCTTGCTACTCATCTGGTAGACAATGGTTTCTCTCAGGGCACCATCGACAGCACTCTTTTCACAAAAGGGAAAGGGGATGATTTGTTACTCGTTCAAGTGTACGTCGATGATATTATTTTTGGATCATTGAATGAGGCTTTATGAAAAGAATTTGAAGAGGTCATGAAGTCAGCTTTCGAGATGAGTGCAATGGGAGATTTAACTTTCTTCCTAGGGGTGCAAGTTAAACAGTCATCCAAAGGGATGTATATTCATCAATCGAAATATGTCAATGACATGTTGACACGGTATGATATGCTCACTTGTAAACCTTATGGAACTCCTATTGAGCTCAACCATAATCTTGGACCTGCTGATGATGATGAGGACTGCAAAGAAAAAGATTACCGTTCGATGATAGGTTCTCTTATGTACCTCACAGCCTCAAGGCCTGATATCGTCTTTGATGTTTCCCTTTGTTCAAGATATCAGGCACGACCAAAGGTTTCTCATATGAAGGCGGTGAAGCGGATTTTTGGCTATCTTAAATATAGACCCACTCTCGGTCTATGGTACTCAAATGAGAAGAACTTCATGCTCTCTGCTTATTCCGATTCAGATTATGCTGGCTGCAACATGAATAAGAAGTCTACAACAGGAGGATGTCAGTTTCTGGGATCCCGATTGGTGTCATGGCAATGCAAAAAGCAGACAACGGTTTCTACTTCAACAGCGGAGGCCGAGTACATTGCTGCTGCAAGCTGCTGTTCTCAAGTTCTTTGGATTCAGCACCAATTGCGCGACTACGGGTTACTCTTCACTTTAACTCCTATACATATTGATAATACTGCTGCCATATCAATCACACGCAATCCTGTACAACACTCTAAAACCAAACACATAGAAATTAGGTTTCACTTTATACGGGATTGCTATGAGAAACACCTTATTGACCTTGTCCATATAGATACCCTCAAACAAAATGCTGACTTATTCACTAAGGCTTTTTCTAGAGCCCGATTTGATGAATTAGTCAACATGATCGGTCTAAGGTCCTTTACTACGAAAAAGTAATTTGTGACTTGGATTAGCTTTAAAGTAATGTTTTATTAACAAAAAAAATAAAAAAAAATAAATAAAAAAAAATAAAATAAAAAATAAATATGCAACCAACGCAACTGCCACTCTTTATACTTTCTAGTATTAAAGAAATGCAAGGTTGCTACATTTTAAAATAGACGTTGAAGTTGTGTCTGTAAACAACTTGGGATATGATAGTACATCGGGTGACATGCATAAAAATGGAAATTTAAGGTTTATCTTGGATGTGTCAGTAGATTTATCTGACGTATTGAAAACAGTTTTTATAAACATTGTCTTCATCATACGATATATTAGTAGGCATGTTATGCAAACCTCTTTGAGAAGATTTAAGAAGCTTAATCATTAATTGTTTATTTCAAGTGGTATAACACCATTAGATGTATGACAAAAGTCTTAATTTCTTACTTATACTAGACATGCTTTCGTGAAAGATGTTTATTTGATATCATTTGGGGGTATATATTGATAGTTTCCTCTGTTATACGTAAGTATAGACCTGGCTTCTATTAATATATAGTTTACACTTAAGCAAACACAAGTCAGAGTACTTGTAAAGTCTTTCAAAATAAGATACCTTACAAGGTCGCCAAAATGGTTTGACCAAGTCTGGTTTTGCTTAAACCTGAATCAAGCTATGTCGCTCTGTTGTACGTAAGTACAGACCTGTCACCGCTAACTTGATTCTTAAAATTGATTCTCTTATATTCTATCTGTAAATGGGAACATGGTCTATGTTTAAGTTAAGATGTATATCTATGGTGGGAACTACAGCGAAATGCACATACCAATAATAATAAAATACCTCCTAGAGGTGCGTATAACATGTTTAAGTGGATATACATACTAATAATCGTTTTGAAATAATTTTTATAAAAAGTGTTTTTAGTATGTCAAGTAAATTTAAAGAGGACAAATATACTAATGATCGAAATAACTCTTACTGTTCCTAATAAATGCATGTTATTCCGATATGATCCCTAATCAGATTAACTCAACTCCGTCACCAAAAAGAATGTGTTTATTATATGTTTGTAAATTTGCATTAAATTTATATTTATGTATTTCAGCTTTTTGTTACTTAGTTATTTATTACTCCAAGTTACAAATTAGTTTTTCAAATCGCGCTTCGAAAATTTGAACTTCAAATTGAATTCAAAATTTCTGCCATGCGACGTCATTGTCAACGTCGCATGCGACGTTGTTCGCTACGTCGCACTTAGGGTTAGACTATAAATAGTTCAACCCGCGACGTCATTAGTACACTATTCAAATTTCTTTGCGACGTAGCTTGCGACCTCACTCCAGCGATTGCGACGTTGCGCGTGTACCTACGATTTTGCTATTCGGCCGTGTTTTCCCTCTTTTTGATCACGATTTCCTGTTTACACGTTTTACTTGATCATTAGGTACTATGTTTTTCGCTTTTCCCCGTATAATTTTTGTATATTCATTGATTATGTATTGCGGTTTAAAGGGGATCTCGGTTTTGGGAATTATTTGCTGCGAAATTGTTAGGATTATTAGGTTTTATTGATACCTTGATATGTCGCACCTATTGATGTAGATAAATTTGAAAAACTAAGGTTTTCGCAGTTAGGGTTTCTGGGTTGGGATGAAGTTCATCTTTGCGACGTCGGCTGCGACGTAGCAGCCGATGTCGCATTTCATGATTGACTTCGCATTTATATGCGACGTCCACATGCTACGTCGCATAGAATTGCGACGTCCTTATACTACGTCGCAGTATTGCGACGTTCTGTCTTATTTCGCAAATAAGTGCGACCTCACAAGCGACGACATGTTCTACGTCGCAGTTTGCTTTAAAGTGATTAAATTCACAATTAATTGCAAAATGCGACGTCCCCCTTAACGTCGCTCATTTGATATGCGACGTAAGGCTCTACGTCGCAACCATTTTTGGGTTAATTTATGCGACGTTTTTACAATTTTGCACTTTTATGTGCGACATCATACGTAACGTCGCATAAATCAGAAGGTTTTCATTAACCTAATTACATGTGTTTGTCATGTATTCTAACGTATTTCGAGTCTATATTCTGCACTGTTTACAGATATGGCACTCGCTTATGAGCCTCGACACAACACGGTAGCTTTTTTGGATGCCACACATAAGAATGCGGCTCCGTTCGGTCAGATGATTGCTTTTCTTCGCCGTTCGCGTATATTTCATGCGATATCTGACGACATTGTGGTGTACAAGAACTTGATCGGACCGTTCTGGAGAAATGCATCGATTACTACTGAGAACAACGTCCCACGTATAGTATCTACTGTTTTGGATACTCAAATTGTGGTAACTGAGCAGGGTATTCGAGAGTTACTACAATTCAACGATCAGCCCGATATGCCAGTTCGTTTTGTGAATCAGTTTATTTCTGGCGGCATGCAACGTATGGGTTATCCGGGAATCCCAACTGATCAATATCGCAAAGCTCATCTTACTCGAGTTTGGCGTTATTTGATGCATATTTTCATTGTTTGTTTGGGGAGTCGGAAAGCTGGCACTGATGGAATCAGTTACGGTATGGCATCGGCTATGTTGGCTTTAGTATACAATAAGCCATTCAACTATTCTGGGTTGATCTTCAAGAGTATGGTCAACAATGTCAACGCTGGCGACAACAAATGGGCGTTGTATCCTCGGTTTCTTCAGCTGTTTATCAATCGTCATCATCCGAATCTTACAGCACTCGGTGATGTCGATAACATTCACAAAATTGCGCCAATGATGAGTCGGATTTTTGCCATATGTTCTGCTCAGGAACGGGGGGTTCAGGCACCACCAGATACTCCTTTATTTGGTGCGATCATTGATGAACAATATGTGCCTCCTCCAGATCCTCAATACATGGATGTTCAACCGCCACAGCAACCGCAACAACCGTTTGTTGATATCCCTGTTCAGGCTGCGGGGGAGGACATTGAGGATGACTTGGCTCAGATAGAGCAATTTGGGGTTGTTCAGCAACAGGACTCACCGCACAGAGTCACCGACGAATCCTCTTCCTCTGATTCGGATTCGGACTTTGTACGACCGCAGGATGGCAGTGAGACCCCTACGGATTCTGATGGTGAAGTGCCCCACCCATCGCAAATGGAAAGAATTAGGGTACACGAATCGGCTCGTTATTTGAGAATCCAACGCCGTATTCGTGAGGGCAAACGTTATACGGGAAAACGTCCTTGTGCCGATGATGACACTGAGTTTGTACCATCTTCTCGTCGTGTACGTCGACCGTCTGCTGTTCTGCCACTTCCATCTCAGGCACTCGCTATTGAGCCGACTCCGGCATTTTTACAAAAGATGATGGATGATATGCGCCAAATGCAGCAACAGCTAAAAGAACAAGCTGATCGCAATGAATCTCAGGCTGCAATCATCGAGGTTCAGTCAAAGCAGATTTCAGAGCTACAGGCTAGGGTCAATGTTTTGGAGGCTAGGTCTAGTGCCTCGGGGGAGTTAGGGTCCGAGGGTCCCAATGTAGAGTCACTAGGACCAGAGTCTGTAACCCTCCTGTAATTGAAAACGTTATTAATGAAAATGTTCAGCGTTTGGATTATTTTTGTGTTGATGACATCCCCGGTCAGCCGAGACCACTAGCGGTTGATTATTCTTGTGCTGATCTGACATTTATTCAGAGAATGGTTAATGGGGATGATACGGGTAATGATCAAGGGTATGTATTTGATATGGATGATGAGGTATCGGTTGATGATGAGCATTTGGAATCAGATGAATATTATCATGATGCACCGGTTATTGAAACTGACTCATCTGATGATGAAGGGCTCGCTGGATCTTTTAATGGAGAATCTAGTTCAACTCATGCAGTTCCTACCCAACAAGATTCTACATCTACTCAACCAACTCAAGAGGCATCTGAAAGTTTGACTGCTGAAGAAAGAATGGAAAGAAATAAGCAGTGGTGGCCTCAAGGTAGATCTGCAGAACCAGTGCCTGTAACATGCAAAATTTATAAAGTTCGTGGAGATTATACCGGTGTGATTAAGAGTTGGAAGGTTCGCCAAAGAATGATCATGATTAAGAGATTGGATGGTATTCAATATTTCAAATTGAGATTTAATCAATTGAGTACTTTACCAAAAGGGGAGATCAACAGGTTAGCACAGTTGAATTTGATTAATCCTGGAAATGATGATTATGCTAACTATGTTCAGAGGACATTGCGTCAAGAGGTTAGAACCAAAAGATATAACAAGCTAAAACCGACGCTGGGAACGAAATATACATATAAGAAAAAGTTGGATCCCACGACAGGTCGCCCTATGGTTAAAGTTCATTATCCACCGGCTGACTTTCTGACTGAAATTCCTTTGGAGCAGGTTCCTTATGATTTTCTACGAAGATTTGTGTATTGGGAACTTGATCCACACACTGGTGAGGCTGTGATTGTTTTTGTTCCTGAATCAGAGCCGCAACTAGAATTTGGAGGTATTTGGAACTTGAAGAAAGTTTCATTTCGGGTTTTTGATCCTATGAGTTTGATAAATCTTCACGAAAAAGATTTGAGAAAACTCTTTGATAATAGGATTCGAGTGAATGACAGTAACGAATTCAACAAGAAGCTTGCACAACAATATCAGAAAGTTGTTGAAGTTTGTGTTTATAATGGGATTCATGCTGATGGAAAATTTCCTGCAAACTGGGCTTAATTGAAGAATCTTTTGAAGACCAAGCTGAAGACACGGGGGAGTTTGTTGATACATGTTAGATTGTCTGTCAGTTGGTCTAGTTAGAGTTTGTATTTAGATTTAGATTCCCTGACTCCTGCGACGTTGTGCTCAATGTCGCAGGTGCGACGTCAGGTTTTGGGCCTGCGACATTGTCTATATCGCATGGGCTGGGACCTGCGACGTTGAGTGTAACGTCGCAGGATCGAGTGTTTAGTATAAAAACACTTTTTGTAATCAGTTTTAGGGTTAGACAAACGATTTATGAAAACCCTAAATGCAATTTGTCGAATTTCTCTGTAATCTAGCCGATTATCATCAATAAACAAACGTTTACATTTGATTATTTTGTCTTTGTTTATTGGATTTGTTCGTGTGATTGATCAATTGGTATTTTCCGCAACCAATTGATTCGTATAACTTGATTCAAGATCGCTTTAGTGGACTATCAGTAATACAATTCACCGGGGTAATCCCTTTACCAAAAAAAAAAGACTTACGTGTTGACTTATGCCAGAAGCTTATAGAAGAACCTGTAAAACTTTTGGATAGAAAAGTGACCAAGCTTCGTAAGAAGGAAATCCCTATGGTCTTGGTTAAGTGGAGACATAGTTTGGGTGCTAACCTTACGTGGGAAACGGAGGAAAGCATGAGGTCTCGATACCCTAGTTTGTTTGAGCAGGGTGAGATTTCGGGGATGAAATCTCCTTAAGGAGGGAAGGTTTGTAACATCCTCCTTATGGGCCTAGGAGAATTATGGTAATTTTCTTATCTTATTTGATTATTTAATTGTATTTAGAAATAATTGATGTTAATTGGATAATTGAAATTAATAGGTCAAAAGGTTAAATGACTTATTGTGAATAATAAACTTGTACTTGTTTTAAATTACTGTAGTTGTCGGTAAAATAAAATAGTGTTCTCGCAAATAGTTTTTAGGTTCCAGATAATAGGTTGAGAAGGTGTATTATATTACACCACCTAATATTGGAGTCAGTTAGGTGAGCCGACCTAACTTTCTCATTTCCCCAATTTTTTTCACTCTCAAGAACACCTACCTACTCTTACTAATTCATATAAAAAATTAAAGTAAGAGGAAGCTGTGATTTTGTGATCAACATCTGAATTCATCATCTTCATCACTTTGTTTATCTTAATTCTTCCTTAAAATGTAAGTTTGTTGTATTGATTTCTTTGAACCCATTTGATGAAATTAGAACTATACTTGATGCATGTTGTTGTTGATGTTGTTATATGATGATTATAGAGTAATAGGATGTGTTTGTTGCGGTAAAAACTGAGTTTGCTAGTGTTTGATTATGGAATTAAGGTTTTGAGTTCATGCAGAAAGTTGTTGCAGGTCGAGAACATCTGGGTTTTGAACCTTACTCGATCGGATAGGTTCCATACCCGGACGGGTATGATTGGTCACCCGAATAGGTAAATTGACCCGATCGCGTGAAATAGAACAAAACAGTTACATCACGAGACTCAAATCGAAAATGCGGAAATTTGCTAGGTTACCCGATCGAGTATGGGGGTCACCCGAATGGGTATGCTTGTTATTTTGTGTGTGTGTCTGTGTTTAAAACAATTAATATTGATGCGAATACATGAGTTAAAATGTGATGTTTTAGGGGGAAAAACATATATTATTTGTGAATGACATTTTGTATTTAATTAATAATATTAAGTAAGTTATTAACTTATTGTCGTTATGTTCTCAGATCCACCGAAGACTCAGTAACATTAGAACTCTGAGTGGAGAACGAGATCGACAGGTGAGTGGATTGAAGACCCTCATTCTAAATTAGTTGTAACAACTTGGTTACAATGGGTAAATGTGGTTTTACTGTTATATGATGTTTAGATTACATATTGCCATGATGATTATGGATTATGTGAATTCTTTCAGAGGTAAACAGGGATTGGGTTTGGGAGCTATTACTTGGACAACATTAGTGCTTTGTACATGCGTTCTTCACTGAAATGGTGTTGTAAGTATTAATAGTACCAAACTATCGGTTAGATCACTGACTTGGCCTTCAGTGGTTGTAAGTGTTACTTGGGGGCCACCGCGGCAGTAGGGTACCTCAAGGACCACCGATCCTCTTTGACGTTATTTGTTTATGATGCTTTGTTGTAAACATTTGTTAATCTGAGTTAGGTTGATAGTTAAAGGTCTATTCACTTAGCTTTGTGCTAATCCCCATCATCACTTCTTGTAAGTCTAGCTTTTGATTGTGGGTGCAAGAATATGGGTTTGAAGGAATGTTTGATGGCTCACTCTGAACTTTATAAACTTGCTAATGGTTTTGTATTTCTAAAAGTGTATGACACCTAAAACTTATGTTTGTATTAACTATGGTATTCTAGACTTTCATTACCATGTATAAGTGGATTACAACTTTTGGGTTTGTAATGTAATTATTATATACGCGCTTCCGGTTTATAAAAAAAATAGTCTTGGAAATTGTAGGGTGTTATAAAAATTTTACCCGGTAAATATATTCCCAAAAGCAATTAAGAACAAAGGATGTGAGTGAATCCTACATCACAGCCCGTTACATAGGCAAATAAGACTACATAACAAGGACACAACCACTACACACTATTTGACTCTACATAAATCAAATCCAAACCACATTTGACTCATAGACATCGATAACCAACATTTGACTCAGCAAAAAACATCAAAAGACAACCATACTCCTCATTTCTTTTTTCCACTCTTCCTATCATGAAGACTCATGTAATCAACCATTTCATTGTCTGCGGGATCAAAAATATCATCCTCATCCTCCTCATCATCCATATAGGGATTATCCACATCAGGATTGTAAGCATCCTTCCATTGAGTATACAAGCTAGGCTTATCAGTATTATCCCCTCCATATGCAACTTTCTTCCCACGATCATCCTTCTTTGATTCCAGCTGCTCACTAGAGGTAGCCGTAATATCCACTTTGTTTAAGGCCTCAAAAGCATTAGACGTTTTAGTCGTACTAACCTCCTTTGTCTGCTTTTTAGTAACAAACACATGTTTAGGAGGTGCTACAACCACTTTCTTTGGGTTACCGACCACAAGACCGAGAAATGGCTTTCTTGGAGCTTGAAAACCATCAGAATCTTTCTTATTCTTCCCATCAACCCCATTAGCAACCTTTTGCTTAGCCCCAACATTCGTGGCACCTTGTTTATCCACTACAATAGGAACACTCTTTGGACAATGCTCCCCATGATGCCCAAAAACCTTACAATTATTACATTGAGGAGGTTACATTCATACTCCACACGAACCATATGTAAAAGAAAAACCTATGCCTTCCACAAACAGAACAGAAATCACCAAATTTTCCTTAATATCCCGGTCAGCTCTAAGATCAATTAGAGCACGAGAAAAATCCAACCGACCCCATGAATTAGCACACATAGAGCTGGTATAAGAATCTAGCATTAGCGGAGTTCCCAATTTAGTGGCAATAGCACTCAAACCATCTTTAGTAAACGCAGCAATTGGAACCCCATGCAGCTTGACCCACACTGGAATGGAAACTAGATCCTCCTTCAACAAAGTAGCCGTAGAAATCATTTATAAAATTTACCAGGGTATACTCCCTTTACCCAAAAAAAAAGTAGCCGTAGAAGACCACTTCTTTAGAACAATTGGTACGTTTCAAATAAAGCACAAACCATTTTCCAAAACCGCATCCAAACCTATATCAGCATTAAACCGGAAGATAAAGAAACCCTTCGCATTCATCATCAATTTAGTAAGGCCATATTTCTTCCAAGCATTCAAGACATAATGCTCAATAACAGGAAAAGCAACTCGTTTACCAAGAATATATCCATATAAAGTGTTCTGAAAAATCGAATTTGCCTCCATAATCGAAGACATGGGAATATGAACATCAGTTGTATCATAAGCGGTTTTTCCACTTCAAGAATACGGAAATTAACCTTCTTAATACCTATATTAGCCTGTACCATGTTCGGAGATGTGGTATTGGGCTGTTTACTAACTTCATCACTTACCACACTAGCATATGAAGGTTTCTGTGGTGTATTATCACTAGAACTAGAATCCTGTTCATCTCCACGATAGGAAGACGGAACAGGAAGTCCGTCAGCTCCAACCAATTTTTTTTTGGGTAAAGGGTTTTACCCCAGTGAATTGTATTAATATAAATGTTATGTACAAAACAATGTGAATGAGTTCCACATCAACCTCGAAAAAACTAGAAATCAGCAGAAACAACTAGATGCATATGACAGGCCATATGCATAATACAAGATAACACTAGCTATAAACAGGAAACATAGCCAATACAAAGTAAATGAACAACTAATGAGCATATCTTCACTTCTAGCCATTGAGATTACATGAATGAGGAATTCTCCGAGCATGTAGCAATTGTGTCACTTGCGTTGAATTCTCAAATCTGAATGTAAGCAACTTAACGCAAATAGTAGTAACAATCACATCAGACACCTGTTTGACAGATCTTCTCCCTTTATCGAATAGCCGGTTATTCCCCTCTTGCCAGATAAAATATGAGATGGCCGCAATAAGCACACGACCAATAATACTCCTAGCCTTCCTAGAATGAGATATAGGTTAATTGTAAGCTATGATATCATCCCACCTATTAGAAATATGCTGCATGCCCGCCAGATGTTTAACTGTATACCAAACTTGTGAAGAGAATAAACATTCAAAGAAAAGATGGTTTTGAGAATCCGGTTGGGTCTTGCATAAAGGGCATCTAAGCAGGTTTAAGTTGGTAGATTCACCGACATCCCATTGCTTAAGAGTATCCTGAGTATTCAACTTCCGTCGCATAACTAACCATAGATGAAACGCATGTCTAGGAATACAGTGCGGGAACCAAACAATATTTGACCAAGCAACCTCATCTGATCTTTCCCGAATAGTTTCCCACACTATAGAAACTGAAAATTCCCTATCCACACCCATATAGTCAAGCCATAAAAACCTATCATGCTCATTCGGAATCAACATAGGACAGGTGACCATATTAAGAATAGGAAATCGATCATACCAATCTAAAGGCCATCTCCAAGTATCAGTAGCAATTACATCATTTAACTTATCAGTAACAGAAAAACCCGCACGAGTAATATGCCGTGGAGATTAATGGGTCATCAAAGGACTAATCGGACACATATTATCAAAGTTTCTCTCAATTTTGTGTTAACAATTGAGTTAAATTTATCCTCCACGCGGTATTCTTGTGAATCAACATGTGTTGGAAAATCCTAACCGTGGTATTCTTTGTGAATCAACGATTGTTGGAAGAGATTATTTTTGGGTATTATTAGAATCAACAAGTTTAATTTGTGATATCTTACTTTCATCCTACATCAGTTGGTATCAGAGCTGGATTTCCTATTCAAAATGGCAGTTTACGATGTCTTTGAGGAGTTAGAGAAACCTGATGAAGATGAGATTTTGTTTATAAACAAAATTCTCGATGGTAATTTTGAATTTTCTAGTAATGAAAAAATGGGACTTGTATTCCATACAAGTTGCATTGGCAAAAATGACAATTTTGATGTCATTAACAATGAAGTAACATGTGAAAATGTTATTTTATTGAATATGGTTGATAAGTTATCATTTGAAGAAGGAGACTACACACATCGTCATAATCAATCTTTACTTGGCAAAGAAAAAGATTTTAATGGTGCCACGAAGAATGGATTAGTTAAGATAAAAAAGTAATCTTTGTTATTCTAAATAACTAATTCCAATTTTCCTATGGAATATTTTGTAGGACCCCTGTAGTCGGACCTAATTGAACCCTAATATCCAATCAATGTGCAGAATCCAAAGATTGAATATATAAACATTTAATGAATCAAACAACACAAACGGAAAGTATATTAATACTCAATTGAATACCGATCAGATTATATTGAATAGCTCATGTACAATATGCTCTCACAATACCTATATTTGTCAACCCTCACAACTGAGCCGAACTCGACTATTTATACTCAAAACCTAATCTGATCTATGTGACACAAGCTGTGTCGCCAAGCCGACTCATGCGATACAAATTGTGTCGCCAAGTTGACTATTGCGACACAAAGTCCTTGTGTCGCCAAAACATAAAATGTAATTAATACTAACTTTATAACTAACGTAATTACATATCAAACGCATTACAGACTTAGACCAACTGACAAACACACTAAGATGCACCAACAAACTCCCCCGTGTCTTCAGCTTGGTCTTCAAAAAATATCTTCAATTAAACCCAGCCTTCAGGAAACCTGCCTCCAACATGAATCCCATGCGTAACACACACAGTCACAACTTTCTGGAATTGTCTGGCAAGAATCGAATTCACAACATTTCTTACGTTGAAGCGAATTGGATTATCAAACAATTTCCGCAAGTCTTTCTGTGACATATTAATCAAGCTGATAGGATCAAAAACTTTGAATTAAGCTTTCTTCAAACCATATAGCGAAGTCTTCTCTGGATGCTCAGATTCTGGAACATATATAAACACAGCTTCCCCCGTATGTGGATCAAGTTCCCAATGATGAAATCTTATAAATAAGTTAAAGGGAACTGTCTCAAGCGGAATCTCAGTCAAACAATCAGCTGGCGGATAATGTACTTTGCAGATTGGCTGCCTTGTTACTGGATCAAGTCTCTTCTTAAATATAAATCTCGTATTTGATAAAGTTATATATTTTGCTCTTCACTTCACGACGCAAAACCGTCTGTACAAAATCAGCTCTTGAATCTCTGGTTGGATTTATCAATTCCAGTTGAGCTAGACGATTTATTTCTCCCTTCGGCAATGTACTCAGCTTCTTGAATGATCTTTTAAAATACTGAATACCATCGCTTCTCTTAATCATGAAAGTACCTTTGTAGGTTTTCCAGCTTTTGATAATTCTTGTGTAATTCCCACTAACTTTATATGTTTTGCAAGTAACAGGAATAGGTTCACCAGGAATAAAACTTATCACAGGTCGTTCAGAAGTTGATGTAGAAGCAGTATCAGAAGTCGGTGTAGTTTCTGGAACAGTTTATGAAGTTCCAGCTGGCTCTGCTTCATCTTCCGAAGAATCGGTCTCGATTGTCGGAGCATCATCATAGAATTCATCAGAATGCATCTCCTCTTCCTCAATCTCAACATCATCATTGATCTCAAATTCAGGTTCAGATGCCTGACTTTCCTCATTAACCATTCGCTGAATAAAAGATAGATTAGGATTTGAATAATCTACAGCTAGCGGTCTTGGTTGACTTGGTATATCATCGACCGAGAAATGATCCAAAGGAAGAGATTCATTATCATCAGAAATGTTTATATTATCATTTACATTATCAGTCTGTATTCCGGCTGAAGCCCTAGATGTTGTTTCTATGGCACGCAGGCCTGACTCCCCCGAAACAGCAACTAGGGATTCTAATTCTAAAATGCTAGAATTCAAAGTGGGAACTAAAGATGCCTTTTCTTCTAATGCTTTAATCTGCACAGCTTGAACCTCCAAAACCGATGCTTGAGACTGAATCAATTGAGCTTGATTGTCCATGGTCTGCTGCATCGCATCCATCCTTTTCAAAAGCTCTTGGATGACTGAAGGCAGAGGTTGAATTGGAACCTCAACACGGGGAATGTCGACCCGTGGCCTCGAAGATGAAGTAGAAGTATGATGAATAGACTGAGGTGGAACCCAATCTTCATCAGTGAGATCATCCCTGCGTGGTCGTTTGCCACGATCAGGGCGCACTGATGTCATACCTTGACGAATACGATGCTAAATTCATTTGAACCGACGTGGTTCAAACCGTTGTTATTCCTCAACTCATATTCCGAAGGGACAACCCTCGGAGAAGTCTCAGGAGTAGAACCTCCATCCGAATCTTCAGCAACTGGATCCTCAAGATTAAGCTGACCAGCCTATTCTCCAGCATGAAAATTGTCAATTTCCGGTAACAGGTCATCAACCTGTATATGTGCCTCATGGAGGTGTAATTCCTCCTCCTGAGGTTGCTGCCCAGGTGTAGCCTAAACATCCATAAAACAGAAAATTGCTGCCCAGGTTGCTGCCCAGGTGTAGCCAAAACATCCATTAAGCGGCACAACATAAGCTTCATCAACTATGTGCCCAAATAACGGAAAATTGTTGTTCGCGTTCGCACCTGCCGCACAAACCCGTCCAGAGTCGGACGTTCATGGGAGTGGGACGTAGGCGTTTGCGAGCATTTTATGGAAGGTCGGGAAGCTGATTGTCTAAGAAAAGCTGTATGAAGCGTGGATATAGATTCCAACGCTTGTCCCCGGCATTAACGTTGTCGACCATCGCGCTGAAGATATACCCAGAAAAATTGAAGGGCTTATTGTAGACCAACGCTAGCATAGCAGAGGCCGTAGAATGACTGATACCGTCAACACCAGTCTTACGAGGAGAAAGGCAAACGATAAGCACATGCATCAAATATCTCCAAACCTTAGGCAGATTCGCCTTTCGGTATTGATCATTTGGCATGCCTGGATAACCGATGCGTGTCATAGCCCCAGCAATAAACTCATTTCCAAACAGGGTGGGCATGTCCGGAGTATCACCAAACTAGAAGAATTCCCGAATAACCTTTTCTGAGATAATGAGTTGACGATCACCCAAAGTGTAGATAATCCTGCAAAATGGCAACTCAGAGTTGATCACCGCATTTTCTCAAAATTGACACACCTGATCCTTGTAAATGTTGGTGGTTGCGGTGATAGCAGTATAGATACGAGACCAGCATAGAAATGCCATTTTCCCAAAATTGGCCTGTACAGAGCAGCCGTCTCCTTCGAGTCATCCAAAAATGCCACAATATTGTGACGTGGTTCCCAAAGAATATCACCATCTGCCATTGTTGTACAAAGTATAATAATAAAACTCGAAAACAGTTAGCGTAAGCAGATTCAATCGAAACAAATAAATCAATTTAATATCCTGTTATATGCGACATAGAGAATTGTGTCGCAGGAATCCTGCGACATAATTGACTTGTGTCGCTTACAGAACAAAATTGATTTTCAAAAAGTAAGCGACATAAGGAATGGTGTCACTAAGCACTAATGCGACGGAAAGAGTTGTGTCGCTTTTTGTAATTAAATCGAATTTAATCGAATTTATGCGACATAAACAATTTGTGTCACAAAGATGATGCAACATAAATGTGGTGTCGCACAACAGAGTGCAAAATTACATATATAGCTAGTAAAGAAAGCAAATTTGCACAAATTAAGTGTTTAATTGATAATAACATAGATAAATACATTGTTATGATTACAAAATATCACATTCTAAACCCTAAACCTTAAACCTAGATAGTATCCTCGGATACTTTTTAATACATAAAGGCCAAAATTCAAGACAAGGACAGGCAAAGATCCAGGATAATGAGGGGATCCCACCAGACCATCAAAAATGAAAGGTAGTCGATCAAGCAAGAATGCTATCACGACGCCTGAATCCACATAAGCTTCCACGACTGAAAGGTGATCCTCAAAGTCGCGGAAGTGCAAGACATGATAGTCTTTGGGCAGAAGCAGTGAACACAGGATAGTGAAACACCATTGTCCTGAACGAAATCACCTGCCATGGCTATACAACAATTGGACGGAAGTAAGGAATAGGCCAAAAGACATAAGCTACATAAGTTATGCCGCATTAGTATTAGCGACATAATAGTTGTGTCGAAAATGTCAGCGACATAAATTATTGTGTCGCAAATTTCAGCCACATAAATTATTGTGTCGCAAATGTCAGCGACATAAATTGGAATTCAGAAACTCTGCATCATAAAAGCTTATGTCGCAGGTTATGTCGCATTGACGAACAGCAAGCCCCAACCCAAAAACCCTAAAAACTAATTTGGGGTTTTTGAAAACGAGACATACCCTAGGGTACGCCATCAAACCAGGAGCACGAAAACATAGACATTAACATCTAAAAGTGAATTATGCGTGTCTAATTAACCCAAACCCGAAAGCCCTAAAAACCCGTAACTAAAATCCACGATTAAAGCTTAAATATACGGTAACATAGGGTGAAATTAGTACCTATCGATCGAGTAGAAGTAGCTGAACAAGAAGCAAATGATCGATTGCCAAGAAAAACACCAGACGGTCAAAATCAAAAGACGAATTTAACCGCAGCTTTTGTGTCGCAAGAATGATTTTTATGTCGCAGGTTTTTGATTTTGTCTCGCTAAAGGTGTTAATAGAGAAAGCGACTGGGGTGGGGTATTTATACCTCAGCCCCACCTAGCGACATAATTAAGCGACATAAAAGGCAACATTAGTTATGTCGCAGGACAATAGTTATTTCGCAGAACCCATAAAACTTGATTTTTAATTTCAAGTTTCGTAACCCGATGCAAGAGTAACTAATGGACTTGTAAAAATAAATATACAAAATTGAAGGTAAAATTAACTAAAATAACTTAACTACTAAACCTAAAATGAAACTTAAATTGATTTTCTTTTTGGTGACATAGTTATTTAGTCTGTTAAGGGATCATATTAGGATAACATGCAATTATTAGGAAATAGTAAGTGTTATCTCGATTATCAGTATTTTTGTCCTCTTTAAATTTACTTTGCATATTTAGAACACCTTTGATAAATATTATTTCAAGACGATTACTGGTATTGTTTGACCACCTAAACATGTTACATCTGCATCTATGAGCGAACCTTTTATTGTTAGTATGAATATTTATCTGTGGTCCCCACCGTAGACATATCCCTATAATTTAGGCAAGAACATAACTTCCAAGATAGATAGAATAGATGAAAATCATTTTTAAGAATCAAGTCAGCGGTGACTGGTTTGTACAAACATACAACAAAGCGACATAGCTTGATTCAGGTTTAAGCAAAACGAGACTTGGTCAAACCATATTGTCGACCTTGTTAGGTATCTTATGATTTAAGACTTTTTCAAGTTCATTGACTTGCGTTTGCTTAACTTTTAAGTATATACAACTTGAGACCAGATCTGTACTTACGTACAACAGAGGAAACAAGAAGTATATACCCCCAAATGATTTCATATTACAAACTAAAATAGAAGTATGCCAAGCTGTATTAAGGAATTAAGACACTTAGTCATACATCACAGGGTGTTGACCACATGATAATAGACATGTATTAGAATTGCTTTTTAATTGCTCAAAGACCGGTGTATCATGCCTACCAGTACATCATATGATGAAGCTAATATTTATGAATGTTGTGGTAAGTATGCTAGATAAACCTACTGATACATCAAGGATAAACCTTAAAATTTTCATTTTGTGCATGCACCATAATGTACTATCATTTCCCTAGTTGTTTACAGACACAACTAAATGTCTTTTTTTGCAACTGTGCATTTCCAAAATTTACTTCTGAAGTTGAAAGAAGCACAAACCACTCATGTTGACTAGTTCATCAAATCGGGCACGAGAAAAGGCCTTTTGTGAATAAGTCAGCATTCTGCTTAAGGGTATCTATGTGGACAAGGTCTATTAAGTGTTTCTCATAGCAGTCCCGTATGAAGTGAAACCTAAGTTCTATGTGTTTAGTCCTAGAGTGCTATACAGGATTACGTGTAATAGAAATAGTAGCAGTATTATCAATATGTATTGGAGTCATAGTAAGAAGTAACCCGTAATCACGTAATTGATGTTGAATCCACAGAACTTGGGAACAACATCTAGCCGCAACAACATACTCATCCTCCGTAGTGGAAGTAGCCACTATAGTCTGCTTTTTGCACTGCCACGAGACCAAACGCGATCCAAGAAACCGGCATCCACCCGTTGTTGACTTCTTATCTATGCTACAACCGCCATGATCAGAATCCAAGTAAGAAGTGAGTGCAAACGATTTCTCATTGGAGTACCATAGACCAATAGTTGGCCTATGTTTAAGGTATCCAAAAATGCGCTTTACTGCTTTCATATGAGAAACCTTTGGCCTTGCTTGATATCTGGAGCAGATAGACATAGCAAATACGATGTCCGTCCTGGAAGCAGTCAGATACATGAGAGAACCAATCATTGAGCGATAGTCCTTTTTTTTACAATCCTCTTCATCAGTGTCCGGCCCGAGATTATGATTAATTTCAATGGGGGTGCCATAGGTCTTACAGTTAAGAAAGTCATACCTAGTTAACATATCAGTGACATATTTGGACTGATGAATATAAATTCCTTTGGCAGACTGCTCAACTTGTATACCCACAAAGAACGTGAGTTCCCCCATTGCACTCATCTCAAATTCAGACTTCATGAGATGTTCGAAGTCTTTACACATGGAATCTTTTGTAGAACCAAAAATGATGTCGTCGACATACACCTGTACCAGCAACAAGTCGTCTCCATCTCTTTTTGTGAATAGAGTTCTATCAATACTACCTCTTTCAAATCCATTCTTAATAAGATGAGTGGCAAGCCTCTCATACCACAGTCGTGGCGCCTGATGCAAACCATATAATGCGTTATTGAGTTTACAGACATATTCTGGATGCAAAGGATCTTCAAAACCAGGAGGCTGCTTCACATAAACATCGGTATCAACCTGTCCATACAGAAAAGCGCTCTTCACATCAAGCTGATAAACAATAAATTCCTTAAAGGATGCGAAGTCCAAGACGATACGAATCGACTCCAATCTTGCAACAGGAGCAAAAACCTCATCATAGTCCAAAACCCTCTACTTGATGAAAACCTTGAACTACTAGCCTTGCTTTGTTTCTAATAACTACTCCTCGATCATCTTTCTTGATATGATAAACCCATCTAGTGCCGGTAGGATGTGCACCCTTAGGTAATGGCACCAATTCCCAAACATGCAGCTTTTTGAATTGCTGCAACTTCTCTTGCATTGCTTCAACCCAGTGTGGATCTTTCAAAGCATCTTCTATCCGTTTAGGCTCCACCTGAGATAGAAAGCACGATTTAACCTTGGCGGCAAGACATGCAAGAGAAACAGACTCAGTAGAGTCAGAAGGGGATGCAGGATATTCGTCAACAATAACTTGACTTCTTGTTTGAATCCCCTTATCTAAATGACCGATAATGTTCTCCACTGGATGGTCCTTATTGATACGAGAACTTGGAATCTCGTCAGGCACAATGATAGAGTCCAAGTTTGTGAAATCAGCTTCCTGTACCAAATTAAACTCCCCCGTATTCTCAAGTGGTTCATCTTCATCATCGGACAGCTCAGGAACATCAGTATATGTTTCTGGATTTCTTGTTGATGATTCAGGAACATCAGCATTGGGTTGAGAAGGAGGTGAAGTAGCAGAGGCAGTCGGTGTCTTTGATGTTGATGGCTGTGAAGTATTGGAAGATAAATCAAGGCCATGGAGCAGTGTGACCACCTGATCAACTTCATCATCTTCATTAGGAAGATTAAATGAGTTCAAGATTGCCTCATAATTAAACAGATGTGCTGGTCCCTAACCTTCCAGATTTTCAGAATATCGAAAGCACGTGAGTTCAAAGTGTTCTTCCATGCGCTTAGTTGCCAAGTTGTACACGCATTTATTTGGAGAGTTATTTGGAAAACCCAAAAATAAACCTTCACTAGACTTTGCTCCAAATTTAGCAACTCTCTCTTTTGTGTACATAATGGTGCAGGGACAGCCAAACGGTTCAAGAAACTGTAGCGAAGGCATCCGATTATTAAGCAATACATAAGACGTTTTATTGTGCTTTTTAACCACAGAAACACGATTAAGAATGTAACAAGCAGTATTCACTGCTTCAGCCCAGAAAGAGATAGGCAGCTTGGTGTCTGCCAACATTGTTCGTACAGCTTCAATGAGTGTCATGTTTATACATTCAACAACTCCATTCTATTGAGGAGTTTGTGCAGCACTGAATTGATGATCAATGCCTTTTCTTAGACAGTACAACTCAATTTTTGAATTCTTAAACTCAGTCCCATTATCCGATCGTAGTTTCTTGATTGACAAATTGCACAGGTTCTCAAGCTTATCAAACAAGTAAGTGAGAATTTCAGGAACTTCATCCTTAGTAGATAAGAAATACACCCACGAAAAGCGAGAGTAGTCATCAGTTACTACCAAGCAGTATTTAGAACCTCACATACTCTTCTTACTTACTGGTCCAAAAAGATCCATATGCAATAGCTCCAATGGACTTGAAACAGATTTCACCACTTTTGACTTATGGGATTTCTTGTGTTGTTTCCCTTTTTGACAGGAAACACAATGATCATTAATTCCAAAGGATTGCTTCGGAACTCCACGCACAATATCATGCTTGACCAAATAATTCATCTTCCTGAAGTGCAAGTGACCCATACGTCTATGCCAAAGTAGTGATTCTTTTTCAGGAGTCTAGAAAGTAGACACGTATGTTGAGTTGTTTCAACAGTCTTCATATCCAGAATATACGTGCCTTTTTGCCGAGGTGCCCTCAGTAGCACCCAATCCTCAGGAATAACATATCCTGGTTTCAAAATACAACACTCAATTTTGGTAAATGCCGTAGTGTACTCTTTGTCGCACACTTGTGACACACTGAGCAGATTGTGTGTAAGTTGTTCCACAAAGTTAACTTTCTCAAAACTCACTTGCCCATTAGTGAGTGTACCCTGTCCGGTTATAACTCCTCCTTTATCACTGGAAAATGCAACGTATCCCCCATTATATTCTTTAACTTCGGATAGCAGAGATAAGTTGTCTGTCATATGTCGCGAGCAACCACTATCGATATTCCATCTACTATTTTGAACAGCTTCAGATTGCTGCGACATCATAAACAAATAGATCAATTAGTAAGGGAGACCTAAGCCTTAACAGACTTGGGTAACCCAGTAGCATCATCCACAATGATTACATCAGTCAGAATTTTATTTTTAAGCAAATCGAAATCATTGCCTGATGTATCATTGTCAGATGAAGAGTCAGAACATGACTCCTTGATCTTCCAAACCTTTTGAGGTTTGGATGGTTGCTTGTTAAAAATATTGAGCTTATCATGTTTAACTTTGTTTGGCTCAATACTGTTATTTTCAGAAGTAGTTGGTGGAACTGCAGAACCTCTCATAGATTTTTTTGAAAATTTTTGAGAGTGGGAGGTTCGTGTATCTCCCCTTCGACCATACTTCTTAGCAAGCAATGGGCACTTACTAATCAAATGACCTTGTTTCTTGCAGTAGAAACAAGATCGTTGCTCAACACTGTCATGAGATTGAGGTATGAACCTTTGAGCTCGGCCAAAAGATAGATGTGCTGAACATGTACACTGATGTGTACAAGCAGAAGTTGAACCTTGTGAATTATTTTTAGAAGATTTTTTAATTGATTTGTAATTATCTGGTTGAAAAATCTTCTTTGTAGGTTCAGCCTTGGCTATACCTTTCATATTATAAATCTCATCATAACCTTCACTGGTGAAGATGTGATAGTCGTTGGTTACATTCTTCTTTTTCAAATAATTATATTCTTCATCAGTTATATCCTCAATCTCAATTTCCTTCTTCAAACTGACCGGAGGAATTGGCTTATCACTAAGTTTCTCAGACTTGGAAACTTCAATAGGCTTAATAGGCTCAACCTTAGTTTCCTATTTCTTAACGGATTCATTAGTCATGGGCTTAAAAGGCTCAGCCCTGACATCAAGCTTCTTAATGGAGTCAACCTTATGAGCCTTCAATTTTTCAGGCTCACTAGTCGATGCCTTAACTAGCTCAGGCATACTAGTCACAGGTTTTTGAGACTCATCTTTAACATTTTTGGTCGTATCTTCCTGATGATACTCTGTTGGTGGTAGGACCTTATGAAAACCGAGTCCTACTTTCCCAACCTCAGGCCTACTTATCCTAATTCTAACAAGTCTAACAGGTTTTATATCTACTTGAGGAACAGTAGGCATAAAATCTTTGATGATTTCCTGTTCACGCATAGGTAGATAATCTTTTGGAGGTGGGACATAGTGATAACCAAGTCCTGCCTTAATTTTAGTATATGTCCGTTGTTTCTAAAGAATTTCCTCAAAGACAAGAGAGGAAGTTGAAAAGTTTGATAGTTTCCTATTTAAAGTAAGAACTTCAGCCTGTGAGTCAACAAGTTCCTTTTTAACGAAAGTTAGCATATCTACGTAACTTCCTATTTCATCTTGTTGTTCAAAATTTTTGGCTTTAAGTTCTTTCTTTTCATCAAAAATAGCCTTTAATTTATTTTCAGACGCCTTATTACTTTCTTTTAACATTTCATTATTTTCTGTTAATTGCACGATAGTAGCATTAAGGCGTTCGTTGTCCTCTCTACACCTGTTAAACTGGTTAGTAAGTTTAATGCATGAAACACAAGATAAAGGTTCATCATCTACCTCATGAACCTCAACCATTAGAGCTGACACCATAGCTTTCTCTTCAGCCTTAGTTGGAGAAGGTTTGGTAAGACCCGAAGGTGGAGTCTTATGCTTTTCACATTCACGAGCAAAGTGTCCATAATTCTGACACTTATAACATCTCACCTTGCCTTTATTAAAACCCAAGCCTTTTTCACCTGGATTATTCACGGAAGTTCTCCCAATTTTCTGCAAGAAGTTCTTTACCCTTCTTGTCAGCATTGCCATGTTCCATTTCAGGTCCAGCCTCTCCAATTCCTCTTGATCAATTTGACCAAAGTCTTCATCAGAAAAATCACCAGCAGAGGCTAGAAATGCTGAAAAAGTGGAAGAATAATCTTCACCAGAAGACATGCCTGAACTTTGAAAATAGGTACCGCCTGATGGAATACTTGTAGTTTCATTTCCACTAGCGTTGCTAGCGACGAATGCGGTACCTGTAGACTTGCTTGATGATACTAGAACATCTACACCATAGAGCTTTAGATTTTGGAGATGGGAAGTGGCCTTGGTCTCCTTTCTTTGCATCTCAAGAAGCTCTGCCTCAATGTGACCTATAAGATCTTAGAGCTCTATATCCATGATATCCTCATCTCTTTCCATTAAAAGGACCCGAGTATGCCACTTCGTGGGAAGTGAATCAAGAAGTTTCTTATTCACATCTGTCCGTTCCAGAGTCACACCTCCTTCCAATAATTCAGTGACCAATTGGGAATATTTGCTACACAGATCTTCCAATGATTCATCTTGAAGCATATCGAAGACTTCATACTGCTTCTTGATCAAATCAATTTTTTTCTTCTTATATTGATCACTACCACCACACTTCTTTTCAAAAGCTTTCCAGAGATCATAAGCAATCTTATATTTCCTCAATTGTCTCATGATAGGTTGAGGCAATGCCATAGTGATTGCAATATGAGTTTTTCTTTCCATGTCAAATGCCTTACGTTCCTCAGGAGTCATTGATTTAATTGACTTTTCAGGAACTGGGCTATTGTAGACTCGAGTTTTAAGGGTACGTTCATATCTTTCCTCTGAATAAATCATCATTTCCGGATCATTGAGTCCAACATATGATTCAAAGAGATTACGCCAATCAGAATAACTAATTCCAGACATATACATAGGAGGCTTATTTCCTGAACCAACCTCATTATTCTGTTTCAACATTGCTCCAACTGATTGAATAGAATGTGCTGAAGATGATGCCATTTTAAAGTGCCTGCAAAACAATCAAAGACACAAAGAACAAACTGTTATGTTACACAAGTGAAAAATCGCAGAAAGATTAAGCGACAGAAAGATTATGTCGCAGAAGAAGCTAAGTTCCAAAGTGTCTAGCGACACAAAAAGTTGTGTCGCAAAATGATAGCGACTAAAGAATCCGTGTCTTATGTCGCAAGCTTGAGTCGCAAGCTTGTGTCGCCTAAGTGAAGGCTTATGTTGCAAACCAGAATAAGCTTGAGTCGCAAGCTTATGTCGCCTAATTAAAGGCTTATGTCACAAACCAGAATAGGCTTTAGTCGCAAGCTTATGTCGCCTAATTAAAGGCTTATGTCGCAGTAACCCTAGTCGCGACACAAAATTTATGTCGCAAGCTTGTGTCGCAGAAACGGCTGAGCAGCGGCCAAAAACCCTAAAATCGAGAATTTTCGCTAACCTAATGTAAATTCATGAATGGAGGACGAATAATAAACCCAAAATCTTCCAGAAGACTCAAATACCAAATTTGAAGCACCTTTTGTTGAAGATTTTGTAACACCCCCAAATTTACTGTTTAGCGGAAGCATACATTGGGTGTTACTAATCAAATATCACAAGCACAAAGTTATAATGAACGACCACTATATGCGTCGTTTTACATTTGTATTAATAAAAAGCAAAGTTTACATCAAAAATAGAGTTACATTAGCTCGGTGGAAATTGAGAGATTTAAGTACATAATTAATCTATACAAAATATGATAATGCAGCTAAATCTCTGATTGTTTGCATGCTGACTCGAGCTAATTGATCTTGATTGTGCAATCCAACCTACTGCTGGTCACCTGTGATACATGCTAAAATGGGTCAGCGAAACGCTGGTGAGCTCACAGGTTTGTATGTCAACACATAATTGTATGAACCGCAAGATTTATAATTGAATTTATAAAGCAATTAAGCAAAATAAATGTTATACAGCCATGAGCACATAGTCTGAGCTTAACTTGAGTGTTAGGTCCAATTATGGAAACCCAACTTGAATGCCTCCTACGAGTGCCTAATCCACACTCGTCTTCCCAAATGCTAATACGTCCGTTTGACCAGTTAGTGCGTGCTAACCCGGACGAGGATTGTCAATCCTATATGATATCATATACTAACATTCACGCTACTACGTATTATCAGACTATGCTATGGAGGGCTTTAAATTGATTAGTTGAAGTAACTCATGTAGTATTTGATTTTGATTTGTACTTGCGGTCAACTTGTAAAACAAAACGAGCAATAATATCACACCCCTGATTGAAAAATAGTAAAATAGGGGCCATGAGACTCACCTGAGCCTGAGAAGTTTATCTAAATAAACTTTGATTGATTAGCCGAGTATTGATGTCCGAAGACTTGTAACCTGAGGGTGTCCACGACACGCGATGGTTATAAACGGGAGTCGGTATCTCAAAGGACTACCTTTGTAGTTGTACACAACTATATATGTCCAAATTACTATGATTTGGTTAATTATTTGGTTTGTGTTTTGAAAACGTGTACGGCCCGTTGGTGACAGATTTATAATAATAGCCTTAACTATTATTATTATACTTTGATTTATCCAGTTTTGCGTATTAATCGTATCGTATTTGGTTTGGTTATTGAAAAGTGATTTTTAAACACTTAGAAAGTTTTTGGCTTCTGTTTTTGGGTTTCTGCGACACTAAATGCGACATAACCCTTGTGTTTCGTAACACAAGGCTTGTGTTCTGCAACACAAGGCTTGTGTCTCATGTCTGCGACACAATATGCGACACAATGCTTGTGTTCCGCAACACAAGGCTTGTGTCTTATGATATGCAACTTAATGCGACACTAAATGCGACACAATGCTTGTGTCTTATGTATTGCGACACTAAATGCGACACAATGCTTGTGTCTTATGTTTTGCGACACTAAATGAGACACAATGCTTGTGTCTTATGTTTTGCGACACTAAATGCGACACAATGCTTGTGTCTTATGTTTTGCGACACTAAATGCGACACAATGCTTGTGGCTTATGTTTTGCGACACTAAATGCGACACAATGCTTGTGTCTTATGTTTTGCGACACTAAATGCGACACAGTGCTTGTGTTCCGCAACACAAGGCTTGTGTTCCGCAACACAAGGCTTGTGTCGCAAAGATGAACATCAGCCCAGAACCCAGCGGCTGTCGCGATTTTTCAACCCAAATCTAACTCATTTTTAGGCTGCAAAATCGTGTTTTCCTCATACATTTGGACAATACTAAGTTGTGTAGACATTATAACACCGAAATAATACACCCAAATGAGTAGATCTAAATATTTAGAGAATTTCTTACAATTACAAATCAAGACAAACGAGGAAGAAAACGAGGGTGGTGCCTTTGTTAATCTTGTTCCTCTCTTGATGGTGATTCCGAAAATGTAACTTTTGTTGTCGGTTAGGCTAGATCCGAAAATTTGGTGGTGATGGGTTTGAGAGTGTTTTTGTGGTGTGTGTGTGTTTTTGTTGAAATGGAAATGAAAGAAAGAGGGAAAGAGGTGGGGTGTAGGTGAAAGCCACACCTTTTTCAGTCCCTATAATCGTGCTCCGTGCGGTGTTCGGTTTCCCGTTCGTTTAAACGTTAAATGTTTATTTTAAACGTTTAAATATACGTTTTAAAATACGAATAATTACCCAATATTTTTGTTAAAGTATTTTACCAAATACTTAATGGTTGCGTTATAAAATATAACTTTAACTTGTTTCGATTTGTTTGCGCATTTAATAATCTAATCGTGTAGTCCTTGTTTGTACGATGCGAATTTGAATTGAAATATTATCTAAATAATATTTTGAATATAATTGCGTTATTAAATAATATTATATTTTTTTAATAAAATTTTCACCAACGTCCGTATTAATTGAATCGAATTGCATTCGATTTGAAACTCGTACGATTTAATCAAATCGCATACTTGTATATATATTCATCAATATATATGTTGATATATTAATTAGTCTAACACAGAACTAATTACATGTATTAAAACTTGATTAGGCACTAACTACTAGTCCTAATTTGACGGGTGTCATAGATTTTAACCAAAAACAAGTTTTTTTTTCCGAGAAACGTATCAAAGTGGATTCAATAACGCCAATTCCTTAGATTTAGGCTCTGATACCACTTGTAGGACCCCTGTAGTCGGACCTAACTGAACCCTAATATCGAATCAATGTACGGAATCCAAAGATTGAATATATAAACATTTTGTAAGTCCGTATGTATTAGGATCGATAACGAGGTTATCTATAGGTATTAAGGTGCGGAATCCCTTAATACTATGTTTACGGATTGTAAACGGTTTGTTTCATAAGTATTAGTGAAATCAATAATCTAATATGTCTCGTATTGATTATAACAATTGTTTGTGACAACCGGCAAAAATTTATGATTCAACTCCGCTCAGGTAATAAACTTAGAGAATTTTTTTTTTAGTTAAACTATAATTTTAGTGAATTAACGCCTATAATTAAATAACATTGAATTTAGGCGCCTTATCGTTACAACCTGACACTAAACAAGCGTTTATCCGTGGATGCATATAATGTGACAAAGTGCTTACGTTTATGTTTATTAATTCATTTAGTAAACCCTAATATATATATATATATGTGTGAAACAATAATATAGTGATAAGTACACTTACTTGCATGAAAGTAACAAACCACCACCTTTGCATGAAATACAACATAATAATTAAATAAATACTTATAATTGAATTATTTAAAAATACTTAATTAAATTATAAATAAAAATCTGATTTTTAATTATAAATTAATTAAATAAAACTAATTTAATTAATTAAAACAATTAATCACCAATTAATTACCTCCATTCTCCACCAATCACAACCAAGAACATTCCCCTCCCCCCCCCCCCCCCCATGGTCGACCACCCCTTCCCCTCCCCCCCCCCTCCCCCCATCACTTCTTCTATTTAAGGAGCTTACATCCACCCTTTTCTCACTTTTCACACACACACATCCATTTCTCTCTTCCTCACACCATTTTCCTTCCATTTTCTCTCCAAAAATCTGCCATAAACAACCACCCTAAACCACCACAAATCACCACTCAAACAACCCTTTAATCCACCCAAAACAACCTACTTTCATCACCCTTTGTGTTGGTAAGATGATACACGAATTTCTCTACTCTATGCTTTCATTTTTCACACTAATCATCACCCATGGATGAATAATACAAGACTTATAATAATATATCTATATCTATGTATATACATCTTATATCTTACTATATACATATGTAAGATTTTATATAAGTCTATGCCTACAAATCTACATATGTATATATGCACTTTATATTTCATTTTTTTTGTTATTATCTTATGTATGGCTATGCCTACAATCATATATGTATACATGCAATTCGTATTTCATTTGTTTATAAACTTATGTATTGCAAGGCCTACATGCATCTCTTTTACTCATCTTCATCTTCTTTTTCTTTTAATATGAAATATTGAAAAGTATGGCTAAGCCTACAAAATAACTTGATGTTTGTAGATTTTCACTTGCACATGTTCATGTGTTAAAAAGAGGTGATAATCCATGATCAAACCTATGTCAAGTCTTAAAAGATGTAAAATATAGCTATACATATCTATAAATCTTTCAAAGATCTCATGCATGTAAATGTAATCAAAATCTATGGAAAAATGATGGCGAAGGCATGTGGGAAAAAGGACTAAAACAATGATTTGGTACCTAGGAGTTAGGATAGTAGTCTATGACTCAAAATCCTAACCCATACACACTACATGCAATCTGTCCAGATTTCTATATCTCACTTTGTGAGGTCATAAATCCGTGCATACTTAACAAAATACCACCATTTTACTATTAAAATTACTTTTATGTATTAGCTTTCAGACCCAAGTGGTCTCACTCAAAAATATGGAGTATTCGATCTCCAAACAGCCCATACGAAACTATTGCGCATGTTGTGGCAGATTCGTATACCTCACTCTACAAGAGCATAACTCCATGAATACTTAAATAAAGACTACCATTTTGTTACTGATTTTCAATGTTATCAAGCTCATCTACAAGATTATGTTCAAATACAAGTTTAAAATACGTTTCTATAAATTTATACACAAGAACACACAATCTGTCTAGAAAAACACAGGTTACTAAAATGTTCATAACTTGAGTTCTAGGAGGATTTAGAAGATGCATTTTTTTTTAAATTTGCGTATTGAAAAGATCTACAACTTTCATGTTTTAAACTCTTTCCAGAAATGCACACATTTTTCTCTACAAGCCGATTTAAGGGTCTGGTCTGAAAGTTTCTGGAAATAAGTTGGACTTTTACTAAGAATTACTTAAAAGGGTGTAAATGCACCCGTCAATGGTTGAATAAAATGTGACACTTAAACTAAAACTATGGGTGATGAAACTTTACAAAAATTAAAATTAATATATATATACCATATGACTAAACTTAAACATTTTATGTGATCTAGGACGCATAAACCCCACCGAGACCCAAACAAGTACTTGCAACTTTCCGCTCTCTCACTAAGGTGAGTCTCATGGCCCCTACTTCTTTTTAAAGGCTTTGACATGTTTTTGGGGTGAGAATACATGTTCTTTTCTTTGTGGACACAAACTAAACTGTTACGTATTGCATGAGTTGACACTATCCATTATGTAGGCCTTTATCATGAATTGTTAGTTAAGGACTTAAACGTGAATGTCATGAATAGATCTATTTGGGTTGACGCCCCCATCCGGGTTGGTAGCGCCAACATGACTATAAGTCAAACGGGTGCATTGTCATTTGAGAACTACTAGTGTTTGGATAGGACACTTGCGAGGCACTAAATGTTATGGTTTCAATTCATGAGCTTATGGCAATAATAATACAATTTTTACTATATTGTTGAATGGCAATATAACTTGAAATCTCGTGATCCACGGTAATGTTTTACAACTGTTAAAACCTATGAGCTCACCAACTTTATGTTGACCCATTTTTACATGTTATTCTTAGGTAATTAAGATGCTTGCTATTTGTGAAGATGGCATACCCCTTTTGAAGTTAGGAACTACATTTGCATGGACGAACATTGCTTTTGATCTTAAATTCTTAAACTCCTAACTATTTTGTAACTTATGGGAATTGTTTGTAAACTTTTTAAAGACAAATGGTCTAAGTCTGTAAGACAATTTAAACTTTTATGAAGTATGTTTAAAATGACTCATGTAGAGGTCGTTCATTGTAATTCTTGTGTTGTGATCTCATGATAGTCGCATCTCGCAACCTTACGCCGAGGCGGGGTGTGACATTGTTAATCAATCAATACCTGACCTTTAGACTATGTTGAAAGCTCTGGAAAGTTAAGTTCGTTCATAATTATCAATTGGCAAAAGTTAATTAGGTTTCAAACCTAATTTGTTTATAAAATCATCTCGGTTCTAAGGTTCTGGGTTCTGCGGACCGACTCGGTTCGTAGCCCACCTTGGCCGAACGAAACCAGTTAGTTCGCCTCGCAGTCCTGCCCTGCGAACCCAACTCAGTTCGCATCGCAGGTCCTTGGTCAAACGTGGTCAACATTTTTCAGCATTTTAATATTTAACTCTAAAATGTTTACCAACCAATATATTCATTACAATTCAAAACCAATTTACAAACTTGATTACAATAATTTCTAGTACTATTACAAGCTAGATCTGTTGTCACAGTAACATGTCCCAACAGACTCCCCCTTGAATAATCACATTCGTCCTTGAATAACATGTCCCAACAGACTCCCCCTTGATCTGTTGTCATCCTGAATAATCACATTCGTCCTTGAAGAATTTATGATATGTTCATCTATATTAGCATCAAGATCAACACCTTCAACTAACCCAACATCGACAACAGAAGTCCAATCTTCAGGAGGTACAAACTCACCTTCCTATAGATCATAATCAACTTCTACTTCAACTTCATCGACAATCTCAATATCAGAATCACTTTCAACGTTCTTTTCTGTAATCATTTTAAATAACACGAATTAGATAATACAATATAAATTCTTTCATTGATTTCCCTGAATCAATCTAAGAATTTCCTTTATTTATCTCAATCGTATAATCACATTTAATCATTAATCTTATATAATTTTAATTTGTTATAAAAACATCTCAAATTCAAATCTTATATAATTAATCTTATATAATTTTCACTTGTTATTTATAAAATCACAAGTCTAAATCTTATATCAACGTAACTTATATACTTACACAACATTAATCTTTAAAAGATTATAAATAATATTACAATCAATCTAAGATTACAAAAGTATATCAATTTCAAATACAAAATATAACTACTTCTCACCAGCTCCACTCCCACTAGCACCAGCACTAGCACCAATACCAGCAGACTCAGACTCCCCCTGAAGTGTAGCTTGCTCACTAGTCTTTGAAGGACCAGTTGGCTCACTATCTTTAGATGCACTGGGATCATCATCTCTGTCATGTCTCCTCTTCAGCTTCAACTCATCTTCTTTGCACACTGCCCTATAAACCCTAATCTCCCCCTGAGCTGACTGTTCCTGATGCAAACTCAAAACAAGTTCTTCTAAATTGTCAAGCTTCAGTCGTTGGGCAGTGCAGTCATCAAGCAGTGTGTTAGGAATCTTCATCAATGTTCGATAAGACTCACTAACAGTGACCAACTGCTGTGCTAAAGAGAGATTTTCAGCTAACAACCATGGAACCGATCCCGTCAGTTTTGCTAACTCCTTTACCCTAGACTCTAAGGATGTAATCATTTCAGCATCAGTCATAGGAGTTACTGGAATCGTCGATGGTCCAGGCGGTGTCACCGAAGCAAGATAAGACTCACGAGTAAGCGGTGGAATGGCCTGAGATAAGGCAGTCGTGAGAAGGCCAGCTGCAAAACGGATTGCCTTGGTCGCAGGAAAATGTGTTGAATGCACTATCTCCACAACCCCTTCTTTGATAACCTGAGAAACCGATTCTTGTGTCGGTAACTCCGTCTTAGCTCAGCCTATTAATATAAACAAAATTACATAAAGAAAAATAATTGTTACAGCTAACTCTATCTCAATTTCTTAAGTAATTATATAACACTTGTAGTACTAAACGGTTATCTCATACCTCAGTTGGTACGGATACAGGTTCAGTAACCACCGGTGTCACCAACTCCACCTGTGGTATATCTTGAGAAACTTTTACAGAATGAACTGTCTTAGTTTAACTCCTGATAAACAACAAGTTAAAATTATCTAACTTTAAATTAAAGATTAAAAATTTACCATCTCTAATAGTCAAAGTCCTCGAATGCTTACAGCGTTGAGAAATAAGAGATATATCCTCTTCCTCAGGACCCTCATCAATAATACTGAAGTCTGGGTCGACTTCCTTAGCCTTCCTCTTCTCCTTCAGAGCTGGATCTGGAATCATCCTAGATCGATATCTAATATAACAAGCATCTGGAGGTGGAGAAGGAGTACTATCATCATCATCTGAAGCCGATTCACCATCACGGCCTCCAGATGGACCAACATCAGAATCCTAAATATTAAACATTTATGATTAGCTAGAAGCTCTATCATACAAGTTCTATATATTTTTATGATTAATATGATAATTACCTTAGAAGGTAAACATTCAAATCCATCAAGCTGTCCCTGCTCACCCTCAGGTCGAGTGACCTCTGGGTCTGCAGTCTCAGCTCCCTGATCATAATGATATTTATATTTCATAATCAGAAATATTATCTAATTAACTAAATATCTATAACATTTTCATTATATAATAATATTAAAATAATAATGTAACAACTAAGTACCTATATATATTACTATATAATTATAAAATTACCTCAGGTGGTGCAACATACTGCTCAATAGCCTGTAAAACAGGATCAGTAGCATCATCATGTTGTACAAGTACCTCTTGCACAACCTGTGCAGCAACCTCTGCATCAATCTGTTGTCCCAGATGGTCTAAAACATCATCTAGAAGCTCTTGTGGATCTTCAGGAAGAACCACATCAGCAGAAGGCTCAGGTACCGCAGCAGCAGGCTCAGCATCTAACCATCCATCATTGGCCGGAGCCACATAGTTCTCATCCAGAAGATATCCAAATAAATCTACCGCTTCCGGCTTCACTACATCTGGACATCTCGAGGAATTGAGAAAACAAGCGTTGTATGTACGCAAGTTGACTCGATCAACAAAACGATCCGCAGCTACTGCTAGCATATCAGGAATGCAATGGTGAACAATCAGCATACAAAATCGAGGATAGATCAAAAACTTCGATCTAACTGCTCCAGTAATCTGACCGATGAATGAGTTGAAGATATAAGAAGAAAAACTGTATGGTTAAGCTCATCGTATCCTCCCTTCTTGTTATCGAAGATCGTAACAATGATGTGGAATAAAAATCTCCACTGCCCTAAAATGAACGCCTTGATAAATTGACGTCCACGTATGGGACCAGAATATCCCATTCTGCCCAAAGCTCCCTCCATAAAATCCGTTGAGTAAGCAGATGGACCAGCTTCCTGCTCGATAGTGCCTAATCGCAAAATCTGTCGTAGATCATCAGCAGAGAAGACAACGGGATGTTCATTAACCCGTGTTCGGACAACCAGAAGGATAGCCGCAGCATCAAACTCAATATTGTCCTAGAACTGGGTCACTATATTCTGAGATATAGAGGGTGACTCAGTAATGGCATATCGAACCCTTGATCGTGCCAAAAATGTCAAGATCTCAGTAAATCGCTTAGCACCGCGCTCACTGGTGTCGAGACTCACCAGAATGTTGTGACCAGGTGAAAAAGCTCTATCCGCCATATCTATTATTATAAATAACACAAATGGCAATTAACATTAACTAACAAACATTAGTTAATTTAAACTTTAACGTATTATGATCGAATGATCATCAAACATCTAAGTTTACTATTAACTAACAACTTAATCTACAAACCTTAATTGAACAATTAAACAAAGTTAAATTTTCAATTATATTTGTTAAATTATATGACGTTCGTTAGTTATAAAAGAAAATTTGAATAAATATACCGGCGATTAACAATCGGGACACGCCGCTCGACTTCACTATGAGTCGGAAGACTTTCGATATTACTCAACCCAAAAGTTCTAAGTTATTACATATATTTAACTCATTTACGAAAGTTCATAACTCTAAACATGTAATAAAAGATTAACTTGTCAATTATTTGTAACCTCAAAGTTCTCAAATCGAAAAAAAGTTATAACAAATATTATGTAAACTAAATATCGATTAAATCAAACGTTTAGTTCACAAATCACAATTGAAAATTTGAAAAATTAAAATTAACAAAATTCACTTCGCTTCGTAGAAAGCCTATGCGAAGTGAAGTTCATTTCACAAGGTCAATACAAGTCAACCATATCAACTCGCTTCGCCATTAAAGACTGCGAAATGAGGTTCATTTCGCAATAATCTGTGATCCGAGTTGTCACTTCGCAGAAATAGTCTGCGATCCAAACTCAAATATTGAGTTCGGTTCGCAGGAATGTTCTGCAATTTGAGTTCAAGGAGTTGAACTCAGTTCACAGGAGCGTACTGCGATCCGAATTAAACTTCTCTTCGCAGAGGCACTGTTACTCAATTTCAAAATTAAATTGACAATCGAGTGTGTTTTTATGCAATGAACCATTTGATAGTTGTTCCTTATATAGCAACTAACAATTTCTATGAGTTTCAAGTTGAATCATTCACTAAATCGATGCGAATCCGTGAATAATTAACCCGACACATTCAACAACATAAAACGAGCAATTAACCACTAAATATTCAATTAAAAAGTGTGACACTTACTTCAAAAGGTGTAACACCCGCCAATTTAGGACTTTTTATTTGTGCCTAAACAACTTGTAATTTCATGTATTTAGTTTTTTAATATTCTAAATATATGAAACGTTTTGGTGTAATTACATACACGCTTACGCGATTCGATTAAATCGTGCACTTATGAACCGGACGAGGTCCAACATGTATTCATTATGGACGTTGGTGACAAAGTTAATAAATAACGTGGTGTTATCCAAACAATCATTTCTTACTATAATATATTACACGAATTTTCGTATTTGTTAAGACATAATTAAAAATCTTAAAAAGATTTCGCGATTTAAACGATTACGGATTTAACCAATTACGAGACATAATACTATTAGGAAACACAAACACGTGAGCCGGAGACCCAAGGTGGGTCGGCCCGAACCTGCGAACCCAACCCACCAAACCCGCGAACCCAACCCTTTAACCCCATTCTTTCCCCACTTCACCTCACTTTACACACACACTTACACCTATTTTCTCTCATCTCTCTCCCTACTAAATCTCTATATCTCTCTATAAAAACTGAGATAACAAGAACATCATCACCATAATCATTCATCATCATCATCAAGACAGAAGCAAGCGGATCATCATCATCATCATCATCATCATCTTCTTTGATTTTCGATTTGGTTGGTAAGAAGCTTTAACAACCCTTTTAAATTACTTGTAAAGTTTTTATTTACATGCTAGAACGTTTGCTCAACGAAGATTTGCCTAAAAACCGACTTGAAAATGCATTTTTAAAGTTAAATATTCGAGCAGTTCGTCCTGCAAAACGAGATCTGTTCGTTCTGCGAGACGAACCCAAACTACGAACCGAAACTGACCTGCGGACCGAAACTGACCTGCGAACCGAAACTGACCTGCGAACTGAACTGCGAGTCAACATGCGAGTTGACTTGCGAGCAAAACCTTGTGCTGCGAACCCAACTCGGTTCGCAGCCTACTGTCTTGCGAGCCGAACTCGGCTCGCACCGCGAACTCAGTTTGCACCACTACTTCAGTCCGCAACCAGACTTGACCAATTTCCCGAATTTAAATTCCAGCTCGACCCCAGCCAGGGGCTCTGCCCCTTGGACCCCGCTACCAAGGGCGCTGCCCCCGGACCCCCGCCATCTAGGAACTTATAAATACTCTTCACACTAAGTGTCAAACACTTACAGATAATGAAACCTGATACAACGATACATATAATAATAACACTTTTGGATTATTATTACAACCGTCACCAACGGGCCATACTTGTTTTCAAAATACAAACGGATTACTAAATGAACACTTGGACATTTCCTAGTTAAGTGGACAACTAGCATGGGTGATCTTTTAAGACACCAACTCGTTTACTTGTTTACTTACGATCTTGAGCGTTTCGGACGCCAGAAGGTTGCAGGATTCTGAGAACCGATACACGGACTTACATCCGCTTTACCTGGTTGATTTCACATACGTACTTACAAGACTCAGGTGAGTCTTACAGCCCTACTTTTACTGTTTTATACATATGGTGTGAGATACATTGCTTACTTTTCTTGAACACAAGTACGAATAACTCATTTTACTATACGGGATTGCATGGGTTACTTACTTTTACTGAAGTCTCTCCATCATATATTGTTAGTTATGGACTTAAGCGCGAACACTAGTTAATGGATCCATTAGGGAAATGACCCTCCCCGCCCGGGGTAGTAGCGCTACCACGAACTGTACTGTATAAACGGGCAACTATTATTCGTTACTTATGCTTGCTCAGTTACGAGCATGTCACGGGAGCAACTTATTACTTACGGGTTAAGCTTCGATTATGAGCCTCATGGCAACGGTATAACTTACTTACTTTACATTTGCTGGATTACAAATACCTGATTTACGCCTGCGGGCATTACTGATGAAAGCTTGTGTTCAAATACTAATATTATTCACCAACATTCGTGTTGACCTTTTTAGCTTTGTATCTTAGGTACACAGACGGAGTAGGATTCCCTCAGGATACTAGCTAGAGTCGCATGATTTCTACACTGCATTTAATGGAGATTCTTAGCATTATCTTTTGTATTTATTATGATTATGTAATAGAATCTCCCGCTATACGCGCGGACTCTAGGGAACTTCATTTTGTAACCAAAAACTCTCTGTTTCCAAACATTTTATGTATGGAAATGTAACTATTTTACAAACGTTGCATATAGATGTCGTTTGCTTTACTGTTGTGCTGTGATATTCGATTAGTCGCACCCCAAAGCTTGCTTCTGCTGAGCGGTGATTTTGGGGGTGTTACAAAAGGTGCGTAATCGAAAAGTGTAAAAGAATCACGGAGCGAAAATTCCTTCTTTGTCTTGAAAATCGAAAATCAACCGAATAAGTGGTTCGGTTCGCTTCGCCAAATCTCAAGTCGCAGTGGAGTTGGTTTCGCTTCGCAGAATGTGGGAAAAGTGTGGGTTTGACTCGCTTGACTTGTCCCTTTTATACCCTAAGCTCACCTCGCAACTATGACTGGTCAACTTCGCAATTTTGACCAAAAATGCGATTTTAGCTTTAAATATAAATTGAACTTTTACATATTTTTACTAGTCAAACTTTTTAACTTCCCATTGCGTTTTTGTCACATTTATTCAACACGGAATGATAAAATGTATTTTAACTTAATTCCAAAGGATAACACAATAAATAAATCAATCCAAAACTTTATTGAATTATAATAAAATAGACTTTTACAAAATCAAACTGTAAACAAAAATACTAAACAAAAATAAATACTTTTCTTAAATAATTAAGAATTTATCTGCTTAGGGATCATATTAGGAAGAATAAGCTAAACTTAATTGATTTTTAATAAGTCTAAGACGATTGTTAATATTCATACCTCATGAAATTCTAATAAGCACAATAAAATTACAATTTTAACCAGTAATAAACTTATATTTATAAAATTATATCTTATTTACCTTTATCCACATGATACAATACATTGTTGAAAAATAACTTATAATTTCCTTAAAACTTATTCACAAAGGTGAATGTTCAATGGTCATAGACAGATCAAGACGATTACCGATATTATGATCCACATAAACAAATTATACACAGATTTCTGAGCAAACTTTTTATTGTTAATGTGAACAATATCTAGTGTTTTCCACTATACAATATACTGAGAAACTCAAGTACAACTCATAACACTGTATCCTATTTTTAATAGGTAGAAGTTACTAAATGATGTCCTTTAGAAGCATATAACTTACACTTGACATTAGATACTTTGTAGCTTTCATATGTAAGGTAGAGGTTACTAAATGATGCTCTTTCGAAACATATAACTCACCTTGTAGTCTTAAAGACTTTGTATCTTATTGTTTTTGTTTTAGATAACAGTGCATGGAAGTACTATCATTTAACAATTAAGACTTAAGTCATACATGGTATAGCAGTTTCACAAAAGATAAGACACATGCATTTAGAATTTCTTAAATGCTCAGAAATCCTAGCATAATCTGCCTATCAATATATCGTATGATGAAGCTGACTAGACTAAAGTTATTCTTATCACTTATGAAGTAAGAGACTAGTTATTATCAGTGGATATAGGTGTATAATAAGATAAATATAAGTCAAGTTCTAGTTAAAATCATTATCTTAGAGTGACCTATAAGAATCTATTAACACATCATACTTAATACTTAAGGTATTATTCTTATGCTTATTCTCCTAATGTACTATCATCTCCCAAGTTTTTGCAAATAAAAACTTAAACAATTTCTAAAAGAACTACTGTTGTTCTTTTATTGGAGGCGATTCCCCTAAGGTAACAAGCAAATGAATGCCATACGCCCTCCCTTTTTTTTTTAATTTGAATAGAAAGACTTAAACTATTACATTTCCTTTGGATGACTCGTTATTCTGGATTCTTCATTCCGTTCAGTTGAACCAATGTCTCAAAACGATTCGTGTCAAAAGCTTTTGTGTACAAGTCTGCCAAGTTATCCAATGATGGAACCTTGACTAACTGAATAAGCTTTTTTTCAGCACAGTCTCTTATGAAATGATGACGAATATCAATGTGTTTTGTCTTGCTGTGCTTTACAGGATTATTAGTTATTGATATGGTGGATTCATTGTCAATCATCATCGGAGTATTGGCTAAATTTAATCCATAATCTCTCATTTGCTGTTGGATCCACAACATTTGAGAGCAGCAACTGCTTGCAGCAACATACTCAGCTTCACATGTAGAAATGGCTACTGAGGTTTGCTTCTTGCACTGCCGGGACACTAATCTTCCTCCAAGAAACTGACATCCGCCAGCTATGGACTTTCTATTCTGATTGCATCCTCCATAATCAGAATCAGTGTAAACAATAAAATCCAAGTCTCCTCCAGTCGGATACCAAAGTCCCAGCTTCGGTTTCCCTCTTAGGTAACGAAAGATTCTTTTAACTGCTTGCATATGAGACTCTTTAGGTGAGGCTTGATATCTTGCGCAGATACATACCGCAAACATTATATCAGGCCTGGATGCAGTGAGATACATTAGTGACCCAATCATGGCCCTATAAAGAGTAGGATCCACATCTTTGTCACTCGATGTATCCGGTCGAAGTCCATGATTTTCTGGAATAGGAGTATGATATATGCGTGTTTCATCCATCTTAAAACGTTCTAATAGTTCATAGGTGTACTTTGTTAGATGAATGAACATACCATCTTCTTTTTGATCAACTTGTAATCCTAAGAAGAAATTCAACTCTCCCATAGCAGACATTTCAAACCTTTTTCTCATGACTTTCTCAAAATCTTGACACATCTTTTCGTCAGAAGACCCAAAAATGATGTCATCAACATATACTTGAACAAGCAGAAAGTCATTCTTCCATTTAACGAAAAGTGTACTATCAATTGAACCTCTTGTAAATCCATTCTCAAGTAGGTACTTTGATAGTGTCTCATACCATGCCCGGAGTGCTTGATGTAATCCATATAGAGCCTTATTCAAGCGATATACTCTATCTAGATAATCTGGATCAACAAACCCTGGTGGTTGAGAGACATACACCAATTCTTGTACTTTGCCAAACAAAAAGGCACTCTTAACATCCAACTGATACACTTTAATTTCCTTGTAAGTTGCAAATGATAAGAATACCCTTATTGCTTCAAGCCTAGCAACAGGTGCAAACACTTCGTTATAATCTATTCCTTCTTCTTGATTGAATCCCTGGACCACTAAACGAGCTTTATTGCGAGTAACAATTCCCCGATCGTCTCTTTTGCACTTAAAGACCCATTTAGTTCCAATAGGATACTCACCAGAAGGTAAGTCAACTAGCTCCCAAACATTCAGCTTTTTAAACTGAGTCAATTCTTCTTGCATAGCTTCTACCCATGAGTTTTCTATTAATGCTAGTTGAACATTTTTAGGTTCAACTTGTGAGATAAAGCATGCATAAAGACATTTATTGGTGATCCCAGTTTATTTAATTGAAACGTATAAGCTAGTGTATTCAGAAGTACTAGCTTTAGCTTGACTCCTGGTTAACATTGGAAGGCTTTGATCACCAATGATATTTTCCACAGGATGATTCCTACTTGTTCTACTCACAGTTATTGGCTCAAAAAGTATCTCATCATCCAAATTGGTGCCAATCTCTTCCAATGGTGGCATATCCTCATCAGTACTGTACATCTCATCAAAAGTTATTCTTTCCCTCAATTTCCTTGTAGGAGTAAAGATATTATCTAATACCCTTTGAGTAACTTCCGACAACTTGTCTTGCTCTTGAGGTTTATCCACTGATGGCTCTTTTGAAGTACTAGCAGAGTGGTTATTTGCAGACGTCCCATATGAAGAAGCATTCGATGTATGTGTCAGGTCTGTGTCCCCGTCACCGTACAATAAATGTTATGGGATTTCTGAATTAACCACATTGTCACTTATAGGGACTTTAAATGACTTAAACAAATCTGAATAATCGAATTGCCAATCTAATCCCTTGTGTTTGTCATGAGTATAACTAGTAACTTCAATGTTGAAGACAGTTTCCACACGTCCAGTGACTTTATTGAAAACCTTCTTGTTAGTCTTCAAAAGTGTGCATGAGACACCAAAGGGCTCAAATCCCTTCAAATTAGGTTTCTTTTTGTTCAGAAGTTCATAACAAGTCTTGTTATGCTTCTTAACAGTTAGTACCCTATTCAAGACATGGCATGTTGTATTCACTACTTCTGCCCAAAAGATGACCGGAAGCCCTGAATCTGCAAGCATGGTTCTTGTTGCCTCAATAAGAGTTCTATTCTTCCTTTCAGCAACACCATTTTGCTGTGGTTCATAAGGTGCACTGAATTGATGTTGAATTCCTTTACTTAAGCAATAGACATTCAACGTAGAATTTTTGAACTCTGTACCATTAGCACTACGAATTCTCTTAACTCTCGTGTTATAGACATTCTCTACTAAATCTAAGAACTCCATAAGCATTCCTGGAGTTTCATCCTTAGATTTCAAAAAGAACACCCATGAGAATCTAGAGAAATCATCTGTAACAACCAGACAATACCATTTTCCACCTATGCTTCTTTTGCTTATTGGGCCAAAGAGATCCATATGTAGCAATTCAAATGGCGAGGATATAGAGTTTTCTGTTTTGGACTTGTGTGGTTTGTTATGTTTTTTTTCCTTTCAAACAAGAAACACACCTGTCTTCAAACTCAAAACGTTTATGTGGCACACCCAACACTAAACCATTTTTGGTTATGTAATTCATTTTACGAAAGTTTAAATGTGCCATTCTCCTATGCCATAGAATAGAATCTGCTTCTGAAGCCTTGGATAATAGACATGTAGACTCCATTGAAGTATTTGGAACACCCATGTTAATAGTATAGATGTCCTTCTTCCTTGGAGCCCTCATTAGTATCCATTCTTCGGGAATAACAAATCCCGGCTTCAGGACTAAGGCTTCCTTTTCATTAAAATGGACTGGATGACCTTTATCGCAGACCTGGGAAACACTCACCAAGTTGTGAGTTAGTTCTTCAACATAATTCACATCTTCAAGAGTCAAAGTTCCATTTGAAACTTTTCCTTTTCCCGTAATCACTCCTCCTTTATCACCAGTGAAATTCACTCGCTGTTTCAAACCACCTTTGAAGTCTTTCAGTAGACTTCTTTCTCCTGTCATGTGTCTTGAGCATCCACTGTCTACATACCACCAGCTGTCTTTGTTCACAGTTTGCTCCTGCACATGACACGTTGCACACATTTAGTTTTCAAGAGGGACCCAAGCCATTATGGTCTTGGGTTTTCCCATATCATCCACAATCTGAACTTCCTTAAAGTAACCATAACTATTCCCATCGGGAGTCTTGGTGACATTTACTGGAGGTTGAGATTGTTGATGATTTATAGTCTTATGACTGTGAGGAGAGTGAGTGGAAAACCTCCTAGGCATTTGACTGTGTTGTTGTGCATGAGAGGTAGAACCATTCTCATATTGACTATGGTTTCTACTTGGTGTTCTAAACCTTGAGGGTTTCTTATCTCCAGATTTATTGACAAAATTATTACATTGAGAATTAGGTCTCTTAGGTTTAGGTGGAGAGACACTGCTAGTATTGTCTCTTTTCAACATGTTCACAGGTTTGCTTCCCAAATCGGGTTTAGCACTAGACCTGTCTACAGGTTTTGGTTTCTCGTTATTCACTGGCTTATGAATTGTTTCCAACTTCTTATTAGGGCAACAAGAAGCCACATGCCCCTTTTGATGGCATTTGAAGCAAGACATCTGCCTACGTGACTTAACATCTTTTGCCTTAGTTTCAATTTGAGTCTTAGATGCTAAAGGTGAATCATTTTGTTCTTTAATAACCTTATCATCTACTTTGGCATCATTCAGCATTCCACCCGATACAAATTGTACATTGGTGAAACCTGATATCTTACCAATTTTAGATGATTGTTCTTTAGGAACATCCTTTTGTATCTTAGAGATTTCAGATTCCTCGGGTACTTTATAATTAGAATTAGCAGTCACATCAATCATCTCTAGGTCCATATTAGTAGTAGTGTAATTAGCATTAAAAGGGGAAGGTACATCACTATAGCCTAAGCCAGTCTTGTCCTTTACACTACGTTGACCATCAATTATAGTGTCCATAGTTAAAGAAGATGTTCTATAACTCTCAAACTTACGATTAAGCTTAACTAACTTGACCTTAGATTCAGCTAATTATTTGTCCTTGTCAGCTATTCCTTGATTTAAGTCCTTTAGCTTTAAATAAAGACTATCTGTTGTCATAGATTGTTCATTTATTGTATTCCTAAGTACAGTCTTATCAGATGTGTAGGATTTAATCTGTTTCTTAAGGTCTAGCTTTTCCTCACTTAACCTACGTACATCAATTTTGGCTAATTCTAGTTCAGATGTTAAAGCCTTATGTGATTCAGCAAAGACATTAACCTGGGCTTGTAAACTAGTCACTAATTGACATACATCAATAAGTGTAGGAACATCAAGACATACCCATTTCTTTTCAGTTTGGAGTTCAGCCAAATATGCAACAAAGTCTTCTGGACATAGATCTTCAGTTGATCCCAAGTCCAACACATCATCTTTAACTGCCAGCATCTTCAAATCAGGAATCTTCATTTGATAATCCTCAGCAGTAGGCATGTAAGATGGTGTCTTTTCAGTCTGAACTGGATCTTCAATTTCAGCCATTAGAGCTTCTTCAGACAAAGCTCTCCAGTCATAAGAACCATCCAGTTGTTGAACGACCAAGGCTTTAGAAGACAGAGAAGCACTTGATTTTTCTGGATTTGCAGATTTCTCAATTTTGGGTCTTTGACATTCCCTAGCAAAATGTCCATAACCTTGACAGTTAAAACATTTTACTTTGGATTTATCAAACCCAACTTTATTTCCCACCATCTTTCTTCCAGTACACTTTAAGAAATTTTTAACTCTCCTTGACACCATAGTAAGTTGCCACTGGAGATCCATTTCTTCTAAGTCGTCGGGGTCTACCTGATCATAATCCTTATCAAAAGTAGCTGGATCATTGATCTTACCCTGGATGTAAATTTCATATGAAGCAACAAATGAAGCAAGAACTGAAAGTTGTTGTTCAGCGGATTTGACACTCATGGGCCTTTTGTGATGCTCTTGAGTTGACTTCCCAATTGTCTTGCTTTTTGCTTCACCACCGGATGAGCTTATAAAGCATAAATCTTCAGATATTATTTCACAAGTTACTTCAGTATCACCAACTAGTAAAGCAGTGGTTGAACTGGACGAATTGTTAGAGATAGTAGTTTTTCCATGATAAAGCCCAGGATCCTGTACATGATCAGAATAAGTATCTCTTGATCTCTTTGTGAAATCATATCCGTGGAGCTTGTCAATTGCCTGCTCCAAAGACATAGCTACATAACGCTCATCGTTACCCTTAAGCATAACTCCATACATTTCCCATTTCGAAGGAAGACCCTCAATAAACTTGTCAGTCTTCTCCGGATTAGAATAGATAATGCCGTGGTCATCTAGCTCACTTAACAGATGGTAATATCGGGTGGTATATGCATCAAGATCTTCACCTTTCATAGCTTTGAAAACTATGAATTGTTTCTGTAACAGATTACACATACCTGCCTTAACTTGAGGACGTCCGTCACACCTTTTCTCTAGAGCTTCCCATAGCTCTTTAGCAGTATGAAAAGACTTCAACTGATGGTTGATTTCTTTTGGAAGACTCATTTTAATTGAAGAGTGAGCTTTATTCTCAATTTTATAATCCTTCTTTTCTTCATCACTCATTTGAGTGTAGGTAAGTGCCACTGTCTTACTACCAACCTTAGCAGAAGGTGCAGTATATCCATTCTTAATGCACATCCAAGTAGACAAGTCATATAACCGACAGTGTGATTCAAATCTGTCTTTCCATCCATTGTAGTCTTCAAGTCAGAGCAATTTAGGTGGAACATCAGATTTCCCAACCTCATGATCCATCTCAATCATCTTACTTATGTCAGACATTAGTGCAAATTCCAGAAATAAACAAATAAGCAGAATGTTCATTTCGCAGGAACTCAACTCGCAGAACAAGTTCAGTTCGCAGAATGAACTCAGTTCGCAGGGGAGAACTCAGTTCGCAGAGAAGAACTCAGTTCGCTTTGCAACTCAGTTCACAGAACAAACTCAATTAGCAAAATCTCAGTTCGCAAATTCAGTTCGCTTCACAACTCAGTTCGCAGAATCGGCTGAAAACCCTAAAAATGAAAATTTTAGGTTTTTGAACGTCTAAACCCTAAGATTTCGGATGTAAACAAACCCAAAAGCTTCTAGAGTATGATTTTGATCATTTTTACGCAACAAATCACGTACAAACAATCCCAAATCAACCGTTATTATCCGAATAACCTTGAACCTACGCGTATCTAGCTGTAGACTCTGATACCAATTGTAATTCCGTAGGTATTAGGATCAATAACAAGGTTATCTTTAGGTATTAAGGTGCGGAATCCCTTAATACTATGTTTACGGATTGTAAACGGTTTGTTTCACAAGTATTAGTGAAATCAAAAATCTAATATGTCTCGTATTGATTATAGCAGTTGTTAATCAATCAATACCTGACCTTTAGACGATGTTGAAAGCTCTGGAAAGTTAAGTTCGTTCGTAATTATCAATAGGCAAAAGTTAATTAGGTTTCAAACCTAATTTGTTTATAAACTCATCTCGGTTCGCAGGTTCTGGGCTCTGCGGACCGACTCGGTTCGCAGCCCACCTTGGACCAGCGAAACCAGTTAGTTCGCCTCGCAGTCCTGCCCTGCGAACCCAACTCAGTTCGGATCGCAGGTCCTTGGTCAAACGTGGTCAACATTTTTCAGCATTTAAATATTTAACTCTAAAATGTTTACCAACCAATATATTCATTACAATTCAAAACCAATTTACAAACTTGATTACAATAATTTCTAGTACTATTACAAGTTAGATCTGTTGTCACAATAACATGTCCCAACACATTTAACGAATCAAACAACACAAACGGAAAGTATATTAATACTCAATTGAATACCGATCAGATTATATTGAATAGCTCGAGTACAATATGCTCTCACAATACCTAAATTCGTCAACCCTCACAACTGAGCCGAACTCAACTATTTATACTCAAAACCTAATCTGATCTATGCGACACAAGCTCTGTCGCTAAGCCGACTCATGCAACACAAATTGTGTCGCCAAGTTGACTATTGCGACACAAAGTCCTTGTGTCGCCAAAACACAAAATGTAATTAATACAAACGTTATAACTAACGTAATTACATATCAAACGCATTACAGACTTAGACCAACTGACAGACACTCTAAGATGCACCAACATATTTCTTCAACAAATAAAAAACAATTACATTAAGTTTTATCTCAATGGTAATTACAATCATAATTATGTTTTATTGTTTTCTTTAATTATATAGCAACTCTTGATTGGTCCTAGACCTTTGATATTTCATGAGTTATTGTCTTCCTTATTTTTAGCCTTTATAAAATGTTCGAAGTTGTAATAGAAGTAGTTTTAGTTATGCTTATGATGAAATCAAAGTTTCTCTCAATTTTGTGTTAACAATTGAGTTGAATTTATCCTCCCGGCAGTATTCTTGTTGGTACATTTAGTGTGCCAGTCAGTTGGTCTATCGAGTTGTAAGTGTCGTTTATTAATTATAATAGAAAAGTCATTTCTTGGTTAGCGACACTTAGATTGGTCTAGGCGACAATTGCCTTAGTGTCGCATAGCGACACTTAGGTAGTGTCGCATGAAGGCGGCCACATGCATCACTTAGGGAGTGTCGCATGTCTGTTAGTATAAATATGAACCTACGGGTTTCAGGCTAGGATTGACGAAACCCTAGCACCATTTGTCGAAATTGCAAGTCTGTAAACAAGCTAATAGGTTACAATAATCAATAAAAAATTGATCTTGATTCGTTTATTCAATTTCGATTTGCAATTATATTTGTTTAGTGTGATTGTGTGTGTCCGCCATTCAATCGTTGTCATCAATCACTAAGATCCACAGCAAGGGGCACTAACAACTGGTATCAGAGCCTCAAAGTGGTTTGATTGACATATTGATCACGTAATCGTTTGTTTTTCGGTTTGCTTTGTGAAGATAATCAAGAACAATCAAGTTATGTGGATCAATTGGGTGCTATTCAGACGATTTTAATCAACATCTATAGGTTTCGTTCGATTGGGATTGAAGAATTTTCGTTACATCTACGAAAAGTTGAATTTTAGGGTTTTTGGGACATCACAGCCGTTTTTGTGTCACTCGTTGCGTCACTAGATAGCGACACTTCGTGCGACACTCTGTAATTTCCATTTAGGGTTTTACCAACACTCTGGTGCGTCACTTTGTGCGTCACTAAGAGCGTCATTTGTGAGTAATACGACACTTGCCTCTAGTGTCGTCTGCTTTAATCTAGCAACACTCATGTGCGTCACTTCAGTACGTCACTTGTTTGTCACGCATCACTTCCACTAGTGACACCTGTTTGATTTACTGCGTCACTCAAGTACGACACTTGGGTGCGTCACTTGCTCGATTGAGCGACACTTGCTTCTAGTGTCATCAGTCACTTTATACGTCACTCGATAGCGACACTTATTGGGTGTCGCTAGTCGTTGCGACACTTCAGTGCGTCACTTATCAAGTGACGCCTTTGTTACTAATAAGTTTTCTAGTTCTTGTTTTTGAGCTATTTTTTAGGATTTTCTTTAATGGCTGCTGCTGATAAAGAAGATATTAGCGGAATTAGAGAAATGATCAAACAAAATCACGATCTTGGTTCTAACAGTAAACCTCCTTTGTTTACAGCGGATATGGATTATGCATATTGGCGTGACCGTTTTGAACAATATGTAGATTTCCATTGTTCAGAGCTTTGGGGTCCACTTAGAGAAAGATATGAGGCTCTAGTAGCCGAGGGAAATTATTGTGGTATCCCTCCAGCCAAGACATATAAAGCTATGACTCTTGAAGAGAAAATGGAGTATGACATCAAGAGAAAGGCTCATTCTGCTATCTGTATGTGCCTAACCAAAGATGTTTTACGACTTTTCAAAACTCATGACATCACATACGATCTGTGGAAGGCTATTGAAACAAGATGTGGAGGAAACGAAAAGTATAAGGACGCTAAACTAGAGCTAATCAAGAAACAATATGATCTGTTTGATATTCTTCCTAATGAAACTGCGTAAGGATTATTCACAAGGTACTCACAGTTGGTTAGTGAGTTAACCGAGGGAGGTTACAATTTCCCTCAGATTGAGGTGAATAAGAAGCTGTTAGATGTTCTGCCTAGTACTTGGGACGTAAAAGTACAATTTCTAAAGGAGAACCAAGAGTTAGCAAGAATGAATCTAGATGAGTTAATTGGCGTTATTCAAGCTCACGCAGTAGAGTTGAAGAAAAAGGAGTGTAAATCGGGTGGGTTTGTTCAAGACCCGACATTATATGGAGGAAAGGTAAACACTGGGAAGACATATGGTGGAATGTCCTTTATTTCTGATACTAGTTATCCATTGCAGTCTACTGGTGCTTATCATCCAGTCTGTGCTTCTGGACCTTCACAAGGTTCACAACAACAAGTTACGATTTCCCCAGCTATTGAAGAACAAGCTACTATCTATACAGCTTTTCTGAGCTCCTACAAGGATTTGGTTTCACAACCAAATTCTACACTAGAACTTGCTAAAGAAGACTATGCTCAACTGGATGATGATGATCTTGAGCAAATGGATCTAAATTGGAATATTGCCATGATCTCAAGAAGAGCTCAAAAATTCTTGCAAAGGACTGGACACAAGAGTTTGGAAGGAAACGGCAAAACCAGCTTTGGTTTTGACAAGAGAAAGCTCCGTTGCTATAATTGTCAAAAGTTGGGACATTTCGCAAGGGAATGCGAGAAACCCAAAGTTCCTCCATCGGATTTTGCGAAGCCTGATGCTCCTAAAGCTCAAGAGAAGGATGAAGTGAAACAAGCGACAGCTGATGCTTTAGTCTTCTCCGAGCCTACGAACACGGATTGGAGCATGTTTGCTGAAAAGTACCAACAGTGTCTTATGGCTCACATTACTAATGAGGTACACAATGAACCTGATGAGCCTTTGAACTGTATTTCATGCATTAAGTTAACTGGATCTTTAAAGTGCTTTCAAGAAGAAAACGTAGAATTAAGAGAAAATGTTGCAAAACTTAATGAGTCCAATAAATACTTAAAAGCTAATGAACAACTTTACGATAAAAAGATTGAGGCTTATAAACAAGACACTCAAAAGTACAAATCAAAGGTTTTTAGTCAACAAGATGCTATTACAGCTATCTTGCTAAAATAGAATTGTTGAATAAGGAACTCTCTGATTTAAAAGTTGAGTATGAAAACTATAAGAACAAGATTCAAGGTTCCTCTTCCTCTACAGTTGCCTTCAATGAAATCCTTAATAAGCAAAGGACAGATAACAAAACTAAGACATGACTAGGCTATGATGAAGTCCTGCCTCCCAATAAATACTGTCCTATGCCTGTTAAGGAAGGCACTGAAGATATTCCGGTTGATTATGCATTGTTATATGGTATCAATTCAAAAGCAACCAAGGAAAACAAACAGGCAAAAGAGAAAACCAAGCGGCCAGAGTATCCTTCACCTAAGTTTGTTAAGTCTGAAGCTGTATCTCCAGTTAGTGTTGAGGAGGCAGTTGAGATTGAGGATATTACCGATCAGGAGTATCCTAAGGTTGAGGTCAAATCAGAAAAGGTGATTTTGACGAATGAAGTTGTCCTTAAAGTACAAAATGATAAGGGCAAGAAAAAGGTTTTAAATGAGAAAACTCAAACTTTACAGACACCTGTAAAGATTTTGAAAAATAACTTAAATGTGAACAATGAAAGAGTTTCATGTAAAAAACCTTCACCCTAAACCAATCAACCGAGGCAAACATCTTCTCAAACTTGCACACACTGTGCTTGTTCTAAAACTGCCTCACCATCTACTCCGGTAAATCATCAGTCTCAACCGATTGTTAAGAATCGTTCCTGTTTCTACTGCAAGAAACAGGGACATTTAATTCGTGATTGTCCTAAGCTTTCTCATCAGCGCTATGGAAGAGATATGCCTAGAACTTCTTTTTATAGAAATTCATTTTCACCACCTAGGCGTTATTCCAACTCTCCCAAGCCTGTTGAAAAGAAAAGTAATGTTGGGCAAAAACCTTTGCCCAAACAAAAGCCCGACATTGCTCCCAAACCAACTTCCGAACAATTTAAAGTTTGGAAAAGAAAGGAGTCTGCTAGTGACTCTTCCGTCATCATCAATACCACATTAGATGAAAATTATGATTTATTGAAAAATAAGTCTGTAAAGGCTTGGGTCACCGTTTCTCGCTAATCTCCTTACTTTTATGTGTTGCAGCAGTCAGAACATGTTAAAGGTAGTGAATGGTTTATGGATAGTGGCTGCTCGCGACACATGACTAGCGATGTGTCTCTTCTGACGGATGTTGAACCACACGCAGGAGGACGTGTTGCCTTTGCTGGAGATACCGGAGGAACGATTACTGGAAAGGGAACGCTAAATAATGGGAGAGTTAGCTTTGAGAATGTGAATTATGTGGTTCAACTTACTCACAACTTGTTGAGCATTTCACAAGTCTGTGATAAGGATTATACCACAGCATTCACAAAAATAGAATGTGTGATCTTGAAGCCGGGTTTCGTTATCCCTGAAGAATGGGTGCTTATGCGGGCGCCACGAAGAAATGATACCTATGTGATGAACATGCGAACTGTGGAGACTACTAATGAGTACACTTGTCTCCTGTCAAAGGCTTAAGAAAAGGAATCACTACTCTGGCATCGACAGATGGGACATATACATTTTCGCAAAATGAATTTTCTTATAAATAAGGATTTGGTAAACGGAGTTCCAAAACAGTCCTTTGCTCTAAAAGATGACTATATTTCATGCCACAAAGGGAAACTCCACAAAAAGTCCCATAAGTCAAAGGTAGTGAATTCTACTGCTGCACCACTGGAGCTCTTACTTATTGATGTCTCCTGTGAGCACTCTAATTTTATTATTTATAAATGGAAATACCTTATTTATACTTTTCACACAAACCAGGCAAGAATACCCGATCGAGTGTTAGTATAGACTTGGTAAGTCCGAGTCGGTCTCAGGAACGGTGGTTTATTTATATAAATAGAAAATACTATTTAACTAAAAAATGGTAAACTGGGGGGCGTTTTAGTTCCGTACGAAAAATTGTTTTTAAAATATTAAATTAAGATAAATAAAACTTAAAACTGAATTAACCAATAGGACACAGTAGGAAGGAACAAGTAATTGTATAATCGACCTTACTCTGATTCATATTTCCCGATTCGTTACATATTGATTATCTAATTGTGATTTCTTTTATATCAATTTAGTCACTAATCAAACATTCCAAATTGAATGTGAATTAGCCAACGGTTCGAGTCCAACTAATTCCTACAACTTAAGGTCCAACATTAAACATCAATCCAATGTCACAAGATGATCAGTCTATTGTGTGTTTTTCCCTAAGTCATGCATTAAACATTTCACAACTCATTATAATTGACTCTAGTGGTATGAATCAACAATACCCAATAATTTCTCATTGTCTCATTCATTTTAAATTATGTAATCATTACTTTCTCAACCTATCAAACTCAATATGTATAGCAATGGCTAAAACCCTAAGACATTAACCATCAATAATCAACGACATCAAAGGAATTCAATCTCATCAGCATCATTAACCACGTTGAGCAATAATAATTACTAATTACCAATAAACAAGGGTCCACGAGTAACATAATCATTTTCAATTAAATAACTTGTCGAATACGCAACTATAATCATTCAATAATCATAATACGAGTGTAATCTATTACACAACTACTTTAAATATTCAATTCATCATCAGAAATATAAAACTCAGATCATTCAATACCAAAATCATCAATGAAATTGAAATAATCAAAGTATTACAAACCGAAATTACGAATCATAAAGAGAATAAAGTGAATTACCATCAACCTTGCTAAAAAACTATATATATACTCGTTTAATATTCATGACAATTGTCGAGTCAAATGCAATCATAACAATTTGGTACCATTATGAACATATGAACAATTAACTTTTCACAATTGCTAAATTCTAGAATCAGCAACTAGCAACTATCCATACTATCTCACAATGAATCATTAGAAAATGCATTTTAACGAGAAATGATAATTTATCACATAACCGTAATCACAAATATTTGTGTACCAAACAAATATTGCATTAATCATCATGTGACCATAAAATCAACAAGCTTGAACAAAAAACCATAACAATTAAGTAAACATGATAACCACATTATACGATATGAACGGATAATTCGAATAACTCAAAATATATAAGGCTTTGTAAAAATGAGAAGGGCATTACATCACATTGTTCAAAGTAAGCATAATCCAACCAATACATGCCTAAAAACATACGCAAATTCAAAATACCCAAATCGCAATTACAAACCTAACCATCAAACGCAAGATTTAACCAACGAAAATTAAAATCGGAAGTTATACCTTGAAGAGGAGAGTTCGTAGTACAAAAAAATGCGAAAATATGGATGAGGTAGTGGCCGGAACATGGTGGTTGAGGGTGGCAGTCAGCGGCAGTGAGTGGTGGTGGTGGTTTTGAAGTTTCAAAAATGGGAGAGAAAGGGGGCTGCAACCGGTTTATGCCTTTTTGATCCATACGGCGTATGGATTTCCATACGGCGTATGGATTAAAAAGGCCCAAGACAAAACATTTTTAACCCAATCAACCAGGCCTGTGAGCCCAACTAAATCCATACGGCGTATGGATTGAAAAACAGAAACTTTGAAAAATCGACCACCCCACTGTGCAGGCGAAGGACGAAATTAATACAACCATTAACAAACCTGGAGTGTTATCATGACTTCAATTCTTCATATATTCTAAACTATAAAAATAAAAAAATAAGATTAAAAACTTTAAAGTAAAATAACACGAATTAAATTCAAACAATCAAGTCACTCATACATAAATACTTAAACACGTCCACACTTTCACACACATAATAGTAAAATCCGGAAGAAACAAAATGTCAGATATCCAAAAGCAATAGAGTTATATAAAGTGGAAATTAACGCAATGGATAAAGAGTTAAGAAGCGCTCCATGATTATTGCGATGACATTAACAACCCCGGTACCAAAGCATAGGAAATTAGTCAAGTGCTCATTAGTTACCGACTAAAGATAGATTAAATCCCAGCTAACCTTCCTTATTGCCTTATTGTTTTCTCCCTCTTCAGTCCAAACTACCTTATCATTATCCAACTTAACTTCTCAATCGGGACTATTTTCTTCGAGTTCACTCATGAATTCCAATTAAGCTTCCATTATTCCATCATGCTTGCTCATCAATGGCTCTCTTTTCAAAACTCTAATCCTTCTTTCAACCATTTGCAGCACTACTTCCTGAACGTTGATAAAATCCAACCCCGACTGCTTAAATATGTCAACCACTTTAGTATAGACTTCCACCATTCCATAGTGGAAGTGCTCCCTTGGGGTTAGAACCTTATCTAAAACTACCAAAGAATCCAGATTGACTACTAGAAAGATAGCTAAATCAATAGTAACATCATGGTGAATGAAACCAGGATTAGGCCTCCTTCCTTCTTCCTTAGCCAATAATTCCAACTTCTTAATCATATTCTTTAAGTAGTAAGGTATGGTATTATGCACTATAACCCTATGAGGAGTAGGGTCTCTCAAATGATCTTTAAGTTGCAACAACTTCACCAAATCTCTTAAACTAGTAACAATCTCTTGATCCGCTTCAGAATTAAGATTCCCAGTCGCCAAGTACAACGCCTTCAATATCCTATGCAAACATGCTGCCTGATTAGAGGAATAGGGAAAAGAAGATTGTACCAATGCCTCATAAATCTCTGTGTACCGCTTCTTTTGTGCAGCGAAAAACACCTTTTCTTCTTTGATTCTTAAATCCAAAGATGCCTCAAAATCAATAAGAGCATCAATAAAATGTTGTTCATACCCAAACTGTCTCTCTATATCCGCAGTATCTAACACATCCTGAATCAGAACCAGTTGACTCTCAGTAAAATAAATGGAAGATCTCATTATCAGTTCAGCTGTGAAGGGAATGTCCCATCTGAATCTCTCAATAGCATTTAACAAATCCTAACAAGATGATGTGATAGGCACTTCCCTACGACCTAAACGCGTAACAGATGGCACTGTGTTATCAGAACTCGAACCAGAACTATCAGAGCCTCTCCTAACAATGTTGTTATCGTTCGCATCACTATCGTAACTCCTTGCCATTGGATCAAAACCTAAATAACAATTAAATCTAGAATGCACAACACAACTAACGAAAAACAAGTTAGACGAAAAATAACATATACAGAAATGACTAAAATGACTAACATATACAAAAATAAACTATAAAAGACCAACCGGCGGTTAGTATTACTAACCGCCGGTTGAAACAAATTCCACAAAGAATTAACCAAACAAGTGTACTTTGATCCAACCAATTATAAAACAAAGTTTGCTATAACAATTAATTAAATTAAATTGACAACTTTTACAAAATTTTAATTAACAAAAATTAAAATATAAAATTTTACAATTACTAATTCCTATTTAAATAAACAAAACGCAACCGATCCCGGCAACGGCGCCAAAAACTTGATGTCTCGTGTGAGGACTTTAATTTTATTATTTATAAATGGAAATACCTTATTTATACTTTTCACACAAACCAGGCAAGAATACCTGATCAAGTGTTAGTATAGACTTGGTAAGTCCGAGTCAGTCTCAGGAACGGTAATTTATTTATATAAATAGAAAATACTAATTAACTAGAAAAGAGTAAACTGGGGGGCGTTTTAGTTCCGTGCGAACAATTGTTTTAAAATATTAAATTAAGATAAAATAAACTTAAAACTAAATTAACCGATAGGACACAGTAGGAAGGAACAAGTAATTGTATAATCGACCTTACTCAGATTCATATTTCTCAATTCATTGCATATTGATTATCTAATTGTGATTTCTTTAATATCAATTTAGTCACTAATCAAAGATTCCAAATTGAATGTGAATTAGCCAACGGTTCGAGTCCAACTAATTCCTACAACTTATGGTCCAACATTAAACATCAATCCAATGTCATAAGATGATCAGTCTATTGTGTGTTTTTCCCTAAGTCATGCATTAAACATTTCACAACTAATTATAATTGACTCTATTGGTATGAATCAACAATACTCAATAATTTCTCATTATCTCATTCATTTTAAATTATATAATCATTACTTTCTCAACCTATCAAACTCTATATGTCTAGCAATGGCTAAAACCCTAAGACATTAACCATCAATAATCAACGACATCAAAGGAATTCAATCTCATCAACATCATTAACCACGTTGAGCAATAACAATTACTAATTACCAATAAACAAGGGTCCACGAGTAATATAATCGTTTTCAATTAAATAACTTGTCCAATACGCAACTATAATCGTTCAATAATCATATCGAGTGTAATCTATTACACAACTACTTTAAATATTCAATTCATCATCAGAAATATAAAACTCAGATCATTCAATACCAAAATCATCAATGAAATCGAAATAATCAAAGTATTACAAACCGAAATAACGAATCATAAAGAGAATAAAGTGAATTACCCTCAACCTTAGCTCTTTATACCTCCAAAATAACCTTAAAATTCTTATCAAGTCGTTTGGAATTGCCAAACTTCGAACTACATCCCAATTCTTTTGTTTTTAAGGTTTAAAAATGCATTTTATACTTTCTGCCTATTCAATCCATACGGCGTATGGATTTCCATACGGCGTATGGATTGAAAATAAGCCCAGCCCAGATCCGCGTAACCTGGGCTTCCACCGCCTCATTCCATACGGTGTATGGAAATTCCATACGACGTATGGAATGAAATTCCATCCGATTTTCACTTTTCTTCTTTAAATCCTTCGGCTTTACTCGTTCTTCCAACATAATGCATCATTTAACTCATTTATTGACTGTTTTCCGCTCCTTTTCCTTCAAAGCTTCATTTCCACATTTAATTGCAAATATGAACGAAATCAATATCCAAATTTACTCAAATGCAATAAAAACATTCAAGAATAGGGGTAAAATACTACTAAAATATAGTACATATGAGCGTGTATCACATATGGATTTGTTTGGTCCTATTTCTACTAAGAGCATTGGTGGCCGATCCTACTGCTTAGTAGTCACCGATGACTACTCCAGATTTTCGTGGGTATACTTTCTTACTACGAAGAGTGAAACAACAGATATTTTGGTGTACCTGCTGGATAAATTGGCAAATCTGTGCAACTTAAAGTGAAAAGACTGCGCAGTGACAATGGAACTGAATTCAAGAACTCAACTCTCGAGTTATATTGTGCCTCAAAAGGCATTGATCATCACTTCAGTGCTCCAAGAACTCCTCAACAGAATGGAGTTGCAGAACGTAAGAATAGGACCATTATCGAGATAGCTCGAACTATGCTAGTTGATTCTAAGCTACCTATCATATTCTGGGCTGAGGCAGTCAGCACTACTTGTTACGTTCTGAATCGAGTGCTCACGGTTAAGAAAAGGAACAAGACCTGTTATGAACTTTTCAATAACCGTAAGCCAACTCTGCAGTTTCTAGAGCCGTTTGGGTGTCCGTGTCTGATTATGATCCCAAAAGAAAAAGTCTCAAAGTTTGGAGATAAAGCTGTTGAAGGGATTTTTCTTGGTTATTCAGTTAATTATCCAAACAAAAGAGTCTACATTAAATCAACACACCAGGTGGAGGAGCATTTTGAGGTAAAATGTTTGCGTTACCCGGATCCTCCTCAAGGAACGGGTCCGGATTGGTTGTTCAACTATAAAGATGTTTTTAACTCTTTCAACATGCCCGAAGAAGAAGATGAAGAGGAGGAGTTGGTCACCCTACTTCATGGCATCAGTCTATGTCAAGACACATCTGATGCAACTCCCACTCCAACACCTACTCCAACACCCACACCATCACCTACTACAACCGAACCATCTCCTATTACCCCATCATTGAATGCTCCTTCGACTTCAGGAATGATTAATGCAAAAGATCTTTCTGATGATCCTAATATGCCTCCTTTAGAGGAAGCCGAAGAAGAAGAAACGGTCTTCACCCATTTTAACGCTCATGATGAAGAAGATGAGGAACCACAACAACCCGCGCAACCTGAAAGTTCTACTGCTCCTGAGACTACAACTGTTCCTGCTAATTAAGGGGATATGAACAATTTGGAGTTAGTACTTATGCCGGAAATAATCCCAGTGACTCGTGTACACAGGAATCACCCCATCGATAATATTATTGGTGATCCTAATGCTGCGGTTCAAACAAGACAACAAGTGAAACAAAATTCAAATCAGCAAATGTTGACTCTGGTTACTCGGATAAATTCTTGTCATTTATCTCAAATTGAACCCAAGAAGGTTGATGAGGCCTTAAAAGATCCATCATGGGTTGAGGCCATGCAAGAAGAATTGCAACAGTTCAACAAGCTACACGTTTGGGATGTAGTTCCGTTATCCAAGGGTGCTAACTTAACTGGCACTCGATGGGTATTTCGAAATAAGATGGACGATCGGGGTATAGTGATTCGTAACAAAGCACGGTTGGTTGTTCAAGGTTTTAGTCAAATCGAGGGTTTGGACTATGATGAAGTATTTGCTCCTGTGGCAAGATTGGAGTCTATTCATATCTTCCTTGCATTCGCTTCTTTCAAGGAGTTTCGTGTTAACCAACTCGACGTTAAAAGCGCCTTCGTGTACGGATAAGTGGATACGGATGTGTAGGTTAAACAGCCTCCAGGTTTTGAAGACCCTGAGCATCCAGAATATGTTTGCAAATTGAACAAGGCTTTGGTACGGGAGACTCACTACTCATAGAATCAAGCATGGTTTTGTTCGAGGGAACATTGACAGTACTCTGTTCATCCGTAAAGAACAGACTGGGGATCGAGAAGATATGTTACTTGTCAGGTTTACGTGGACGATATTATCTTTGGCTCTACAAATGAGGCAATGTGCAAGAACTTTGAAGAAATCATGAAGTCTGAGTTTGAGATGAGTGCGATGGGAGAGCTCAAATTCTTTTTAGGTGTACAAATTGAGCAGTCTGCAAAATGTATTTATATTCATCAGTCAAAATATGTCAATGACATGTTGACCAGATATGACCTGCTCAATTGTAAAACCTATGGGACTCCTATCGAACTTAATCACAACCTTAGACTCGCTGAGGATGAAGAAGATTGCAAAGAAAAGGACTATCATTCAATGATAGGTTCTCTGATGTATTTGACTGCCTCTCGACCGGATATTGTGTTCGCGGTATCCGTTTGTTCATGCTTTCAAGCCAAACCCAAGGTGTCTCATATGAAGGCGGTAAAGCGAATTTTTGGTTATCTCGAACATAGACCCAATCTTGGTCTATGGTATTCAAATGAGAAATCATTCGCTCTTACTGCCTATTCGGATTCTGATCATGGCGGCTGCAGCATAGACAAGAAGTCCACCATTGGTGGATGCCAATTTCTCGAATCTCACTTGGTCTCGTGGCAGTGCAAGAAACAAACTACAGTTTCTCTTTCAACTGCAGAAGCTGAGTATGTTGTTGCTGCCAGTTGCTGCTCTCAGGTTCTATGGATTCAGCATCAACTGCGTGATTACGGGTTACTTCTTTCTATGACTCCTATTCATATAGATAACACTGCTGCCATATCTGTCACACGCAATCCCGTACAATACTCTAAGACTAAACACATAGAACTTAGGTTCCACTTTATACGGGATTGCTATGAAAAACACTTGATAGACCTTGTCCACATAGACACCCTAAAGCATAATGCCGACCTTTTCACCAAAGCTTTTTCGCGTACTCGATTTGATGAACTAATCAACATGATTGGTTTAAGGTTCTTTATAACCAAAAAGTAATTTGTAACTTGGAACGTAACTTACTTGCTTTTATGTGTGTTATTATTAAAAAAAAAAGGCAACAGCCACTCTTTATACTTTTTAGTATTAAAAAATTTCATGGTTGCTACATTGTTAAAATAGACGTTGAGTTGTGTCTGTAAACAACTTGGGATATGATAGTACGTCGGGTGACATGCACAAAATGGAATTTTAAGATTTATCTTGGATGTGTCAATAGATTAATCTGACATGTTGAAAACAGTTTTTATAAACATTGTCTTCATCATACGATATATTAGTAGGCATGTTACGCAAAACTCTTTGAGACCTCTTAAGAAACCTAATATACAATTGTTTATTTCAAGTGGTATAACACCGTTAGATGTATGACAAAACTCTTAATATCTAACTTATGCTATACATGTTTTCATGGAAGAAGTTTATTTGATATAATTTGGGGCTATATATTGACAGTTTCCTTTGTTATACGTAAGTATAGACCTGGTTTCTGTTAATATATAATTAAAAATTAAGCAAACACAAGTCAAAGAACTGCAAAGTCTTTAAAATATAAGATACCTAACCAGGTCGCCAAAATGGTTTGACCAAGTTTGGTTTTGCTTAAACCTGAATCAATCTATGTCGCTCTGTTGTAAGTAAGTACAGACCTGTCACCGCTAACTTGATTCTTAAAATTGATTTTCTAATATTCTTTCTATAAATGGAAGCATGGTCTATGTCTTAAGTTAAGATGTATATCTATGGTGGGGACCACAGCGAAATGTACATACGAATAATAATAAAATTAACTCCTAGATGTGAGTGTAACATGTTTTAAAGTGGACAAATATACTGATAATCGTTTTGAAATAATTTTTATAAAAAGTGTTTTTAGCATGCCAAGTAAATTTAAAGTGGATAAATATACTGATGATCGAAATAACACTTACTGTTCCTAATCAATGCATGTTATTCCGATATGATCCCTAACCAGATTAAATCAACTCCGTCACCAAAAAGAGTGTGTTAATTTTGTATTTGTAAATTTGCATTAATTTTGTGTTGATATATTTTATCTTAGTTAGTTTTATTTTGTGATTATAACCAAGTTATAGTTACCTTAAAATTTGGGTACCAAAATCAACACGTAAATAATCGAAACGTCTCAAAATTTTCAAAATTTTTCACTAAGTGACTTTATGCGTCACTTACTAAGTCACACCCTTAGTGACACTGCAAGTGTCGGGTTGAGTAACGCTACAAGTGTCGGGTTGAGTGAAGCACATTAGGGTTTTGGTATAAATACCCTTTCAAACGACACTCAACTCCATCACTTTCAACATTCAATTATCGTCACTTACTTTGACACAGCTTCACTTCTGTTCGTGCTGCGTCACTTCGACTGCTGCGTTTTTTCGATCTTTGCGTGGATTTTCAAGCTTTGTTTGTATAATCGGCCGTGATATTCTTGTTCCCCACACTCGTACGCTTCATTAGGTATAAGCTTTAACCCTTTTAATCACGTATACTTGCTTTAATCATTTATTAGGGTTACGGTTTTTAGGGTTCGTAGAAATCACACAAATTGGGGATCGATTTGTTAATATTTTCTGTTAATAAGTGGTGCATTTTACTCTTTTCTATCATGCGCACATTGTGGTAGATATGGTTTTCAAAAAACCCCAAAATTTGTTCGATGTAATTTCTGGGGATGAACAGTGACACGATGATCTGCATTGTTGCGTCACTTCCTTTAAGTGATGCTATTTGGCAATTTAGAATCCTTACCGTCACTTCTTCAGTGACGCCCATCTATGCGTCACTTCCTTAAGTGACTCCCTAAGTGACACATATGCCTGTATCATTAATTAGCCCGTCACTCGTCTGAGTAACGCCCATCTATGCGTCACTTCCTTAAGTGACTCCCTTAGTGACGCCCTTATCTATACCGACACTTATATCGTCACTTCCTAAGTGACTCACCTAGGTTACCGTCACTATGCTAAATTCCACATAATTTTGTACCGAAACTTTCTAAGTGTCGTTCTTAATGACGCATGATTTGGCCACGTCACTTACACCAGTGACGCCTGATAGCATCACTTACCCTAAGTGACGCTATACTTGATTTCTGATTTTTAAACACTGTTCCATGCGACACTTCCTAAGTATCGGTAGTGTTTATGCGTCACTTCCTAAGTGACGCCTAAATCAGAATTTTGTTTAAATTTTGTGAATACTTGTGCTAATTCTATAACGATGTTTCTGGTTATTTTTTTGGTATTTTAGCTTACAGATGGCCGGTCTGCAAAACTATTATCGCCGTACCAACACTCGCCACAACATCGTTGCTTTTTTGGAGTCTACGCATGTGAACTCAATCCCATTCCAAACCGATGATTGAGTTTTTACGCCGATCGAGGATTCACTATGCTATCACTACTTCCACTCAAGTGTACATGAATCAGATCGAAGAATTTTATGATCACGCCTTTATCAGAACTCACGGTGATGTGCCAAGGATTGTTTCCACTATGTTTGGCGAAGAGATTGAGATTACTGAGAATTCAGTTCGTCGAGTTCTCCAATTCAACGATACGTATGCGATGCCGACTATGTTTGAGACAACCTTTATTTATGGTGGCCTTCAGCGGATGGGTTATCCTACAAACCAGCTCTCGGACTTTTGAAAACAATATATGTGCAGGGTTTGGAGATATTTATGCCACATTGTGATTATCTGCTTATCTCTAAGGAAAAGAGGATATGATGCTGCGAGTCATTTGACTCTATCTTTGATGTTGGCACTGGTCTACAACAAGCCCTACAATTTCAGCGGATATATCTTTGGAAATATGGTTGAGAACGTCCGCGCTGGGAAAGATAAGTGGTTGTAGTATCCGAGGTTTGTGCAACTACTATTAAATGATTTGAATCTGAACATTGCTCCCGATCAACGCTCGCTATTGGTTCCGACGCCAATGCTCTTACGAGTCTTCAATGACAGTAAATTAGCGCCCAAAGGTGAACAAGTGTTGGCAAATAGGGAGCTATTTGGGCACATAGTAAACGAAAACTATGTTGCGCCACCAAATGATGGGTTTGAGGATGTCGTGATTCCTCATATGAATGAGGATGATTTGGTTGATACAGAGGTAGCTCAGGATTTGGATGACATCGATTAGGTTGATAATGTTGATGCCGATGATGATGATGGTGGTGGTCCTACACCACCCGATTCTGATGGAGATGTGCCTCCTCAAAAGGCTTTAGATGCAATCCACATGGTTGATCCGCAATATTTTAAGCGTATTTTGAGACGCATTTCTGAGGGCAGGGTTCACGTCCCGAGGAATCCGGGCAAATGACCAGCTGGGTCCGCTCCCTCTTTTTTTGGGTAAAGGGGGGCTACCCTGGAAATATATTATAAATGAAAGATATAACGTTACAATACAAAGTGGAAAACCACAAAGCTTAGACAAAAGAACTAAGCATATATACTTGACAGGCCAAGTATCTAACAACCAAAACACATCTAATCTAAATCCTGACTAATCAAACCAGATAAATATAGCCAAGCAATAATCCACTGCAACCGCATTACGCTAACTTGCCCCACAAAAGGTGCCAGCGCACAGGGGTGGTCATTCAGGAACCTGGTAAGCAAACCACTCAGCAACAACAGCGTTCTCCACGACAACAACCATCTCAGCAGCAGCTTCCTTCGATTCAACAACTTTTTGCTCAGATTGAACAGATGAACAAACGTTTTGAAGATCAATATGAGATTATTCAAGTTCAGGCTCCAGAGATCAGGGAATTAAAGTCCAAGGCTGATACGGTTGATGATTTAAAGCTTCAAGTGACAGATCTACAGTCTAGGTTGTTAGAGTTGGAGTCTGTTACAATTTTTTCAGGGGAGGCTGATCCCAGGACCTTGGAAACAAATGTAACACCTCCCCCAGAACCAGAAAATGTACAACCTTCTTCGATCAATGATGATATATCTTTGGATTACTTTGTTGAGGTTCAAGGTTAACCGAGACTAATACGGTTGACTACTCATATGTAGATCTTACATTTCTTCAACGTATTATGAATGAAAATACGTCAATGCCTGAGGAAGAAGTGATAAATGATCCAATGGCAGAGGATTGTTACTTTGAAGGGGAACGATGACATTGAAGTTGAGGGGGAGGAGCTCCAGAGTGATGAATGTTATGATGATGCTCCTATTATTGAATCTGATTCTTCAGAAGATGAAGCGGATCATGTATCGGAGGCAGAAACCACTGAGCCATCAGTTTCTACAGCTGAACCCTCAACGATAAAACCTGATCTAGTGTTTAAACCTAGAGTTGAGGTACCCGTTACTTGCCAATTTTACAAAGTCAGAACTGACTATACTGGTTTGATCAAAAGCTGGAAGTTCGATGAAAATAATTCAGTATTCATGATCAAAAGAAGTGATGGCATTCAGTACTTCAACTTGAAGTTTTTTCGAATAAGTACTTTGCCAAAATGTGAACTTCAAAGATTATCTCAGATACCCTTGATCAACCGTGCTCGAGATTCACGAGCAGATTTCTTCCAAGTTATTATTCGTCGGCAAATCAACAGCAAGAAATACAATATGATTAAACCGATGCTGGATATGAGATATAAGTTTAAAAGGAAGTTGGATCCAGTTACACGACAACCGATTGTAAGGATGATCTACCCACCTGCAAAATGCTTATGGAAGATACCTCTAGAGATTATTCCTTTGGATTTTTTGGATAGGTTGCTATATTGGGAATATGATGATATTACGGGAGAAGTTGTGATCATTTTTGTTCCTAATTCCGAACCGACTACAGATCCAGAGTCTTCAACAGATGCAGATTTGGGAGCTGAAGAGAAAACAACATGGGATGTTGTACAGCCTAGGAAGAGGTCTATGTGGGGTCTGAAGAGAAACATATTTTGTGTATTTGACCCTTTGAGTTTGATCAATCTTTTTGAACAAGATATGAAGAGATTACATCAGAACAAGATTCAGTTCAAAGCAAAGGACAGAACTAAAGCTAATAAATTTCAGAAGATTGTTGATATCTGCGTAGCCAATGGGATACACGCTGGTGGTGTATTCGCAGCTGGCTGGAAATAGTTTGAAGATTTCAAGATTTTTTGAAGACCAAGCTGCTGACAAGGGAGAGTTTGTTGGTACCTTTAGTGTGTCAGTCAGTTGGTCTATCGAGTTGTAAGTGTCGTTTATTAATTGTAATAGAAAAGTCTTTTCTAGGTTAGCGACACTTAGTTTGGTCTAGGAGACACTTGCCTTAGTGTCGCATAGTGACACTTAGGTAGTGTCGCATGAAGGCAGCTACATGCGTCACTTAGGGAGTGTCGCATGTCTGCCGTTTAGTATAAATATGAACCTACGGGTTTCAGGCTAGGGTTGACGAAACCCTAGCACCATTTGTCGAAATTGCAAGTCTGTAAACAAGGTAATAGGTTACAATAATCAATAAAAAGTTGATCTTGATTCGTTTATTCGATTTCGGTTTGCAATTATATTTGTCTAGTGTGATTGTGTGTTTCCGCCATTCAATCGCTGTCATCAATCACTAAGATCCACAGCAAGGGGCACTAACATGGTTTGAGTGCTGTTGCTACTAGATTGGGCACTCCTCTAATACTTGATTCTTATACTAGTTCTATGTGTTTTAACTCATGGGTCAGTTGGATTTTGCTCGTGCTCTAATTTACATTAGGGCTGATCGGGTTCCTAATGAGAACTTGATAATCTTTGTTCCGTTTGTGGAAGGTACGGGCCATTCTATTCATACGGTTTGAGTGGAATATGAATGGAAGCCTCCTCGTTGTCATGCCTGTAAGGTTTTTGGGCATGTGGAGGATCATTATCCAAAGCGTGTTCATGTTGTCTCGGAAAAACAAGGTGATGTGAATGTTGATAAAGGGGCTGAGGTGAAGAAAAAGAAGGATTCTGAAGGTTTCCAAGCCCCGAGAAAACCGTTCCGTGGCCTTGTGGTTGGTAATCCAAAGAAGGTGGCTGTAGCACCTCCTAAACAGGCGTTTGTTCCTAAAAAGAAGACAAAGGAGGTTGGTAAGACTATTACATCTAATTCTTTTGAGGCTCTGAATAAGTTGGATTCTAAAATGCATAATACGGCTACTACTAGTGAACCATTGGCTAATAAGCAGGAGGATCGTGGGAAGAAGGTGGCTTCTACCGATGGTAATACTGATAATAATTCAAGTTTGTATTCTCGTTGGAAAGACACTTATGGAGCTCATGTTTCTGATGATTTTATGGCTGGTGAGGATGCCGAAGATGAGGAAGATGATATCCTAGATGATGTTGATAACAAGATGGCTGATTACATGAATCTTCAAGATAGGAAACTTTTTTTTTTTCGGTAAAGAACAAAAATTTTACCCGGTAAATATATTCCCAAAAGCATTTAAGTACAATGGATGTGAGTGAATCCCACATCTCGGCCCGTTATATAGGTGATAAAGACTACATAACAAGGACACACCCACAAACCAACATTTGACTCAACAAAGACATCAAATAATAACCACTCTACTCATTTCTTTTTACCACTCTTACTACTCTTCCTATCATGAAGACTCATGAAATCAGCCATTTCATTATCAGGAGGATCTAAAATATCATCTTCATAATCCTCTTCAGCCAAAAAGGGATTAGTAGCTTCAGATCCATAAGCCTCCTTCCAACGTGAATACAAGCTTTGATTCTCGGTGTTAGCATCTGTAGAAGCCACTTTCTTCCCTCTATCTTCCTTCTGGTTAACCAACTGTTTACTTGAGAAAATATTGTTGTCCACTTTAGGATCTACCTTAGAAAGTGCCTCAAAGGAGTTAGACATAGAAGTAGTGCTAGTCTCCTTTGCCTTCATCTTAGCAACAAAGAAATGCTTAGGATTTGCAGCCACCTTCTTTGGATAGCCAATAACAAGACCACGAAAAGGCTTCCTAAGTCTTCTTTCAGTAAAGAGGTAGTAGAATACCACATCTTTAGAACGATTGGGACATTCCGAATAAACCAAGGACCATTCCTCAAAACCTGATCTCGACCTGCTAGAGAATTGAACTTAAAGAAGAAAAATCCTTTAGCATTCATCATAACTTTAGATATCCCATATTTCTTCCATGAATTCAAAACATAATGTTCAAGCACCGGGAATGCAACCCTTTTACCAATGAAATAACCATACAAAGTTTTTCAAATCTAGAGTTAGCCTCCCTCACCGATGACAAAGGAATCTGGACATCTACATTTTCAACACTAGGCTAATCCGTCTCAAGCACTTGAAAGTGAACCTTCCTAGTGTTTGAATTATGATCAACCACAGACGCGTACGATGTGAAGGTAGACTGATTTACCATACCCTCATCACTATTATCAGTACCATCATCAGATGGATTAAACTCAACCGGAAGTCCATCATCACCAATTGTCTTACCATCAACAATCTGAATAGATTTGGCACCAAGAGTTGATTTCAATGATGCCATATTAACTACCTCTCCCATTACCCCCATCAATCAGTTCAAACCACACAAAACTTAGTGACCCTCTAACCTACAATTATCGAACCACAATCTGTCAAGCAAATCAGATCCAAAGCAGCAACAATATAACCACAATTCCAATTCGTCCAATTAATGAGCAATCTGATCAGAAGAAATCTGGCCAGATTTGTATGAATTTTAAATCCTCAAAATGACTAAACAATCAGATAATATAGATATTATGCAAAGAACGTGTAGATAGAACCAATCAAGAACTTTAAAGTGTGTTGCCCAAGTAAATTACGAATTAGGGTTTAAAAAATCGTAAATACGTATATTCAAGAAACCAGCAACAAATCGTGATCCCCAAGCAAATAATAATCTGTTCCAGAATTGAATCAAAGTAAATGGTAGCTAATGCGTGAAATAAACAGTATGTGTGCAGCCCAAGTAATACGATTAGGGTTTTAAAACCCTGAACCGATTACAAAAACACGATTTAGGGTTAATGAAAACCCAAATCAATCTTGATAACAAACCCTTTAATAAGATAGTAACCCTAGATTTCGAACAACCCTTAAACAAGAAGATGGTCGGAATCCAGAATTAAAACGAAAGAAGACTAGGGTTTTATGAAGTAACTGTTTATCTTATTATATGACCCTAAATCAGATTTCAATCCTTTCCAATGATCATACAATCAATGAAACAAATTAGAAACACAGATTTATGGTCAATACAAACTATTGATCAAGAAGAAACGGATTAAGGTTGGCAGAATTTGAAAAAATCCGAATGAAATTGACAAGATGTAGGGTTTCTCAAAATCGCCAGCCTTGGGAGAGAACTAGGGTTTTGTTGTGTTTCCACTACACACTATTTTTCATGATAGGAAACTTAAGAAGAAAAAATGAGTTTGTGGTTGTTTCTATTTGATGTATGTTGAGTCAAAATGGATAAGTAGAAATAAGTTTGTGTGGCTATTTTTTTTTTATGTCTGTTGATTTGTATTAAGTCAAATAGTGAGTAGTGGTTGTGTCTTTGTTATGTAGTCTTTATTGCCTATGTAATGGGCTGAGGTGTGGGATTCACTCACATCCATTGTACTTAAATGCTTTTGAGAATATATTTGCCGGGTATATTTTACCCTTTACCTCAAAAAAAAAAATGTAGTTGATCCTCCATTTGTTCATCAGTATCATCATCTTTGTCATCAGCATCTTCATTTTTTCTATCATTTCCATCATCACCATTATTTCCATCATCACCATCATATCCATCATCTATGATAACATCATCATCAGCTTCTCTGTTCATCCATTACCAACGAGCCAATTCAAAGCTCACTAACTCCCCCTCAATCCTTACCGCCTCATCAAAAGCCCACTCCTCCACCTTTTCGTTATACATCCTGAGTTCATTGGGATGAAACTCAGGGAAATGAATTTCCTCAAACTCATGTTCATCATCTTCAGTATCCATCTCAATCCAAGATAACACTGCAACTTCAGCAGCTTCTAACTCAGGTCTTTCAGCAATAGACCGAAGGGTGAAAGATTCCAACAAAGTATTTCTATGATCAGCAGTTTTATTTATGAAATCTGTATTGTCAGCAACTAGTCTCTCCCCATTTTCATCATAAAAAGATGCTACACACTTCTTGATCCAGTGATAGAGTTTCTTGTTTTCAATGCGGAGGGCAGCAACTTCAGCTTTAGTAGCTTGATGATGTGCAATCATGGATGAGATGACTTGATCATTTGCCTTTATGTACTGAGAAACAGAAGTTGCCATTTCCTTTTGTTTAGCAGAGAGAGCAGTGATAGATTCATCGTGAGTGACAAGATTTATCTTTGTTATAGTAGTGAGTTCATGCGAGGGCCTTTGATTGAGTCTCCAACAACTGAGAAAAGGACATGCCAACATTGGTCAAAAATTTTACCTTATCACTGATCTCAGAGCTCCGGGTAGGGATAGGATCATAAGCAGTTGCCAAAGCTTTGACAACAGTGGTGAGATCAGCAACTTGGCCTTTGAGAGCTTCCCTATCCTCAGTAAGAAGCTTGATTTGTTGCTGAGAAGAAGCAATATATTCCATCAACAGCTTCTCAGAAGAGGAGGGAGTGGATGATGAGGCTTGATCAGTAGCTTTTAGAGATGGAGGTGGATGTGGTATATGTTGTTTTTGAGGAGATGGTGGTGTAGGTTGTTTTTGTGGAGATGATGGTGGTGTAGGTAGTGGTTTGGATTATGCTCCCTGATCCCCTGCACCCATGGCAGTATCAGCAAGAGGATCAGTATCATCTACTGCAGAGATATTGTCACTGGAGAGAGACATGTCGTCTAACTCCTAGATTGGTGAAGTGACAGCAGTAGTTGGTGGAGCAGTGGTGAGTGGTATTAGTGTTAGTTTGGTTGCAGCAACAGCCATAGTAGTAGGGATGAATGGTGGTGGTGGTGTTGTATCATCATCAGAAGTGTCCATTGGTTGGCTTCCTCGTCATCACCAGCTTGTGTTTGAGCTGATGGATCATCCGAAATAGAAATTGACGGTTGGTGCAGTACTAGATGAGAGATAACTCGGGTTTGTAGCCAATGATGTGACATTAGCGATGGGTGTGTTATCACCCACTGATGCCACTAGCCCTTTTTCTGAAACATCATCCTTTTGTGAGGATGACGAGTGACTGATGGGTTGACTCGATAAGGGGGTGTGGGATGCACCCAAATCACTGCTATCAATGGGTTAAGCCATTGTAACTGTCTGCAGTTATCCCATTTTAGAGTCACCAGACTTTTGGGAGTCCGGCGAAGCGGTTGAAGGCTTGGGTTTATCAAGAGTGCCCGCAGGGACTGAACGTTCAGACTCTGCTTCACTCTTGGCGCCCTTAGACGACTTCTTTTTGCTATGTACCTGATCCGTTAATGTCAGGGACCCTAATTTGGATTTTTTCTTGGGAGCAGTTGGTGGTTTCTTGAGTGGTGGTTGACCAGCAGTAGTCAATGGGGGTGCTGTCAGTGACGTGGTCAATGGAGGGGTAGAAAATGATGGATGTATAGTTTGTAAAGGCTGTGGTGCAAGTACTCCCTGTGTTTTCATAAAATCAGGGAGAGACACAGTCGCTGGTTTTGAAAATATTTGAGAGCCAACCAGAGTAGGTTCAAATCCTTTGAATTGGACTCTTTCATACTCAGGAAACTGATCTTTAATGATCAGTGAGAGGAACCTGCAGTATGGAACACACTTGCTTCTGCTTTTCTCAGCGACTCTATTAACCAACTCGTTAAAGATCACACATGCATAATCAACTCTAAGAGAGTTGATCAGTGACCAGCTGATTTGTGCCTCTAGGGTGCTAAATTGATTATAGCTCCCTGATTTTGTGCCCAAACATTGAATGAAGTTTGAAAATAGGTCATTCCACACACCATCCATTTTGGTTTTATGTACAATGGAGTATTTATGGTTACCACTGCTATCAACAGAGTATTTACATTCAATCCAAGTGAAATTGACTTGGCCTCCCTTGGCTACATCTCCATCGGGCAGTGAGACGTAAATATCGTGTATAGGGAGTTGTAAAATGGTACGGATGATGGTGGCAGAGATTGTAATCGTTTTGCTCACATTGTCGATAAATCCCTGAAGTTGGGATGTACCATCAAAAACTGAATGGGTATAGGTATGCCAGAACTCACTCAGCCATTCAGGTTTCATCTCTCCAGGAGATAAAGTGAGAGAAGGGAGAATAAAGTGATTATTTAGAAAATTGATTATCTTCGCATACTCTGTTTTTGCACATGTAAGATTACCCAAATAATTCGATTTTGGAACCGTAATGACGAGATCTTCACTCACTGCAGAGGGCGATGAGCTTTAATCTCTGCAGTCGGTGTATATGAGTTCAAAAAGAATTTTGATTTTGCCATTTAGATTCCTAAAAATTGATTTGCAAATTTATTAGGGTTTTGAAAATGAGAGGATTTTTGGAGATACGAAAATCAAGTATGCGTAAAAAATGAAAATGAGTTTAAGTCACTGATTTATAGTATACGCAACTTGATGATCGTGTGGTTAAAACTGAATCGTCGTGGATGATGGTGGTGATTGATGGTAGAGGTATTGGGGTGATAATGGTGGCGCGTGGTGGCATTAATGGTGATGGGAGAGGTGCGTCGGAAAGTGCACTGACGTAAGAAAGATAATGTCAGAAAAGTGCAACTTTTTCATTGTACCATAATAGATTAAATTTGAAATCCGTTAATTAAATACAAATGTATTAAATATAACGAATGTTTGTCGATTGATATATCACCATTAAATGATATATTCAGGGAGTGAAGTCTCTGAATATACATAATCAATTTCTTGATTTACCACCGAAAAAGGAGTATAACTAACTCAAAGAGACAATTTGAAATTTATCTCACTGAATCTTTATCTTCCTGATTTAATCACAACTTAGAATACTGATTAAATCAATCGAGCTTAGTTTCAATTTTGATATAGATCGCTGTTGTCAATTCTAGATAGACACATTTTGAAAGAAAATGAATATAGATTATGTCTGAAGTCAAAAAAATATATTAGGTCTCTCATGTTTAAAATTCACTGCTCAAGTCACAACTTTGAATACTGACTAGATCAGCTAGAGAAAAACACAGAGAAATAACATTGATTCAAACTAAGAGACATAATAGATATTCAGTGACATATCAAAGAAAAAATAAATAAATAAATTCAAAGAATTTATTCATTCATTTAAGTTAAACATACCAAGCTCGCTGACAAGGAAGTTAAATCAGTTTTCTTCTAAAGATTTTATGAACTGGTCAGCGAGTTGATGAGCTGTTTGGAATAAACTGTATTTCAATATCACCAAATACTACATCAGGACCTCTTTCATCCTGGTAGTCACTGAGCAGGGACTTACATCCGGTCATATGTCTGGAACAATCACTGTTCAGACACCAGATAGTCTTTCTAAGAATGCCCTACATCAACACACTTTATTAGTTTAACTGGTGAACCCATCCAGAGATGGGTTCATTGTGGCTAAGCCTTGGTTTTGGCTTCCACTGATTTGCATAAATTGTATGTGAATTCTCACTGATGATTTGATCTTTTGAGATAAATAAAACCGAGCATTCAAATGACAGATGATGTGTGACACCCGACGATTTAGGGTTACTGATTAACCCTCTAGAAACCCTAAATACGTGTGTTTAGTTTTGTATTAGGCTAAATGCTTGTAATTACTTGAAACTATTTGTATATTTATGTGAATATACACTTCTGTAATTGATTTATATTACGCTACGTAATTCGTTGTAATTACGCTCACGCAATTTGGTAAAATTGTGCAAAACAACCGGACGGAGTCCGACAGAAAATACGACGTTGGTGAAAACTTTTCTATAAATAACTTAAATCTATTTTTTTAGAAGTTATTTATCATATATTATTATTTTAATATAATAATACCCGAAAAACCTAGACGTTTCAATTAAAACGTCTCAAACGTAACGAAAACGCGCAGAACGCGCCCGACAATCGAACGAAAGTCAAAATACACTTTTGAATCTAAAAATATATTAATTAGTGAAAAGTTATCAATTAATATATCGTGTCTTTAAACGATAACGAAAAACGTCCAAATAAAACGTCACGTGATTTAAAATCCGTGCAACGAACGCGCAAATCGAGATCGATAAATTAACGAAACATTTTTATAAATGTTTTTCAAGTATTTAAATTAAATACTTCAAATAAAAATATTGAAACTTAAATCGTTACTTAAAAACGCGTATTAAACATTTAACACCAAACCGAACGAGCAAACGAACGAAAAACGCAACAAATAAAGCTAGAATTGGAAAATGACCAAAATACCCCTGGTGGGCCCCCCCTAGGCCGGCCCCCTCTCCCCCCCTCATGGCTGCCCATGTGCCACCCCTTCCTCTCCCCTCTCATTTTGCATGCAAAAGCATGATTGCTTTTCTTGAACACCTACACACTCCACTCTTTACTTTACCAACACTTCTCTCACACTCTCTACACTCTCACACTCTCTCATTTCTCTCTCTTTCTCCAGAAAAACTCAGACCATTCTCCACCCAAAAACTTCCATTAAACCACCATAAACCACCATTAACAACCACCACCATTGCTAGGGTTTTCTCAAGCTCAAGAACATCATCTCCTTCATCATCACTTGTTCTTCATCTCTTCTTTGTAAGGATTCTTAATAACTCTCATTAATTTTACTTTCATACTACTGATTTACATATTATTAAGTTCATCTAACACTAATATGTCCAAAATCTTGATCAAAATACGTTTTTATAACACCTATATGAACAGGCATGAATCTGTCCAGAAACTTTCTTCAATTACACGAATTTTATAAAATTCGTCCTTTCATGAAAATGGTCGTTTTTATAGGTTAAAATCAAGCTCAAGATGTTATCTTTCTAACACCGCAAACCTCATGCCTTTTTGAGCTCGTTTGGTATTTTTAATAATTTAAATGAAAACACATAGACTTTCTGGTACTGAAAGTCAGAAACTTGAACCATATGATTTTGACCATAACTTGAGTTCTACAAGGAATTAGAAGATGCATTTTTTTTTAAAAGTTGCGTATTGAAAAGATATACAAAAAGTTCTTCTATGTCGCCTTCCAAAAACCTACGGATTTTCTTAGAAATATGATTCTATGCGACTGGCCTGCATGACATTGAAAACTGTGTATGGATTCATCCATAAATTTTATACCTAACAAGATGGACACCATAATTAATGGAAAAATTAAGTTAACCTCTAGACATATGGTAGAACAGCTGGTAAAAATCTTGGACTCTAACTCGGAATATAGCTAGTTAAGAAAAATAGAGAAAGTAAACCGATAAACCGAGAAACATGAACATGGACTGTTTTTGGACTTTTATAAAAAACCGAGACTTTTGGTGAACTCCGGAATGAACCGACAACATATTTAGACCTTATAAACTGATATTTGGGTTGGGTGAAAGTTTCGGGTCAAACCGAGTAAGTTTGACCAAGTCAACAAAAGTGGCTCGTTTTCGAAAAACTTACTATTTTTGGAAAGTGGTAACAAAAATGGGTTTGGGTGACTTAATTAGTAACTTGGACCAAAAACTAATTTTAGAAAGTTTCCCGAATGAAAAACCGACACTTGAAAACACTTGGACAAAAATGTAAATTTTGAACAGACCCTTAGTGTCGCATGGTTGTGCGACACTACCCCTAGTGTCGCATAACCAACAGTGGAAACTAAAAATACACTAACAGTGGTAACACTTGCGACACTAGCAGTGGCTACCTTGCGACACTCACTGCGACACTTACCCTAGTGTCGTATGACATGCGACACTGACACTAGTGTCGCTAATGACAGAATGTTTAGAATTTGCTTTTCACTAAGTATTGAACATGAGTAACAACTTATAACCACACATGATACATACTGTAACAAGTATACGATGACACAAACTTAATAATAATGTCTTAAAGAATTATTATTACAAACTTTCACCAACGGGTCGTACACGTTTTTGATAAATGAACTTGAACTACTATTTGGACATACTAGTTGATGAACTAGCTTTAGATGGACATAAAACCCCCACCTACCCGATTGGCTTAAGTGGACATTAACCCCCACTTATACAATCGCTATAGATGGTCTTTTGAGACATCTACTTATACAACCTCATACGTCTAGGGCGTTAGGAGGTTGCACACGGGAACGAGAACACCCGCTATTTGCTAATATTTGATATTGCTTGCTACCTGCTCAACTCTGGTGAGTTTCATAGCCCCTTTTTACTGTTTTCACTGGGGTGAGAATACATACAACTGTTTTATAAACTGCTTTATGATCACAAGTACTGGTAACAACTTTTTCGATACGCATTGCATGAGACCTGAATAATCCACTAAAGTCCTCTACTTATCATAGTCATTAAAATTTGTGCGTGAGTATTATTGGGTGGTACCATCAGGGTTTGACAAACCTCGTCCGGGCTAGTCGCGCTAGCCAACCCACGGGCGCAGTATTACTTGTTAATTAGAAGTGTATCGGATTAGTACACTTACCGGAGGCAAACAACGTTAAGCTTGACTATGAGACTCATGGCAATGGTATACCTATATTGCAGGAAGCAATACGTTTACTTGTCGTTTGATAACGATACTTTTTACTTATCATTGATGAATGATACATACTTATGAAATCTTGTGGATCATTTTTAGCAACTGATTACTTGACAAACCTATGAACTCACCAACTTTATGTTGACCTTTTAGTATGTATTTCTCAGGTAACCCACCGCAATAGGAAGATTATGGATAGCTTAGTTCGAGTCGCATGGTTTTCAAAACATCAAGAGATTATATTGCATTTAGCTACATTTTGTATATCCTATAATGTATTAGAAATCTCTTACGGTTTATGCGAACTCCGGATATTTTGTAAACATTTAAATTAGTGTAATGTAATTTCTTTTCAAACGTCTCATATAGAGGTCGTTTGCTTTAATTTTTGTGTTGTGATATTTGATTTGGTCGGCGCCCCCGTGACACCTCCCACTTCCGCTGCCACGTGTTTTGGGGGTGCGACAGATTGGTATCAGAGCCAAAGGTTATAGCGAACTAGGATTGCATTAGTGACCTAGACTATAACCATTAGGTTAGTATTCTTGTTTACTATGACTGGTTCAGCGATTGCATCATTTGAATTTAATTTAACATAGCCTGATCAACTATGTACAATTAAAGGAGAATTGATGCAAGACCTGAAATGGTTATAGTGAATGGGAATGCATTAGAAGACTTTGACCGAGGATAGAAACGGGACCAACCCTATACGTGCTTATGTGCTCAAACTTATTATCCATTATTATGTTTTGTAAACTTTCGAATTCCGACCGGATGTAACATTCCCGGTATCTTTTGTAATCTTTGTGATTGTTGTTTGTTGGAACTCGTACTCTGTATTTAACTTTTCTGTCTAATGAAATACAGTTGTCATTCTGAGTTGTTGGATGTTATCTCATTATATGTACACATCTGATATATCATAACCTCACGCAAACCTCTTATATGTCTCATTTCATTGTTGTTCAAGCATCATGCCTCCAAGACGACATACTTACACCGACACCGAAATCGCAAAAGTCATTGCACAAAGCGTAGCTCAAGTCCTAGCTGCTCAACAAAATCCGGGCGGCGGAGGCGCACCTGCTAATACGTCAACTCCAAAACCCTGTACCTATAAGGACTTCTTGAATTGTAAACCCTTGTACTTCAAGGGATCTGAAGGAGCTATCGGTCTAATACGTTGGGTCGAAAAGACCGAATCTGCAACTGTGCGGAGGAGGACAAAGTCAAATTCTCTACCTGCACCTTATCTGAAGGCGCACTCACCTGGTGGAACTCTTACTCCCAGACTCAGGGACTTGATGTCGCCTATCAACTTCCCTGGGAAGACTTCAAAACAATGCTCAGGGAAGAGTACTGTCCCCGTGAGCAACTACAACAACTTGAGGAAGAATTCTGGAAACTCTCTGTTCAGGGAAACGACATCACCACCTACACCACTCGATTCCACCAGCTATCTGTCTTATGCCCATCCATGGTGGACCCCGAATACAAACGTATCGAGAGATACATTTGGGGGCTACCAGAATCAATCCAAGGTAACGTCATCTCATCAAGACCCGGGACCATCCAAAGTGCTGTCCGCATGGCACACGAACTCATGGCCCAGATTGTCCGCCGAGGGACAACCACTGAGAAAGCCATCGGGGACAACAAAAGGAAATGGTCCGGCAGCAACCACAACCAACATCAACAACAGCCAAACAAAAAGGCCGAGACTGTTAAGGCCTACTCCTCTGGTTCAGGGTCGGGGGAACGAAAAGGGTACGTTGGGAACAAACCTTACTGTTCCAATTGTACACGACACCATGATGGCCCTTGTATCTGTACTAAGTGCAAACGACAGGGACACCTAGCCAAAGACTGCAGAACCCCCAACCCAAACACCAACCCTAATGCACCAAAGGCATGTTTTGAGTGTGGTGACACCGGACATTTCCGAAATGGTTGCCCAAAACTGAGAAACAACAACAACCGCAGCAACAACAACAATAACAACAACCCTCGCGGTCGAGCTTTCGTACTCAATGCTGGAGAAGCTCGTCAAGACCCCAACGTGGTCACTGGTATGTTCCTCCTCAACGATTTAACCACTTCTGTACTATTCGATACCGGTGCTGATAAAAGTTTCATATCCGACAAATTCTGTCCATTACTAAACATCACACCCCTTGCCTTAGATGCTAAGTACACTATAGAATTAGCGAATGGCAAACTAATTGAGGCCAATAGTGTAATACCAAATTGCACTTTAAATCTCGCCAACGAACTGTTCCCTATAGACCTCATCCCTGTGGAAATTGGAAGCTTTGATGTCATCGTAGGCATGGACTGGTTGTCCAAACATCGTGCCGAAATCGTTTGTTTCGAGAAAATCGTACGTATACCTCTCACTACCGGTGGAACCTTGATCATACAGGGGGAGACTGGTAGGCGTAACCTAAATATCATATCCTGTATGAAAACTCAAAAGTACCTGAGGAAAGGGTACTCGGCAATTCTCGCACATGTAACCGAAAAGAAGTCGGCTGAAAAGCGACTTGAGGATGTGCCCATCGTCCGAGACTATCCAGAAGTCTTTCCCGAAGACTTGCCAGGCCTACCCCCGCCTAGACAAGTCGAATTCCAAATTGATCTTGTGCCCGGAGCTGCACCCGTGGCACGAGCCCCATACAGATTAGCCCCATCCGAGTTGCAGGAGTTATCCACTCAATTACAGGAACTCCTGGACAAGGGATTCATCCGACCGAGTTCTTCACCTTGGGGAGCTCCGGTCCTATTCGTTAAAAAGAAGGACGGATCCTTCAGAATGTGTATCGACTACCGCGAACTGAACAAACTTACCATTAAGAACCGATACCCACTTCCAAGAATTGATGACCTGTTTGACCAACTTCAAGGTTCGAGCTTCTACTCGAAAATTGACCTACGGTCAGGTTATCATCAACTTCGAGTTCGAGACTCCGACATCCCAAAAACAGCTTTCAGAACCCGCTATGGGCATTACGAATTTCAAGTGATGCCTTTTGGCTTAACCAACGCACCGGCTGTATTCATGGACCTTATGAATCGGGTGTGTAAACCCTATCTAGATAAGTTTGTCATCGTGTTCATTGACGACATCTTGATCTACTCTCGCAACGAAACCGAACATGGCCAACACCTGAAAACCATCTTGGAATTACTCAGACACGAGGAGTTATACGCCAAGTTCTCCAAGTGTGAGTTCTGGATGCGAACCGTACAATTCCTAGGGCATGTCATTGACAGTCAAGGAATACGTGTTGATCCAGCCAAGATCGAGGCCATTAAGTGCTGGGAAGCACCAACCACACCAACTGAGATACGACAATTCTTAGGTCTCGCCGGATATTATCGACGATTCATTGAGAATTTCTCCAAGATAGCCTTGCCTTTAACCTCACTGACTCAGAAAGACAAGAAATTTGACTGGACCGATAAACAGGAGTCCGCCTTCCAACTTCTGAAACAGAAACTCTGCAGTGCACCAATCCTGTCCTTACCCAAAGGCACCGATGATTTCGTAGTTTACTGCGATGCCTCACACCAGGGACTAGGTTGTGTGTTAATGCAACGTGAAAAAGTCATTGCTTACGCCTCTCGACAGCTCAAAATCCACGAAAAGAATTATACCACTCATGACCTTGAACTCGGAGCTGTCGTCTTTGCCCTAAAAATCTGGAGACATTACCTCTATGGCACTAAGTGCACCATCTTCACCGATCACAAAAGTCTCCAACACATATTTGATCAAAAGGATCTCAACATGAGGCAACGTCGCTGGGTCGAGTTGCTTACCGATTATGACTGCGAAATCAAATACCATCCTGGCAAAGCAAACGTTGTTGCTGATGCCCTCAGCCGAAAAGAACGTTCAAAACCCCTTCGTGTTCGAGCCCTTGGTTTAACCATTCACAACGATCTCACCACTCAAATCCACGCTGCTCAACTTGAAGCACTCAAAAATGAGAACATCAAAAATGAGGCCTTGCGAGGCATGGATAAACAATTTGAAATCAAATCCAACGGAACCCGATACTTCTCCAACCGAATCTGGTTACCAAACTTTGGAAACCTACGAAATTTGGTGATGGATGAAGCTCACAAATCTCGATACTCTATACATCCTGGTTCTGACAAGATGTATCACGACATTAAACAACGGTATTGGTGGCCCAACATGAAAGCTAACATAGCCATCTATGTTAGCAAATGTTTAACATGCGCCAAGGTTAAGGCCGAATATCAGAAACCCTCCGGATTACTACAACAACCCGAGATACCTCAATGGAAATGGGAAAACATAACCATGGACTTCATTACGAAACTACCGAAAACACCGAGGGGTTGCGATACCATTTGGGTGATCGTTGATCGTCTCACGAAATCTGCCCATTTCCTAGCCATCAAAGAAAACGACAAGATGGAGCGTCTGGCTCGCATCTACATCAAAGAGATTGTGGCACGACATGGTATTCCCATTTCAATCATCTCAGATAGAGATAGCCGCTTCACCTCTCGATTCTGGCAAACACTTCAACGGGCTCTCGGTACTCGCCTTGATTTAAGTACTGCTTATCATCCACAAACCGATGGTCAGAGTGAACGGACCATTCAAACCTTAGAAGACATGCTGCGAGCTTGCATAGTTGACTTCGGAAATACATGGGAAAACCACCTACCTTTGTGTGAATTTTCCTACAACAACAGTTATCACACCAGCATTGATGCTGCACCATTCGAGGCACTTTATGGGAGAAAGTGCCGATCACCCATTTGTTGGACCGAAATCGGCGAAAGCCAACTCATTGGTCCTGAAATCATCCATGAAACAACTGAGAAAATCGTGACTATTCAAAACTGGCTGAAAGCCGCACGTGATCGTCAGAAAAGCTATGCTGACGTGAGACGCGAACCACTCGAGACGCAAAAGTATCACCTTGGAAGGGTGTTATTCGTTTTGGCAAACGCGGCAAACTAAACCCTAGGTACATCGGACCTTTTGAGATTCTTGAAAGAATTGGTTCGGTGGCATATCGACTGCAGCTACCACCACAAATTAGTAGCGTGCACAACACGTTCCACATTTCTAATCTGAAGAAATGTTTGTCTGATGAGACACTTGTAATCCCGCTCGATGAAATCCACATTGATGACAAACTCCATTTCGTCGAGGAACCTATTGAAATCATGGACCGTGAGGTCAAACGCTTGAAACAGAGTCGTATTCCCATCGTTAAAGTCCGGTGGAATTCTAGGCGCGGTCCTGAATTCACTTGGGAACGGGAAGACCAAATGCGACTGAAACATCCACATCTATTCTTAGATACCTCACAGAACACAACAGCAAGCTAATTTCGGGACGAAATTCTCCTAACAGGGGGAGAATGTGACACCCGACGATTTAGGGTTACTGATTAACCCTCTAGAAACCCTAAATACGTGTGTTTAGTTTTGTATTAGGCTAAATGCTTGTAATTACTTGAAACTATTTGTATATTTATGTGAATATACACTTCTGTAATTGATTTATATTACGCTACGTAATTCGTTGTAATTACGCTCACGCAATTTGGTAAAATTGTGCAAAACAACCGGACGGAGTTCGACAGAAAATACGACGTTGGTGAAAACTTTTCTATAAATAACTTAAATCTATTTTTTTTAGAAGTTATTTATCATATATTATTATTTTAATATAATAATACCCGAAAAACCTAGACGTTTCAATTAAAACGTCTCAAACGTAACGAAAACGCGCAGAACGCGCCCGACAATCGAACGAAAGTCAAAATACACTTTTGAATCTAAAAATATATTAATTAGTGAAAAGTTATCAATTAATATATCGTGTCTTTAAACGATAACGAAAAACGTCCAAATAAAACGTCACGCGATTTAAAATCCGTGCAACGAACGCGCAAATCGAGATCGATAAATTAACGAAACATTTTTATAAATGTTTTTCAAGTATTTAAATTAAATACTTCAAATAAAAATATTGAAACTTAAATCGTTACTTAAAAACGCGTATTAAACATTTAACACCAAACCGAACGAGCAAACGAACGAAAAACGCAACAAATAAAGCTAGAATTGGAAAATGACCAAAATACCCCTGGTGGGCCCCCCCTAGGCCGGCCCCCTCTCCCCCCCTCATGGCTGCCCATGTGCCACCCCTACCTCTCCCCTCTCATTTTGCATGCAAAAGCATGATTGCTTTTCTTGAACACCTACACACTCCACTCTTTACTTTACCAACACTTCTCTCACACTCTCTACACTCTCACACTCTCTCATTTCTCTCTCTTTCTCCAGAAAAACTCAGACCATTCTCCACCCAAAAACTTCCATTAAACCACCATAAACCACCATTAACAACCACCACCATTGCTAGGGTTTTCTCAAGCTCAAGAACATCATCTCCTTCATCATCACTTGTTCTTCATCTCTTCTTTGTAAGGATTCTTAATAACTCTCATTAATTTTACTTTCATACTACTGATTTACATATTATTAAGTTCATCTAACACTAATATGTCCAAAATCTTGATCAAAATACGTTTTTATAACACCTATATGAACAGGCATGAATCTGTCCAGAAACTTTCTTCAATTACACGAATTTTATAAAATTCGTCCTTTCATGAAAATGGTCGTTTTTATAGGTTAAAATCAAGCTCAAGATGTTATCTTTCTAACACCGCAAACCTCATGCCTTTTTGAGCTCGTTTGGTATTTTTAATAATTTAAATGAAAACACATAGACTTTCTGGTACTGAAAGTCAGAAACTTGAACCATATGATTTTGACCATAACTTGAGTTCTACAAGGAATTAGAAGATGCATTTTTTTTTAAAAGTTGCGTATTGAAAAGATATACAAAAAGTTCTTCTATGTCGCCTTCCAAAAACCTACGGATTTTCTTAGAAATATGATTCTATGCGACTGGCCTGCATGACATTGAAAACTGTGTATGGATTCATCCATAAATTTTATACCTAACAAGATGGACACCATAATTAATGGAAAAATTAAGTTAACCTCTAGACATATGGTAGAACAGCTGGTAAAAATCTTGGACTCTAACTCGGAATATAGCTAGTTAAGAAAAATAGAGAAAGTAAACCGATAAACCGAGAAACATGAACATGGACTGTTTTTGGACTTTTATAAAAAACCGAGACTTTTGGTGAACTCCGGAATGAACCGACAACATATTTAGACCTTATAAACTGATATTTGGGTTGGGTGAAAGTTTCGGGTCAAACCGAGTAAGTTTGACCAAGTCAACAAAAGTGGCTCGTTTTCGAAAAACTTACTATTTTTGGAAAGTGGTAACAAAAATGGGTTTGGGTGACTTAATTAGTAACTTGGACCAAAAACTAATTTTAGAAAGTTTCCCGAATGAAAAACCGACACTTGAAAACACTTGGACAAAAATGTAAATTTTGAACAGACCCTTAGTGTCGCATGGTTGTGCGACACTACCCCTAGTGTCGCATAACCAACAGTGGAAACTAAAAATACACTAACAGTGGTAACACTTGCGACACTAGCAGTGGCTACCTTGCGACACTCACTGCGACACTTACCCTAGTGTCGTATGACATGCGACACTGACACTAGTGTCGCTAATGACAGAATGTTTAGAATTTGCTTTTCACTAAGTATTGAACATGAGTAACAACTTATAACCACACATGATACATACTGTAACAAGTATACGATGACACAAACTTAATAATAATGTCTTAAAGAATTATTATTACAAACTTTCACCAACGGGTCGTACACGTTTTTGATAAATGAACTTGAACTACTATTTGGACATACTAGTTGATGAACTAGCTTTAGGTGGACATAAAACCCCCACCTACCCGATTGGCTTAAGTGGACATTAACCCCCACTTATACAATCGCTATAGATGGTCTTTTGAGACATCTACTTATACAACCTCATACGTCTAGGGCGTTAGGAGGTTGCACACGGGAACGAGAACACCCGCTATTTGCTAATATTTGATATTGCTTGCTACCTGCTCAACTCTGGTGAGTTTCATAGCCCCTTTTTACTGTTTTCACTGGGGTGAGAATACATACAACTGTTTTATAAACTGCTTTATGATCACAAGTACTGGTAACAACTTTTTCGATACGCATTGCATGAGACCTGAATAATCCACTAAAGTCCTCTACTTATCATAGTCATTAAAATTTGTGCGTGAGTATTATTGGGTGGTACCATCAGGGTTTGACAAACCTCGTCCGGGCTAGTCGCGCTAGCCAACCCACGGGCGCAGTATTACTTGTTAATTAGAAGTGTATCGGATTAGTACACTTACCGGAGGCAAACAACGTTAAGCTTGACTATGAGACTCATGGCAATGGTATACCTATATTGCAGGAAGCAATACGTTTACTTGTCGTTTGATAACGATACTTTTTACTTATCATTGATGAATGATACATACTTATGAAATCTTGTGGATCATTTTTAGCAACTGATTACTTGACAAACCTATGAACTCACCAACTTTATGTTGACCTTTTAGTATGTATTTCTCAGGTAACCCACCGCAATAGGAAGATTATGGATAGCTTAGTTCGAGTCGCATGGTTTTCAAAACATCAAGAGATTATATTGCATTTAGCTACATTTTGTATATCCTATAATGTATTAGAAATCTCTTACGGTTTATGCGAACTCCGGATATTTTGTAAACATTTAAATTAGTGTAATGTAATTTCTTTTCAAACGTCTCATATAGAGGTCGTTTGCTTTAATTTTTGTGTTGTGATATTTGATTTGGTCGGCGCCCCCGTGACACCTCCCACTTCCGCTGCCACGTGTTTTGGGGGTGCGACATGATGTCTGTTACCACATTTATAACGCCTTTTATTTGCATGACTGGCCTTTTTGACTTTCCTTGTTTTAAGTTGCTAATCTGACACTATCATACAACTTTTCTTGCTGATTTTTACTTCTTGCATCTTTGACTTAAGGACACTGATAGAGGTTTTCTCAGTGATATATACAGTGTTAGTGAAGTTGTTGACGACTACTTGATTATCAGCATTGGTCTTGATAAGATGTGAATTCACTGATGATTTGAAAGTTTTCAAAACGTTTTTTTTTTGGTAAAGAGGAATTCCCCGGTAAATATTATAAAGAATAGAAACCATTACAATTACAAAAAAAAAAAGAATGAAAAAACCACTACCTTAGCCTAAAAACAAGACTAAGGCATACACATGACATGCCATGCATATGACAACCAGCTAAAGCAAAACCTCTATCAAACAAGCTATCAAAGCAAACAATATAAAAACAAATCAATAATCCACTGAAGCCGCATGTAAATCAGCAACTCAATACAAACACAGCCTCCTCGGAAGCTTCCATCTCTCCATAGTTCGGAGAGTCCTCAAAGATGGCTTGAATGTAAATGAAACCATCTTTAGCCTAATCATATGAACAATGACATCAGCAACCTCAATAGCAAACCGAGTACCTTTGGAGAACAGGCGAAAATTCCGTTCCTGCCAAATGAAATACACAGAAGCCGCTAAGATCAACCGGGAAACCACATGATTGATATTCTTTGGAGTAGTAGCAGAAATAAAAAACGGCTTTAAGTCTTCAAAATTGTCTGACGAAATCTGCATATCAGCATAACTTGTTACTCTGAACCAAACCTGTGAAGAAAAAGAACATTCAAAAAAATAAGTGATCATGTGAGTCAAGACATGACCCACATAGAAAACACCGAAGCAGGTTTAAGTCGACCGAAGGGCCAACATCCCATTGCTTCAGGCGATCTTGAGTCTTCAACTTCCTTTTGAAAACAAGCCAAAGATAAAAGCATGCCGAGGAATACAGTGAGAGAAACAAACAGTAGGGGCCTAGTTCACCATTAAACCCCTTAGCCGTATAACATTCCAAACTTCAGCAACACTAAAGTCCACTAAATTTCCATCCAAATTACGACATAATAATCTATCTGGATTCGAAGAAAGGGCAGGGACCTCAATCTAAGAAAGAAACAGGTACTTCTAGAGCCATAAAACAGGCCATTTTCAAGAGTCACCCTCCAAAAGATCAGAAACAGTGTCCAAAGGCGTGAAACCAGGGCGCGTTATGTCACGATTACTAGTAAAAACACGCGCAATAGGACAATGAATATTCCACGTATCATACCAAACCGAAACAGATCTTCCATCCCCTATCTTATACCAACAAAATGAGCGAATAAGGTCTCTGACTTGCAATAATTTCCTCCAACCCCAACTCATGCAGCTTTGAGGAGGGACATCCCATAAGCTGCGATCACCAAGCTTATACGCATATACCAATCGGACCCAAATAGAGTCCTTCTTGGTGATAATGCTCCTAATATGAGTAGTCATGAGAGAAATATTCCAGTCACTTAGGCGTTTGATACCCAAGCCACCCTCCCATTTAGGAAGGCAAATATCTTTCCATGCTACCTTAGCTTTGCCAGCTTTCATAGGACCTTGGCACCATAAGAAACCTCTAATGATTTTCTCCATATCGTTTAAGACAGAAGCAGGGAGAATAAATATAGAAGCCCAATATCCCTGCAGAGAAGTCAAAACAGAGGAAATAAGTTGAATTCATCCCGTAAATGACAAAGCTTTATTCTTCCAATTATTAACTCGATACTGGAATTTTTCCACAAGAGGTTTACAATTTGACTGAACCAATCTTGTTGATATTAGGGGAACACCAAAATATTTAACCGGAAGAGTACCTTCTTCAAAAGGCATAGAAGAAATAATATTATGGCAAACATGGCCCTGGATGTTACAGAAGAAAGTTGTACTCTTCGGCATACTAGGGACGAGACCCGAGACTTGCTTAAACTCGTCAAGGACTGATTGAAGCACCTTGACCGAGTTCAAGTCATCGTGAGCAAAAAGAAATAAATCATCTGCAAAACAGAGATTAATCAAGTCCAAGTTATCGCATCTAACATGATACTTAAAAGAATCAGATTTGTCCACCTTCCTTCGAATAAGGATAGTTAGGACCTCCATAACCAGCGTGAAAAGGTACGGGGATAATGAATCCCCTTGCCTCAAGCCTCGCTTATTCTGAAAGAAGCCATGAATATTGCCATTGATACTCAGGGAAAATGAAGTAGAAGAAATGCACATCATGATCAAACTAACCATTACAGGGTGAAAACCAAATCTCTGTAAGATAGTCCGAAGAAAATCCCAATCCACTGTATCATAAGCTTTATGAATATCAATTTTAAAAGCACACTAGGCAGCACCATGGTTTCTATGATAACCTTGCATTAGTTCCTGAGTAAGAAGAACATTATCCGAAATACGCCTACCAGGAATGAAGGCCGATTGATTATCACTAACAAGATCAGCCAAACCCTCCTTTATACGTTTAGTGATTAATTTACTAATACACTTATACAGAGTATTGCATAATGAGATAGGCCGAAAATCATTAATCCGAGAAGGGGTAGGCACTTTTGGAATGAGAGCAAGAACCGTATGGTTAATTTCTTTCAAAATTCAGCCACTAGAAAAGAAATCCCACACCGCAACAAAAACATCATCACCAATAATGTCTCAATACTTCTTAAAAAAAGCAGCCAAATACCCATCAGGCCCTGGAGATTTACAATCTCCAATAGAAAACATAGCCTGTTTAACTTCATCCTTAATAACAGGCCTAATCATCCCTTCAGACTTAGATCGCGAGAGCTTGCGAGTAAAGATGGTCAAGTCCTGCAAAGGATGAACCTCACCAACACATCCCAAGAAATTTTGATAGTGTGACACAAAAGCAAGAGGAACCGCATCACCATCATGCATAGAGTCTTGATATCATCACCCGATCAATTCGATTTCTGCTCGCCTTCTCCTTAACCACATTGTGAAAATACTTGGAATTATTGTCACCCTCTCTAAGCCAATCAATCTTAGCTTTTTGTTTTAAGAACCTCTCTTCATCTAAAATTGTTGCATTGAAGGCCCTAAGGTAAATACTCTCTTCATCACGAAGCTGAGCTGATGTCGGGTTCGCATCCGGGGCTTTTTGAACTTCATCCAATTCAACACGCAACCTAACAACTTTTTATGAATGTCCCCTTGGTTTCTCATCAACTTAGAAAGAGGCATTTTAAGATTCTTAACTTTTGCATGATTTGAAACATGGAATACCCCTCTATATTCAACTTCCAAGCCTCCTGGACAAGAACTTTAAATTCCGGTTTATGGACCAGTAGATTATAGAACCGGAAAGGCTTGACACGAGGTTTCAGCACCTTAGGGAAAGTGAGAACAGCCGGAGAATGATCGGAAATCCTATAAGGCTGAAATATAGCAAGAGCCCCAGGATAAGTACCCAAAAAATCACCATTGCACATAATACGATCAATCTTCCGTAAGATACCAGTATCAGATTGAGGACGTTGATTCCAAGTGTAATGCAGCACCAAACCTTTAACATCGAAAACTCCAATATCCTCAACACATTCCCTGAATTCCCTCATAGAGATAGTCCGTCTTGATGAACCCAAAGAAGCATCTTCCAGTTTAAGAATGGCATTGAAATCCCCCAATAACGTCCATGGTTTACCCCGGACCAACTTACTGTGCAATCGAAGGTTATCCCACAGCTCCCTCCTATGAGCGTAAGAGTTACTCGCATAAACAAAGGAGCAATAAAATGGTCGATGACACTCCCTATCCCGAATGACAATGAATGACTTGGTCTAAAAAATCAAGAACCAATAAATCCACCTTGTCAAGATTCCATCCAATAATAATACGCGATCCACTAGCACTCCTAGAAGAATTAGAAGTCCAATTCCACCTTCTAAAAACCCTTGAACAGACTCGATCAAGGTTAGACAGCTGAACATGGGACTCTAAAATAGCACAAACACTTAAATTATTTTCATTCACCACCTACTGAACCTCATTCTGTTTAGGGACACGGTTCAAGCCCTGAATATTCCAAGAAGCAAGACTAACCATTGGAACCATTGATACCGGGAGTGCTTGCCTCCTCAGAAGTACCTGAATTTTTAGGAAGTTAAATAAAATCAACAGTCTCATTATAAACCTCATCGACATCAGAATCAGTATCAGCCATATAATCCTCCCCTTTGGAATTAATCCTTTCTGTTGCATCCTCCATTTGAACTTTCTTTCCTTTTGGTTCTTCTTTCTATCCCTAATCATTTAGAATATCAAACCAGTTACCCACTGTAATATTCATTGAATCACTTTGGGTAGATTGATGTTGAGTAGATTTCTTGTTATTCGAAAGAGAGGCACTGCTAGTGTTTTTTACCTAATATATGACCTTTGGCTTCTGTTTTGCAAATTAAACCCCTCATTAATCTTAACACCTTGTCTAGGTCCCTTTGAATTTTTCTTCTGAGCTATAAACTCTGATGTACTCGGTTCCTTAGCCTCATTATGAATCACCTTCTTTGGGCATTCAGCTTCCTTGTGCCTAAATATTTTACAAGTAGTGCACCGTGGCGGACGCCACTCATATTCCACGCGAACCATATATACATTTTTACCCGAACCATCCAATTTAGGCATAGCCACAGAAACAGACTCCTTTAACTCCACCGCTGAATGTACCTCAACCATAGCTCTAGCAAAATTGGGTCATCCCCATGACTCAGTACACATAGTACTAGTATAAGAATCTAGCATAATAGGTGTACCAACTTTCGTAGCTATCCCACTAAGACCAGTTTCATTAAAAGCCAACAAAGGAACATTATGAAACTTAACCCATACCGGCACTGTTGTAGGATCTTCCTTTGCTAAATCTACATCCGAAGGCCATTTCTTTAACATAATTAGGATTAATCGAATCATCCAAGGACCCCCTTCCAATACCTGGTTCATACCATGTTCTGAAGATAATTTAAAGAAAAAGAATCCATTTGAAATCATCATAACCTTTTCTATTCCAAATTTTCTCCAAACATTCATAACATAGTTTTGAACCACAGGATAAGCCAATCGTTTACCAATGAAATAACCATACAACATGTTCGAATACTTTTTGCTTGCCTCTAAAATAGTCGCCATAGGGATTTCCACATCAACCTCACTATCACTAGATGAAGCCAAATCTAAAGCCCAAAACTTAACCTTATGGTTAAGTGAACGGTCAGCAACTTGGGCATACAATTTTTGCATAGGCTGTTGTGGGACAGGAACCGTAGCTGCCAATAACCTATCAATACCCCTATTACCATAGGTCTTACCATAAACACCATTATATTCCTTCCCAGGGATTTTACCAGCCTCCTTGGATTGAACCTGAGAAGAAACCAAACCCTCCATGATCCTAGTATTAGAGCCACTATTATCTAGACTTGCAGTAACATCATCATAAGTTGATGTACGAGTGACCAGTTCAGGAATGGATATAGGAACCTTTGGAATTGGAGGAATCTCCACCTGCTCGTCGACCAAACCAATAGTTACATCAACCTTATGACCATGCAAATCAGATAAATGATCATCCGGCTGAGTATTACCATCAACCAAACCCGAACCAGGAATTTTAGAAACCTGATTTGAAGGGTTTTCCGAGGCACTAATATCATTCATAGAACACTCAAGGATTTTAGAAACCTGAATATTCTTTTCTGGGAACATATTGGAATGAATATCCTCCAACTAATTAGTGTACACACCTTGTCTTGCCTGATTAGTATCAATATTAGAGGCATCAACTGTAGTACAATAATTAAAGTGCGTAACAGCAGGTTTGGAGCTCAAATTCACTGAACGATAAGCTTCATTATCTGAATTCACTGATCTAGACATATTTCGTACATCACCATAGTTCGCAACCCTATTTTGCCCATCAAACGACACCTCTGACCAAACGTCATCATCATCAACAAGATCGAGAAACATCATCATCCGGGACATCCAGGTTTCAATCCGAGAGGGATCAAACACTGGAGGTTTGGTAGTAGAACCATTTCCCTTTTGATACTCAGAGTCAACACAATTCTACTTTACTGATTCCATTGCATATCTGGTTAATTAGATTAAACCAACTCTGCTCTGATACCAATTGTGAGTCCCAAAATCACTATTTCTTAGTCATATGGAATCGCAATAAGTAAAGTTTAATTGTAGAAAGGGGGGGGGGGGGGGTTTGAATACAATTATAAACTCATTCTGATTTTATTCAAATTATTTAACCAGTTTTTAATTGTCCGAACATAAACAGAGTATACAACAGATAGATATAACAATATCAAAGCAAGTAATAGATAGTAGTTGAAATATGAATTTTATAAATCATAAAACTCACTTAGTGTTGATTGCGGAATGAATTAGCCAAGGCTAATTCAAATCAAACACTTTTGCTAACTATTATAATTTGAGTTGAACAGTAGTGGACAAACACGCTAACTGCTCACTCGCTGCTCAAAAATACATACTTAGACAAACTGTATTCACTGACAAACAAGTAAATAATATATATCAACGGGCAACATCTAAGTACATAATACTGATCTATTTATAGTGCAAATGTCTTTGTGAAGAATCATGATCTTGGAATGACACGTGTCACTGTTTGATTGGTTCGATCTTTGATCCTTGATTATTCTGTGGTCCCAAATTTTGTTACCTAGAATATCACGTCTTCCTTAAAACCAATCATTCGCTGCCACGTAATCCTTCTGACATTCTTCAAGTACGAGGAACACTTACTGACATATAAGAGTAGAACACTTTGTACTTTACTGAATAGTCACTGAAGAAGCAGTAACTCTCCTCACTCACTGCGAGCTAACATGCACTTGTAGAATTACATAATAGGAAAACATTCCTATGTGGTTCGTTGTAGGAATCGTAGTTGAAAGCGTGTATTATGTCTCGGGTATTGGGTAATTCGTTGACGTACAAGTCAAAGTAGTGATCAAATCTTGATAAAAGAAAAATGAAAGTAGTAATTGGATTCCAATAAATAGTTTGTTAAAACTGTCAATAAACCAGTTTGTTAACAATTCAAGTTATGAGTAATTTGTTGGATCACATCCAATATAAATCGTTGTAAACGTATTTCCAATATGTAAATTGTTAGAAGACCAGCAGGTGTTTCAAAGTATAAGTCGTTATCGATCGTTAGAAAACATAGATCTTTGAGAAAAATTAATTGAAAATCAATTGTTTGTTTATAGGTACAGTTTTTATTTTGTTAAAAATGTCATCATAATATCTGTTGAAAACTTAATATCAACCAAAATACGTTGGAAACTCTTGTCAGCACACTGAAAGACTCCGTTTAACAAAAATTCGTTGAAAGTTCTGGCTATTGAAAAGTGTTGAAAATTCGCTTTTGTCAAAAATCAGTTGAAGGTTTACGTCCGTGAAAAATCGATATCGTCTATTCTATTCTTGTGGCGGCGTAGCCTTGCAGTTAGTACCAGAACGGTATGATGAGCGGGTTCCTATGCATATGGAGGGGTATTCATGTCGGAAGATTCTCTGCGTCTCAAGAGTTGTAAATAGCCAAATCGTAGTTTCAAAAAGTAGTCATGACAATGATCGAGTAGTGTTCTTGAAGTAGTCAATCATGACTATTTTATTGTTTCGAAATGAACGGATGTTTGATAAAAGGTGTTCGGAGCAGTCAAAGTTGTGAATCAAGTTATGGGTAAATCGTTTGACGAACGTGTCGAAATAGTGAACAAACATGATCAAGTAGAAATAGTATGAATAGGATAAGGTCTAGTCCGAGGAGGTCTATCAGTCAGTCCTTCGAGTGGTGTAGTAAGTCAGTCCTTCTAGTCAGTCCTTGATGGCAACACACACGATTCATATGTCTAGGTCGAGAGCAGGTGGAGAAAGTGAAGTGGCGGAAGTAGGTATAGTTCGTCTAAGTGATGAAGTATCGTACGATTTAAGTTCTATACGTGTTCCCGAGTGATTTGGTTGCAAGCTAAAAGAAGAGGGTGAAGTAGGTGTCACTTGTTTTGGGTGGAGAATCCTTAGGTGGATTTTCCTCATGTGAGTCCTATTCGATTATCTCGTTTCCCGATTCGGTTGGGCGAGCGGGTACCGTGGAAATCTCCACAATAGTAAGTAAGGTTTGTGTTTCGTTTTCGATGTCAGTTGACATAGTTGTGGGAGTGGTTGCCATGAAAAGTGGCAAACAGTTTCGATACTTAAGGTTAGGGTTATATATATAAATAGGATAACCTAGCACTTAAGCACGTATAAAGGTTGGTCCCGTTTCTATCATAGTTCAAGTCTTCTAATGCATTCCCATTCTGTATAACTATTTCAGGTCTTGCATCAATTCTCCTTTAATTGTACATAGTTAATCAGGTTATGTTAAATTAAATTCAAATGATGCTATCGCTGAACCAGTCATCAAAACAAGGAATACTAACCAAATGGTTATTGTCTAGGTCACTAATGCAATCCTAGTTCGCTATAACCTCAGGCTCTGATACCAATCTGTGGCACCATCAAAACACGTGGCTACGGAAGTATGAGGTGTCACGGGGGCGCCGACCAAATCATATATCACAACACAAAGATTAAAGCAGGACCTCTAAATGAGACGTTTGAACGTTACATTCCATAAATAAAAGTTTACATAAGATTCTAAAGTTCGCAAACATAGCCTAGCGGTTTATAAGACATAATCGTTGATACAAAATGTCGTAATACAAATTAAATCTTCTGTTTGAAAATATGCGACTCGAGCTATGCTTTCCAAAAGCATCCTACTGTCCTGTTTCCTGTGGGTAGTCCTACTGTGTCTTTAGACCTGAGAATACATACTAAAATGGTCAACATAAAGTTGGTGAGTTCATAGGTTTGTTCTGTAAAGTATTCATGTGAACACCATATTTTATGTTTGTAAAATAAGTTCTGTATCATAATGATCCTGTATAAGTAAGTTCTGTAAAACAGAATTATGTATAACTAGAGTTCTGAAAAAAAGAGTTTTTGAGTAAATCAAGTTCTGCATGGATCCAGTTCTATATATTATTGTCATGATCTCATGTATTCGAAGCTTAACAAATTATGCTGCCTCTATGTGTCTAATCCGGGACACATCCTGATTCAAATAAATATGCGCCCGTGGGTTAGCTGGAGCGACCAGCTCGGATGGGATTGTCAATCCCAATAGTACTATTCACAATTATTCGCGCTTTATGAAATTAACGAACCATGAAATTGAGGTTTTATTGGTGGATTAGTTCTGCTACTCATGCAATAAGTATATGATCTGTTTCTGTTTAAGTTTTTGTTTCTGTTTCTAGCAATCATAAGTAAAATCTGTAAAAGTTAAAAGCATGTGTATGTGCCCTAAAATAGTTCAAAAACAAGTAAAAGGGGGCTTGGAAACTCTCCTTAGGTTAGCAAGTAGCAAGCAAATATCTAATAAGCAAGCAATGAGTGTCCTAAAGTACTACCTTCTAACGTCCTAAACGTATAAGGTTTGTAAGTAAGTAGATGTCTCAAAAGACCATCTATGTAAGTGAGGGGTTATATCCATTTATACAATCGTGTAGGTGGAGGGTTAATGTAAGCTAGTTGTCCATTCAACTAGTTATGTCCAAATACATGTTCATGTTCATTTATCAAAAATGCGTACGACCCGTTAGTGAAAGTTTGTAATAATAACATATTAAGATTTTATTATTAGTTTTGCTTCGTTGCATACTATACATTAGTACATATCGTGTGTTGCTAATAGATTATTTAGTTCGTAAAGACCTCAAACCGAATGTCAAAGTTGGTCAAACCTGATCAGACTTAGTCAAACCTGGTCAAAACTTGTCAAGCTAGTCAAAGTTGGTCAAACCTAGTCAAAGTTAGTCAAACCTGGTCAAAGTCGATCAAACCTGGTCAAAGTTGGTCAAACCTGGTCAAAGTTAGTCAAACTTGCTCATACTAGTAAAATGTAGCAACACTAGGTTAGTGTCTCTACTTGAGACTTAGGATATTTTCATAAATTGTAGCATCACTAGCAAAATGTAGCATCACTAGTAAATTGTGGCATCACTAGGTTAGTGTCTCTACTTGAGACTTGGGGTATTTTCAGAAATTGTAGCATCACTAGCAAAATGTAGCAACACTAGTAAATTAGGGCATCACTAGGTTAGTGTCTCTACTTGAGACTTAGAATATTTGGTTCAAGTGTTCTAAGTGTCGGTTTTTCGTTCGAGAGTGTTTTCTAGTCTCATTTTTGGTCAAAGTTACTAAATATGTCACCCAAACCCCTTTTATTACCATTCTTTCCAAAAATAGTAAGTTTTTTCATTTTTAGAAACCGAGCCGTTTTTGTTAACTTAGTCAAACAAACTCGGTTTGACCCGAAACTTTTACCCAACCCATTTTTCAGTTAATAGAGTCCAAATAATTTTTCGATTCATGTCGAAGTTATTTCGAGGTGTTGGTTTTTAATATGCATGTTCAAACTTCCAAGTTTCATAATTTCGACTTTTGTCGATTTAGTTCTCCACTAGATTTTTCCTACTTCTGGTCCAAATCAAATTTCACAATACTTACCAACTGATCTTCTTAGTGTCAAGTTCATAACATAGTCTTTCCGGTAATTATCAGGTCCATCTAGATATTTAGATAATTCCGCGTAACAACCGAACATATTTATCGAAAACTTTCACGTCAGTCTCAAAGATCATCTTATAACCAAAAATACCTACAGATCTGGAAAAAGTGTAAAACGCGAAAGCTGTAGCTCTTTTCAATACGCAACTTTAAAAAAATCGTTGTCTAACTCCTTCTAGAACTCGAGATATGGTCATTTTAGTGAACTGAGTTTTTGAAGACAGATTCTGTGTTTTTATATATGCGTTATAAAAACGTATTTTAACATGATATTTGGACATTTTCTAATTGATAGAGCCATAAAATATGTAAATAACGAACATGCAATCAAATCTAAAGAAAACATAGGTGTTCTTACAAAGGAAAGTGATGAAGAACAAGTGATGATGAAGAAGATGATGTTCTTGAGCTCCTTATTATTACAAAAAGTTATGTATTTTAGTTAAGTCTTCAAGGTGGATGTTGGTGGTGATGTGGTGGTTTTGTATGGTGATTGAGAGAGAGGTTTTTGGACTGAAATAATCAGTAATTTGAGGGAAAAAGATAGAGAGGAAAGAGTGATTGTTGAGTGTGAGAAATGATTGTTGAGTGTGAGAAGTGTAAGACTTAGGAGGTGAAGTTTAATCATTAAAATGCATGAAATATGGGGGGGCATGGAGGTGGCACATGGTCTGGCCATGGGGGCCCCATGTGGGTGTGTTTGTGATTAAATTTCAGTTTTTAGACTGTGTCTACGTATTTAGGTTGTTTACTCGTTAAATTGTTAAATTGCGTAACGGTTAATCATGTTGATTTAATGATTAATATAAATTTAGATGAATTTCTCGTTGAAATATAATTAGAATACTTTATTTGAGTTATCAAATTAGTTATTGACTTACGTTTGGTTGCCAAATTCGATTTGAGCATTTTCGTTGCGTTTGAGACGTTTTAGCCAAAACGTCTGGGTTTTTCTCGTATTATTTTAACAAAATAATAATATATGATAAATAACTTCTAAAAATAGATTAATTTATTTATAGAGATGTTTTCACCAACGTCGTATTGTTTGTCGGACTCCGTCCGGTTGTTTCGCGTAATTACAGCTAATTACGTAAGCGCGTAATATAAAACAATTATGTGGGCGTATGTTCACAGAAATATACAAATGGTCACAAGTAATTACAAGTATTTAGCCTAATACTAAACTAAAAACACGTAATTAAGGTTTCTAGCAGGTTAATCAGTAAGCCTAAATCGTCGGGTGTCACATTCTCCCCTGTTAGGAGAATTTCATCCCGAAATTAGTTTACAATTACGATCTGTGTGGGGTCTGTGAGAGAGTAAGTGGGTGGTTCTAGTGTATCTTAGTTTCTTATTTACAAGTAAATTCGGACTTCGTCTTGAGATTCATCGGGCCTTGATGCTGGGTAAGCCATCAGGGTCTAAGTTCTTGGATTTCTGTTGTAAGGTTTCTGTAGGTTTCTTAATGAAATAATTCTTGTTTTACCTTTTCTACCATCGTTAGATCGATGTTCTACCTGTAACAGTAAGAATACAATAGGTTTCTCATGGCAACGATTCGGATGGGATTCTTAGATGGCATCGAGAAAGGAAAGGGAATGGAAATTCCGATGGTTTATTAGGTCTATGGAGAAAAGTTTTGTCTGGTAAGTTCGAAATGCGGTTCTGAATTATGATTTCACGGCTAAAATCAATATGTTATTTCTACGTTATTCTTAGCTTCGAAGTCTGTGAGGTGTGATTGCATAATTTAGTACCGAATATGATTAAAAACAGTCTAGTTATTGACAGGTAACATACCCATAACAATGTTATGGTCCTTTCAAGCGTTGTTATTCTGGTTGTTATTTCGTGATGTAAACACATCCGTTTGTATACGTTTGGAAAACTATCCCCGTGTACTATAAGTAGGACAAATGTTCCTAATTAGTCGATCATAGTAAGGTCATTTACTATAGGGTTCGTAGTAGGAAAACATTCCTATGTGGTTCGTTGTAGGAATCGTAGTTGGAAGCTTGTATTATATCTCGGGTATTGGGTAATTCGTTAACGTACAAGTCAAAGTAGTGATCAAATCTTGATAAAAGAAAAATGAAAGTAGTAATTGGATTCCAATAAATAGTTTGTTAAAACTATCAATAAACCAGTTTATTAACAATTCGCAAGTTAGGAGTAATTTGTTGGATCACATCGAATATAAATCGTTGTAAACGTATTTCCAATATGTAAATTGTTAGAAGACCCGAAGATGCTTCAAAGTATAAGTCGTTATCGTTCATTAGAAAACATAGATCTTTGAGAAAAAATAAGTGAAAATCAAGTGTTTGTTTATAGGTACGGTTTTTATTTTGTTAAAAATGTCATCATAATATCTGTTGAAAACTTAATGTCAACCAAAATACGGTTGAAACTCTTGTCAGCACACTGAAAGACTCTGTTTAACAAATATTCGTTGAAAGCTCTGGCTATTGAAAAGTGTTGAAAATTCTCTTTTGTCAAAAATCAGTTGAAGGTTTACGTCCGTGAAAAATCCATATCATCTATTCTATTCTCGTGGCGGCGTAGCCTAGCAGCTAGTACCAGAAGGGTATGATGAACGGGTTCCTATGCGTATGGAGGGGTATTCATGTCGGAAGATTCTCTGCGTCTCAAGAGTTGTAAATAGCCAAATTGTAATTTCAAAAAGTAGTGATATGTGGCGGGTGGGTTGATTTGATGAATTATGAAACAGAAATTTAAGAATCGAAAGTAAGGGATATGACTTGGATAAAGTTGCCACCACCAAGCCTAACAATTTGAATATTTCAAGGATAAAGTAATGAAACACCACCAAGAATATTCAAATTGGCGAAAGAAGATGTTATTAGTGATAGAGCCTAAGCACCACACCAAGAACAATCAACAATCGACTCCTTTTGTGTATCAAAACACTCAAACAAGCTTCAATAGCTTACTTTTTATTTAACTCTCATCATTATCTCTATTACATATTGCAAGCCATTATATAGAGGCTAAAAGGAAATAAACATATAACTTATGGAAAATGAGAAGGCTAGACTTAAGAATTACATTAATATAATAAAAGCATAATAAATATCTTTAATGTAGATTAAGACTTAATTAAAATGAGTTGATTGCATGCTTGAATGTAATAAAAACTCAAATAATAACACTTCAAGTCTTCATGGTCTTCAATTGAGACTTTATTCATAAAATGTATCTTCATTCTCTAAGGATGTTTTAATCCAAACGTAGAAGGAGACTTAAAATTAGACCCAAAATAAACATGGTTCTTAAAATGAGCTTCTTTTGCAATAGTTGAATTTTGTATGTTAAAGGACTTGGATTTCCCCGTATCATATTTGATATGTGGCGGGTGGGGTGATTTGATGAAATATGAAACAGAAACTTAAGAAATAAGAACAAGGGATATGACTTGGATAAAGTTGCCACCACCAAGCCTAACAATCTGAATTTTTTTTTTTTTTTTGGGTAAAGGGCAAAATGCTTACCCGGTAAATATATTCCCAAAAGCATTTAAGTACAATGGATGTGAGTGAATCCCACACCTCAACCCGTTACATAGGCGATTGATATCCCGTAAAAAGTCACATTTTACTACCGATATCTCTCTCATTCTGGAACGATTCTTAGCACTTTAACTCAAATTCAGTACAAATCAATAGTATTATGTTAAGATGGTCAAAACAAGGTTGCACGATGAAAATCAAGCAAAACGGATAGAAAACGAAGATTCCACGCACGTTTGAAGATTAAAGACATCAAAACGAGATTTCAAGACAAAAGAGACCATCACTAACATCTATCTCATCCAAGATGTTTTTTTTCAAATTACGAATCCAACAAAAGAAGAATCAACAAAAACGGACGAAGAATGAAGATTTCATCGTACGCTGGAAGATCCAAACGATTCGTACAACACATCTAAAGTTCAGAGATATATTTTTGGGATTTATTTTCGTCAAAAGCTTCGTTTTTGATTTACGAATCCAACGCAAAAAGAATCAATGCAAACGGACGCATAACGAAGGAAACACACACGAATCAAGAAACGAGGCAACAGGCGGCGTACTGGTGCGGGTAGCAGCCAGCCGCCGCCGGCCAGCCACCAGGCCACCGCCGGCTGCCATCTAGCCACCACCGGCTGCCACCCCCTACATGGATCCCACTTTTTGGTCCTTGTGTGTACCCGGTGCTAGACCTTTACGTGTTTTTCCGTACCCAGTGCACCACCTTTTCCACCTTTTTCGTTCCCGGTGCCACCACCTTTTCCACCTTTTGCTATTGTGAGCTTTGGGATGCTAACTTGAGCTAAGTCTCTCCTATAAATAGCAGCCCCTAGCTCTCATTTCAACACACTCTCATATTCACACTCATACATATACTCTCATTCTTCCTTTTCCACTTTCTCACTCTAGAAATTCTCTTATATTTTAGTGTAGGATTATTGTAATTAATCTACGGATTAACATAGAGGTTAGAACGAACGTTAGGAGTTTGGAGATTCATCTTTGTACGTGTGAACGAGTTGTCAATCATAATAATACGCTGCTACGCATTTATTTCCGGGTGATATGGAAACCTTTATCATACTTGCTTTATTTCATATTTTAATTATGTATTATTGCCTTGTATGTGATTTGTCTATTACCATGAATTGCGAGTAGTTTATTATTTTGATTGTTGACGATGTAGATAATTATAAGTAAGGATGACATTATACAATTAAGTGTACGACAATTGTAAAAGTGATATAACGGCCCCTATTCGACAGTTTATCTGATATAGTACTGGAAACGTTTCACGCGGAGTACAAATGTATGGAAGTCGATAAACGACCCAAGGTAGTTACATCACTGGAATCAGCTCTGGTTTAACAGTTGGAATTCCGAAAGGATAATACAACTTCATAACTAACTGGTATATCCTATGAAAGTCAATGTACAGTAAAATGATGTTCGAAAACGCGTTCAGATAAAATAGGAATTAATGACCTTTGTATCGTTAAGACTTTATGAACTTGAGTTTAATTTATGGAGTACCCTTTCTGGTTATCCACGTGACTACAACCTAGTAATTAGGACTTGATCAACCTTAATTATGGTAAGTAGTTATCTGTGCCCAAGACATGCAACAAGTAAGACACAGTGAACTCACTCGTTGTACATATTTGGTTTACATTTCTGCATCGCTTTACATTTAGTTAGTTTAGAATGTCACGTTCACCGTCAATTACTCCTGACCGCATGTCTGATGTAAGAAGCAGTTGAACTACCATGTAAAGTACACTGTCCGATTACTGAAAGGCATGGTCTGCATATGAAACACGTTTTTATAAACTGCGAATAATCCAGGGATGTATAACTGTTTGAAAAGGAGAGCTCAAGTCATAAGTTGAAGTAACCAAGCCTTAATGCACAAAACAAGACTTAGGAATAAGAATAAAATCCTAGTGACCTGGAATCCTTAAAACACCAAGTCTTACATAATCAGCGGTCTAAACATACAAATTATTAATCTGCATGCTAACGAAATACTAAACTATTTTAGGGGTTAAGAACGGTCGGACCTATGAGAGGATACGCTACTGATTCATGCACCTCGGCGTCAAGCCAAGATAGGTTGTTTATCTTTCAACTAGATTAGTATTGGAAGTTTGCGTATTGCTCCGATCAGAATCATGATAACCTAGTTCCTAGTGACATGCCAATGGGAAATTTAGTTGGTAGGGTTCTAGAGTTTACACCTGATAGTTTAAATCATTACATTTAGCATTGTTCCTGTTTAATCTGTCATCCCAAAACATGAATTATCAAAATCTCAGCAATCATATGTTTATCTTTACCTGTTTCCTGCACTTTAATTTCCTGCAATTTACTTTTCTGCATTTTAATTACTTGTCTTTAGTTAAAAACCCCCAAACCTACCTACTTTGTTCCATCCTAAATATTTCCCTACCGAAAACACCAGCTTTAATCGCCCACACGTTTGGATTCATAGAACGATCTTAGGTCATACTTACCGCTTGCTAACCAGAGTAGGTAGTACGTATAATTTAAGCCCAACTAAATATAAATTTTAAAACCCCTGTTGCGCCTGCACCACCAACAGAAATCACAACGACACTGAACCGACGGTTGCGGGTGCAACAGCGATAAAGACTACATAACAAGTCACCACCCTTAAACCATTATTTGACTCTACAGAAATCAAATAAAGACCCATTTACCTCAACCTAAACAAGACCACTGCTAAATGTTTAGTAGAACAACCATCTACTAAACGCAGAAATAACCAATTACATTTGAATTACAATCAAAACGTAATAAACTATTGTGACACCCGATAATTTAGATTAACTTTTAAAAATTAACCGAAACCCTAATTATGTGTATTTAAATGTGATTTAGGCAAAATACTTGTAATTACTTGTAACTATTTGTATATTTATGTGAATATACGCTTACGTAATTGTTTTATATTACGCTTACGTGATTTGCTGAAATTATGCGAAACAATCGGACGGAGTCCGACAAAATATACGACGTTAGTGAAAATATTTCTATAAATAACTTAAACCTATTTTTAGAAGTTATTTATCATATATTATTATTTGTATATAATAATACACGAAAACTTAGACGTTTTAATTAAAACGTAACAAACGCAGTAAAAACACACGAATCGAACTTGGAAACCAAACGAAAGTCAATAAATATTTTGACAACTAAAAATAAATTATTTTAATAATACTTCAACGAAAAATAATCCCAAAGATATCGTGAATTTAGCGGAAATAACGGGTAAACGAACACAATACGTAACCTAAACTTAATAGACAAAAATTAAACTGACTTTTGACCCCTGTGGGGCCCCATGGTTGGCCACATGCAGCCCTCACATGCCCCCATGTGCAAGAGATTCCCATGCTCACTCATTTGACACAAAACACAAAGTATTCTCTCATTTTACTCAATCCCTTTCACACACTCAACCAAAAACTCTCTCTACTCCTCCTCCTCTCCCCATTTTCGGCCAAGACCAGCCCCACACACCTCCCCACAGCCACCACCTTCCACCATATCACCACTAAGCAACCACCCACAACCACCACTTCATACTTCACTATTTTTGCAAGGAAATTCAAGAAAACAAGGTTTCAAGACCTCCTCATTTCATTTCGGCCATCAAACATCAAAAATATCATTGTGAGAACATTTTCTTCCTTTATAATACTCTTATAACATGTATTTAAAGTTCACTCAAGGATATATGTCCAATATATTGTACAAAAACTATTTTTCATCTTCAAAAACTCAAGAAAAGGCTTCATGCATTTCCTGTCCAGAAAGTTTTGCTCACTTCCACGATTTTTAGAAAAATCATCTCTCCAAGAAAAAGGATGTTTTCATAGTCAAAACATAAGTTCAAGATGTTAGCTTTCAAACCCCTCAAACCTTATATCATTTTGAGCTAGAATACTATTTTTAATAATTTATATAAAAATATATATACAATCTGCTCTGAAAAGTCAGAAACTTTGTTCATAAGGTTTTGACCATATCTTAAGTTACATAACTCCAAATAACTTGAAACCACCACCAAAATCTTAAAACTTTGTTAGCTACAAAAGTTGTACTGATAGCCTATTCTTGAAAAGTTGTAGATTTTTCCCAAAAACTCAATCTTCATGCATGTGTCCAGATTGGTCAACTGTTGGACCTCAGAGGACACATGTAATTTTGATAAATACTTAGACTAATCTAAAATTCATGGAAATATTACTGGAAATAGGTAACATGTGGGGAAATAACTGGTACTTTTATTGGGAGTAAATTCGGAATATACAATTTATTAAAAATTCGACAAACGAGTGTATTTTCTGGAAAATGAGATAGTAGACTGATTTTAGTAACACTTTAAAAACCAACACTTGCGGGCTTGCTATAAATAGAAAAACTAACTTTTTATGGTCCATATAAGGTTTGGGTAAAAGTTTCGGGTCAAACCGAGAAGGTTTGACCAAGTCAACAAAAACGGGGCTCGATTTCGAAAAACGACAAACTTACTATTTTTGGCAAAACTTGCAAGCAAATGGGTTGGGTTGACTTAGTTGGTAACTTTGACCAACTTTGACTAAGTTTGACCAACTTTGACCAACTTTGACTAAGTTTGACCAGCTTTGACCAAGTTTGACTAAGTTTGACCAACTTTGACCAACTTTGACCAACTTTGACTAGGTTTGACCAGCGAGTTGACCAACTTTGACCTACGGTTTGAGGTTTTTACGAACTAAATAATTTGAAAGCAACACATGATATATAACGAAACAAACTTAATAATAATGTCTAAACGAATTATTATTACAAACTTTCACCAACGGGTCATACTTGTTTTTGATAAACATATTTGAACAAATATACATGGACATACTAGTTGAGTGAACTAGTCTTAGGTAGACATTGACCCTCCACCTACATTATTAACTTAAGTGGACATTAACCCTCCACTTACATAGATGGTCTTTAAGACATCTACTTACATACAACCTTATACGTTTAGGACGTTCGAAGGTTGCACGTTGGATACACACATGGCTTGCTTATTTGATTATTTGCTCGCTAATTGCTTAACCCAGGTGAGTTTCATAGCCCCACTTTTTACTGCTTTTTACTTTGGGGTGAGAATACATGCTCTGTTTTATAAACTGTTTTACATATGAACGCAAGTAACGAAAACTCTTATACTGATTGCATGAGTAACTAAACCAAACTACGATGGCCCCTAACAAATATCATAGTACGTTAATACTAAGCGCGAACATTATGGATAGATCTATCGGGACTTGACAATCCGTCATCCGGGTTAGTCGCTCTAACCGCTATACGGATGCATAATATTTCGTACAACCGAGTGTACTGGTTACACACTCACTGGGGGTAAACAACTACGGTTAAGCTTCGGACTATGAGCTCATGGCAATAGTATACTATGATTTACTTTGGCATTCGTGCTACTTTGATAACTATGAAATCTTGTGGTTCATACTATGATTTTAACTGCGTAAACCTATGAACTCACCAACTTTATGTTGACCTTTTAGCATGTATTTCTCAAATTCACAGATGCAGTAGGACTACCCACAGGAAACAAGGCAGTAGGATGCTTTTGGAAAGCATTAGCTCGAGTCGCATGTTTTCACGAACAACAAGAGATTAGATTGCATTACGATATTTGTATCAACATTTACGTATTAGAAATCTCTACACTTTTAATGCGAACTCCAATGTTTTGATATAACGTTTGTAACCATTTTATTTAAGAAATGTAACTTTTTATTTAAACGTCTCATATAGAGGTCGTTTGTTGAAATCTTTGTGTGATGATATTTGATTTGGTCGGTGCCCCCGTGACACCTCATACTTCTGCTGCCACGTGTTTTGGGGGTGCGACAGATTGGTATCAGAGCCTAAGGTTATAGCGAACTAGGATTGCATTAGTGGCCTAGACTATAACCATTAGGTTAGTATTCCTCATTTGGTATGACTGGTTCAACAATTGCATCATTCAAACTTAATTTAACATAGCCTGATCAACTATGTATAATTAAAGAAGAATCGATGCAAAACCTGAAATGATTATAGTGAACGAGAATGCATTAGAAGACTTTGACCGAGGATAGAACGGGACCAACCTTTATACGTGCTTATGTGCTAGGTTATTATATTTCTATATATAACCTTAACCTTTCGTATGCTAAACTCTTTGGCACTCTACATGGCAACCACACCCACAACTATGTCACATGACATCGAACATGAAACACAAACCTTACTTACTATTGTGGAGACATCCATGGTACCTGCTCGCTTAACCGCACCAGGCAACAACATAATTTATGAGGACTCACCTGAGGAGAATCCACCTAAGGATTCGCCACCCAAACAAGTGACGCCTACTTCACTCTCTTCCTCCCTCTACTTCACGCTCTTTCTCCCTCGCTTATCATAGACCAAATTAATCGCGTGTGTTATACACAACTAGAAGGACTGACCGACCATCGGAAACTGGACCTTTCATTAACTATACTACTACTACTACCGATACTCCACCCAATAGGACCCGTCTTCGTGCAGACGCCGCCGATGCAATTGGTCAACCACAACACCTACACATTGGAAACGTTTCCCCAACATTTCGATGAATTCCAACGATTTACGCATCTTTTCTCTGAACGAATCAAGGATAGGATTCACTACTGGAGGAAGTAGCTACTAACTTAAAGCAAAGGAAAAAAAATGTGGAACTATTGAGCGTAAAAACAATCAATAGAGGATATCTTAATCCATCATGCGCCTCTACGATACAGAGAACATAGCTAGAGTTAGCTCGATGATGACTGGACTGACGAATGTCGGGGAGATATAACCGTTTTGCTAAGCTCATGTATGACGAAATTACGCCTACCTCTTGTTATATTAAAAACTTCTATCCCGGTTAGTAGATAAGTAACCCCATCACATTTTAATTTAAGACTTTCGTATTCGTCCGGATGTAACAATGCCTGGCATATTTTGTAAACTTCAAATTCTGTAATCTATTAATCTTGCACCCTATTGGTCACTAATCATATTACCTTGTATAGATTAATCAGTGCACCGATTAAACGCGTCTGCTATAATCTTAGTTCTCATATAAGGATCTCGTTCATTCTTTTATCTCCTTTCGTTTAAGGATATGCCACTACGAGAATCAATTGAAATTTTCAACACTTTATAACAACAAGAAGTTTTCAATGGATTTCTACCAACCCAAATTTTCAAAGAAATTTCACCGAACATCTACCCACAAATTTATTTACAACTTCTATATTTCAATATTTCAACTAATAATGTTAGACAGAAGTTTTCCCAACATAGTCAATCAACTAGAAGTTTTCAACGGACATTAAATTCCAAAGAATTTCCATCATAGAAATTCTCAGCAAATTTTACATCAGCTCTTCCACAAAATACTTCATAGAAATTTTTCAAAAAGCTTGTAAACTACTTATCTAAACATTTGTACAAAGTCCAAATCTTGACATTCTTAGCAAAGATTTTTACTGACATTTTATTAGGCGAAAATTTTACGTAAGAACAAACACTTGCTTTTCACTCAGTATTTCTAAAAGACAGATCGCGACGTTAATTTAACAAGAAATGGTATCGGCAGGTTTGGGTTAATACATGAGATAGTTACAACTCTTTTCATATACTGTAGCTTTAGAGGCTAAACTCTCTATTACAAATACACTATTTCGATAAAACACTTTTCTCGTAGGAAATGGCGAGTCCCTCTATAGATCAACACGTGTCTAATTACAACCAACTCTGTGATGAACCCTAACTTTGATATGGGTACATTCCTTTTCAATGACTTAACGTTTTCAACCTCATACGGTACCAATTAAATTAGTCCTTTTACACGATAGCACCCAACCAACGTGGACACTAAGTGTAACTCAGAACTGACCAACTGATTTGAGATAACTGAACAACCCTGGATTCACATTCTAACAAAACAAACTCTTCCCACATAGACTTTTTAGATTACGATCTATGTCCTCTAAACAATCGATTACGACTTGTACTTTATAAGACCTACGGGACTTCTAACTAATTATATATTGAAAAGCGTCTCTAATAACTTATATTAGGTGCAACCCAATGACTTACTCACGTCTACACGAACTTATGGCTGGAATATTTTTCCACCATACTTTTATGAAACTAATTTCTTGACCTCGATTAACTACTACTTTGACTTGTGCGTCAACGATACATTCAAAACACAAGACTTAATACCCATTGAAATTGAAATCTTTCTCCCTCATTTCTCTTCTTGATAACATCATTGCCTTCATTTAGCAACTTTGAAATTCGCACCTACAACGTCCATGATGAGGAAATCGTTCGTACACCTCTCTATACTCACACAACCCACTTACCATACCGTTTTGGTATTAGCTGCTAGACTACGCCGCCATGAAAATAGAATAGACACTATGGAGTTAGAACAACGCGAAACCCGTTTAGGCTGGAAGCACCTAGCATAGGGCCGAGTTGCACAGATCTAGGTGGATAGGCAGAATCTTAGTGAAATAATAGAAACTACCCATCTCCAGGTGATGGAGACTAGAGACGAAGTCACTGCCTTGCGATTAAGACTAGGGAGCCGGATATAATTCGCTTAGGACTAGCAAAGTTTCCACTAAACATGTACAATGTGTGGAAAATAGTTTTCAAACAAATTTTTGCCACAAAATGTTTTTACAGAATTTTTAAAATTCATAAATTATTAAAGAAGTTATCAAAAATTACGATGACGTTTTAGGCTAAAGAAAACCATATATATATATATCAACAAACACTTGATTTTCACTCGATATTTCTCTATGATCTAACCTTTAATCCCATTTTGAAACTAGTATACCGATTACACCTGAAACATTGCTAAGGAAATTCTAAGATAAGAAGTTGGATTGTGGTTTTCCAATAAAGGCATAGGTATGATAGACTAGTACGAAATAAGGTTCTCTTAGTAGTCGGTTTGATAGTAGCAATACTCGATCTTGCAAAATCGGATGAAGTTAATTCATATAGAGACAAACCGAGACGTTAGTGATAGAGGTGACAACAACCAATACGAAACTATTGGAGGATAAAACTAAAGGAGACAATGACATAATTATTTCAACCTTATACGATACCGGATTAGTTTAGACCAATACACAATCACACCCCACAAATCTAGGTTCCAAGCACATCGTAGAACTTGCACTTTGAACTTAGCAAGAAAATTCTTCCATATACCTCTTGGGATTACGACTTACGTTTTCTGACGACTTTTACATTAGACCATCTTTAGGTCTCTTAACAGTTTACTTATTGGAAATGCGTTTCCAGCAATTTATATTGGATATAATCCAACTAACTGTTCACACTCACACAAACTACAGACCACGTAGGAATGTTTGCCTACTATGAACCACATAGGAATATTTTCCTACTACGAACCACATAGGAATGTTTCCTACTGCGAACCACATAGGAATGTTTTCCTACTACGATCCCCATAGGAATGTTTTCATACTACGATCCCCATAGGAATGTTTTCCTACTACTACAAACTTTATAGCAAATGACCTTACTACGACTGACTATTTAGGAATAATTGTCCTACTAATAGTACATGGAGATAATTCTCCAAACGTATACTAATGGATGTGTTGCATCGCAACAACGAACTTTCCTTTAGTGCACTTAGTTAAACATCAGAATTACTCACATTTTCGCTAGATACCACACAAACTATGACTACGAGCAAATTTCGGGACGAAATTCTCCTAACAGGGGGAGAATGTGACACCCGGCAATTTAGGTTAACTTTTAAAAATTAACCGAAACCCTAATTATGTGTATTTAAATGTGATTTAGGCAAAATAATTGTAATTACTTGTAACTATTTGTATATTTATGTGAATATACGCTTACATAATTGTTTTATATTACGCTTACGTGATTTGCTGAAATTATGCGAAACAACCGGACGGAGTCCGACAAAATATACAACGTTGGTGAAAATATTTCTATAAATAACTTAAACCTATTTTTAGAAGTTATTTATCATATATTATTATTTGTATGTAATAATACATGAAAAACTTAGACGTTTGAATTAAAACGTAACAAATGTAGTGAAAACACGCGAATCGAACTCGGAAACCAAACGAAAGTCAATAAATATTTTGACAACTAAAAATAAACTATTTTTATAATACTTCAACGAAAAATAATCCCAAAAATATCGTGAATTTAAACAACTCAAAATAACGTTACGCGATTTAACGATTTAGCGGAAATAACGGGTAAACGAACACAATACGTAACCTAAACTTAATAGACAAAAATTAAACTAACTTTTGACCCCTGTGGGGCCTCATGGTTGGCCACATGCAGCCCTCACATGCCCCCATGTGCAAGAGATTCCCATGCTCACTCATTTGACACAAAACACAAAGTATTCTCTCATTTTACTCAATCCCTTTCACACACTCAACCAAAAACTCTCTCTACTCCTCCTCCTCTCCCCATTTTCGGCCAAGACCAGCCCCACACACCTCCCCACAGCCACCACCTTCCACCATATCACCACCAAGCAACCACCCACAACCACCACTTCATACTTCACTATTTTTGCAAGGAAATTCAAGAAAACAAGGTTTCAAGACCTCCTCATTTCATTTCTGCCATCAAATATCAAAAATATCATTGTGAGAACATTTTCTTCCTTTATAATACTCTTATAACATGTATTTAAAGTTCACTCAAGGATATATGTCCAATATATTGTACAAAAACTATTTTTCATCTTCAAAAACTCAAGAAAATGCTTCATGCATTTCCTGTCCAGAAAGTTTTGCTCACTTCCATGATTTTTAGAAAAATCATCTCTCCATGAAAAAGGACGTTTTCATAGTAAAAACTTAAGTTAAAGATGTTATCTTTCAAACCCCTCAAACCTCTTATCATTTTGAGCTAGAATACTATTTTTGATAATTTATATAAAAATATATATACAATCTGCTCTGAAAAGTCAGAAACTTTGTTCATATGGTTTTGACCATATCTTAAGTTACACAACTCCAAATAACTTGAAACTACCGCCAAAATCTTAAAAATTCTGTTAGCTACAAAAGTTGTACTGATAGCCTATTCTTGAAAAGTTGTAGATTTTTCCCAAAAACTCAATCTTCATGCATGTGTCCAGATTGGTCAACTGTTGGACCTCAGAGGACACATGCAATTTTCATAAATACTTAGACTAATCTAAAATTCATGGAAATATTACTGGAAGTAGGTAACATGTGGGGAAATAACTGGTATTAGTATTGGGAGTAAATTCGGAATATACAATTTATTAAAAATTCGACAAACGAGTGTATTTTCTGGAAAATGAGATAGTGGACTGATTTTAGTTACACTTTAAAAACCAACACTTGCGGGTTGCTATAAATAGACAAACTAACTTTTTATGGTCCATAAACACATATAAGGTTTGGGTAAAAGTTTCGGATCAAACCGAGAAGGTTTGACCAAGTCAACAAAAACGGAACTCGATTTCGAAAAATGACAAACTTACTATTTTTGGCAAAACTTACAAGCAAATGGGTTGGGTTGACTTAGTTGGTAACTTTGACCAACTTTGTCTAAGTTTGACCAACTTTGACCAACTTTGACTAAGTTTGACCAGCTTTGACCAAGTTTGACCAGCGAGTTGACCAACTTTGACCTACGGTTTGAGGTTTTTAAGAACTAAATAATTTGAAAGCAACACACGATATATAACGAAACAAACTTAATAATAATGTCTAAACGAATTATTATTACAACCTTTCACCAACGGGTCATACATGTTTTTGATAAACATATTTGAACAAATATACATGGACATACTAGTTGAGTGAACTAGTCTTAGGTAGACATTAACCCTCCACCTACATTATTGACTTAAGTGGACATTAACCCTCCACTTACATAGATGGTCTTTAAGACATCTACTTACATACAACCTTATACGTTTAGGACGTTAGAAGGTTGTGCGTTGGATACACACATGGCTTGCTTATTTGATTATTTGCTCGCTAATTGCTTAACCCAGGTGAGTTTCATAGCCCCACTTTTTACTGCTTTTTACTTTGGGGTGAGAATACATGCTCTGTTTTATAAACTGTTTTACATATGAACGCAAGTAACGAAAACTCTTATACTGATTGCATGAGTAACTAAACCAAACTACGATGGCCCCTAACAAATATCATAGTACGTTAATACTAAGCGCGAACATTATGGATAGATCTATCGGGACCTGACAATCCGTCATCCGGGTTAGTCGCTCTAACGGCTATACGGATGCTTAATATTTCGTACAACCGAGTGTACTGGTTACACACTCACTGGGGGTAAACAACTAAGGTTAAGCTTCGGACTATGAGTTCATGGCAATAGTATACTATGATTTACTTTGGCATTCGTGCTACTTTGATAACTATGAAATCTTGTGGTTCATACTATGATTTTAACTGCGTAAACCTATGAACTCACCAACTTTATGTTGACCTTTTAGCATGTATTTCTCAAATTCACAGATGCAGTAGGACTACCCACAGGAAACAAGGCAGTAGGATGCTTTTGGAAAGCATTAGCTCGAGTCGCATGTTTTCACGAACAACAAGAGATTAGATTGCATTACGATATTTGTATCAACATTTACGTATTAGAAATCTCTACACTTTTAATGCGAACTCCAATGTTTTGATATAACGTTTGTAACCATTTTATTTAAGAAATGTAACTTTTTATTAAAACGTCTCATATAGAGGTCGTTTGTTGAAATCTTTGTGTGATGATATTTGATTTGGTCGGCGCCCCCGTGACACCTCATACTTCCGCTACCACGTGTTTTGGGGGTGCGACAACTATGTTCATAGAACCACATCCATAGTGAGCGACTCTGTCTTCAATTATCTTCATATTATGATCTACAAGTGCACCACCAACTTCCAAGCTACCATTGCAGCAAACACGTCAAACAAACAAAAAAATCGCATTGCCAACCTGCCCTACCGACATTAAAGATGGCAAAAGGTCCAAGGAAATAACAAATACAATCCTTCGACTAAGAGTAAACCTGCCCTACCAACACAGAGGATGGCAAAAGGTCCACGTACACCCACAAATGACAAGAATGAACCTACCCTACCAACTTCGTTGGCGAAAGGTACAAGGACATCCCAAAATAGCTTAAACCAGCCAACATCCAATCGATTTAAGATAAAAATCCAGGAGTAAGAACAATCCATGAATCGCCACATACCATCAATGGAGGTTGATATGAATCACACCATAAAGACACGAAACGATCAACACAAACGCTTCATTGAACATCAAAAGATCGACCAGAAAGTATATAACAGAAATGATTACATTTTGATTATATCTGATCAATCAATCTGAATATTTCAAGGATAAAGTAATGAAACACCACCAAGAATATTCAAATTAGCGAAAGAAGATGTTATTAGTGATAAAGCCTAAGCACCACACCAAGAACAATCAACAATCGACTCCTTTTGTGTATCAAAACACTCAAACAAGCTTCAATAGCTTACTTTTTATTTAACTCTCTTCATTATCTCTATTACATATTGCAAGCCTTTACATAGAGGCTAAAAGGAAATAAACATATAACTTATGGAAAATGAAAAGTCTAGACTTAAGAACTACATTAATATAATAAAAGCATAATAAATATCTTTAATGTAGATTAAGACTTAATTAAAATGAGTTGATTGCATGCTTGAATGTCATAAAAACTCAAATAATGGCACTTCAAGTCTTCATGGTCTTCAATAGAGACTTTATTCATAAAATGTATCTATATTCTCCAAGGATGTTTTAATTCAAATGTAGAAGGAGACTTAAAATTAGACCCAAAATAAACATGGTTCTTAAAATGGGCTTCTTTTGCAATAGTTGAATTTTGTATGTTAAAGAACTTGTATGTCCCCGTATCAAGTAGTCATGACAATGATCGAGTAGTGTTCTTGAAGTAGTCAATCATGACTATGTTATTGTTTCTAAATGAACGGATGTTTGATAAAAGGTGTTCGAAGCAATCAAAGTCACGAATCAAGTTATGGTAAATCGTTTGATGAACGTGTCGAAATAGTGACCAAACATGATCAAGTAGGAATAGTATGAATAGAATAAGGTCTAGTCCGAGGAGGTCTATCGGTCAGTCCTTCTAGTGGTGTAGTAAGTCAGTCCTTCTAGTCAGTCCTTGATGGCAACACACGCGATTCATATGTCTAGGTCGAGGGCAGGTGGAGAAAGTGAAGTGGCAGAAGTAGGTATAGTTCGTCTAACTGACGAAGTATCGTACGATTTAAGTTCTATACGTGTTCCTGAGTGATTTGGTTGCAAGCGGAAAGAAGAGGGTGAAGTAGGTGTCACTTGTTTTGGGTGGCGAATCCTTAGGTGGATTTTCCTCATGTGAGTCCTATTCGATTATCTCGTTTCCCGATTCGGTTTGGCGAGCGGGTACCGTGGAAATCTCCACAATAGTAAGTAAGGTTTGTGTTTCGTTTTCGATGTCAGTTGACATAGTTGTGGGAATGGTTGCCATGAAAAGTGGCAAACAGTTTCGATACTTAAGGTTAGGGTTATATATATAAATACGATAACCTAGCACATAAGCACGTATAAAGGTTGGTCCCGTTTCTATCATAGTTCAAGTATTCTAATGCATTACCATTCTCTATAACTATTTCAGGTCTTGTATCAATTCTCCTTTAATTGTACATAGTTGATCAGGCTATGTTAAATTAAATTCAAATGATGCAATCGCTGAACCACTCATACAAAACAAGGAATACTAACCTAATGGTTATAGTCTAGGTCACTAATGCAATCCTATTTCGCTATAACCTTAGGCTCTGATACCAATCTATGGCACCCTCAAAACACGTGGCAGCGGAAGTATGAGGTGTCACGGGGGCGCCGACCAAATCAGATATCACAACACAAAGATTAAAGCAAACGACCTCTAAATGAGACGTTTGAACGTTACATTCCATAAATAAAAGTTTATATAAGATTCTAAAGTTTACAAACATAGTCTAGAGGTTTATAATACATAATCGTTGATACAAAATGTCGTTATGCAATTTAAATCTCCTGTTTGAAAATAAGTGACTCGAGCTATGCTTTCCAAAAGCATCCTACTGTCATGTTTCCTATGGGTAGTCCTACTATGTATGTAAACCTGAGAATACATACTAAAAGGGTCAACATATAGTTGGTGAGTTCATAGGTTTTTTCTATAAAGTATTCATGTGAACACCATGTTTTCTGTATGTAAAATAAGTTCTGTATCATAATGATCTTGTATAAGTAAGTTCTGTAAAACTAAATTGTGTATAACTAGATTTCTGAAGAAAAAAAAGTGTTTTTTAGTAAATCAAGTCTGCATGGATCCAGTTCTGTATATTATTGCCATGAGCTCATGTATTCGAAGCTTAACAAATTCTGCTGCCTCTATGTGTCTAATCCGGGACACATCCTGATTCAAATAATTATGCGCCCTTGGGTTAGCTGGAGCGACCATCTCGGATGGGATTGTCAATCCCAATAGTACTATTCACAATTATTCACACTTTATTAAATTAACGAACCATAAAATTAAGGTCTTGTTGGTGGATTAGTTCTGCTACTCATGCAATAAGTATATGATCTGCTTCTGTTTAAGGTTCTGTTTCTGTTTCTAGCAATCATAAGTAAAATCTGTAAAAGTTTCTGCTTCTGTTTAAATAAAAATCTGTAAAAGCATGTGTATGTATTCTCACCTCAAAACATTACAAAAACAAGTAAAAGAGGGCTATGAAACTCACCTTAGGTTAGCAAGTAGCAAGCAAATATCAAATAAGCAAGCAATGAGTGTCCCAAAGTGCAACCTTCTAACGTCCTAAACGTATAATGTTTGTAAGTAAGTAGATGTCTCAAAAGACCATCTATGTAAGTGGAGGGTTATTTCCATTTATACAATCGTGTAGGTGGAGGGTTAATGTCCACCTAAAGCTAGTTGTCCATTCAACTAGTTATGTCCAAATACCTGTTCCAGTTCATTTATCAAAAATGTGTACGACCCGTTGGTCAAAGTTTGTAATAATAATTCATTAAGATTTCATTATTAGTTTTGCTTCGTTGCATACTATACATTAGTACATATCGTGTATTGCTAACAGATTGTTTAGTTCGTAAAGACCTCAAACCGTAGGTCAAAGTTGGTCAAACCTGGTCAAACCTAGTCAAAGTTGGTCAAACCTGGTCAAAGTTAGTCAAACCTGGTCAAACTGGTCAAAGTTGGACAAACTTGGTCAAAGTTGATCAAACCTGGTCCAAGTTGGTCTAACCTGGTCAAAGTTAGTCAAACCTGGTCAAACTAGTAAAATGTAGCAACACTAGGTTAGTGTCTCTAATGAGACTTAGGATATTTTTAGAAATTGTAGCATCACTAGCAAAATGTAGCAACACTAGTAAACTGTGGCATCACTAGGTTAGTGTCTCTACTTGAGACTTGGGGAATTTTCTGAAATTGTAGCATCACTAGCAAAATGTAGCAACACTAGTAAATTGTGGCATCACTAGGTTTGTGTCTCTACTTGAGACTTAGAATATTTGTTTTAAGTGTTCTAACTGTCGGTTTTTCGTTCGAGAGTGTTTTCTAGTCTCGTATTTGGTCAAAGTTACTAAATATGTCACCCAAACCCCTTTTATTACCATTCTTTCCAAAAATAGTAAGTTTTGTCATTTTTAGAAACCGAGCCATTTTTGTTGACTTAGTCAAACAAACTCGGTTAGACCTGAAACTTTTACCCAACCCATTTTCATTTTATAACCAAAAATACGTACAACTCTGGAAAAAGTGTAAAACACGAAAGCTGTAGCTCTTTTCAATACGCAACTTTTAAAAAGAAAATCGTTGTCTAACTCCTTCCAGAACTCGAGATATGGTCGTTTTAGTGGACTGAGTTTTTGAAGACAGATTGTGTGTTTTTATATATGCGTTATAAAAACGTATTTTAACATGATATTTGGACATTTTCTAGTTGATAGAGCCATAAAACATGTAAATAACGAACATGCAATCAAATCTAAAGAAAAAGTAGGTGTTCTTACAAAGGAAAGTGATGAAGAACAAGTGATGATGAAAAAGATGATGTTCTTGAGCTCCTTATTATTACAAAAAGTTATGTATTTTAGTTAAGTCTTCAAGGTGGATGTTGGTGGTGATGTGGTGGTTTTGTATGGTGATTATGGTGGTTGAGAGAGATGTTTTTGGCTGAAATAATCAGTAATTTGAGAGAAAAAGATAGAGAGGAAAGAGTGATTGTTGAGTGTGAGAAGTGTAAGACTTAGGAGGTGAAGTTTAATCATTAAAATGCATGAAATATGAGGGGGGGGCATGGAGGTGGCACATGGTCTGGCCATGGGGCCCCATGTGGGTGTGTTTGTGATTAAATTTCAGTTTTTAGACTGTGTCTACGTATTTAGGTTGTTTACTCGTTAAATCGTTAAATTGCGTAACGGTTAATCATGTTGATTTAATGATTAATATAAATTTAGATGAATTTCTCGTTGAAATATAATTAGAATACTTTATTTGAGTTATCAAATTAGTTATTGACTTACGTTTGGTTGCCAAATTCGATTTGAGCATTTTCGTTGCGTTTGAGACGTTTTAGCCAAAACGTCTGGGTTTTTCTCGTATTATTTTAACAAAATAATAATATATGATAAATAACTTCTAAAAATAGATTAATTTATTTATAGAGATGTTTTCACCAATGTCGTATTGTTTGTCGGACTCCGTCCGGTTGTTTCGCGTAATTACAGCTAATTACGTAAGCGCGTAATATAAAACAATTATGTGGGCGTATGTTCACAGAAATATACAAATGGTCACAAGTAATTACAAGTATTTAGCCTAATACTAAACTAAAAACACGTAATTAAGGTTTCTAGCAGGTTAATCAGTAAGCCTAAATCGTCGGGTGTCACATATTTGTTGAGTGAACAACTAATGTAGGTGGACATTAACCCTCCACCTACACAATTGGCTTAAGTGGACATCAACCCTCTACTTACATAGATGGTCTATTGATACATCTATTTACACACAACCTTATACGTTTAGGACATTAGAAGGTTGCAGTTTGGGACACACATTGTTTGCTCATTTGATTATTTGCTTGCTACTTGCTAAACTCATGTGAGTTTTATAGCCCCTTTTTACTATTTTATAATCTGGGGTGAGAATACATACAACTGCTTTTACACTGTTAATCCATAAGATCTACAGCTGATCGAATGAACTACAATTGCGGAAATAGAGTAGTTGTATAAAATGTGAATCGAATCTAGAAATCGGAATCGAAATGTTAAATGTATAATAAAAGTTGTGAGCTTTTCTTATTACTTGCTCATAAAGTTTACAATGCTAACTTTTTTTGGGTAAAGGGCAAAATTACAATGCTAGCTTCTATTCTCTCTTTTAAGCTCTCTCTAGATTTTTTAAGTGAAAGGATTACAAATGAAAGGCTTAAATGAAATGACACACCATATGTGGTATTTATACTAAACCAAAGAAGCTATTCAAAACTCATTCCGAAACTTACAAGAGTTTCGGAATACAATGTGTCAATTTTAACATTCAATCAAAGCTAATATATTATACAAACTATTGTCACAAAATGTTAGAACATGTTCTAACAAACTCCCCCTTGATAATAGCTTGTATATACTAACTATTATCATAAGATGTGATGTAGGGTGAAAGTAAGATATCACAAATTAAACTTGCTAATTCTAAGAATACCCAAGAATAATCTCTTTCAACAATCGTTGATTCACAAAGAATACCGCGGTTAGGATTTTCTAACACACGTTGATTCACAAGAATTGAAAGTCCTTTTCGTAGATCTGATCGGATCGTTTTTTTGATTGTGAATGCGGAATAATAAACAATCGATAACCGATTCACGAACACAAATCTCTATAACGTTTTCGTATATATTATGTGACACCCGGCAATTTAGGTTAACTTTTAAAAATTAACCGAAACCCTAATTATGTGTATTTAAATCTGATTTAGGAAAAATACTTGTAATTACTTGTAACTATTTGTATATTTATGTGAATATACGCTTACGTAATTGTTTTATATTACGCTTACGTGATTTGCTGAAATTATGCGAAACAACCGGACGGAGTCCGACAAAATATACGACGTTGGTGAAAATATTTATATAAATAACTTAAAACTATTTTTAGAAATTACTTATCATATATTATTTTTTTTAATATAATAATACACGAAAAACCTAGACGTTTTGGCTAAAACGTTTCAAACGCAATAAAAATGCGCAAATCGCATTCAGCAACGAAACGAAACTTGATAAATATTTCGATAACTTAAAATAAAGTATTTTAATAATACACAAATGAAAATTTATCCTAAAAATATCGTTAATTTAAACGACTCAAAATAACGTAACACGATTTATCGATTTAACGAAAATAACGGGTAAACGAACACTGTATGTAAGAAAGACTGAAACTAAGAATTAAATCACATACCCACCTAGTGGGCCCCATCAAAAACCTGCCCCAAGAGCCACCTCCCCCTTCCCCAATGGCTTTTCATGCAATTTACTCCCTCCCATACCTTTTCTCTTCAACCAAACTCACACACCAACACATTATTCTTATCATTTCACTCAAACACCCTCCTTTCTCTCTCCCTTACCTCCTCCACGATTTTCTCAGCTCAAGAACAACCTCCCTACACCACCATTGACCACCACCTAAATCCCCTTGACCACCATAGCACCACCACTTAAAAACACAACCATTTTTCAAGATTTGTCAAGGATTCAAGCTCTACAACACTTCCTTCTTTCCTTCATCTCATTCCCAATGTAAGGAAACTAATTCTTCATCTAGATTACTCTAATAACATGTATTTAAATTTCACTCAAGGATATATGTCCAATATATTGTACAAAAACTAATTTTCATCTTCAAAAACTCAAGAAAATGCTTCATGCATTTCCTGTCCAGAAAGTTTGCTCACTTCCACGATTTTTAGAACATCATCTCTCCATGAAATTGGACTTTTTTATAGTCAAAAATAAAGTTCAAGAAGTCATCTTTCAAACCTCCCTGGCCTCACCTTTTTATGAGTTCGTTTACTATTTTTAATATTTTTTTGTGAAATCACATAGACAATCTGTTATACAAAGTCAGAAACTTTGTTCATAGGCTTTTCACCATTTCGTAAGCTACACAACTCCAAATAACTTGAAACCACCGCCAAAATATTAAAAATTTTGTTAGCTACAAAAGATGTACTGATATCCTATTCTTGAAAAGTTGTATATTTTTCCCAAAAACTCAATCTTCATGCATGTGTCCAGATTGGTCAACTGTTGGACCTCAGAGGACACATGCAATTTTGATAAATACTTAGACTAATCTAATATTCATGGAAATATCACTGGAAGTAGGTAACATGTGGGGAAATAACTGTATTTTTATTGGGAGTAAATCGAAATATACAATTTATTAAAAATTCGACAAACGAGTGTATTTTCTGGAAAATGAGATAGTGGACTGATTTTAGTAACACTTTAAAAACCAACACTTGCGGGCTTGCTATAAATAGACAAACTAACTTTTTATGGTCCATAAACACATATAAGGTTTGGGTAAAAGTTTCGGGTCAAACCGAGAAGGTTTGACCAAGTCAACGAAAACGGGGCTCGATTTCGAAAAACGACAAACTTACTATTTTTGGCAAAACTTGCAAGCAAATGGGTTGGGTTGACTTAGTTGGTAACTTTGACCAACTTTGACTAAGTTTGACCAGCTTTGACCAACTTTGACTAAGTTTGACCAACTTTGACTAGGTTTGACCAGCGAGTTGACCAACTTTGACCTACGGTTTGAGGTTGTTACGAACTAAATAATTTGAAAGCAACACACGATATATAACGAAACAAACTTAATAATAATGTCTAAACGAATTATTATTACAAACTTTCACCAACGGGTCATACTTGTTTTTGATAAACATATTTGAACAAATATACTTGGACATACTAGTTGAGTGAACTAGTCTTAGGTAGACATTAACCCTCCACCTACATTATTGACTTAAGTGGACATTAACCCTCCACTTACATAGATGGTCTTTAAGACATCTACTTACAAACAACCTTATACGTTTAAGACGTTAGAAGGTTTCACGTTGGATACACACATTGCTTGCTTATTTGATTATTTGCTCGCTAATTGCTTAACCCAGGTGAGTTTCATAGCCCCACTTCTTACTGCTTTTTACTTTGGGGTGAGAATACATGCTATGTTTTATAAACTGTTTTACATATGAACGCAAGTAACGAAAACTCTTATACTGATTGCATGAGTAACTAAACCAAACTACGATGGCCCCTAACAAATATCATAGTACGTTAATACTAAGCGCGAACATTATGGATAGATCTATCGGGACCTGATAATCCGCCATCCGGGTTAGTCGCTCTAACCACTATACGGATGCATAATATTTCGTACAGCCGAGTGTATTGGTTATACACTCACTGGGGGTAAACAACTACGGTTAAGCTTCGAACTATGAGCTTATGGCAATAGTATACTACGATTTACTTTGGCATTCGTGCTACTTTGATAACTATGAAATCTTGTGGTTCATACTATGATTTTAACTGCGTAAACCTATGAACTCACCAACTTTATGTTGACCTTTTAGCATGTATTTCTCAGGTTCACAGATGCAGTAGGACTACCCACAGGAAACAAGGCAGTAGGATGCTTTTGGAAAGCATTAGCTCGAGTCGCATCTTTTCACAAACAACAAGAGATTAGATTGCATTACGATATTTTGTATCAACATTTACGTATTAGAAATCTCTACACTTTTAATGCGAACTCCAATGTTTTGATATAACGTTTGTAATCGTTTTATTTAAGAAATGTAACTATTTTCAAACGTCTCATATAGAGGTCGTTTGCTTTAATCTTGGTGTTATGATATTTGATTGGTCGGCGCCCCCATGACACCTCCTACTTCCGCTGCCACGTGTTTTGGGGGTGCGACAGATTGGTATCAGAGCCTAAGGTTATAGCGAACTAGGATTGCATTAGTGACCTAGACTATAACCGTTAGGTTAGTATTCTTCATTTGTTATGACTGGTTCAGCAATTGCATCATTTGAATTTAATTTAACATAGCTTGATCAACTATGTACAATTAAAGAAGAATCGATGCAAAACCTGAAATGGTTATAGTGAACGAGAATGCATTAGAAGACTTTGACCGAGGATAGAACGGGACCAACCTTTATACGTGCTTATGTGCTAGGTTATTATATTTCTATATATAACCTTAACCTTTCGTATGCTAAACTCTTTGGCACTCTACATGGCAACCACACCCACAACTATGTCACATGACATCGAACACGAAACACAAACCTTACTTACTATTGTGGAGACTTCCATGGTACCTGCTCGCCTGACCGCACCAGGCAACAACATAATTTATGAGGACTCACCTGAGGAGAATCCACCTAAGGATTCGCCACCCAAACAAGTGACGCCTACTTGACTCTCTTCCTCCCTCTACTTCACGCTCTTTCTCCCTCGCTTATCATAGACCAAATTAATCGCGTGTGTTATACACAACTAGAAGGACTGACCGACCATCAGAAACTTGACCTTTCGTTAACTATACTACTACTACTACTACCGATACTCCACCTAATAGGACCCGTCTTCGTGCAGACGCCGCCGATGCAATTGGTCAACCACAACACCTACACATTGGAAACGTTTCCCCAGCACTTTGATGAATTCCAACGATTTACGCATCTTTTCTCTGAACGAATCAAGGATAGGATTCACTACTGGAGGAAGTAGCTACTAACTTAAAGCAAAGGACAAAAAAAAATGTGGAACTATTGAGCGTACAAACAATCAACAGAGGATATCTTAATCCATCATGAGCCTCTACGATACAGAGAACATAGCTAGAGTTAGCTCGATGATGACTGGACTGACGACTGTCGGGGAGATGTAACCGTTTTGCTAAGCTCACGTATGACAATATTACGCCTACCTCTTGTTATATTAAAAATTTCTATCTCGGTGAGTAGATAAGTAACCCCATCACATTTTAATTTAAGACTTTCGTATTCGTCCGAATGTAACAATGCATGGCATATTTTGTAAACTTCAAATTCTGTAATCTATTAATCTTGCACCCTATTGGTCACTAATCATATTACCTTGTACTGATTAATCAGTGCACCGATTAAACGCGTCTGCTATAATCTTAGTTCTCATATAAGGATCTCGTTCATTCTTTTATCTCCTTTCGTTTAAGGATATGCCACTACGAGAATCAATTGAAATTTTCAACACTTTATAATAACAAGAAGTTTTCAATGGATTTCTACCAACCCAAATTTTCAAAGAAATTTCACCAAACATCTACCCAGAAATTTATTTACAACTTCTATATTTCAACTGATAATGTTAGACAGAAGTTTTCCCAACATAGTCAATCAACTAGAAGTTTTCAACGGACATTAAATTCCAAACAATTTTCATCATCGAAATTCTCGGCAAATTTTACATCAGCTCTTCTGCAAAATACTTCATAGAAATTTTTCAAAAAGCTTGTAAACTACTTATCTAAACATTTGTACAAAGTCCAAATCTTGACATTCTTAGTAAAAATCTTTTTACTGACATTTTATTAGGCGAAAATTTTACGTAAGAACAAACACTTGCTTTTCACTCAGTATTTCTAAAAGACAGATCGCGACGTTAATTTAAACAGAAATGGTATTGGCAGGTTTGGGTTAATACATGAGATAGTTACAACTCTTTTCATATACTGTAGCTTTAGAGGCTAAACTCTCTATTACAAATAGACTATTTTGATAAAACACTTTTCTCGTAGGAAATGGCGAGTCCCTCTATAGATCAACACGTGTCTAATTACAACCAACTCTGTGATGAACCCTAACTTTGATATGGGTACATTCCTTTTCAATGACTTAACGTTTTCAACCTCATACGGTACCAATTGAATTAGTCCTTTTACACGATAGCACCCAACCAACGTGGACACTAAGTGTAACTCAGAACTGACCAACTGATTCGAGACAACTGAACAACCCTGGATTCGCATTCTAACAAAACAAACTCTTCCCACATAGACTTTTTAGATTACGATCTATGTCCTCTAAACAATCGATTACGACTTGTACTTTAAAAGACCTACGGGACTTCTAACTAATTATATATTGAAAAGCGTCTCTAATAACTTATATTAGGTGCAACCCAATGACTTACTCACGTCTACACGAACTTATGGCTGGAATGTTTTTCCACCATACTTTTATGAAACTAATTTCTTGACCTCGATTAACTACTACTTTGACTTGTGGGTCAACGATACATTCAAAACACAAGACTTAATACCCATTGAAATTGAAATCTTTCTCCCTCATTTCTCTTCTTGATAACATCATTGCCATCATTTAGCACCTTTGAAATTCGCACCTACAACGTCCATGACGAGGAAATCGTTCGTACACCTCTCTATACTCACACGAACCCACTTACCATACCGTTTTGGTATTAGCTGCTAGACTACGTCGCCATGAAAATAGAATAGACACTATGGAGTTAGAACAACGCGAAACCCGTTTAGGCTGGAAGCACCTAGCATAGGGCCGAGTTGCACAGATCTAGGTGGATAGGCAGAATCTTAGTGAAATAATAGAAACTACCCATCTCCAGGTGATGGAGACTAGAGACGAAGTCACTGCCTTGCGATTAAGACTAGGGAGCCGGATAGAATTCGCTTAGGACTAGCAAAGTTTCCACTAAACATGTAGAATGTGTGGAAAATAGTTTTCAAACAAATTTTGCCACAAAATGTTTTTACAGAATTTTTAAAATTCATAAATTATTAACGAAGTTATCAAAAATTACGATGATGTTTTAGGCTAAAGAAAACCATATATATATATATATATATATATATATATATATATATATATCAACAAACACTTATACGATACCGGATTAGTTTAGACCAATACACAATCACACCCCACAAATCTAGGTTCCAAGCACATCGTAGAACTTGCACTTTGAACTTAGCAAGAAAATTCTTCCATATACCTCTTGGGATTACGACTTACGTTTTTTGACGACTTTTACATTAGACCATCTTTAGGTCTCTTAACACTTTACTTATTGGAAATGCGTTTCCAGCAATTTATATTGGATATAATCCAACTAACTGTTCACACTCACACAAACTACAGACCACATAGGAATGTTTTCCTACTATGAACCACATAGGAATGTTTTCCTACTACGAACCACATAGGAATGTTTTCCTACTGCGAACCACATAGGAATGTTTTCCTACTACGATCCCCATAGGAATGTTTTCCTACTACGATCCCCATAGGAATGTTTTCCTACTACTATGAACTTTATAGCAAATGACCTTACTACGACTGACTATTTAGGAATAATTGTCCAACTAATAGTACATGGAGATAATTCTCCAATCGTATACTAATGGATGTGTTGCATCGCAACAACGAACTTTCCTTTAGTGCACTTAGTTAAACATCAGAATTACTCACATTTTTGCTAGATACCACACAAACTATGACTACGAGCAAATTTCGGGACGAAATTCTCCTAACAGGGGGAGAATGTGACACCTGGCAATTTAGGTTAACTTTTAAAAATTAACCGAAACCCTAATTATGTGTATTTAAATGTGATTTAGGCAAAATACTTGTAATTACTTGTAACTATTTGTATATTTATGTGAATATACGCTTACGTAATTGTTTTATATTACGCTTACGTGATTTGCTGAAATTATGCGAAACAACCGGACGGAGTCCGACAAAATATACGACGTTAGTGAAAATATTTCTATAAATAACTTAAAACTTTTTTTAGAAATTACTTATCATATATTATTTTTTTTAATGTAATAATACACGAAAAACCTAGACGTTTTGGCTAAAACGTTTCAAACGCAATAAAAACGCGCAAATCGCATTCAGCAACGAAACGAAACTTGATAAATATTTTGATAACTTAAAATAAAATATTTTAATAATACACAAATGAAAATTTATCCCAAAAATATCGTTAATTTAAACGACTCAAAATAATGTAACACGATTTAACGATTTAACGAAAATAACGGGTAAACGAACACTGTATGTAAGAAAGATTGAAACTAAGAATTAAATCACATACCCACCTAGTGGGCCCCATCAAAAACCTACACCAAGAGCTACCTCCCCCTTCCCCAATGGCTTTTCATGCAATTTACTCCCTCCCATACCTTTTCTCTTCAACCAAACTCACACACCAACACATTATTCTCATCATTTCACTCAAACACCCTCCTTTCTCTCTCCCTTCCCTCCTCTACGATTTTCTCTGCTCAAGAACAACCTCCCTACACCACCATTGACCACCACCTAAATCCCCTTGACCAAAATAGCACCACCACTCAAAAACACAACCATTTTTCAAGATTTGTCAAGGATTCAAGCTCTACAACACTTCCTTCTTTCCTTCATCTCATTCCCAATGTAAGGAAACTAATTCTTCATCTAGATTACTCTAATAACATGTATTTAAATTTCACTCAAGGATATATGTCCAATATATTGTACAAAAACTAATTTTCATCTTCAAAAACTCAAGAAAATGCTTCATGCATTTCCTGTCCAGAAAGTTTGCTCACTTCCACGATTTTTAGAAACATCATCTCTCCATGAAATTGGACTTTTTTATAGTCAAAAATAAAGTTCAAGAAGTCATCTTTCAAACCTCACTGGCCTCACCTTTTTATGAGTTCGTTTACTATTTTTAATATTTTTTGTGAAATCACATAGACAATCTGTTATACAAAGTCAAAAACTTTGTTCATAGGCTTTTGACCATATCGTAAGCTAAACAACTCCAAATAACTTGAAACCACCGCCAAAATCTTAAAAATTTTGTGGTTGGGTAAAAGTTTTCACAAAAGTTTCGGGTCAAACCGAGAAGGTTTGACCAAGTCAACAAAAACGGGGCTCGATTTCGAAAAACGACAAACTTACTATTTTTGGCAAAACTTGCAAGCAAATGGGTTGGGTTGACTTAGTTGGTAACTTTGACTAAGTTTGACCAGCTTTGACCAACTTTGACTACGTTTGACCAGATTTGACCAACTTTGACTAAGTTTGACCAACTTTGACTAAGTTTGACTAGGTTTGACCAACGAGTTGACCAACTTTGACCTACGGTTTGAGGTTGTTACGAACTAAATAATTTGAAAGCAACACACGATATATAACGAAACAAACTTAATAATAATGTCTAAACGAATTATTATTACAAACTTTCACCAACGGGTCATACTTGTTTTTGATAAACATATTTGAATAAATATACTTGGACATACTAGTTGAGTGAACTAGTCTTAGGTAGACATTAACCCTCCACCTACATTATTGACTTAAGTGGACATTAACCCTCCACTTACATAGATGGTCTTTAAGACATCTACTTACATACAACCTTATACGTTTAGGACGTTAGAAGGTTTCACGTTGGATACACACATTGCTTGCTTATTTGATTATTTGCTCGCTAATTTCTTAACCCAGGTGAGTTTCATAGCCCCACTTCTTACTGCTTTTTACTTTGGGGTGAGAATACATGCTATGTTTTATAAACTGTTTTACATATGAACGCAAGTAACGAAAACTCTTATACTGATTGCATGAATAACTAAACTAAACTACGATGGCCCCTAACAAATATCATAGTACGTTAATACTAAGCGCGAACATTATGGATAGATCTATCGGGACCTGATAATCCGCCATCCGGGTTAGTCGCTCTAACCACTATACGGATGCATAATATTTCGTACAACCGAGTGTACTGGTTACACACTCACTGGGGGTAAACAACTACGGTTAAGCTTCGGACTATGAGCTCATGGAAATAGTATACTACGATTTACTTTGGCATTCGTGCTACTTTGATAACTATGAAATCTTGTGGTTCATACTATGATTTTAACTGCGTAAACCTATGAACTCACCAACTTTATGTTGACCTTTTAGCATGTATTTCTCAGGTTCACAGATGCAGTAGGACTACCCACAGGAAACAAGGCAGTAGGATGCTTTTGGAAAGCATTAGCTCGAGTCGCATCTTTTCACAAACAACAAGAGATTAGATTACATTACGATATTTTGTATCAACATTTACGTATTAGAAATCTCTACACTTTTAATGCGAAATCCAATGTTTTGATATAACGTTTGTAATCGTTTTATTTAAGAAATGTAACTATTTTCAAACGTCTCATATAGAGGTCGTTTGCTTTAATCTTGGTGTTATGATATTTGATTGGTCGGCGCCCCCATGACACCTTCTACTTCCGCTGCCACGTGTTTTGGGGGTGTGACATATTCACACTTGAAAGTAAACGTTTACAATCTTGTTCTCTCTTCTCTCTCACACCAAAATGGCTCCCTCTCTCTCTGTATAAAAGTCTAACCTTAATTTTGAGTTTAACTCTTCTATTTATAGTGTAATCTGACCTACATGCGACACTAGCCAAGTGTCGCATGAACCAACCCGTGCGACACTAGCTAAGTGTCGCATAAACACTAATTTTGTGTATATATATTCTATTTCCCTATTCGTTTACAAACTCTCATATACACACTAAACACTATACATACAAAATGACCAATTGACTTTGACAAGTACAAACGTTTGACCAACTGACTGACACACAAAATGCACCAACAAACTCCTCCATGTCAGCAGCTTGGTCAAATAAGTCTTCAATTAGTCTTCATCAACAAACTCTTTCATGTCTTCAACAATCGGAATCTCTTTCATGTCTTTAACAATAAGAATCTCCCCCATTGAGATAACATGGTCTTCAAAGAAATCTTGATGTCCAAATTCATGTGACTGACACAAATTCATCATACAATAAGATCTTCAAATTCAGTGACCATCTCTCAATCATCAACTGCTTCTCTGATAGAATTTATCTTCACAGTCTTTGGAGAATAACCGACATCCTTTACATTTTCAATATTTAACTTTGACAAGATAGGTGATATTGAAGAAAATAACATAGAAATAAAATCTTTTTGTTTTTTTTTTATAAATTAAAAACAAAGAATACTTAAAAATTAAGTAATCGGGGATAGGATTGTTTTAAGTCCTCTTAGGGATCATATCAGGCTAACATGCAATTATTAGGAAATAGTAAGTGTTATTTCGTTCATCAGTATATTTTTCCACATTAAATTTACATGACACACTTAAAGCACCTTTTATAAACATTATTTTAAGACGATTATTGGTATACTTGTCCACTTTAAACATGTTACACTTAAGTATATGAAATTATTCATTATTATTCGTATGTATATTTCTCTGTGGTCCTCACCATAGATATACACCTTAACATTAGACATAGACCACACTTCCATTTTTAGAAAGACTATAAGAAAATCATTTTTAAGAATCAAGCTAGCGGTGACAGGTCTGTACGGACGTACAACAAAGCGACATAACTTGATTCAGGTTTAAGCAAAACCAGACTTGGTCAAACCATTTTGGCGACCTCGTTAGGTATCTTAGATTTTAAGACTTTTCAAGTGCATTGACTTGCGTTTGCTTAATGTTGAGTATATATATTAATAGAGACCATGTCTATACTCACGTATAACAAAGGAAACTATCAATATATACCCCCAAATGATTTCAAATAAACCTCATGCATAGAAGTATGTCTATCTTAATTAACATATTAAGACTTTTGTCATATATCATATGGTGTTGCTCACAAGATAATAAACAAGTATTTATTAAGCTTCTTAAGTATTCAAAGACCATTTTGTAACACGCCTACCAATACATCATATGATGAAGCTAATTTTCATAAAAAAACTATTTTAAATATGTCAGATAAACCTACTGACACATCAAACATAAACCTTAAAATTTCCATTTTATGCATGTCATCTGACGTACTATCATTTCCCAAGTTATTTATAGACACAACCCAACGTCTTTTCAAGAATTAAGAATCTTGCTGTTCACATTTCTGAATCAAATAATCATAATTTTTAATATTCAAAATTACTCCCCTTGAACAACAAATTCTTATTTCCAACCCAAAAACACTCCCCTGAAACACAAAACATATTTTTGTATTATTAATTTAATAAATTTTGCAACATTGCATTTCTTGATACTAAAAAGTACAAAGAATGGTTGTTGCATTAATAATAAAATTTAAAAGAAAAGTATCAAAATCACATATCAAGTCAAATCAAATGCCTTTTAGCACTTTTACCACTACGAAACTTCAGAAAATTTCATCCAATGACAAATCATCATAACATTCTTCCAACAAAATCCACATCCATGCAGTCACTAAAAAATATTAGTTTACAAGAAACTGACTGCATCACCACAAACAATCAAACGTTAGTACTTATGGGACACCCAAGCCTTGATAGACTTGGGTTGTCCATGGTCATCCATAATCATCACATCAATGAGTTTATGATATTTTAAAAACTCAGAAGATTTCATTGATGCGTTGTTTGTGGATTTGGGTTTCCAAACCTGTTTAGGTTCAGATGATTTATTTTTAACAATGTTGTGTTGTTGAACTTGAGGTCTACTAGGCACAACTTTGTTTACTCTTACCATAGGTTTTGGAGAGTTTGATGCACAACTAGATACAAGCGAATACGAACGACACCTTGAAAAAGATTTTGAAAAAAAAATCCTGAAAGAGGAAGTTCTTGACATCCCTCTACCAAACCTATCTAGGGATAATAACTTACAATCCCTAATAATATCGCCCTGTTGACCACAACGATAACAAGAACGACGCTCCACAAAAGATGTATTCCAATGAGCTCCCTCAAATCGTTTCGGTGGAGGACAATACACGGAAGGTCTATGAACAGGAACATTTGTTGAACATGCACTCTTTGGTGTATATGTTGAAGTAGATGTTCCTGAGGCTGAGTTGGTTGATATTGAGCATTTATTATTTTCAGATTTTATCAACCATTTTATCTTTCTTTGTATCCCTTTTAACATTTGTAACCTTAATGGTAGACTCTTCAGGTATATCTTCTACATCAACGACCTCCTCAACACTAACTGAAGGAGAATTATCAGACTTGACAAAAGTAGGCAATGGATACTCTGGCCGATTAGTTTTCTCATTTGCCTAGCTTTTGGGATTCGCTTTAGCTTCTTTAGATTTTGTGGCTGGCCATTTTGAATAGTCAGCTACAAAATCTTCAGTGCCCTCCTTAACAGGCAAAGGATAGTAGTTAGTAGGAGGTGGAAAGTAACCCAGTCCAGACTTACTATTCTTATCAGTCCTTTGCTTGCTAACGATTTCATCGAAGACATCTTGAGACTATGAAAAAGTTGAGATTTTTCTATCAAAATACTCAGATTTAGACTTTAACTCATTCAGTTCTTTATTTAAAAGTTCAATTTCTTTAAGATAGCTATTAATAGCATCTTGTTGGCAAAAGACTTTTGATTTATAAGTTTGAGTGTCTAACTTATAAGCCTCAATTTGGTTATCATAAAGTCTCTCATTAGCTTTTAGAAACTTATTTGACTCGGTGAGTTTAATAACTATTTCTCTCAAGTCTTCATTATCTAATTGAGAGCATTTTAAAGAAGCATCAAGCTTGATACATGATATACAATTAACGGGTTCCTCAGGTTCATTATGTACCTCATGTGTATTAGAGTCAACCTCTTTTATCTGAGCCACCATTGCAGTGTGTTGATCCTCTTCTTCGTTTATCAACCTTTTCTTTTGATCATAAGCCTCTATAAGAGCGTCCCATAAATCTGTAGAAGTTGCTTGATTTTTGAATTTATTTATCACAACTTCTAGCAAGCACATGGTAATCATCTCATATGCTCTATTGTCTTTGTCAAACTCTTTCCGTTCGTTGACTGACATTTGTGGTCTTGACTTAAACACACCATTGAGTCTTGGTTGTTCATATCGATCAATAGTATTAAACCAGTTCCACAATATTGAAACTTTGTGTTCAATGAAATTCCATAACTTTATCTTCCAGTTAGCAAAATCACTATAGAATAAAGATGTAGAAGGAGGCATTTTCGTACCGAAAGCCATTTTTGAATTTTCCCTCCAAAATTGAATTCGAAAATTTTGAAAACTTTCCGAGTATAGCAAAACTTTTCCGACACTAAAATTAAGTTATTTTAAGTTTAAAAACAAAATTTGATATTACAAACTTTTTCGCGTTTTTCCCGCCAAAATTTCGTTTGAAAACGTAAAAAAAAATGACCGAGTAAAATCAAACTTTTTCCAAGCTAAAGTGTCACATGAACCGACCCCTGCGACAGTAGCTAAGTGTCACATAAACACTAATTTTGTGTATATATTCTATTTCACTATTCGTTTACAAACTCGCATATACACACTAAACACAATACATACCCAGAATAATTGATTTTGACAAGTACAAACGTTTGACCAACTGACTGACACACAAAATGCACCAACAAACCATCCTCAGTGAAAGCAGCTATTGGAACCCCATGAAGCTTAACCCAAATTGGAATAGAAGCAAGATCCTCTTTCAACAAACTAGCTGTAGAAGACCACTTGTTCAACACAATTGGCACCTTACGAATGAACCAAGGGCCATTCTCGAAAACCGCCTCCAAACTTGTTGCCGAGTTAAACTTGAAAAAGAAAAACCCCTTTGAGTTCATCATCACTTTATTAAGACCAAATTTCTTCCAAGCATTCAAGACATAATGTTTAACAACAGGATAAGCAACTCTTTTTCCAAGAAAATATCCAAAAAGAGTGTTCTCAAACCTTGAGTTTGCCTCTAAAACTGAAGACATAGGAATTTGAACATCAACTGTATCATTTAGGGGCTTCTCCACTTCCAGTACACGGAAATTAACTGATAAACGCCAAAATGTACTAAATTATAGTACTAATTACCCCTTCGTTCAATAGATTTATTATGCATTTTATGTGAATAAAATATTTATTTCGTTCATATTTGCATTTAGGAGTTTAAATGGAGCTTGGATCGAAAAGGAACGGAAAACGAGCTTATTTCGAATAAAAGTTGCTAAAAGAATAAAATAATAGACATGAGGAGATTAAATGAAGAAAAGAAGCTAAGAGAATGAAGATAAGCAAGATTGAATTGGAATAGGTGTATATGAAGCTTGAATCGGAAAGAAAACAAAAGATGAGCTGAAAATGAAGAAAAGTGTAAAAGCTGAATTTTTGGATATGCTGTTCGTATTTTGGCCATAACTTCTTCATACGAACTCCGATTGGGGTGATTTAACTTGGAGAATTTTTCTAACAAGCAGGGTTACAACTTTCATGTTTTGCCCTTGGACCAGTTTTGCAATCCATACGCCGTATGGACATCCATACGCCGTATGGATTGGTCGACCAGAATACTATAGATTCTCACTTTGCCTCATTTTAACATAAATTTTACCCTAAACCCTAATTCATCAAAGGCAGGTTCTAGAGGGTTTTCAATGACGATTTGGAGGCGCAAGAAGGTTAGGATTGATGCCAATTGATCCTACTTCGCGTGGTTCATCAATTCGGTTAGCGTATCATCTTTCGATTTCAATTCTAAACATGTCTATGTGTTTTGTTTTAGATTTATTGTAAATTGTTTAGTTTAATAACCTTTGATTATGATTGTTTGAAAGTTATAATTGTGTTTTCGTCTGATTGAAGATTGTTATGTTATCCGTAGAACCTTGTTTATTGGTGATTGCTAGTTACTACTTAACGTGATTGATAATGTCATTGAGATTGAGTTCCTTTGATGATATTGATTATTGATGATTATGAATCTAGGTTTATAGTCATTACTAAATATGTTGAGTCTGATAGGTTAAGAGACTAGTAATTAATCAATCTAAAATGAGCAAGCTAATAAGTGATTATTAGTAGGTATTGATGAGTCATACCGCTAGGATCAATCATAACAAGTTGTGAATACTTAATGCACAATCTAGGGAAAAGCACACAATAGAGCACCATCCTTATGACAACGGATTGATGTTTAATGTGGAACCCTAGATTGTAGATATTAGTTAGACCCGAACTGTTGGCTAATATACATTTAACTTGGATTCTTTGATTAGTATCTAAGTTAATATAAAGGAAATCACAATCAGACAATCAAAACACATGAACCGGATAATATGAATCTGAGGTGAAGACTCTAAGCAATTACATGTCTATCTCCAATTGTTTATTTGTTCCTCTTATCTTGTTTTATGTTGTTGGTTTGGTTAATTAGTTCATATTGAATGTTCGTACGGAACTAAAATGTACCCCTTATCTTACTGCTTTATTAGTTTAGTTAATAATTCCAATTTAACTGGATAATATTGTTCTTGTGTTCCTGTGTTCGACCTGGACTTACCATAGCTATGCTATTCCGATCGGGTATTCTTGTCTGGTTGTGTGATAGTATTAATAAGGTATTTTCAGTTATAAATAATAAAACAAGACGCGCTTTCACACGCATCATTAACCTTCCTATTACCTGTATCAGACTGTACCACATTAGCATAAGAAGTAGTAGAAGGCTGATTACATACTACTTCAGTCACCACATTAGCGTACGAAGGCTTTTGTGGTGTAGTATCTTTTTGGGTAAAGGGCTAAATGCTTTCCTGGTAAATATATTCCCAAAATCAATTAAGTACAATGGATGTGAGAGAGCCCCACACCTCAGCCCATTACATAGGCAAAAAGACTATATGACGAAGACACAACCACTAATCAATATTTGACTCAAACAGAAATCAAACACACAACCATAAGACTCAATTCTTCCTACCACCTTTTCTATCATGAAGACTCATGAAATCAGCCATCTCACTATCTAAAGGATCAAGAATATCATCTTCATCATCCTCATCAGCCGAATCCACATATAGATGAACAGAAGAACGATCAGTAAGTTCCACATTCTTCCCTCTATCTACCTTTTGGTTAACCGTTTAGTGTTAGTATCTGTAGAAGCCATTTTCTCCCCTCTATCCTTCTTATGATTAACCAACTTCTCTTTTGAAGAAGCATTGCTGTCCACATTCGAATCACCCTTATTAAGAGCCTCAAAGGAGTTAGACGTAGTAGTAGTACTAACCCCCTTTGTCTTCTTCTTTGCAACAAAGGCCTGCTTAGGATTAGCAACAACCACTTTCTTAGGATTACCAATAACAAGATCACGAAAAGGCTTTCTCGGAACCTGAAACCCTTGATTATCTTTCTGTTTCTTCCCATCAGTTCCCACCTTTGTAGTACCTTGTTTCTTAAGATTATCCAGAATACTCTTTTGGTCATTGGTCGTCTGCATGTTCAAACACCATACAGTTACCACACCGAGGCGGTTTCCATTCATACTTCACTCTAATCTTGTGCAAAGTGGTACTAGTATCATCGACACAAGGAATAGCAATCATCAAAGTCTCCCTAAAAGCCCGATCAACCTTTATATCAATTAAGGCATGAGCAAAATCCAAATGGCCCCATGAGTTCATACACATAGAACTAGTGCACGAATCAAGCATAAGAGGTGTACCCAACTTAGTAGCTATGGCACTCAAACCATCTGATGTAAAAGCAGCAATCGGAACATCATAAAGTTTAACCAAGATCGGCATTGAAGCTAAATCTTCTTTCAGTAAAGCAGCAGTAGAAGACCACTTCTTTAGAACAATTGGAACATTCCGAATAAACCATGGTCCATTTTCCAAAACCTGATCACGGCCTGTTGCTGAATTGAACTTGAAGAAGAAAAAACCTTTAGCATTCATCATTGCTTTAACAATCCCGTATTTCTTCCACGCATTCAAAACATAGTGTTCAACAACCGGAAATGCAACCCTCTTACCGATAAAATACCCGTACATAGTATTCTCAAACGTAGAATTTTCCTCCCTTACCGAAGATAATGGAATCTGAACATCAACCTTTTCATCATTGGGCAGTCCTGTTTCAAGTACTCGGATGTTCACCTTCCTTGTACTTGCCTGAGCATTAACAACACTAGCAAATGACTTAAAGGCAGATTTGCCTTGTTCATGATCACTAGAATCACTACTTGCATCCGGATTAAAATTAACCGGTAGTCCATCAGCACCAATTGTCTTCCCGTCAACAAACCTTACAGATTTTAAACCCGTATTATTTTTTTGGGGTAAAGGGTAAAATTTTACCCGGTAAATATATTCCCAAAATCGTTGAATTACAATGGATGTGAGTGAATCCCACATCTCAGCCCGTTACATAGGCGATAAAGACTACATAGCAGGATATAACCACTACACACTAGCCTATAACAAAGCCAATCTACTGCTAAATGCAGAACACCCACAATGCTAAACACATTAATAACCAATTACATTTAATTACATTTAAAATAACAATATAAATGTAAATAACAAGTTCAAAAGAACCACATCCATAGTGAAAACGCCTTAGGCTTCAAATATCTTCATTAAGTGACTTGCAAACGTTCCACCAACTTCCAAGCTACAATAGCAGCAAACATGTCTAGCGTTATATTACCGACCTGCCCTACTAACACAAAAGATGGCAAAAGGTCCAGGACAACCAATACAACCCGTCAACAAGAATGAACCTGCCCTACCACCATAGAGATGGAAAAAGGTCCAGGAACACTCCAACTGGCTGGAATCAGCCACAATCCAAGGTGAAAACCATATCCACAGTGAATAACTCAATCTTCATATATCATCCTTAAAAGACCCATGAGTACAACACCAACTTCCAAGATATAGTAGCAGCAAACACGTCTTAAAGTCATATCGCCAACCTGTCCTACCAATACGAAGGATGGCAAAAGGTCCAAGACACCCAAATACAACCATTCGACAAGAAAGAGCCTGCCCTACCAACTAACCGGTGGAAAAAGGTCCAGACACTCCTCAAATAGCTAAATTCAGCCACGAAGTAACAATCAATTTAAGCATAACATGAGCCCAACCTTAACCCATACATACCCAAGACGCACCATCCTCCACCGCAGTGACAAAACCATCAATGGAGGTTGATATGGAACGCATCAAAGTGATACCAACAATCAACACAAACGCTCCATTGAACGATCCTAATCAACCAAGAAGACCGTAAGACGATCCCCCCCCCAAACAACAACGTTGCTCTCCCTAAACCCCCAGTCGTCACCATTCTTCCTCATGAAACCCTAATCCGGCCCTAACAGATCAGAATTAAACAAACCCTAATCTGATCGTGTATATAGATAATCATTAAAGAAAGACACCCACGCAAAAAATTGATCATGTGAAAAAAGATCAACACCATAAACGGCCGCAATCCTAACTCGTTTCAGAGTGAAAACCCTAATCGGAGTAGACTTAGCAAACGTTAATGTTGAAGCAATCAAGAACATACACACAACAGATTCAAATCAGAAACAATAAGCGATTAGGGTAGAACAAATATGCGTTCGAAAATAACCCTAATCCTGATACAAATTAACCCAATCCTAGAACCAACCAACAAACCCTTAACCGATTAAAAGAACAACAAAACCCAAGAATGAATCTGAAAATTAACTAAAGGAATATTGTATTCAAGAAATCGATCTAAGAAATTGTTGTTGGAATAAAAGAATAAGCAAAACAAAGATGGCCTTTTCATTTTTTAGGGTTACCCTAAATCGCCAATAGAGAGAGAAAACCGGGGGGGGGGGGGGGGGGGGTTGTTGGTGCATTAGTAGTTCCATCTCCCTTAACCCCCGTCATAGAATTAATCATGAAACAACCCCGACTCACAAACCTGCTGTCCAAATCAATCTAACAAGATCAAACAAACCGTGTTTGCCAACACACACAATCAGATCACAAATGCCAAAAACAATTCGGCCAAATCAAAAAACCATAAGCAAACCAGCCAATGTATTCAATCTGTCCCAATCAACCACTTTTATCCCAATCCGATGAACAAAACAAAATCAAAATATGAAATCTGATCCAACTTCGTATACAATCTGATCAAATAACCAAAGCAATCAAACCACAATCAATCACCAATTAGCAATGATATACCACACAATCAATCAGCAAACCCTAATCGAATTCAAACAAGCGTAAAAAACCCTAAAAACAAATTCAGATAAACACTAATCAAAATACGGCTGAAAACCCTAAACGAAGAAGATAAATCAGAGAAACAAATCAGGTAAATCAGGAATATCGTTTGGTGATGTAGATGGATCATATAATGCGCAACTACTGGGGAAAAAAAATCGGCCAATGCAAGAAACCCTAAAAAAGCCGATTTTAAAAATCCTAATATGTATTCGTAAACCTAAACCGATCAAGTTCTTGAAATAATCAGTTGAAACAGATCGAGATAATGAGAAATCAAGAATATTAATCAATGAACTAGATTGAATGAACTAATCAAATCGGATTGATGGTAGATTCAAGAAATCGATTGGAATGGAAGGGTTTAGAAAATCGCCACTTGAGAGAGAAAACGAGGGGGTTAGATCTGATTAGGGTTTTTTTTTTTTTGGGTAAAGGGTTTAACCCGGTAAATATATTATGCCAAAAATCTATGAAGTACAATTGACATGGGTGAATCCCATGCCCTCAGCCCGTTACATAGGCGATTTGACTCTACAAATGTAACAAAGCAAACAAAGGCTGCTAAATGCAGCACAACTACACTGCTAACCGCAGTAACTGACCAACAACTAAATTTGCTAAACGCAGAACTAACCAATTACATTTAAATAAAACAATCTAAATGTAAAAAACTAGGTTCAAAAAACCCCTTCCACAGTGATCGTCTCAGTCATCCATAATCTTCGAATCTTGACCTTTGAGAACAAACACCAACGTCCAAACTGCACATGTAGCAAATACTCTTCGTTGAGCTAACTTGCCCTACCAACACGTCCCATGACCATTAGCAAAAGGACCAAGCCAACTCACCAAGTCTAAAGCTGTATCTTTAACCTGCCCTACCAATTCCATGGATGGCCAAAGGTCTAAATCAAACACACAACTCTTCAACACGAGTGCACCTACCCTACCAAATCCGGAAATGGCAAAAGGTCCAAATACACCCCCAAGCAGCTTCATCCTTGAATGACGAAACCATAGTAACCCTAACTGAAAACTGATTAATGATAACGCTTGAATATACCGGAGAAATCAAGCAAACCTAACCAGCAACTCTATGCCTCGATACACACCAGCATGAAAACCTAGCGTAAAAAAACTCTAGACCAGCAGGTGTCTGATCGTTGCACCACCATGATACCCACACTAGTTCAATGAAACCCAAACCGGATGACATTGAAAACCCTAACGAACCAACCGTTGCACCACCCACACTGTTTCATGAACCCTAAACGGATAACAATGAGAACCCTAGCCAACCGCGATCACCCACACATCAAATCTGAGTACAGGCAATCGACCACCCCAAACCGCGGCCAAGAAGAACCTATGACCGCCGCACCACCAACAAACCCCACAAGGCCAAAGCAGCAACAACCCCAACCACGAATCCACAACCAAAACAAGATCATGAATCACAGCTATAACAAGGAAGATTGAAAACCGTATTCCAGTTTCAATACAAACGCATCCTTGTATATCACAGGGACGAATAGTAGGGGATCAGAAACCATCGAATAATTAAAACCCTAATCCGTCCCACCAATCAAAAACCCAAATCGGTTCTTGAACATCCAAGAAAACAAAAAGTTTGATAAGCCGCCCAATTGATAAAGAACACAATCGGTTTCCTCTGAATGAAAATCATATAGAGAACAAATAGATTAAACCCTAAACAAATTTAGAATGAGATGCAGGAAGAAAAATCCCCCCCCCCCCCCCCCCCCCCGCCTCATCTGATTAGGGTTTGGTAAAACATATTGTGGTGTAGTATCACAAGAGCTAGAATCATGTTCATTTCCATAACAGGTTGACGGAACTGGAAGTCCATCCGCGCCAACCAATTTTCCAATCATTCTAATCGATTTAGAACCAAGACTAACTTTTGGTGCATTAGAAAATCCATCTCTCCTTTCCCCCGTCATAATATTCAAACGACATTAATTCTTACGACCCTCAAACCTGCGTTTTCCAATGTAAAACACCAAGACTCAGATCTCTAATCTGATTACCAGTTGTACTCGACCAATAAAACCCAAAGAGAAAACCACAACCCGATCAGTTAAGAAGAAAACGAAATTAAGGGTTAGAAAACCCTAATTCAGCTGGAAACCATTGTCCGGAAAACCAGGTCCGGTAATACGCCCAAAACAAAACAAATCAGCAAGCAAATAAATCGTGTTGCCCATGCAAAAAAAAATGAATTAGGGTTTATCCCTAATTTGGATATTTAAATCAGCAAGCAAACACGTGAAGCCCAAGCAAGAATGAATCTGTCACCAAGTAATTAAATCGATGTATATGGTAACAATATAGCAGGTGGAATGGATTAGGGTTTGTGAGGGACAGAAATCGCCAAAAAAGGGGAGAGAAAACAAGGGGTTCACATTTAGGATCAACTACATATCTGGTCTCTTCTAACCAAAAGAAAAAGGACTACATCTAAGTCCACCTCCTCCAAGCACAGAAAGCTAACTATCACTGAGGAGGATATATCAGCAAATATGTCTCAGCTTCAAGCTAATCCTGATTCACCAACAACAACTCAAATAAAAACTGTCATATCTGAGATTAACCAAACAACAACCTTACAAGTCACAACACCAGTGACTTGTTGGGTTTTCTATTCCCTAACTAGATTAATATACACAGCGGAATTATAATAAAATAATTAATCTAGGGCAATTAGGAAACTAAACCCTAAAGGATCTTAACTTGAATAAATAAAAGCAATAAAATAAATAAGACAAATAAGAAATTACTAACCTTTGAGAAAACCAATTTCTCATGCGTAGACGAACTAGCAAAACCTTCTTGCTTGGTGGTGAGTGCCCAAAGTAGAACACCTCTAATGGCTCACACCCACAAACAAAGAGAAATCCCAAGTCTCCTAAGGTCACGACTCAAGGTCGCAAAACTCTTACAAGGAGCAGGAATAAGAAAGAGAGAAAAAAGATTGAAAACAATTCAATTCAAAAGTACAAGGAAAACCTAAGGGGTAGGCCCTTATTTATAGGGTAAAGGGATGGCATGGGTTTCATATCCCGGCCGATGTGGGACAACATCATTTTCAATCCATACGGCGTATGGATGATGTTTCCAGAATATTCTCAACCGTTTCACCGCCGTAAAACCCTAGCATCCATATGGCGTATGGAAATTCCATATGACGTATGGATGGATTTTCCATTATTCCTTTTTCTTTTAGTTTCTGATTAATATCCAATTAATAAAATAAATATAATATTAATTCCAATTAATATTATCTCTCATTTATTTCTCTCACTGTTCATTGAGGGCGCCCCAAAAAGGACTCCACTTTTAATGATGTACTTACCAATTAGTTATGATATTGGACACTATTCCAATAGTCTCCCACATGGATAATTCATCAACTATTATTGGTCTAAGCTTATCCATTAACTAAGCAGAGAGTGCCATCCAACGCAACTGCCGAACTCGGATTCTTATCTTAGAGTTAGCCCTTCAGATAAGTGACCAACTATTCCTTTGTTCTATTGATATCGTATGAATCGATACATGGATTTTTATCAATCTCAAGATTCATAATTAGTTTTCTGATTTTCGAGTACATTGACTTTATGAGACTATTGAACCATTAACTTAGTCTCGGCCAGGCCTAGTAGTTTAGAGTCAATCTTTAATCATCAGAGGGCCCAAGATATCGCTTTCTCCACTAGGTGAAAAGGAACAAATAAATGTTGACTGCATAGTACTAGTCAACTCATCATGTCGTGCCTAGCATTCCCTTTATGACTGGCATTTATACACAGCGTTCGAATAGGCTAAAGTATAACAGACTTGAAAAACTAGAAACTCAATGTATCTAAATTTCAAGAATAGAGGATATTATCATCTTAAAATCACTCGTGATTTAATCCATGAAGTGATCTCTTTAAGTACGGGTCTCTCCTATACTTAAATCCTCATTAAGTACCCATGAGTGTTGCAGCATTCTCTATGTCATGTCTAATCTCCATAGACAATCTACTAACACCCCATGACAGTCTTGATTCACCACTTACTTCCAGGAGTGTGAACGACTGAGGAGGTTTAAGTAAGACTGTTTTACTCGGGAAGTGGTGTCTAAACATGCAAAACAGAAACACAATGACAAACAATAGTAGATGGTAGAACTCCTTCCAATAAATAAATTTCCATTATTTAATCACCAAGTCTATAACAATTTATCATTGGTTACAATGTTTCAAAAATCAAACTAACAACTAAAACTTTACATTATCCCTTAAGCCTAAGCTCCTAGCATGCTCATCATGTTTGGACTTCCCAAGTGGCTTTGTGAACGGATCAACCAGATTATTCTCTGATCTTATACTCTTCACAACCACGTGTCCTTCGACTTTCCTTCGAACAAAATGGTATTTTCTTTCAATGTGCTTTGACTTTCCATGATCCTTGGGTTCTCTACTCAAGGCGACCGCACTTTTGTTATCACAGAATATTTCAATGGGGTCTTGAACCATTGGAACAACTCCAAGATCTTCAATGAAATTCTTAATCCAGATGGCTTCCTTTGAAGCCTCGCAAGCCGCTATGTACTCAGACTCGCACGTTGTGTCTGCCACCGTATCTTGCTTGGAACTTTTCCATGTCACTGCTCCCCCATTTAGTAAGTATACCCAACCAGACTGTGAACGGCTATCATCTCTATCTGTTTGGAAACTTGCATCATTATAACCGGTTACTCTGAGTTCTTCTTCTCCACCATTAATCAAGAACTTGTCCTTAGTATTTCTCAAATACTTAAGAATATTCTTTACAGCTGTCCACTAACCTTCACCAGGATTTTGCTGATGTCGACTCACTAAGCACAAAGCAAATGAGACATTAGGCCTCGTACATGTCATGGCATACATGATCGATCCTATAGCTGAAGCATATGGGACTCGACTCATTCTATCTGATTCTTCCTTAGATTTCGGACAAAGATCCATACTGATTTTAATGCCATGATGTAAGGGTAGATTCCCTTTCTTAGAGTTCTCCATTTTAAATCTTTTCAAAATTTTATCTAAGTATGTGTCCTGGCTAAGTCCTATGAGACGTCTCGACCTATCCCTATAAATCTTTATACCAAGAATATATGTTGCATCTCCCAAGTCTTTCATAGCGAAACATTTTCCCAACCAGTCCTTTACACTTTGTAATGTTGGGATATCGTTTCCTATGAGTAGTATATCATCCACATATAATACTAGGAAGACTACAACACTCCCACTGAACATGACATATATACAGGACTCATCTTCGCTTCTAGAAAATCCAAACTCTATGACTTTTTCATGGAAGCAGAGATTCCAGCTACGAGAGGCTTGTTTAAGTCCATAAATAGCCTTTTGAAGTTTACACACTCTATTAGGATACTTTACATTTTCAAAACCCTCCGGTTGTGCCATGAACACATCCTCTGTCAGTTTCCCGTTAAGGAAAGCGGTTTTGACATCCATCTGCCAAATTTCATAATCGTGAAATGCAGCTATGGCTAGCATAATCCTAATTGATTTTATCTTAGCTACTGGTGAGAAGGTTTCCTCATAATCAATCCCGTGGGTTTGAGTATAGCCCTTCGCTACCAACCTAGCTTTATAAGTGTGTACTTTCCCATCCATGTCAGTCTTCTTCTTGAAGATCCACTTACAACCCACCGTCTTAAGACCGGGTGTAGTGTCAACCAAATTCCAAACTTGGTTGTCATACATGGACTGAATTTCTCTTTTCATAGCTTCCTTCCACTTAGCAGCCTCAGGGCCTGCCATCGCTTCCTTGTAGTTAGCAGGTTCATCTAAGTCATTTAGTGTACTGTCACTAATTTTATCCACTTCTTCTACATGGTAACCATAATAGAACTGAGGAGGCTTGCTAACTCTACAAGATCTGCGACCGGGTAAGGATATGTCTTCAGGTTCAACAGGTGTTTCCACCTCTTGTTGAACATCAGTGTTTACTGTAGGTTCTTCATCGGCCGACTCTTGAATTTCTTCAAGATAAATCTTACTCCCACTGTCCTCTTTAGATATCATTTCTCTCTCAAGGAACACTCATCTTCGAGCTACGAAGACCACATTATCCGCGGGTCTGTAGAACAGATATCCAAACGACTCTTGAGGATAACGGACGAAAAGACACTTTTCAGATATGGTGTCTAGTTTGTCCTGAGTTTCTCATCTAACAAAAACTTAACAACCCCAGATTTTGATGTGACCAAGAGAAGGACGTTTTCCCTTCCACATCTCATAAGGTGTCTTCGAAACCTTCTTGGTGGGTAAAAGATTTAAGATGCGAGCGGCTGTTTCTAATGCATAACCCCAAAAACTTATCGGAAGTGTAGCCCGACTCATCATAGACCGAACCATGTCCAACAAGGTCCTATTTCTCCTCTCAGCAACTCCATTAAGTTGTGGTGTTCTAGGAGGATTTAATTGTGAAACTATTCCACAATCTCTAAGATGATCGAGAAACTCGATACTAAGGTATTCTCCTCCTCTATTGGATCGGAGAACCTTTATCTTTCTGCCCAATTGATTCTCTACTTCACTTTGGTATCTTTTGAATACCTCAAAAGTATCCGACTTATGCTTAATCAGATAGACATGTCCAAATCTACTGTAGTCATCAGTAAATGTAAGATAATACCGATTTCCATCTTTTGTGGTGCATCGGAATGGTCCACAAACATCCGTGTGTACCAAGTCCAAGAGTCCTTCACCTCTTTCACACGACCCTATGAATGGTGATTTAGTCATCTTGCCCAATAAGCAAGATTCGCATACATCATCCGATTTGAGGTCGAATGATTCCAACACTCCATCCTTTTGGAGTTGGCCGATGCGTTTCTTGTTTACGTATGCAAGATGATAATGCCACAATTTGGATTTATCAAGCTCATTAGACGAATCAATATTTAAAATCAAATTGCTAACACATTCAACATTTTCATATATGCCATTGTAAGGAGAAGCTTTGAAAATAAAACAACCATTTAAATAAACCAAAATATCACCATTCTCATTATCAAATGAAAATCGATAACCATCCTTAAACAAAGCATAAAATGAAATAATGTTTCTAGTCATTTCTGACGAATAATAGCAATTATTCAAATCTATCCTAACTCCAGAGTTCTGCACGAGCCATACTTTCCAATCTCAGTAACAAGCGTGATTCCTTTGTTTCCCATGACTAGATTAAGCTCCCCATGCTTCAACTTCCTACTTTCCTTTAGACCTTGCAATATAGTGCAAATGTGAGTACCACAACCTGTATCCAGAACCCACGAATTAGAAGTTGTAGTATTATGGAGTTCGATCATGAACATACCTGAGTGAACACTCTTTTCGACCTTTCCATCCTCAAGGTCTTTCAGGTATTTCGGGCATCTACATTTCCAGTGCCCCTTTGTGTTGCAGTAAAAGCACACTGCTTCCTTCGGATCATTCACTGGTGCAATATCAGAATCAGTCTTTCTTTTGGACCCACGATTGGACTTTCCATTCGTAGTCTTTTCTTTCCAATTTAACCTCTTTCTTTTCTTTGCTTTCCTTTTTGATTCCTTGCTCAGCGCTTTGCAGCAAATTATGGAGTTCCATTATTGAGCCTTCTCTCTCATTCAAATTCATCTGATATGATATTATAAACTGATTGTAGACAACTGGCAGACAAAAAAAAATTATGGCAATGGAAAACTCTGTGTCAAACATCATATTCAATGATTCCAACATATCAAAGTACCCTTTCATCTCCAAGACGAAAGCACAGATAGATGCTCCAGGTTTGGGTTTGCAATCCATGAGTGACTTACCCACATCAAGGCGTTCTTTGCTCGCCTTTTCCTGGAACATTTCCTTAAGCTGTTGGTTCATTTCATAAGCCCAAGTATTCTCCAAAGTCTTTTGCAACTCGGGGCTCATGGAAGATGCCATGATACAAGACACTTTATTCGCATCATCATAATGTTTCCTGTGTGCCTCAATCTCCTCTTGGGTTGAGTTTTCATCAATCACGGGAATCTATTCATCGAGAACATACTCCTTGTTCTCGTACCTCAAGGTAAACCTTAGGTTACACATCCAATCCATATAGTTTAGACCAGTCAGTCTTTCCCTTTCAAAAACTGAGAGAAGTGAGAAGTTCGAGTTGTGTGCATAATTGAGGACGATAGGAATATTACCATTTGTAGAAGACATCTATAGGATAAACAGTTTTAGTTAGTTTGAATATTCCTTAATTAATTACCCAATTACAAATTAAGGATAGAATCCATATTTTAGATTCCTTTTATGAAGAAGTTTGCCGTAATCACATCGCGAATTTATTTTTGGTAGACAATTCTTTTGTCAATTTCATTCTCTATGAAATTCCTAGTTCTTTTGAGATTCATTGATTTCCATCAATGGCATGTTAATCTCGGATATGCTCATCTACCATTCATGACTGGTATGCCGAGGATCATGAACAAGATGGTGAACTTAACCATGCAAAACCCGCGTAGTCCCCGACCCGAGTACGCTCGAGAATCGTGAATTCCACATCACCTCTCAATATGTTCTCATATTAATGTGCCGGTAATCCACACACACTCCATTAACAGACCATACGAAAGATATGCTGTTTTCATGGGTTAGCATAGTATTCTTATTTTTAGTATCTAGAACGGGATTTTGTTTTAGTACTTTTAGGTCATACTTTGATCTTAACATCATCCTATCAAAGTCCTCGACAACTCCATTGAACGCACAAAAAAGCATATAACACTTCTCTTATAGTTTGTTCACTATGGGTGAGCCAATTCATCAATTGACTGATGATATATTTAATTTTAATGATACATATACTTATAGCTCATAATATATGTAACGTCTCTCTTTAAACTCTTAAAGTCTACGGTTCTATTTTAAAACATTTTAAAATTTAGGGGTATATTTTAAACATTTCAAAATATAGGGTCTAAAGTGTAAATTCATTTTACCAATTTAGACAATTCTATTTCCAATTTATCTTTACCTACATACTATTGCAGATAAGTAAATGCTAGTATTTATAAAGCTAAGGCTCTGATACCACTGTTGGATGTTCTATTCCCTAACTAGATTAATATATGCAGCGGAATTATAACAAAATAATTAATCTAGGGTAATTAGGAAACTAAACCCTAAGGGATCTTAACTTGAATAAATAAAAGCATTAAAATATATAAGATAAAAAAACAAATTATTAACCTTTGAGAAAACCAATTTCTCACGAGTAGACGAACTAGCAAAACCTTCTTGCTTGGTGGTGAGTTCCCAAACTAGAACACATCTAATGACTCACACCTACGAACAAAGAGAAATCCCAAGTCTCCTAAGGTCACGACTCAAGGTCGCAAAACTCTTACAAGGAGCAGGAATAAGAAAGAGAGAAAAAAGATTGAAAACAATTCAATTCAAAAGTACAAGGAAACCCTAAGGGGTAGGCCCCTATTTATAGGGAAAAAGGATGGCATGGGTTTCATATCCCAGCCGATATGGGACAACATCATTTTCAATCCATACGGCGTATGGATGATGTTTCCAGAATATTCTGTCAGCCGTTCCACCGCCGTAAAACCCTAGCATCCATACGACATATGGAAATTCCATACGGCGTTGATATCGCGTAAAAAGTCATGTTTTTACTACCAATATCTCTCTCATTCTGGAACGATTCTTGGCATTTTAAACTCAAAACAAACAAGAGTCAATGATATTATGCCAAGATGGTCAAAACCAGGTTGCACGATAAAAATAAAGTAAAACGGATGAAAAATGAAGATTCTACACACGTTTGAAGATTCAAGGTATCAAAATGAGATTTCAAGACAAAAGTGCTCATCACCAACATCCATCTCATCCAAGATGTTCATTTTCAAATTACGAATCCAACAGAAGAAGAATCAACAAAAACGGATAAAGAATGAAAATTCTACGCCCGCCGGAAGATCTAAATGATTTGTACGCAATATCTGGAGATAGGAAGCATATTTTTGGCATATCTTTACATCAAAGTCTTCGTTTTTGAATTACGAATCCAACGCAAAAAGAATCAACTTAAACGGACGCATAACGACAAAGATACGTACGAATCGAGCAACGCAACGAAAGACGACGGACCGGGGCGGGTGGCAGCCAGCCGCCACTGGCCTGCTGGTGGGCTGCACCGGCCTCCACCCCCCGTATCTTTTGCGCTTTTTCGTCCTTGCTTGTACATGGTGCACCACCTTTCGCTACTTTTCCGTACCCGGTGCAGCACCTTTCATTACTTTTTCGTACCTGGTGCACCACCTTTCACTCTTTTGCTAATGTGAGCCTAGGGTTGTTAATGTGAGCCATATTTTCCCTATAAATAGTAGCCCCTAGACCTCATTTGAGAAAATCTTGAATATCATCCTTTGTTATCTTCACACATTCACTTAAATACTTTTATTTGTAATCTTTAATTCGTCCCAGTTAATTTGGCTAGCTAATTAACTAATCAAGGAAGATTTGTACGGAGGTGCTCCGAGATGCATATTTTAGCTACGAGTTATTGTACTTCTCTCCAGGTGTTAATCTATCTTCCATATTTAATATGTTCATTCCTTCTTTAATAAATTTTAATATGCATGCTAGAATTACCATGATTAACTAAATAACTCAATTGTCTGCTATGATAGTCGTTTAGGGGAAGTTTAAATATGTGATTGTATTGTATGTTATGAGATTGCGGATGCTTTATATTATAAATAGATGTAGGGATTGAATCTTTATCGTTTATCTGCCCAACTCATGTTGTGACTAAAACCTTATCCAAAAATGAACGTAGCTAACTTATAGGGTCTAGGTCACTTGGTTATACTATGTTAGATTGAATCATTGAGCTCGACATGGCCGGTGTTCTCTGGACCACACTAGGATCTAAGAGACACGGAACATGGGAATAGAGGTAGATTAAGATTTAATTCAAACAGACGATATTTTTTAGACAACTTTCGGAATATCCTCGACTTAGATAACACCTTTGTATGCTCAAATTGAACTATTACCTTGTTTGTCTTATTGCATGTTATTGTTTGATTGTTGCCTTAGGATTATCATGATAGTGAAATATATTTAGCCTTAATCATCGTGAAATAATGTGACAGCCCCTATTCGACTGTTCTTTGATATAGTACTGGAAACGCCTCTGGCTGAGTACAAATGTATGGAAGTCGAGAACGACCGAAGGTAGTCATATTATGAATCGATTAACAAACGTGTTAATTAGGTTTCTATTCTTAGTATAAATCATCCCTATTTTCTTGCATACTTGAGTGATGTTGATAATTTGTATGAATAAGTGATGACATGCTATCCAACCGTCTAGAGCGGTTATTCCAACCTGTTCCGGCAAGGGTAAAACATGTTTACAAGATTGTTTATTCAACAAACTGTGCCATGATTCAGACGTCTCTGATGACCGAGATTAGGGAATAGGAATTGAGATTAACTGTTAGATAATGTGGACATGCATTTGAGAGAACTTTCGGTGTATGTTTTAATATATTCTGCAACCCATGTGACATCCTATTTGCCTGATTGTGGACACATTCGCGTTAGCCCAATAGAAGGTCTGTAGAATGGCTCACATTAACCTACAAATTTATCCTCATTAGAACTCCTCTTATTTAACCTCACCTAAACCACTTCATAGTAGACAAACGCTTTAATTGTTGAACGCCCGAAGTAACCTCCACCCTTTTAGTTTATCTTAAATTTAACTTTAATTTAGAAAAACCCAAAACCAAAACTAAAACCATCTTTCTGAGCCTCAGCTAAGTTATAAAAGTTCCTAAACCTTCCTAGTTTCAATTCGTCGCGCTTTGAAGAACGACTCTAGGTCATACTTATCATTTGCTAGCCCTTAGATTAGCAATAGTAGTAACCCTAGGCCCCAGCCTTACAAATTAAAAACCCACTGATGTGCTGCATCTCCATTAGAAATTCCAACGACCGGTGTGCAGCACAACAAGTTTTTGGCACCGCTGCCGGGGAGCGTCGACGACCGATTTTAGGAGCTTATCAACTTTAGTATTTAGCGATCCTTTTGAAAGATTATCATCAATGAAAATTTAAATTTCTTGCCTTTAGGATTAGATTAGATTATTTTTACTTACTTTTTAACCAACCATGTCAACACCTTATCCTAATTGGACCCAACTTTTGGATAATTCTTCCCCCACAAGTCACTCATTTTCCTCAAAATCACTTTTGCCACTTTTTATGCTTGAACAAGACCTTATAAACAAAAGAGTAACCGGATTTCAAGATAACATTGACGCCATGATAAAAATTTTCAGAAAAATTAATCTCTAACATGGATTCCATTTTGAAAAACTTAAGTTTCATTGAGGAAAACACTAATCCACCAAGTGATGATGTGTTAATCGTGACAAGAGGAGGAAAAGTAACCAAAGTTGATCCACCACCACCAAACAACACCCTCAAGAACACTTCTTTACCTAGTGAACATGAGTCAATTGACATCCCTGACCCATCACCAACCCAAACTCAGGATAATGTACCTCGTACGAGAATACCTTATCCTGGAAGACTTATAAAGAAAAAGCAAGAAGCCAAATTCGGAAAATATCTGGAAATGTTTAAAAGCCTACACTTAAATGTCAAATTCTTAGATGCTTTAGTAGAGATGCCTTCATGTGCCAAATTCTTTAAAGAACTCCTTTCAAACAAAGAAAAGCTTAGGCAAATAGTTAGTTTACCCTTGGATGCTGAATGTTCTTTAAGTGTACAACATGGTCTTCCACCTAAACTAGGCGATACTGGACGCTTTACCATACCTTGTTTTCTCCAAGATATTCAAATCAGTAATGCCTTAGCCGACCTAGGTGCTAGTGTTAATCTTATGCCTTATTCCCTCTATAAGAAATTAGGATTAGATAACCTATTACCTACTCGTATGACCATTCAATTAGCAGAAAGATCAGTTAAACTCCCTCGAGGGATTGCTGAAGATGTCATGGTAAAAGTCGATAAGTTCATCTTTCCGGTAGACTTCATTGTCATGGATATAGAGGAAGATACCCATGTCCCGCTCATCCTTGGCAGACCTTTCTTAAACACTGCCAAGGCTGTGATCAACGTAAACGAAAAATCTTTAAAACTGAGAGTGGGGATGGAAGAGGTCACCTTTAATGTCAATCGATTAATGAAGCATCCTATGGAAGAGGACCTTGGTTTGTGTGATACCATGCAGGACATTGTTGATGAACATCTCCACGAGCTATTGGCAATATCCCGCCGGGATCCGATACCCAACACGGTAGTCACCGTTCGGAGGTTATACAATGAGGACCATGGGCTGCAATCTGCAATCACTTCACCAACAGCATCCGAAGAGCTACTATCTCACCTGCTTGAAAAGAAATCCTCTTGCACTAATGACAAAACAATCGATGTTCCATTATGATGCGGTACACCGATACCTTGGCTAAAAAGAGAAGGGGCCAAACCAAACCCATTTCCTTCAATTAAAGAAATCCTAGATTCATTCAAAGGAATGAGTATGGAAACACCCCCAATTGAACCACAACTAACCTACCAACCCATATCACTACCAAATCCCGAAATCACCATAAACCAATCTTCAACCACTTAATTTCAAGAATTCCAGTTCACCAACAACGGAAGGATTCTTCTCACCCGAAATGACGAAATATCCTCATCAGCAGTCAACAAATATGAGCTAAAGAAGAACGAATTTTCAAACCATACAAAATGGGTTGAAATAGCATCAATCTCCACAGCTGAGCCTGAGATAGACGAAGCACCATTCCAAGAAGAGTACGAAAAACTAAATAAAGACGAGATAGCTAGAATGAAGCCGTCTATTGAAGAACCACCAACCCTAGAATTGAAAGAATTACCACCTCACCTTGAGTACGCTTACCTCCAAGGAACTTCACAGCTCCCGGTAATAATTTCAAAGGAGTTAAAACCCGAAGAGAAAGCTCAACTAATTGATGTTCTGAAATCACACAAGAAAGCAATCGCGTGGAAAATTTCTGATATACAAGGAATCAGTCCAAACTACTACAACCACAAGATCCTCAATGGAAAATGATTTCAAACCATCCATGTAAAGGCAGAGGAGAGTGAATCCAAAGATTCAAGACGTGGTCAAACAAGAAGTTATCAAACTCTTGGATGCTGGATTGATCTATCCAATTTCCGATTCACCTTGGGTTAGCCCTGTTCAAGTAGTTCCAAAGAAAGGAGGAATGACGGTCATTATAAACGAAGAGAATTAGCTTATACCAACTCGGACTGTCACCGGTTGGAGAGTTTGCATCGATTACCATAAATTAAACGAAGCAACTCGTAAGGATCACTTCCCACTTCCATTTATTGACCAAATGCTCGAAAGATTATCAGGGAACGAATTCTACTATTTCCTTCTCGGATTCTCTGGGTATTTCCAAATCCCGCACGACCCGAACGACCAAGAAAAGACAACATTCACATGCCCGTATGGAACATTCGCCTACCGACGAATGCCGTTTGGATTATGCAACGCACCTGCAACATTTCAGAGATGCATGGTGGCAATCTTCCACGACATGATCAAACGATGTATGGAAGTCTTTATGGATGACTTCTCGGTCTTTGAAGACTCTTTCGCATCATCTTATCAAACCTCGACAGAATGCTCTCTAAATGTGAAGAATCAAATCTCGTCTTAAATTGGGAAAAATGTCATTTTATGGTGAAAGAAGGAATAGTTTTAAGATATAGGATATCGAAGTCAGGAATTGAAGTACACAAAGCCAAAGTCGAAACCATCACTAAACTTCCACCACCAACCAACGTCAAAGCCATTCGGAGTTTTTTAGGATACGCTGGATTTTCCTGTCATTTTATCAAGGACTTCTCAAAGATCTCTCGACCTATCACCCACCTTTTGGGAAAGGACATCAAGTTTGTGTTTTACGAAAATTGTATGAAGGCCTTCAACTACCTAAAGAAAGAGCTAACCAATGCACCAATCATGGTTGCTCCAGATTGGAGTATACCATTTGAAATCATGTGTGACGCTAGCGACTTGGCAGTAGGGGCAGTTCTCGGACAAAGAAAAGACAATCACTTCCAACCAATCTACTACGCTAGCAAAACGCTAACAGACGCTCAAGAAAACTACACAACAACTGAAAAGGAGCTGCTAGCCGTAGTGTTTGCCTTTGATAAATTCTGATCCTATCTAATATTGTCCAAAATGATAGTGTACACGGATCACTCCGCTCTAAAATACCTCTTCAAAAAGCAAGACGCAAAACCCAAATTGCTACGATGGATTCTACTCCTACAAGAATTCGACATCGAGATAAAAGATAAGAAGGGAGCAGAAAATGTCACCGCAGATCAATGGAACAACTTGCAGAAAGAGATATTAGAGATCGATTTCCAGAAGAACAATTAATGAGCTTAGGAGAATCAATGCAAGGCTCGCAATTCACTGATGATCCTTGGTTTGAAGATATTGCAAATTTTATAGTTGGAGGGATCATAAGGAAAGGAATGCCATCATCAAGAAAATGGAAATTCTTCCGTGACGCCAAGCATTACGTTTGGGACGATCCATACTTGTTCAAAGTCTGTTCCGATAAAATTATAAGAAGATGTGTCGATGGGAAATAAGCCGAACACATACTCCATCAAAGCCACCACGGACCAACCGGAGGACATCACACAGCCAATTTGACAGCAAAGAAAGTTTATGACTCAGGATTCTATTGGCCTACTATCTTCAGAGATGCACAAGACTTGGTAAAACGTTGCGATATTTGCCAAAGTTTTGAAAATATCACAACGCATAACGAAATGCCGTTGACGAAAATCTAAGCATGTGAAATATTTGACATATGGGGAATAGACTTCATGGGACCATTTCCAAAATCATACAGAAAAGAATACATTCTAGTAGCTGTCGACTATGTCTCCAGATGGGCCGAAGCTCAAGCCTTTCCAACAAATGACTCGAGAGTCATAACCAAATTCTTAAAACAACTATTTTGTCAGTTTGGAACTCCTCGGGCAATCATCAGCGATCGTGGCACACACTTCTGTAATACGCAGTTTATGAAACTATTACAACAATACGGTGTTACCCACAAGACGTCTACATCCTACCACCCACAGACAAATGGGCAAGCAGAAATTACAAACCGAGTGCTAAAAAGGATCTTGGAATGAACAGTCGGTCAACACGGAGAAAGATGGGTAGATAAGCTAGACGATGCTTTATGGGCATTCCGGATAGCCTACAAGACACCGTTAGGAACAACCCCTTATAGGCTTGTATATGGAAAGGCATGTCACCTTCCAATCGAACTAGAATACAAAGCTTACTGGGCATTGAAAAATTGTAGCTTGGATCCTACAATAACGGGAACACACCGAAAAATGCAACTGAACAAGCTGGCAGAATTAAGAAATCATGCTTACGAAAGCTCCTATAAATTCAAGGAGAGAACCAAGGTGCTCCATGATTCAAAACTCCGCCTCACACGCTTCAACTCAGGTGATAAAGTTCTACTCTTTAACTCGCGATTTAAAAAGTTTTCTGGCAAATTTAAAACACGATGGAGTGGTCCATTTACGATATCTAAAGTATTCCCATATGGTGCCGTTGAGCTCGAGGCCCCTGAAGGAAACTTTAAGGTAAACGGTCACCGTTTGAAGCATTACGTACAAGACTTTCCCCCATCCGAGGAAGTCTATGGTTACGAACAACCCTGATAGAATAACAGAGTCAAGCTACGAGACTCGATAAGCAAAGCGCTCTTGGGAGGCACCCCAAGCCTATCTTACATTTTCAGCATTAATTTTATTTTCTTGTTCTCAATTTAATCCATTTTATGCAGTTCTCGCCTCATGAAAGACTAATGATTAGTCCTGGGCCATTAACCGTTTGAAATCACAATGCCAGATACTTCTGCCCTAGCTCTTCTTATCTCTTCTGAATCTACATCAGGTAGCATTCATAGCAACGAAACCAAAGAAGAACATGTTGCTAGAAAGATCAGGGAGAGACAAGAGACTGAGCGACAAATGATTCTAAGAATAAATACTAAGGCAGAGGCCAAAGAAGAAGAAGAAAGTAAAAGAAGTTTGAAAGAACAATCTGATTCTGATCGTGCTTATCTGTTGAAATTAAGTGGAGATGAGGCTGTGAAAAGAGAAAGAGAAATGTTTTTGAAAAAGCAGCAAGAAGATTTCGATTTTAAAATTGCCAAGCTTCTTGAGGAGGTTGAAAAATCTGAGCTGCAAAGAGAACTTGATGCTGAGAAAAGGGAAAAAGGGTCGAAAAAGAAAGGGGGAGTAAATCCATCAGTGGATAAGCTATGGAATGAAATAGATAGAAAGAAGTATGCAGCTAGAATGACTGGTAGATCAAATCCTGCTCCTATCACCAAAGTCCATCCGAAGAAACCAAAGAACAAATCTCAAGCATAGCTACTTATCCACAGCGGCATAGAGACTCATGCAATATCACTAGATCAAGTCTGCAAAATGCACAGAGAGGAATGGAATGAGATCAGGCTTGCTATGAGTCACTCATCAAGTGCAGCTAAAAAAGAAGTGCTAAAAGAGATTGATCGACTGTTTCAAAAGATGTTGGATTTGCAGCTACTTAGACCAATATATACTGTCATACATGGTGAAGAGATAGTGCAGCCACCCAGTCCAAGGTATAGGTTAAGGACCAACATCATCTACAGAATTCCAAATACTTCAAGATTAAATCTCTCTATTCCTGATGGTGTGTCACGAACTGAGGGCACTGAAGTAACTGAAGGTGAGAAGGGACACATCTACAGAGACTTTAATGGTGTATTAAGGTTTCAACGAGAGTCAGAACTTGAAAAGATAGATCATGAGCAGCTCGTACACCTTATCAGATCAACCAGTATGCTTCCCAAAGATTCATCAATGAGAAAGGCTATTTTGGAAGAAGGACTGGCAAGACAGTTCAGATACCTGTCTTCTACAAAAAAATACGAGCTAGCTTATGAGCTTGGTATTGTGAAAGAAGAAGACATATGAAGCAGCTTGTAATAACTTTTGTAATAGATTAGATGAATTTTAAACTGATCTCACTTGTAATATCTTTTATTTACAGTTTCAATAATATCTGATCTTTTGAGAAAACCAAAAGTGCAAATCTCAGATCATGTTAAAAGAATCCAAAAAGAAAAATGAATGGATCACAAGTATAAGTCACTGAATGCTTAAATTCTTAAGCACGAACTATAAATTTCAGTAGGAATAAGTTTGTCTAAGGAGCTTCGATTACAATCATTTAGGGGGAGATATGTTAAGTCATTGATCGCTGACCAAACTCAATGATGACTACCTCGATGAAGAAAATGATTAAATCAAAGTTGTTGTTGCAGAAGTTAATACTGATCACTGACCAAACTCAATGATGACTACCTCGATGAAGAAAATGATTAAATCAACACTTAGTGAGTTTTATGATTAATAAAATTCATATTTAAGCTACTATCTATTACTTGCTTTGATATTGTTATATCTATCTGTTGTATACTCTGTTTATGTTCGGACAATTAAAAACTGGTTAAATAATTTGAATAAAATCAGAATGAGTTTTTAATTATATTCACCCCCCCCCTTCTACAATCAAACTTTACTTATTGCGATTCCATATCACTAAGCAATAGTCATTTCGGATTTCAGGACTCACAATACGATATCGAGTGTCCCTGGTATGGTACAACCCAGAGGTAGCTCCAACTGCTCACAGGATCTCGAGATTTGCACCACCAATATGTGATGCCGAGATCCCGAAGAGGTTCCAGACTCCAAACATGAAATTATACGATGGAACCACAGATCCCGAAGAGCACATAGCGCAGTACAAGGAGAAGATGGTGATCATCCCTATCCCCGCAGATCTCAAGGAAGCCTGCTTATGCAAAGGATTTGTATCTACGCTCACAGGATTTGCACATAAGTGGCTACTTAATGTTCCTGCTTATTCAATTACTTCTTTTGCTCATTTCGTTAATCTTTTTAATAATAAATTCTCATGCAGTAGAACTTTTGAAAGATTAACTGCCGATTTATATAGGGTTGTTTAAAGAAATAATGAATCTCTTCAATATTTTGTAGGCACATTTGGCAGGGAATCTCTGGATATCCCGAATCTGAATTTGGCAACTGCTGTTATAATACCAGTAAATTTTAGATAGTGAATAAGTTTAATGTTATAATATATATACATGTATTTTATATCTTATGTGTACAAAACATAAGGCAATTAAAAAAAATGACCAAAGATGTGTCAATAACTTAAATTATTAGTTTTTAGCCAGGATATGGATGAATTTAAACGGTACCACCATATCACGATTCTATAGCATCACCTGAACTAGAATTTGTATATATCTCATATTCATTGAATCTCTCCTATATATAAATAATCCATACACATCATTAATTAACAACCCTATAGTCCATTCTTGCACCGTAAAAATTTTAGAGCTAGGCATTCGATCGAAACAAGGCTCAAGTTTCTGACTTTGAGGTTAAATTAGTAAATCGCACGCTAATTAATAATATAAATTGAATCATTAGTCATCACACATGCATGTAGACCCATCGAAGATTTCTTAAATTGATAATAAATAAGTTGTTATGTATGACATAAATGAGTTTTAAGGTATTCATTTTTGAATATTAATACGTAAACATATAGTTTTGCAAAAGATTAAAATAATCAACATAAGGAACTGTAGCTATGAGACATTAATTATTAGCTTTTTGAAATCGAACACAACTGATCATATTTAAATTAAGAATTGAACATAGGAATTATGCATAATTAATAGTAGGTGTACGGCTAAACAATAAAACTAAGATGATTATTTATAAATATATATTGTGGTAATTGTTGTAGATTGTTAAAAGGAAGTAACTTGGAAGTTATTTAAGAGTCTTAACTAATTGAGGTACGGATTCCTTTGCGTTAATTATATTTAGTATTGTACGTATCTCTGTTTTTATAACTAAAATTTATTTTGACTGATTTTGATTGCTATTGTTTATAGTTCGTGATCAAATATTTTTTTACTAAATTTATTGGACATCATATGCGTTCTTGACCTCATATTGTTCAAATGACTTTCATTATAATTGTTTTTTTTGGGTAAAGGGTAAAATACTCATAAATATATTACTCCAAAAACCATTAAGTACAATGGATGTGAGTAGATCTCACACCTCAGCCCGTTACATGGACGATAAGGACTACATAACAAAGACACAACCACAAACCTAAAATCGACTCAACTAAAGAATCAGCCAAAAAATAAAGCAACCATTACATTTGACTCGACCACAACAAACATAAACTATCTTTTAATCTGCTCATGGCGGTTGATATCAAAAGCCTTACAGAAGGCCTCTTGTTCTTCAGTTAAGTCATAGACTTGATAATAATCACCCCCATAGAGATCATCATCATCATAGTACTCAAAATTGCTAGCACCGCCACCTCCTCCTTATCCAGATCCATATGCCATAATTTGGTAGGTCTCGTCATAAACCTCTTCAATATCACTTTCCAAGTCCTCCAACTTTTTATCCACATAAGGATCAGTTTTCTTACTTTCATGATAAACCTTCCCAGTACCCTTTAAAGTCTCAACTGTATGGATTACATCATCCAATTTAGAGTCATTCACACTTAAAGCAGAGAATGAATTAGATGTACTCACCTTGGTATCCTCCTTTGACTTCAATTTCTCTTTATTAGCAACCACTTTAGGACGATACACAAAGTTGGGCTTTTGATTTCCCATCTTTATCCCTTCAAACTTCCTGGAGTTCAGCCCCTTTTTATTTGTTTTTGAACCTTTTGATTTAACTTCCACAAACCCATCATTAATATCATTCTTTTCCGTTTGTGATTGGCATTCAGAATTTGTATGGCCAAAGATTTTACAGACAACATCTAGGAGGCTTCCACTCAGACTCAACCCGAACATTTTCCTTTGTATAACCCGACCCATCCAACTTTGGTATAACCACAACAATGTGGTCTTTCAAAACCTGGTCAAAACCAATTTCAATCAAAGCTCTAGCAAAGCTATTTCAACCCCATGATTCCACACTCATAGAAGAAGTATATGAATCCAACCTTATAGGGTTTCCAAGCATTGTTGCAATCATACTCAATCCATCACCTGTGAAAGCTTCCATTGGAACATCATGAAATTTAAACCAAACAGGCACCTTAGAGAGATCTTCTTTAGTTAAACTAATATTCGGTCCCCATTGGTTAAGAATAATAGGGACCATTCTTATCATCCATGGACCATTCTCAAGAACGTTATTCATACCTTCAATAGATGAAAACTTGAAGAAAAAGAACCCTCTAGCATTCATCATTACCTTTTGGAAACCATATTTTGACCAAACATTCCATACATAAGTTTCAACAACCGGAAAAGCAATCCGATTACCAATAAAATAACCATACAACGTATTCAAAAACCTTTTGTTAACTTCCTCAATGGATGACAATGGAATAACTACATCGGCCTCAGACACAGATGAATCTGATTTTAGAGAATGAAAGTTAACCTTTTCCTTTGGAATTTCAACCGTAACAGCATTCAACTACGATGTCTTGCTAGTCTCCACATTCTGTTCAGATTGAACAGGAGGTACCAAGACTTGAGGAACAGAATTCTGACCACTTGAACGTATCAAGATCATCAACCCGTAGATTTTTGTGCCCAAATGATGGATTACTACTAGGATTGCTACCCATATCACGATGAACAGCATTCTTGGCATCTTTGTTGGTCACAACCGTTGATTTTTTTAAAATTGATTTCACCCTAGGCTGGATGTTACCATCATCACCACTCTTCTTCTTCACATCTCTCCCCGGACTCAGAAAACCTCGTTCCATGTTACTTACATACGACCCTCAAACCTGCAACCAAATAAACCCTAATCGGCCAAAAAAACAAAGAACACCGACCACAACCTACTTAGTTGAATCAATATGCAATCAGGAAAACAAATTGGCCAAGTAAAAGATATCCAAAAATGATATATCTTGTTGCCCAAGAAAACGAATTAAGATTTAAACCTTAATTCGATTACCAATTAATTTATCACAGATTTCGTGTAGCCCAAGCAAGAAAGAAAACCCTAGAACGGCACAAAAGATCAAAGAGATTAACCCCAATAAACCGAAAACTACTCTAGAATAAGAGATGATCGGATCCAGGAATTAAATCCACAAAAGATTAAAAAAATCTTCCGTTGAATAACTTCCTTGGTGAATTATCCAAATAACCAGATGAACGAATAAAACCCTAAATCCGTATCAAAACTATTCAATCAGAAACCTAAAATCAAAACTTCTATGTCCGTTCAATCAAATATCCCTAAGATTCAATGAAAGAACAAACAAATAGCAATCAGATTATAAGCATGATCAGAAACCAGGGATTGAAAATCAAATTAGGGTAATGGTTGAAGGGACCAAATTGCCAAGGAGAGGGAGAGAAAACGATTGTAATTGTTCTTGGCCTATAATTGTTAAATTTATATTCGCTATTGCCTTCATTGTTAGTACTTTTTTTGAATTTATCGAATATTTGTTTAGCATTAATATTCTATTCTAGGTATACGAGCTATTAACTTCCTATGGAGGTACCATAGGCATGTCATCGTGGCACCGGTGGCGTGACACTTCCGTAACGGTGGATTGTTATGGCGTCTCCTCATTTTGGTGTGATAAGGGATTTTAGGGGGTCGCGTTGGTTAACCATAGCTATTGTATTGTATTGTTGTGGATGGAGGAGTAGTGCCTAACGTGTGATTCACCATTGTTTGGTATGCTTGGATCTGCAGTCCATGTACCCATTGTATTATACTGTATTAAGCTCGGATTGTCTTACCCCATTGGACTCGTGTTCGTTTAAATCTCGTTGATAAATATTTTCCTTTGTATGGTTAACGCGAATAAATTGCTTCCGCTATTGAATAATTCTTTTTAGAAAATCTCCATATTCATTTGCTTTTATTTGTATCTACGCACTAGGCTTTCGGCTCAGCCGCATTTCTTTCTATACGGTATGTGATCACGAATTGCAAGGAACGGAGCTCAAGGGAAGTGAAGAAACTGGAAAAGTTAGCTCGAGATTTCTTGGATTGTTATTAGTTTCTTTATTATTTAGACTTTTTCATATTAGAATTTTGAAATGCACCATTGCCAAAACCCCTTGTTTTCTCTCTAGCTAGGGCAATTTTGTGAGACTTTCTTTCCTGCCGTACTTTTTCAATTTTTCTTGCTCAAATCGTCCTAGGTTTAATCTGTTTGCTGTTATTATTTTAATCAATCCTTCTCCAATCTCAAATATTGATCTTGATTTGATTATTATATTCGTGTATATGTGTTAGTCGGTTTGATCACATATTAATTCTCGTTTAATGCTCGCCGACATACACTTTTTATTGCCGACATCATCTGATTATTATTGATATATACATCATCGCATGCGCATATATTACTTTTTGTTTTTGCCGACTTTGGATTACTTTAGATCAATATATTAATTGTTAGCCGAGTTATATCTTTTGTGGATATATTTGCGGCCTGATCTTTTTTGGTTGGTTGAGATTTTCCATACAAGATACTAATTTACATTCACATCTCTTCAACAACCCACTTATCCTTGTGTATTACATGGGTTCAAATTGTATTCTAACCACACTCGAGTTCTTGGTTTGTGATTGGATTAATTAGTACATGTTTTGAGGGTCGAGTTCTTGTATCAACAATCAAATTTTAATTTGTGGCTGATCTGGTTTGTGGTATTTGCGTAACTTGTTTATTGCTTGGTTTTCTTAATTAATAACTAGTTGTTGGTTTGATGGTCATTGTAGTTGATATTGCATGACGGGGGAAAAGATAAAAGGGATTCCTAATGTACCAAAAGTTAGCTTGGGTTCCAAATCAGTTAGAATGATTGATGGAAAAGCGGACGGTCTACATGTTCCATCTACTTATCTGGATGATGACCATGATACTAGTGCTTTTGATGGTACTCCTATTAAATCATCATATGCTAGTGTTGTGAATGGGGGACCAAGTGTACATAAAGTAAATTTTCGGTTACTTGAAACACAGCCTAGTACGGATAATACGGATGTTTAGATCCCAATGTCCTCGGTTTTGAAAGCTAATGTGCGATTCGAGAACACTTTGTATGGTTACTTTCTCGGTAAGAGAGTTGCATTTCCTGTTGTTGAGAATTATGTTATGAATGTTTGGAAGAAATATGGCATCACCAAAGCTATGATGAATGCATAAGGTTTCTTCTTTTTTAAATTTGATTCTGAGGCAGGTTTGGATGGGGTGTTGCAAAATGGTCCGTGGTTTGTTCGGAAAATTCCAATTGTTTTAAAGACGTGGTCTTCTACAGCTTCTTTACTGAAAGAGGATTTAGTTTCTGTTCCGATTTGGGTTAAGCTTCATGGGGTTCCGATAGCTGCATTTACTGAGGATGGTTTGAGTGTTATTGCTACTAAATTGGGTACTACTCTTATGCTTGACTCGTATACCAGCTCTATGTGTTTAAACTCATGGGGTCGACTGGATTTTTTTTTTGGGTAAAGGGGGGCTACCCTGGTAAAAATATTATAAATGAAAGATGTAACGTTACAATACAAAGTGGAAAACCACAAAGCTTAGACAAAAGAACTAAGCATATATACTTGACAGGCCAAGTATATAACAACCAAAACAAATCCAATCTAAATCCTAACTAATCAAACCAGATAAATATAGCCAAGCAATAATCCACTGCAACCGCATCCGAAACAAAAATCAGGCCCTTTTAATAAGGGAACTTGGTAATCTCCAGATCTCCATAGCCTTCCTCACATTAGCAGAAGACTTGGACGTGCAAGAAAATAGCCTGAGTCTTACAATCTCAAGAATAGCAGCCACCACTTGGTCTTTGGAGCGTCTTTGAATCTTAAATAACCGAAGATTTCGTTCATGCCAAATTACGTAAGAGGAAGCCCCAAGAAGAAGTTTGAAAATGATACCCCCAATGGTTCTCCGAGCTGCAACCGGCTTAACCCAATCCACACAATCAGACAATCAAACGCTTTGAAAATTGAAGCCAGAAGCCCGCAAAATAGCCAACCAGACTTGAGACGAAAAACCACATTCAAAAAACAAATGTGAGTGAGAATCCTGTTGAAGATTACATAAAGAACACCATAGTAGGTTTAAGTCAGTACTAGGACCGACATCCCATTGCTTCAATCTATCTTGAGTCTTCAACTTTCCACCTAAAACCAACCAGAGATGAATAGCATGACGAGGAATACATATAGGAAACCAAACAATGGATGCCCAATCAACTTTCGCCACCCTTGGTCTAATAGTTTCCCACACATAACAAATCCGAAAATCAACCAGCTCACCATCAATCAAATGCCAATATAACCTATCCGGATTAAGATCCAGAATCGGATTTGGGAGTTGAGATAAAACAGGAAATCTCAAAACCCAATCAGGAGGCCAATTCCACGAATTTTCCCTAACCACATCCGAAATTTTAGCCATAATCAGAAATTCTCTCGTGATAGTATAGTGAGATAAGAATCGAGACAAAGGACAGATTAAATGACACATATCAAACCACATACTAATAGAATTACCATTACCAATACGATACCAGAAATAACATCTCACTAAGTCCCGCATAATAATAATCTTCCGCCAACACCAACTCATATCGCCTCTGTCCGAAACAGCCCAAAAGCTTCTTCCTCTAAGCTTATAAAAATGAATCCAACGAACCCACATTGAATCCTTATTGATTAGAATATGCCAAATATGTCTGACCATAAGGGATTTATTCCAATCATTCAGACGTTTTAAACCTAGCCCACCTTCATCCTTGGGAAGACAAACAATCTTCCAAGAAACCTTGGCTTTACCTCTCTTCATGTCCCCTTGGCACCAGAGAAATCCACGAATCAGACCTTCAATCTCTTTAATTATACTAGCAGGAAGGATAAATAATGCAGCCCAATAGCTCTGTAGAGAAGACAGCACTGAGGAAACCAACTGGAGTCTTCCTGCAAGAGATAACCACTTATTTTTCCAATTCCCAATTCTGTTACGGACTTTCTCTACCAATGGTTTACAGTTCCGAGCCACTAATCTAGTCGAAATAAGCGGTACACCCAAATAGCGTACCGGAAGAGAACCTTCAGCAAATGGCAATACATTTAAAATACCATGTCGAACCAAATCAGGAACATTACAAAGAAAAACCGTACTCTTCGGAACACTTGGAGCTAAGCCTGACACTCCAGTAAACTCGTTAAGAGCATTAGAAATCACCTGAGCAGACTGGATATTGCCTTTACAAAACAAAAACAAGTCATCTGCAAAACATATATTAACAATATGTTGATTCTCACAATGACTGTGGTAAGCAAATCCATCCGACTCATCCACCTGTCTCCGGATAATCAGGGTAAGAACTTCCATTACCAATGTAAATAGATAAGGAGAAATTGGGTCACCTTGTCGAAGACCCCGACCACCTCTAAAAAACCCATGAGTTTGCCTATTAAGACAAACCGAATACGACACCGATGAAACACAGATCATAATCAGATTGACCATATGCGGGTGAAATCCAAATCCATGCAATATAGTTCTCAGAAATGACCAATCAACAGTATCATAAGCCTATTGGATGTCCACCTTAAAAGCGCATCTTGGAGTGCCCTTATCGAGATGGTATCCCCGCATCAATTCCTGAGTTAGGAGAATATTATCAGAAATAGCCCTTCCTGGGACAAAAGCCGACTGATTTTCACTTACTACACTTCCCAATCCATCTTTGATCCGATTAGTAAGAATCTTACTAATACCTTTCCACAAGACATTGCAAAGAGCTATTGGACGGAAATCAGTAATACAAGAAGGTGTTGATACTTTAGGGATTAACACAATAGAAGTGTGATTAATTTCCTTTAGTAAACAACCATTGACAAAAAAATCCTGCACCGCCAAATAAACATCCTCACCCAAAATATCCCAAGCCTTTTTATAAAATGCCGATGAATACCCATCAGGCCCAGGAGACTTATTACTCCCAATAGAAAACATAGCCTGTTTAACTTCCTCCCTTGTAACATCTCGGACCATGGAATTAGCTATCCCAACTGGAAGTTTTCTTTGGAATAGCTCTTCTGCATTCAATGGCTGAATAGTACTTTGCTGACCAAGAAAAATCCGAAAATGATCCACAAAGGCTAAAGGGACCTGATCACCTTCCCTGAGATTATTTTGAGAATCTAGAACAACACTAATACGATTTCTGCTACTCTTTTCTTTCACCGTATTATGAAAGTACTTAGTATTTCCATCACCTTCACGGAGCCAATCAATTTTCGATTTCTGCTTTAAATACCGCTCCTCATCAAGAACGGCCTGTTTATAAGCTATAAAATAGTGACTCATCTCCTCCCGCAAATCAGCCGAATCAGGATTCATATCCAGCTCCTTTTGAGCTTTATCTAACTCAAGACGAAGTTTAGTCACCTTTTCATGTAAGTTTCCTTGATCCCGCATTAACTTTCGAAGAGGTTTCTTCAAAAGTTTAAGCTTACTTGTAATCCGAAACATATTGACACCAAGAATGGGCTTCTTCCAAATATCAGCAACAATATTCAAGAATTCAACCTTATGCACAAGAAGATTAAAGAATTTGAAAGATTTAGGTACCCATCTACTAGCCGAAGGCAGCCTTAACACTGCAGGAGTATGATCAGATATACGATAAGGTTGAAATTGTTGATACATATTAGGTGTCTGTCAGTTGGTCTATCGAGTTGTAATGAGTGTTGTTAGTTACTTAATAGAAATATAGTTTTTATTATATGCGACACTCGTGTTTTAGGTTAGGCGTCACTTGCCTTAGTGACGCATAGCGTCACTTAGGTAAGTGACGCATGAAGGCGGCCACATGCGACACTTCCACAAGTGACGCATGTCGGCTGACTTTTTAGTATAAATAGAAACCTACGGGCTTTTGGCTAGGGTTGACGAAACCCTAGCACCATTTGTCGACTAAACCTTATTGTAATCGTTCCCAATCAGTTATACAAGCTAATATACACGTTTACTTTGTTGAATTCATTGTGTTCGGTTTGTGATTTGTTAGTAATACAAGCAATTGTTTGATTCCGCCTTACGATTGCTGTCAATTGACATCTAGGTCCACGACAAGGGGCACTCTCAACTGGTATCAGAGCATCTAGGTGAATACATTGACGTTTAGATTCAATTTTGGGTTGATTTCGGCTTTGTTCGAATAATTAATTGAGATTACATACGGTTTTGGAGTAGCTAAGGTGATTCACAGTCAAGATTCTTCATAATCTACAGGTTTCGTCCATTAGGGTTCAAGGAATTTTCGTTTGGTTTACGAAAATTCGACATTTTTAGGGTTTTGAGATTTTTCAGCCGTTTTGAGACACTCGATCCGTCACTTGGACGCGTCACTTATAGCGGCACTAGCTAATCCCAAAATTAGGGTTTTACCGTCACTTAGACGCGTCACTTGAAGCGTCAGTTGAGATTATACGACACTTAACTTAAGTGTCGTCTACCCTAATACACCGTCACTCAAGTGCGTCACTGTTGCACGTCACTTGACCCTTAAGCGTCACTTCTGTTAGTGACGCCTATTTGATTTATAGCGTCACTTTTACTATTGACGCCTATTTCATTTAGCACGACACTCAAGTACGACACTTGAGTGCGTCACTTGCTTAACTGACCGACACTTACTGTTAGTGTCATCCGTTACTTTGTACGTCACTCGATAGCGTCACTTGCTAAGTGTCGCTAGTCGCTGCATCACTAGAGTGCGTCACTTACCTAGTGACGCCTTTGTTACTAATTTGTTTGCAAGTTCTTGTTTTTGCGTATAATTTCAGGTATATCTTCAATGGCTTCTATTGCTGACAAGGACGATATTAGAGGACTAAGAGATATGTTAAAACAGAATCATGATGTTGGCTCTAATAACAAACCTCCTCTGTTTACAGCTGATATGGATTACGTATATTGGCGTGCTCGATTTGAACAATACATCAACTTTCACTGTCCGGAGCTCTGGGGTCCACTCACCGAGAAATATGTAGTTCCTCTAGCTGAAGGAGTTTTTCCTACTATGAATATGCCTCCGAAAAAGTTGTTCAGGTCCATGACTCCAGAGGAAAAGAAAGATTACGATATGGAGAAAAAGGCACACGCGGCTATTTGTATGTGCCTTTCTAAAGATGTATTGCGAATGTTCAAATCACATGAAACCACATATGAGCTGTGGAATGCAATAGAAACTAGATGTGGTGGAAATCAAAGGTACAAAGCAGCCAAGTTGGAACTCATTAAGAAACAGTACGATCTGTTCGATTCTTTGCCAAATGAGACGACTGCGGGAGTTTTTACTAGATACTCACAACTGGTGAGTGAGTTAACGGAGGGAGGTTACGATTTTCCTCCACTCGAAGTAAACAAGAAATTACTGGATGTTTTGCCTAGCTCTTGGGATGTTAAAGTACAGCTTCTCAAGGAAGGTCATGAATTAGCTACCATGAAATTGGATGAGCTAATTGGCGTTCTTCAAGCTCATGCAATGGAGATGAAGAAGAAAGAATGCAAGACAGGTGGTTTTGTTCAAGATCCATCCTTGTATGGAGGACAAGTTAACACGGGCAAAACGTATGGGGGAATGGCTTTTGTTTCTTCTACAAGCTCTCCACTTCAGACTCCTTTGTACTCTACTGGTGCTTCTCATCCAGTATATGCTTCTGGACCCTCTCAGGGGTCAAAACAGCAGGTCCCCGTCTCTCCTGCAATTCAAGAGCAGGCTGCTATCTATACAGCCTTTCTAAGTTCTTACAAGGATTTGGTCTCACAACCAAATGCCACTTTGGAATTGGCCAAGGAAGACTATGCTCAACTTGATGATGATGATCTTGAGCAGATGGATCTTAACTGGAACATTGCTATGATATCCAGGCGTGTTCAGAAATTCTTGCAACGAACTGGTCGCAAGAGTTTAGAGGGAGATGGCGAAACCAGCTTCGGTTTTGATAAAAGCAAAGTAAAATGTTACAATTGTCAGAATTTGGGACACTTTGCAAGAGAATGTGAGAAGCCTAAGGTTCCTCCATCTGGTTTCACTAAGCCTGATGCTCCTAGAACTCCGGAGAAGGATCAAATAAAGCAAGCAACAGCAGATGCACTAGTGGTTTTTGAGCCAACCAATACGGATTGGAGTATATATGCTGAGAACTATCAGCAGTGTCTTATGGCTCACATCTCGAATGAGGTATGTAATGAAACTGAAGAACCCTTAAACTGTGTATCATGCATTAAGTTAACCGAATCCTTGAGGTGCTTTCAGGTAGACAATGTAGACTTAAGACGAAAGGTCGAAAAACTTAATGACTCAAACAAATACCTAAAAGCAAATGAACAATTGTATGATAAGAAAATAGAGGCTCATCAACAGGACACACTTAGGTATAAGTCAAAAGTTTTCAGTCAACAGGATGCTATTGATAGCTATCTTGCAGAAATTGACCGTCTAAACAAGGAACTTTCTAATCTTAAAGTATAATATGACAACTATAAGAGTAAGATTTTAAGTTCCTCCTCGTCTACTGTTGCCTTTAATGATATACTTACTAAGCAAAGGACAGATCACAAAACGAAGACGGGACTAGGCTATAGTGTAGTCCCGCCTCCTACTGAATACTGTCCTATGCCAGTTAAGGAAGGCACCGAAGAGATTCCGGTTGATTATGCATTGTTATACGGTGTCAAATCTAAGGTTGATAAGGTTAACAAACAGGTGAAGGAGAAAACTAAACGGTCAGAGTACCCTTCACCTCAGTTTGTTAAAGCAAAGTGTGAATCTCCTGTTAATGTTGAGGAGATAGTTGAGATTGAGGATATTACCGATGAGGAGTATCCTGAGTTTAAAAAGGTTGAGGTAAAATGTGAAAAGGTGTTAAAGGTTGAACTTCCAATTAAAATTCAATCTAACAAAGAAAAGAATAAGGTTTTAAGTATAAAATCTAAAACTTTACAGTCACCTGTAAAGATTTTGCAAAACAAATCTAAATCTGCAAATGATGTTTGTAACAAACCTTCTACGTCAACCACTCAACTGAAACAAGAACATTCTAAGACATGCACGAAATGTGCATGTTCTAGAAATGTTTCTTCAACTCCGGCGGTAAAACCTCAGTTTCAACCAGTTGTTGAAAATCAATCATGCTTTTACTGCAAGAGACAGGGACATCTAATTCGTGATTGTCCCAAACTGTCTCATCAGAATTACGGGAGGGAAATTCCTAGGATTTCTGTTTATCGCAATTCTCTTTCAAAACCTCCTCCTAGGCGTTACTCTGTCTCTCCCAAACCTGCTACTAAAACAAGTAATGTTGGGCAAAAACCTTTGCCAAAACAAGAACCCAACATTACTCCAAAGCAAATTTCCAAACCATCTACTGTTTGGAAAATAAAGGAGTCTACTGCAGACTCCAATGTCATCAATGATAACACATCAGATGCAAAATCTGATCTGTTTAAAAATAAAGTCTTGTCTGATGTGATTATTGTTGATGACTGTGGTCGACCTAAGTCTGTAAAGGCTTGGGTCACCGTTTCTCACTAATCTCCTACTTTTGTGTTGCAGCAGTCAGATCACGTTAAAGACAGCGAGTGGTTTGTCGATAGTGGCTGTTCGCGACACATGACAGGCGATGTGTCTCTTTTGACGGATGTTAAACCACATTCTGGAGGACATGTTGCATTTGCTGGAGATACAGGAGGAACCATTTCTGGGAAAGGTACGCTAACTAACGGGAAAGTTAGCTTCGAAAATGTGAACTACGTGGCTCAATTGACTCACAACTTGCTGAGTGTATCACAAGTCTGTGATAAGGATTATACAACAGCGTTCACAAAGACAGAGTGTGTGATTTTGAAGCCGGGTTTCGTTATCCCCGAGGAATGGGTGCTTTTAAGGGCACCTAGGAGAAATGATACCTACGTCATGAATATGCGTACTGTTGAGACTAAGGATGAATATACATGTCTCTTATCTAAGGCTTCAGAAAAGGAATCACTATTGTGGCATCGACGAATGGGACACATCCATTTTCGTAAGATGAACTTCTTGATAAACAATGACTTGGTAAATGGAGTCCCTAAACAGTCATTTGCGCTAAAAGACGACTGCGTCGCCTGCCATAAAGGGAAACTTCATAAGAAACCCCACAAACCAAAATTAGTGAATTCCATTGCGGCACCATTGGAGTTATTGCATATGGACCTATTTGGTCCTATTTCTACCAAGAGCATCGGTGGAAGATCGTATTGCTTAGTAGTCACCGACGACTACTCGAGATTTTCATGGGTGTACTTTCTGGGTGCGAAGAGTGAAACACCAGACATTCTGGTGTATCTGTTAGACAAGTTGGCAAACTTATGCAACTTAAAGGTGAAAAGACTGCGAAGTGATAACGGGACTGAATTCAAGAACTCTACTCTTGAGTTATACTGTGCCTCAAAAGGCATTGATCATCAGTTCAGTGCCCCTCGAACTCCTCAACAGAATGGAGTTGCTGAGCGTAAAAATAGGACTATTATCGAGACAGCTCGGACTATGCTGGCCGATTCTAAGCTTCCTATAATCTTTTGGGCAGAAGCAGTCAGTACTGCTTGCTATGTGTTGAACCGAGTGCTCACGGTTATGAAGAAAAATAAGACATGTTATGAACTCTTTAATAACCGTAAGCCCACCTTGCAGTTTTTGGAACCTTTCGGGTGTCCATGTCTGATTATGGTCTCTAAAGACAAAGTCTCGAAGTTTGGAGCTAAAGCAGTTGAAGGAATTTTCCTTGGTTATTCCGTCAACTCTCCAAATAAACGAGTCTACATCAAGTCGACTCATCAAGTGGAAGAGCATTTTGAGGTGAAATGCTTACGATATACGGATCCTCCTCAACGAACGGGTCCGGATTGGTTATTCAATTACAAGGATGTGTTCAACTCATTCGACATACCAGAAGGAACTTCTGATGAGGACGAAATTGTCACTCTACTTCATGGTATTAGTTTGTGTCAGGACAATTCTACCTTGACACCGGCATCCCCACCTACAGCAACACCCACTCCGTCACCTCCACCACCTACTACTACACCAATATCTACCACATCCACACCTTTGTCTACGGTTCCACCTTCGAATGTTCCTTCGACTTCAGGAACATCTAAAACAACAGAATATCCCGATGACCCCAACATGCTACCATTGGAGGAGGACGAGGATGATGACATGGTCCATTCTCATCTTTTCTCTAATGAAGATGATACGGAAATTCCAGTGCAACCAGAAAGTACTACCGTTTCTGCATCTAACACTATTCCTATCACTGAAGGGGACATGAATAATTTGGAGTTAGTACTTGCACCCGATCGAATCCCAGTCACACGTGTACACAGGGATCACCCCATTGATAACATTATCGGTGATCCTGAAGCTGCTGTTCGAACAAGGCATCAAGTGCAGCAAAATCCAAATCAGGAAATGTTGAATTTGATCGCCCGGATAAATTCCTGTCATTTATCCCAAATTGAACCGAAGAAAGTCGATGAAGCCTTGAAAGATCCATCTTGGGTCAAGGCTATGCAAGAAGAGTTGCAGCAGTTCAACAAACTGCACGTGTGGGATATAGTTCCATTACCCAAAGGTGCTCATTTAACTGGCACTCGATGGGTATTTCGTAAAAAAATAGATGATAGGGGTATTGTCATTCGGAACAAAGCCCGACTGGTAGTTCAAGGATTTAGTCAAATTGAGGGCTTGGATTATGATGAAGTCTTCGCTCCTGTGGCAAGACTTGAATCCATTCGGATCTTTCTCTCATTTGCATCTTACAAAGAGTTTCGCGTTCACCAACTCGATGTCAAGAGTGCATTTTTATATGGGAAAGTGGACACTGATGTCTACGTGAAACAGCCTCCTGGCTTTGAAGACCCTGAGCATCCAGAATACGTCTGCAAGTTGAACAAGGCGTTATATGGTCTTCATCAAGCCCCGCGATTATGGTACGAGAGGTTATCTAATCATTTAGTCAAGCATGGATTTGTTCGTGGAAATATTGACAGTACTTTGTTCATTCGCAAAGAACGGACTGGCGATCGAGAGGATATGCTTCTTGTGCAGGTGTATGTGGACGATATTATCTTTGGTTCTACCAATGAAGCAATGTGCAAGCACTTTGAGGAAATCATGAAAGCTGAGTTTGAGATGAGTGCGATGGGGGAGCTCAAATTCTTTTTAGGTGTGCAAGTTGAGCAATCTTCAAAAGGTATTTATATTCATCAGTCAAAGTATGTCAAAGACATGTTGACTCAATACGATCTGCTCAATTGTAAAACCTATGGGACTCCCATCGAGCTTAATCACAATCTTCGACTAGCTGAGGATGAAGAAGATTGCAAAGAAAAGGACTATCGATCAATGATAGGTTCTTTGATGTACTTGACAGCTTCTCGACCGGATATTGTCTTTGCGGTATCCGTATGCTCTCGTTTTCAAGCCAAACCAAAGGTGTCTCATATGAGGGCAGTAAAGCGAATCTTTGGTTATCTCAAACATAGACCCAATCTTGGTCTATGGTATTCAAATGAGAAATCCTTCGCTCTCTCTGCCTATTCGGATTCAGATCATGGCGGCTGCAGCAGAGATAAGAAGTCAACCACCGGTGGATGTCAATTCCTAGGAACTCGCCTAGTGTCATGGCAGTGCAAGAAACAGACTACCGTTTCTCTTTCAACTGCGGAAGCTGAGTACGTTGCTGCTGCAAGTTGCTGCTCTCAGGTTCTATGGATACAACATCAACTGCGTGATTACGGGTTACTTCTTTCTATGACTCCTATTCATATTGATAATACTGCTGCTATATCTATCACGCGCAATCCCGTACAGCACTCTAAAACTAAACACATTGAACTTAGGTTCCACTTTATATGGGATTGCTATGAAAAACATCTAATTGACCTTGTCCAGATAGACACCTTAAAGCAGAATGCCGACCTTTTCACTAAAGCCTTTACGCGTACTCGATTTGACGAACTAATCAACATGATTGGTTTAAGATTCTTTCTTGCTAAAAAGTAATTCGTGACTTGGATTGTTTTTATAGTAATTTAAAAAAAAAAAAAAAAAAACCAACGCAACTGCCACTCATTATACTTTCTAGTATTAATGAAAAGCAAGGTTGCTACATTTTAAAATAGACGTTGAAGTTGTGTCTGTAAACAACTTGGGATATGATAGTACATTGGATAACATGCATAAAAATGGAACTTTAAGGTTTATCTTGGATGTGTCAGTAGATTTATTTGACGTATTGAAAACAGTTTTTATAAACATTGTCTTCATCATATGATGTATTAGTAGGCATGGTATACAAAACTCTTCGAGAAGTCTTAAGAAGCTTAATCCTTAACTGTCTATTTCAAGTGGTAAAACACCATTAGATGTATGACAAAAGTCTTAAATTTCTTGCTTATACTAGATATGCTTTCGTGAAAGATGTTTATTTGATATCATTTGGGGGTATATATTGATAGTTTCCTCTGTTATACGTAAGTATAGACCTGGCTTCTATTAATATATACTTTAAACTTACGCAAACACAAGTCAAAGTACTTGCAAAGTCTTTCAAAGTAAGATACCTTACAAGGTCGCCAAAATGGTTTGACCAAGTCTGGTTTTGCATAAACCTGAATCAAGCTATGTCGCTTTGTTGTACGTAAGTACAGACCTGTCACCGCTGACTTGATTCTTAAAATTGATTTTCTTATATTTCATCTGTAAATGGAACATGGTCTATGTCTTAAGTTAAGATGTATATCTATGGTGGAAACTACAGCGAAATGCACATACCAATAATAATAAAATACTTCCTAGATGTGAGTATCACATGTTTAAATGGATAAACATACTAATAATCGTTTTGAAATAATTTTTGTAAAAAGTGCTTTTAGTATGTCAAGTAAATTTAAAGAGGACAAATATACTGATGATCGAAATAACACTTATTGTTCCTAATAAATGCATGTTACTCCAATATGATCCCTAACCAGACTTTATCAACTCCGTTACCAAAAAGAATGTGTTAATTCTCTAGTTGTCAATTTACAATTTTTGTAAGTCTTATTTTCTCTAAATTAGTGTAATTTTAGTTGTTATCCAAGTTACAGTTACATTTTCAAATTTGAGTACCGAAATCACAACGCGAAAATATCGAAGAAATCGCAATTTTTTCACTAAAAGTGAACTGTGCGTCACTCTCATAAGTGACGCTACCAGTGACGCATACGATATTGCATCACTCACTTAAGTGACGCAGTCAGTGCCGGAATAAGTTTCGCTATAAGTGCCGGGTTGAGTGACGCATACAAGGGTCGGTGTATAAATACCCCTTCCCCACGACACTCCACCTTACCACATTTCAAATTACTATAGCGTCACTAGCACTGACACACCGACACTTATACTGTCTCTGCGTCACTTCTTTCTGTGCGTTCTTTTCGATCGATTCGTGCTTGCTGCGGTATTCTCGTGCACTTCTGTGATTTCTCTCTTGTTCCTTTCATTCACACGAACCTTTTGGTACTTCTTTTAACCGTTATACTTCGATATATATGCTGTTATTTAATTTAGGGTTACGGGTTTGGGTTTAAATTTGAAAACGTTCGATTGAACCTTCGATTTGTTAATGTTTTAGTGTTATAAAGGGTGTGTAATACTCGTTTTTACCATGCGCACACCCTGGTAACTCCTATTTCAAAAACCCCTAAATTTGAATTCTGGGCATGAACAGTGACACGATGATCTTCATCGTTGCGTCACTTCGTGCGTCACTTCTCTCAAGTGACGCTATTTGGTAATTTTGAAAAACATACCGTCACTTAATAAGTGACGCTTAATTTTGCGTCACTTCTTAAGTGACTCATGTAGTGACGCATATAATTGCTGTACTTGTTCAAGACCGTCACTCTTTCTAGTGACGCCTTTACATGCGTCACTACCCTAAGTGACTGTCTAAGTGACGCTTAGTTCTAAACGTCACTTATACCGTCACTTCTTAAGTGACTGTCTTAGGATACCGTCACTGTGTTAAATGTCGCATGTTCTTCACCCGTCACTTTTCAAGTGTCGTATACATTAAATCACAAAATACAAACGTCACTTACATCAGTGACGCATGATAGCGTCACTTCCAACAAGTGACGCTATAATTGAATTTTAATTTTATTTACTGTGCAATACGACACTCCTAAGTGACGGTAGTGGCCATGCGTCACTTACCATAAGTGACGCCTAAAGTAAAATTTCGTTTTCTAACCCTTCTGTGTTCGGGCTAACTTTATAATGCTTTCGGTTATTCTCCTTTGTATTTTTTAGCTTACAGATGGCTGAGTTACAGAACTATTACCGCCGTACCAACACCCGACACAATATTACGGCATTCCTTGAGTCTACGCATGCAAATTCGGTGCCCTTTCGGCCGATGATTGACTTTCTACGCAGATCGAGGATTTATTATGCGATCACGGCAACGACTCCTGTGTATATGAACCAAATAGAGGAATTCTACGATCATGCCGTGATCAGGGTTCAGGGTGATGTTCCTCGGATTGTCTCGAATATGTTTGGGGAGGAAATCGAGATTACTGAGAACTCGATTAGGAGGGTTTTACAGTTCACCGACAACGACACGATGCCCACTATCTTCCCCACAACGTTTATCTATGGGGGACTTCAACGAATGGGGTATCCGGCAAACCAACTCTCGGACTTCCGGAAATAGTACCTCTGCAGGGTATGGAGGTATCTATGTCATATTATCATTGTTTGCTTGTCTCCGAGAAAGGGAGGTTATGACGCTGCCAGTCATCTCACGCTATCTCTTATGTTAGCTCTCATTTACAACAAACCGTATAACTTTTGCGGTTATATTTTTGGAAATCTGGTTGAGAATATCCGCGCGGGAAAGGATAAATGGCTGCAGTATCCTAGGTTTGTGCAGCTTTTATTGAATGACCTCAACCTTGAGATTGCACCAGATCAGAGGTCTCTTCTGGTACCGACGCCAATGCTTCTGCGCGTTTTTAACGACTGCAAGCTTGCGCCGAAGGGCGAGCCAGTTTTGCCTGATCGTGAACTTTTCGGGCACATAGTGAATGAGAACTAGGTTGCGCCGCGCGATCATGGATTTTTGGATGATGTCGTGCCTCCGGTTAACGAGGACGACTTGGTCGATACTGACATTGCTCAGGACCTCGATGATATTGATCGTGTCGACCGGGTCGATGACGATTCTGATGATGGTGGGCCCACTCCTCCTGATTCTGAGGGTGATGTGCCACCACAGTCTGCTTTTGAGGGGATTCAACTAACTGATCCTCAACGCTTTAGGCGTATTTTGCGCAGGGTTTCTGCTGGCCGGGTACATATCCCGAGGAATCCTGGTAAACGTCCTGCTGGGTCTTCACCCTCCTATGCTGATCTACCTCTTCGTAGACGCCAGCGGATGACAGTGGTTATTGAGGAACCAACTTCTCAATGCCAACAACCACCGCCAACATCTGATACGCCTTCCCTTCAAGTGGTTTTGGCTCAAATGGAGCTTCTGGCGAAGCGTTTTGATGATCAGAAGGCAATAATTGAAGCTCAAGCCTCTCAGATCAGGGAATTGGAAGCTCGAGCTGCAACGGTTGACTCTTTACAGCTTCAAGTGACGAATCTGTCATCTAGGTTGTTAGAGTTGGAATCCGTTACAAATGTTTCGGGGGAGGTAGGTCCTAGTGAGTTAGAAACAAATGTAACTCCTTCCCCGGAACCAGAAAATGTACTTCCCTCTTCTACTATAAATGAAAATATCAGTTTGGATTATTTTGTTGAGGTTCAAGGTCAGGCAAGACCTATTGCGGTTGATTATTCATTCGTAGATCTCACATATTTGCAAAACTTGATGAATGATAATAACGCGATGCCTGAGGAAGAGGAAATGAATGATCCTGTAGCAGAGGATTATTTCTTTGAAGAAAATGACGAAGTTGAAGTTGAGGGGGAGCAATTGCATAGTGATGAATGTTATGATGATGCTCCCATTATAGAATCGGATTCGTCTGAAGATGAATCGGAAAAAGAGACGAATGAGCCATCAACTTCTACAACAAAACCGGATATTGTGCTTAAACCGATTATTGAGGTACCGGTTACGTGTAAATGCTACAAAGTTAGATCTGATTACACGGGGTTGATTAAGAGTTGGAAATTTGATGAGAACAACTCTGTTTTTATGATAAAGAGAAGTGACGGCATTCAGTACTTCAATATGAAGTTTTATAAAATAAGTACTTTGCCGAAGTGTGAGCTTCAAAGGTTAGCTCAGATACCTTTGATCAATCGATCACGAGATTCAAGAGCAGATTTCTTTCAGGTGATCATACGTCGTGAGATGAACAGTAAAAAGTATAACTTGATAAAGCCGACGTTGGGTATGAGGTATAAATTTAAGAAGAAGCTAGATCCGGTTACCCGACAACCTATTGTGAAGATGATCTATCCACCAGCAAAGTGTCTTCAGAAGATACCTTTGGAGATCATCCCACTAGATTTTTTGAATAGGTTGGTTTATTGGGAATATGATGATGTTACGGGTGAAGCTGTGATTGTATTCATTCCAAATTCTGAACCAGCTACAGACCCGGAGTCTTCTATTGTAGATACAGGAAATAACGAGATAACAGCTTGGGATGCTGTTCAGCCTACTAAGAGGTCATTATGGGGTCTCAAGAGGAGAATGTTTTGCGTTTTTGACCCATTAAGTTTGATCAATCTTTCTGCTCAAGATATGAAAAGATTACATGAAAATAGAATTGAGTTCAAGATGAAAGATAGAGCTGAAGCGTTAAAATTTCAGAAGATCGTGGATATCTGCGTCGCCAATGGAGTACACGCTGGTGGTGTATTTCCAGCTGGCTGGAAGTGAAGACCTGAAGATTTTTTGAAGACCAAGCTGAAGACACGGGGGAGTTTGTTGATACATATTAGGTGTCTGTCAGTTGATCTATCGAGTTGTAATGAGTGTTGTTAGTTACTTAATAGAAATATAGTTTTTATTATATGCGACACTCGTGTTTTAGGTTAGGCGTCACTTGCCTTAGTGACGCATAGCGTCACTTAGGTAAGTGACGCATGAAGGCGGCCACATGCGACACTTCCACAAGTGACGCATGTCGGCTGACTTTTTAGTATAAATAGAAACCTACGGGTTTTTGGCTAGGGTTGACGAAACCCTAGCACCATTTGTCGACTAAACCTTATTGTAATCGTTCCCAATCAGTTATACAAGCTAATATACACGTTTACTTTGTTGAATTCATTGTGTTCGGTTTGTGATTTGTTAGTAATACAAGCAATTGTTTGATTCCGCCTTACGATTGCTGTCAATTGACATCTAGGTCCACGACAAGGGGCACTCTCAGAAATAAAGCAACTAAACCAGGCCATAGCATAGTCATCTCCACATTACTCATAATCCTATCAATCTTCCTTAAAATCCCATCATTTGTGGTCGGCTTTTGGTTCTATGTAAAATGAAAACCCGAACTATTAACATCCATAATGTTAATGTCTTCCACACACTCTTTAAATTCTCGCATCGAAATAGAGAACTTAGAAGAACCAATAGAAGAGTCCTCTAGATTAAGAGGTGCATTAAAGTCACCCATAAGCACCCAAGGTTTTCCATTCACAAAGTGATGATGCTTACGAAGATCATACCACAGTTCCCTTCTATGGACATGAGAATTTCCTGCATAAACAAACGAGCAAAAGAAATCCTTTCGAGACTCTCGAATACCAATGTGACAATGAATTACTTGGTCGGTATTACTAAAACTCATTAAATCAACAACTCCCGGATCCCACCCAAGAATAATTCTCGTACCACCAACACAATGACTTACATTAGAAGTCCAGTTCCAATGAGTAAAAATATTCGAAGCAATCGGAGCTAGATTAGACGCATGAATATGAGACTCCAGAACGGCACAAACACACAAACCATTTTCCATGACCACCTGTTGAACCTCATTTTGTTTAGGGACACGGTTCATACCCCTAATATTCCAAGCAGCAATACTAACCATTTGAACCATGCACACCGGGAGTGCTTGCCCCCTATGAAGAAAAAGGAACATTCGGATTACCAACAAAGTCCGTTGTTTCATTAAAATCACCTTCCACATCACTTATATCCTCACCCTCATTAACAATTGTCTTCCCGCTATTCTTTACTTCCGGAGGTTTCCCAGACACATTCGGACCAGCCTCTGTAACATCATCAAAGTCAGAATTTAGAATATCAAATCGATTACCTACAGGAACTTGTTGCGTCTTTGATTGCCTATCATTATTCTTTGAAGATTGCCCCTGGTCTTTTGGTCTATAAACAAACTTCAGTTTGGGGTTACGAATTACAAACCCCTCATTCGGCTTAACCTGCTTTCCCTTGGCAACTTGCTTAGGAACAACAAACTCCTGCTTATTCTCTGTTCTAACAACCTTTTTAACCACATTCTTAGGACATTCAACATCTGAATGTCCAAAGATCTTGCACAAGCTACATCGCGGAGGTTTCCATTCATACTCAACACGAACCGTATATAGAGTTTTACCATTGCCTTCCACCTTTAGAATGGCCACCACCACGTTTTCCTTCAAATCATTTTCAAAATTAACCTCAACCATTGCACGTGCAAAGTTAGGTCGCCCCCAGGATTCCAAACACATGGTACTTGTGTAGGAATCCAGCATTAAAGGTTTACCCACCTTTGTAGCAATCGCACTTAAACCAACCTCATTAAAAGCAAGTAATGGAACACTATGGAGTTTAATCCAAACTGGAACATTAGTCAAATCTTCTTTAGCCAAATCAACATCAGTAGTCCATTTTCTTAAAATAATAGGAACCAGGCGTATCATCCAAGGGCCTCCTTCAATCACCTGAGTCATACCATGTTCAGAATTGAACTTGAAGAAAAAGAACCCATTTGCATGCATCATCACCCGTTCAATGCCAAATTTCTTCCATACATTCATCACATAATTCTGTACCACAGGAAAAGCCAGCCTTTTTCCTATAAAATACCCGTACAAAGTATTTTCATATTTTTTACTAGCCTCCTTGATCGTTTGCAGGGGTATTTCCAGATCCGCATCCACACCAATAGGAGGATCCAACTCCAGGGTAAAAAAATTCACCTTGCATTTAGTTACTTGATCAGCAACTTGCGCATATGATCTAATACCCCTGGTAGGCTGATTTGTTGATGGGAAACTTACTGGATACGTAACAGCTGCAAGCCTATCCAAACCATTTGCTCCAATAGGCAATTTATCATTTAACACTTTCTTCACCACCTTAAAATCACTATTTTGATTAGAATCCATCTCATCATCACTTACATCAGTTTCATAAGAACCATCCATATTGACATCAACAGATTTTGGGACACCATCATTACCACCCTGAACATAAGAATCTTTAAAATTAAAAGAAGAATAAACATCCTTCGTTTGATTAGAAACTTGCGCACCAGGGATTTTACCAAGATCAGAGATCCCAACCTGGTCACCAAGATTACTTGTATACACCTCTGCTCCTATCGGCCTCTCATGATCAACAATTGCAGACTTCGTTTGATCACAAAAAACTGAAGAATACACCAATTTAGACAAGTATTCAGCATGATCTAAATCAGATTCCAAAGTATCTTTACTCGAAATACTAGGCATCACATTCCTTGTACCCCACGTTTTATTTCCTGCTGCCGAACTAGGGTTTCTCAAAACCCCAGGACCTTGTTGAGAAGCAGTAGATCGTTGTGTAGGATTAGTTTGCATACTTCTGAATCTCTCAAATCGAGCAGCAACAGAATCAATATTTAGGACAGAACCATACACCGCATCACCATTACCTCCATCATTCAAGTTTCTAGATTTTATGGTATGTTCATCACCAACCGGATCAGAAGACTCAGGAAGCGAATGAGATGAATTAGTATCAGAAACCGATCCTGATCCATATTGATCACCATCAGAAGCCACACCCACAACCTTCGATCCAAGAACAGCAGATTTCTTCTTTTTTCTTTTTGATGCCGATTGCTTCATCTCTAAAAACAAAATCAGAACCAGAAAGAAACCACAACAAAACAGCAATAGATTAATTAATATACGAGGAATAAAGTTAACGGAATAGAATTTGGAAATCATGATCAGAAATCAAATCGATCAATTCCTTGATAAATCGCCAAAAACCCTAGAGAGGAGAGAGAGAATCGGCCAACAATCTTTCTATGGTCGATTGGATTTTGCTCGTGCATTGATTGATGTTAGGGCTGATCGGGTTCCTAAGGATACTTTGGTAATTTCAGTTCCATTTGTAGAAGGTGTAGGGCATTCTTTACATACATTGAATATGAATGGAAGCCCCCTAGATGTAATACTTGTACGGTTTTTGGGCATGCTGCAGATCAGTGCCCAAAGCGGGCTCCTGTTGCATCAGACAACAATGGTCCTAGGAAGGGTGGTAAAGGGGATGAAATGAAGAATAAGAAAGACTCTGAAGGGTTTCAAGCTTTGAGGAAACCATTCAAGGGACTTATGGTTGGTAATCCAAAGAAAGTGGTTGTTGCACCTTCTAAACAGGTGTTTGTTCCTAAAAAGAAGACAATGGAGGTTGGTAAGACTACAACGTCTAATTCCTTTGAGCCTCTGAATAAGGTAGATTCTAACTTGGATAATATGGCTTCTTCAAGTGAGTAGTTGGAAAATAAGAATGAGGATTGTGGGAAGAAGGTGGAGTCTTCTAGTGGTAATACTGGTAATAACTCCAGTTTGTATTCTCGTTGGAAAGACACTTACGGAACTCATGTTTCTGAGGACTTTATGGCCGGCAAGGCTTCTGAGGATGATGAACATGATGTTCTTGATCCTCTTGACAGCGAGATGGCTGATTACATGAGTCTTCATGATAGGAAAATGGATAAGAAGAAATAATTTTTTGTGACTTTTGTTTGATGTCTTTTAAGTCAAATGTGTTTTTCGTTTGATTTGTGGTGAGTCAAATAGTGAGTAGTGGTTGTGTCATTGTTATGTAGTCTTTATTGCCTATGTAACGGGCTGATGTGTGGGATTCACTCACATCCATTGTACTTAAATGCTTTTGGGAATATATTTACCGGGTAAAATTTTACCCTTTAACAAAAAAAAAAATTGAAATGCACATTCTGCATGGCTTATTTTGAAGACATTTTGTGACTAATTCCTTTAATATTTCAAATAAATGGATTTTTGCTCTCATTGTATATTGTTAATGTGACCTCCATTTTCACCTACGAAAATGGGGTGTTACAATTATTATTGCACCTCCAAAACACGTGGCAGCGGAAGGATGAGGTGTCACGGGGGCGCCGACCAAATCAAATATCATAACACAAAGATTACAACAAACGACCTCTACATGAGACATTTTGAAAATAGTTACATTCCATAATTTAAAATGTTTACAAACTTCTTGGAGTTCGCTTCAATTGTCTAGAGATTCCAACTACATAAATGTTAATACAAAATATATTAAATGCAACCTAATCTCTGTTGTTTGAAAATATGCGACTTGATATAGAAGCTTCCATAAGCATCCTACTGTGACAGGTTACCTTAGAAATATATACTAAAATGTCAACATAAAGTTGGTGAGTTCATAGGTTTAATCTGTAAAGTAATCATATAAAAACCAAGTTCCCTATTGTAAAATAAAGTTATGTATCATAAAGATTCTGTGTAATGAAGTTTTGTAACATAGTACAGTTTCTGAATAATCAAGTACTGAATAATAAAGTTTCTGTATGAATCATGTTCTGTATACTATTGCCATGAGCTCATGTATTCGAAGCTTTGACAAATTCTGCTGCCTCTATGTGTCTAATCCGGGACACATCCTGAATCAAATAATTACGAGACCGTGGGTTAGCTGGAGTGACCAGATCAGACGGGATTGTCAGTCCCAAATAGATTTATTCACAATTATTTGCGCTTTATGAAATTAACGAACCATGAAATTGAGGACTTATTGGTGGATTAGTGCAGCTACTCATGCAATAAGTATATGTTATGTGTCTGTTTAAGTTTCCGTTTCTAGCAATCGTAAGTAAAATCTGTATAAGTTTTGTATGAGACGTTTGAACGTTACATTACATAAATCCAAATACAATTAAAATCTAGGAATCCCCATGTTTTCCTCTCTACTTTGGCGATTTTAGGGTTTCTTCAAAAAAGAAATTTCTGCCCAAATCGTCCTTGTTTAATCAGGTTCTTTGGCCGACTTTGATTCAATCAATCCTAATTCCGTGACTACAATTGTTTCAATGATTCTCTGATCATTGTTAGGGTTGAAAATCTGGATTTAGGGTTTACTTTAGAAATGGCTGTATCAAAAACCATATATTTCGATTTCTTGCTGATCACGGGATACATATATTTAGATTTTCTGATTTGCTTGGATCTTTACTTGATTAAGCTTCACTGTAATCCTAGTGATTCTGCCCGATCTCGTTTGAACTCGTTTAGGGTTGCTGCGGATTGGGTTTAATTGATTAGGGTATTTATTTCAGTGCAAGTTTAGTTCTGATTGTACATGCTCTTGTTTGTTTACATCACTAATTGTTCCGATCAGATTGCTATTTTTTTTTTTTGTGTGGCCAATTAGTCGTTCAGAATTACATCTTTATTCCGGTTTGGTGGCTACGGTTTGTGGTTTTTCAGGAACGGCTGACTTGATCATATTAGGGTTACAGGCTATTGGTTCTTGCATGTTAGTAATGGAAAAAGGGTTTCTTAGTCCGGGGAGAGGGGGTGAAAGAGATGAAAGATGTTGTTGGTAACAAGCAGCCTTATCCTAAACAGATTCTAAAAAACTCAAAGGTTGTGCCTACTAACGACGAAAAGCTAGCTGATTTAAAAAATATGGGATTTAAAAAACTCAAAGGTTGTGCCTACTAACGACGAAAATATGGGAAGTAATTCTTGATGTTACAAAGCTGAATGTTGATGAACTTGAAGTTCTAGAAAAAATAAATGGTCAGAATCCGAAAGACATGAAATCAATGCCCGTCACAATAGAGTTCTGTATAACTAGAGTTCTGAAAAAAAGAGATTCTGAATAAAACTAGTTCTACATGGATCCAGTTTTGTATATTATTGCCATGAGCTCATGTATTCGAAGCTTAACAAATTCTGCTGCCTCTATGTGTCTAATCCGGGACACATCCTGATTCAAATAATTATGCGCCCATGGGTTAGCTAGAGTGGCCAGCTCGGACGAGATTGTCAATCCCAATAGTACTATTCACAATTATTCGCGCTTTATGAAATTAACGAACAATGAAATTGAGGTCTTATTATTGGATTAGTTCTGCTACTCATGCAATAAGTATATGTTCTGCTTCTGTTTAAGTTTCTGTTTCTAGCAATCATAAGTAAAATCTGTAAAAGTTTCTGTATGTATTCTCACCTCAAAACAGTTTAAAATAAATAAAAATGGGCTATCAAACTCACATGAGTTTAACATGTAGCAAGCAATAATCAAATAGCAAGCAAGCAATGTGTTCCAAGTCGCAACCTTCTAACGTCCTAAACGTATGAGGTTGTGTAAGTAGATGCCTCAAAAGACCATCTATAGCAATTGTATAAGTGGGGGTTGATGTCCACTTAAACCAATTGTATAGGTGGAGGGTTAATGTCCACCTAAAGCTAGTTCACTCAACTAGTAAGTCCAAGTAAATTATTCAAGTTTGTTTATCAAAAATGTGTATGACCCGTTGGTGAATGTTTGTAATAATAATTCATTAAGACATTACTATTAGGTTTGTTTCGTTGTATACAATACATTTATACATATCAAGTGTTGTCAAGTTGTTATCATAAGTTGTTACTCAAGTTCAATACCTAGTGAAAATTCAAGTTTTAAGCATTGTGTTGATGGCGACACTAGGGTTTGGCAACACTGAGGTTAGTGTCACTAGCAGCGGGAATTAAGCATGTGGCAACACTAAGCTTAGGGTCACAAATGGTGAGAAATCAATATGGATAGCGACAGGGTGGCAACACTGAGGGTTAGTGTTGCAGATTTGTGTCAATTTAACATTAGTGGCGACACTTAGGTTAGTGTCACTAGTCTTGGAGACACTGAAGGTTAGTGTCGCTAGTTATGGCGATACTAAGGGTCTGATTGGTTTTCTAATTTGATCCAAGTGTTCTAAGTGTCAGCTTTTTTCGATCGAATGTGTTTTTGGTCAAAGTTAATAGATAAGTCACCCAAACTCGTTTTCTTTTGTTTCAGACCACTGAATGCTCTCTCCTAGGTGATTTTTTCTTCCCCCTTTCTTGCTTCTTCAATCGATTTCTAGACTGATTTTGATCCTCTAACCTATTACTAAATCTGTTATCATCATTGAAACACTCTTGCGTCCCTCCTTTGATTGATACGAACTTCAATAATAGGCCAAGACTTGTTAATCTATTTTAGGGTTTCTTATTGCTAGGGTTTATGCATGAAAATCATCCAGGGTTTTCTTTTTCTTTCTGATTTGCGGCTTACTCATTATGAATTAAGAAGGTTTTGTTTCCTTTTTTCTGATTTCTTGGTGCTTACTCTTAAAAGATTTCGTTCGGATTTTTGTTTCCAGATTCGTTTGATCCTTGGTTTGTTTTGCTGTTTTATTGGTAATTAATCATTAAGGTGTTTGACCAGATTTATTCTTCTGGTTTCGTTTGTGGTTTTCCTGTTTACTTGATTCCTGAGTTTGTAGGTTAATGTTGGTCAAGGTGGATCCGTAGTAGTGTTGGTTATTATGAAACGGGGTAAGGGAGCATTGAATAACAAGAATCCTCAAAAGAATCATCAAACTTTTGAGGTGAATGCCAACTTACTTGGTGAAAAACATGTGCTTAAATCGTTGCTGAAAAATAAGTTGGTGAAACCTGTTGTTGTTGCCCAGGTAGGAACGGATGAAGGGTCTAACAACCCTTTGGATCAAGTTCAGGGTTCTACTGCTCAGGATCATGATGATATGTGTTATCCTATTGTTGCTGGTCAGATTAGGGTTGATGATCAGCCTAAAGTTCCTTTCGCTCCAAATATAATAAGAAGTAGCTGCAATCAGAAGCCGAGCAATAACACTCCTAGCTGTTCTTGAGTTCGCTTTAGGCTGAATCCAATGAATTATATCCTCCTAGACACCTAAAACACTTTGCAAACCTGCAAGATTGTTAAATTATATAAAGGATCAAGCTTATAAATAAGTCAAAGTATTTCTTTCCTTTTTTATCTTACTTGTGGTGTTTTCTAGTAGTAATTGCAGGTTTGCATTATGTATTATAAGTTGGAGGTCTAAAAGTGCATATATGAAAAGATCAAGTTAGCTAGTAGTTGCTTATGTCCACTTCTTCAGGGACCATTTCTGCACATATGAAAGTTGTATATAAAGCCTTTGAAGGATCTGTACACGCTTCGATCATCATTCTGCCGCTTATCATTTTCTTTGTTTTCTTTGGTATTCTTGCAATTTCCTTTAGTTTTCTGATATTATACATAAGTTCATCACTCCTTTGCACTTGTTTCTTATTTTCTATCTTTGGATTCTTAGTTTAATTTCTGTAAAAACATTCGGTTGATTGTGAGATTATTTGGCGTATTTGGGTTGAATCCGTATTCTGGACGTACGATTCTTTATATGGTATCAGAGCGGTGATCGATTCATCGTTTGATTGTGGTTATTGATTCTAATTCATGATTATTAGGGTTAGGGTTTGTTCTTGAGCGATTTGGAGTTTTTATTTTAGTTCTAGCATTCCGATTGATAATCTGTTCGGGTTACGACAAAGATCTATGGACTGTATTTCGGTTCATCGTTTTTTATTAAAGAAACCCTAATTTTTGGAAATTAGTGTTACGGTTCTGGGCTCAACACTACAATTACCATCTAGTTATTTTGATTTCTGGAGTTCTTCTTGGTTTGATTGATTTAAAATCAAACTTATCTGATCTGGTTAAGGGGTTTTAATTCAAAAACCTCACTTGGTGAGTCTTCCGCTGTATTATTGATCATGTTCTTGGCTATACCGAGCGTGGATATCACTGTAAGGCTCTTAATCCCTCCTGAGTGGTGACTAGTTCCTGCTGGTGGGAGTCTCTGTGCTTACAGAGATCCTCTGCCCCCACTAGTATACTTGGATCATAGTCGGGGTTCTTTGACTGCTATTTGTTGCATTTATTTGCTTATGTGTTATGTGCTTTAATTTTTTGTCCTGCATATGTGTGTGATTACCTAGGTTCTACTAACAATTGTTTGGTAGAAGAGAGGACCCAAGGTAAGACTGAGGTGGAATCCCTTTGAGATTCCACTAATCAGATCCCTGCCAAGGCTTTCCTTTAGGTTTTGGCTGCGGATATATTTAGGCATTCTGTGTGTTCTTGTTTGATTAATTTGTGTATGCTCAGCCTATTATTTGGAAATATGGAGGATGAAAATGCTATTACTTTGATTAATAAAATGGATTTTGGTGACCCATTATACTTGCATGCTAGTGATACTACTGGAATGCCATTAATAAGCTAAAAGTTAAACGGAACTGAAAATTATAATTTTTGGAGTCGTGCTTTGGGGACTAAAAATAAAATTGGGTTTATTGATGGTACTTGTCTTAGAAGTACCATCAATGAAGTTCTTGCCAGTCGATGGGATAGATGCAATTCTATTGTGCTTACTTGGATTCTGAGTTCCATTTCCGAAGAACTTTATTTGGGTCAAATATTTTCTAATAGTGCATCTGTGGTTTAGCAAGAACTTATGGAGACTTATGATAAGGTTGATGGTTCAATTACTTTCAAATTTCATCATAAAATAAATTCTTTATCTCAAAATGGTACCTCTATTTCTGAATATTATCACAAACTGAACTCTCTGTGGAAGCAGTATGATGCTCTTATAAGACTGCCTACTTGTACTTGGTAATGCAGCAAATGATTTTCAAAATCATTGTCAACTTATAAAATTAATGCAGTTTTTAATGGGTCTTGATGATATTTATCAACCCATTAGAAGTAATCTTCTAACCAGAGATCCATCCCTAGTGTTAGATTGCTTTTGCAATGATATCCAGGGAGGAGTCTCATAGAGGATTATCTTCTATTGGAAATTCTAACAAACCTCAAGCTTCATCATTTGCTGCAAAATCTAGTAACACAAAGGTCCAAACTCCTACTTTTACAACCAAACCTAGTTTTGATAATACCAAAAGAGGACCTAATCCAAACTTGAAATGTGAAAATTTCTTTAAGATTGGACACACAATTGAGAGGTGTTTTGATTTAAAGGGTTATCCTCCTGGCTACAAAAAGAAATCTCCAAATACGAATCAAAACAATAGTTATTCAAATAACTCTTGTGTTGATCATTGTTCTTCTAATTCGAATATCCGTTCTAATAATTCTTCCTCTTCTACGTCTGCTCCATCTTCTATGCCCTTTACAAGTGAACAGATGGAAAAAATCTTACATCTCATTTCTGAAAAATCTACTCCCATGGGTATGCATGCCAATATGGCAGGTAATTTTTTTAACGGAAACACATTTTTTAATGAGAACTTTGACAGGTTTGTTAAACTTAATAATTCTACTGTCTGAAAATGTCTCACAAGGGTGGATAATAAATTCCAGGGCTAATCAACACATGACCAATTCTGGAAAAGGGTTATATAATTCAGTTGACATTTCAGATTTGAAACTTACTGTTGGTCATCCAAATGGAACACAAGCTACGGTTATTAAAATCGGTGATTTAAAACTGTCTAATTATGTTACATTGTATGATGTGTTGGTTGTGCCTGAATATTGTGTGAGTCTCTTATATATTAATAAAATGGCTAAATATAGCAAATATTTTGTGGGATTTGATGAGTCTATTTGCTATATTCAGGATTTGAGAGGAAAAAGGAAAATAGTGGGGACTGGTAGAGCACGTGATGGTTTATAATTGTTTGATCTTAATATTCAAAGTAAGATTAAAACACATAATTGTATCTCTACTTGTTATATGTCTAAACATTTATGGCATAGCAGACTTGGTCATCCTTCTGATCAAGTTATTGCTCTTTTAAAAGGAAAACTTAATGTTGATAATAATGATAATGATGTGCCTTGTGAGATTTGTCATAGGGCAAAGCAAACCAGGTCTCCCTTTCCTCTGAGTGACCATAAATCCAAAGATTTAGGTGAACTTGTTCATCTTGATCTTTGGGGTCCTTTCAAAAGACAAAGTAGGGAGGGTTTCAAATACTTCCTTACTATTGTTGATGACTATTCCCTAGCTATGTGGTTGTTCTTGTTAAAATCAAAAGAAGAAGTGTGTGATAATCTAGTTTCTTTTGTAAACCATATATTAAATCAATTTAACAAAAGGGTCAAAGTATTCAGAAGTGACAACGGATCTGAATTTGTAAATAAGAAAGTTGAAAGTTTTCTTAAAGATAAAGGAATTATCCATCAAACAACTTGTGTTTACACTCCAGAGCAAAATGGAGTAGCAGAGAGGAAACATAGACACCTACTCAACGTAGCTAGGTCTCTTATGTTTCAAGGGGGTTACCTCTAAATATGTGCAGCGAGTGTATATTAACTGCCACTTATCTGATTAACAGGCTGCCTTCTTCTGTGCTTTCTGGGAAATCTCCATATGATCTTTGTGGCACCCGCCAAATTAGAACTAGTTATTAGCTCCTACTCATTTTGTAATACATATAATTAGTTTTGTGTTAGGCTAATTATATGTATCATTACGTGTATTTTATAAATATACGCATTACACGATTAGATTTAATCGTGCATTTTATTATATCGGCCGAATTCCGATACATTAATACGGACGTTGGTGAACTCAAAATATTTAATAATACGAAATTTTTTAATAAACATGGTGATTTTCTAAATATTATTTCGATAATATTTCATAAGTATTTTGTATCGTACCAATTAAGTTATACGCGACCAAAACGCGCAAAATGCATCCGACAAACGAAATTTATAAAAATTATATTTTTATAATTCATTTCCAAGTATTTTAATAAAATACTTCAATAAAAGTTTACGTGATTACGTGCAATCAATTATAACGTTTAATACCGTTAAGCGATTTATTAATCGTAACTCAACTCCGCGAACCACTACCGGCACATTACACTAACATTTTAATAAGTGTTACCAAGTATTGTTAAGTAATATTTCAAGTTAAACTATTGTCCAAAAATATCGAGTTTTAAATCGTATACGAAAACTTAAATATAATACATTTTATAATTAACCAGACGACTAAACGATCGGGTAAACGAACACCACCCTCAATGAAACTTTGGGAACAAGTTTTACACTCCCACATGGGGTGGGACCCACATAATATCTGCTGGAAAACCAGCCACATGCCCTCCCCACTTTTGTTGACTTAAACCAACAAACACATCAACACCACACTCAACCTCACTTTCATTTCCTCACTCAAACACCCACTCCCTTACCCCCTCACTCTCAAATCTGCTATCTCTCACTCTCTGGTCGAAATCCACCACCACCACACTAAACCACCATCATCCACCACTTACTTCTTGAAGGAAATCGAAGGAAAAGCTCGGTTATCGCATTCTCTTTGCATTTCGACTCTAGATCTTTGATCTCCTCGTAAGAACTCTTAATCTTTTACTAGATTTACATGATTATCTTATATCTACATGTTAACATGCTCAAACAACGATATTATGTCCAAATATAAGCTCAAAAGTATTTTTTAGAACTCAAACATGAAAACTCTAAAATCTGACCAAAATAATCAGCTCACTAAATCGAGCATATCTCGAGTTCTAGGATGAATTAGAAGGTGAGCTTTATTTCAAAAGATTCATATTGATGTCCTCTACAAAAAGTCCTTGTATGGATGAAGCTAGAAACCCATGGATTTTGGTGAAAAAGTCGATCTATGGACTGACTTTTTGTTGGGACCAAATCTGACCACTTTACATTTCGATTTTTGTTAAAAATAGTAAATGACCCTCTAAAATCACTATAAAGTGCAGATTTACACTAGACCCATAGGGGAGCATCTGTGATTTTTGGTGGGTCTTGGTTTGGACTAAAAAGTGTAGAAAACAAGAGGGTTGTTGAGTCAAAAATCTGGTAAAGATATATTCAAGGGCTGTAATAACGAGTAATCAAGGGCAGTAATAACGAGTATTCAAGGACTGTAATAACGAGTAATCAAGGGCAGTAATAACGAGTATTCATGGGCTGTAATAATGAGTATTCAAGGGCTGTAATAACGGGTTATCAAGGGCAGTAATAACGAGTTATCAAGGGCAGTAATAACGAGTTATCAAGGGCAATAATAACGAGTTATCAAGGGCAGTAATAACGAGATTATAACTAGCAGTAATAACGAGATTATAACTAGCAATAATAACGAGATTATAACTAGTAGTAATAATGAGCGACACAACCTCTGTGTCACAACTATAACTAGCAGTTATAACTAACTGTGACACAAGCCCTATGTCGAACCTCACATAACCTCTGAGATTATAACTAGCAGTAATAACGAGCGACACAACCTCTGTGTCACAACTATAACTAGCAGTTATAACTAACTATGACACAAGCCCTATGTCGAACCTCACGTAACCTCTAATACTTATACGATACGACTTTTAAACACTTGATACATACTTTATAAGTATCACGTAACAACATAATAATAACTACACTTTGAAATTATTATTAAAAAACTCACCAACGGGCCATACATGTTTTCAAAACAATCAGACATTTTGGACATAACTAGTTGAATGAACAACTATCATAGATGATCTGTTGAGACATCTAATCAATTAAACCTTACGCGTTTAATACGCCCCGCAGGTTTCAGTCGTTGGAAACGACATCATTGTAACACCCCCAAAATCACTGTTTAGCGGAAGCAAACTTTGGGGTGCTACTAATCAAATATCACAGCACAAAAGTAAAGCAAACGACATCTATATGCAGCGTTTGTAAATAGTTACATTTCCATATATAAAATGTTTGAAACATAGCATTTCTGGTTACAAAATGAAGTTCCCTAGAGTCCGCGTATAAAGCGGTAGATTCTATTACATAATCATAATGAATACAAAAGATAATGCTAAGAATCTCCGTTAAATGCAAGGTAGAAATCATGCGACTCTAGCTAGTATCCTGAGGGAATCCTACTTCGTCTGTGTACCTGAGATACAAAGCTAAAAAGGTCAACATGAATGTTGGTGAATCTCATAGGTTTGTAAATAATGTAAGTATTTGAACACAAGGTTTCATCAGTAAAGCCCGCAGGCGTAAATCAGGAATTTGTAATCTCGCAATTGTAAAGTAAGTAAGTTATACCGTTGCCATGAGGCTCATAATCGAAGCTTAACCCGTAAATAATAATTTGCTCCCGTGACATGCTCGAAATTGAGCAAGCATAAGTAACGAATGATAGTCGCCCGTTTATACAGAACGGTTCGTGGAAGCGCTACTACCCCGGGCGGGGAAAGTCATTTCCCTAATGGATCCATTAACTAGTGTTCGCGCTTAAGTACATAACTAACGATATGTGATGGAGAGACTTCCGTAAAAGTAATTAACTCATGCAATCCCGTACCGTAAAATGATTAGTTCGTACTTGTGTTCAAGAAAAATAAGCAATGTATCTCAACCCGTAAGTAAAACAGTAAAAGTGGGGCTATGAGACTCAGCCGAGTCCAGTAAATATGTATGTGTAATCAACCAGGTAAAGCGGTTATAATTCTGTGTATCGATTCTTAGAACCCTGCAACCTTCTGGCGTCCAAAACGCACAAGGTTGTAAGTAAACAAGTAAACGAGTTGTTGTCTTAAAAGATCACCCATGCTAGTTGTCCACTCAACTAGGACATGTCCAAGTGTTTGTTTAGTAAACCGTTTGTATTTTGAAAATAAGTATGGCCTGTTGGTGACGGTTTGTAATAATAATCCAAGAGTGTTATTATTATATGTATCGTTTTATTAAAAATCGTATCTGGGATTTAAATTCGGAGAATTGGTCAAGTCGGGTCGTGGACTGAAATAGTGGGGTGAACTGAGTTCGCGATGCGAGCCGAGTTCGGCTCGGAAGGCAGCAGGCTGCGAACCGAATTCGGTTCGCAACACAAAATTCGGTTCGCAGGTCGACTCGCAGGTCAACTCGCAGTTCAACTTGCAAGTCAACTCGCAGGCAACTCGTAAGTCAAATCGCAAGTCAACTCGCAGGTCAACTCGCAAGTGGGTTCGGTTCGCAGTTTGGGTTCGCGAGTTCAATTTTCGGTTCGCAGTTGGGTTCGCCTCGCAGGACGAACAGATCTCGGTTCGCAGAATGAGTTGTTCGAACACTTATCTATGAAAATGCATTTTCAAGTCCGTTTTTGGGCAAATCTTCGTTGAGTAAACGTTCTAGCAGTGGTGATAGTCTGTAATGTTGGAGATTAAATTATTTATAAAGGTATAACGTACCCGTAGCAGTGTTCGTGTCATGCTTGGCCTCGGGGATGCCGTCTGTAGTAGTTAGTAGTGGACAATTTATCTTTTTATGCCCAGTATTTCCACACTTGAAGCACAACCCCAATGCTTCCGAGCTTGTGTCCTTTCGAGGGAATTTGTAATTCTGGACCTGGTGTCCAAACGCGTTGCATCTGCCGTAAGGAGGGAGGCATTGTCCCTTATGATGGTGTTTGCATCGGGTGCAGTAGGGTAGATTTCTCTTATACGCTCTCCCTTTAGATTCAGAAGTGGGGGTTTGAGTTATCTTTACCCTTTTAGTCCGAGGCTGAGTAATGTCTGTGTTGGAGCTTCCTCCCGGGTTCTTTTTGAGGGTTGCCAGTTGAGCTTCGGTGTCCTTTTCCACAGGGACGCTAGCTTGAGCTTTTTGTGATAATGAGTCAGAAACTAACTGGAGCACATCTCCCAGCGTTGGGCACAAGTGTCTTAATTGTTCCCAATAGAATTCTAAGGTTCGCAGGTGCAATTCTTGCTCGTGGGTGAGTCAGCGTAGACCGGTGATTTCCTCCTGAACAGTAGTTAGTTGATTGCGTAATGCCTTCATCATTTCGTCAGTATGCTTAGAGTGGTCAGTGTTTACATTGACAATGATCAGAGCAGTAACAGTAGGAGGAGTGGTGTTGGTAGTGGTCGTGATATGGTTATCAGTAGCAGGGTTTGAAAGGGAGTCTGCTCCGGTTATTTGGGTAACTTCTGTGACTATCGTTTGAGGTGGAAAGTCTCGGAGTCCTCCTGGGTGTGCCGTTTCTTCCAACGGTTCTTCACTCACTAGCTCGGTGTCGCCTTCGAGAGTAAGTAGGTAAGGGAACATTGTCTGATCCTCATCGTGTTGATCATCATCAGACATGTGACTACCAGTGGAGTAACCTGTCATTTCCTACGAAATGGGGGTTTTCATCAACAGAAAGTTTTGACGTTGGCATTAAGTATGGTATAATAGCAATTATGGGATCGCGAGTATAAAACTGTATTCTAGTGAAAACAATAAAAGTACAAACGATTTTCTCCGAACAGATGATTTGTGGTGCAGTTTTCGGACAGACGACACATAAAGATAGTAGTCCCGTGGGTCCCGGTCCCAACCGGTGTGAGATATATGGGAAAGAGTCTGTTTGTTACGTTTATGATGTACTGAAGTATTACATCTGTCAGCCTATCCGGGGTTTGCTTATCCTAGGTCGTGCCTATGATCTATAACAGTGAATCATCAAGCAGTCAGCAAGGTTTATCAGTCATGTAATATAGGGTAATCAGGTTGATTAGGTGTGAACCGTAATTGTATCTAGGTTTGGGGTCTTGATGATTGTTCTCAGCATTGAGGGTATAAGCTCTGCCCCGTGCATGGTTGTTGTTGTTCTTTGGTTTTGGAGCATAGGTCTTAGTAGTCGCGGCTTCTGCCGAATTCGATCTAGAGGATAGGGTTCCCATCAGGTTTTCTTTTATTATTTTTATTAAGAGATGAGGCTGATGTCTCGCGGCATACGCTCATAACCAGGAGTACGTGTGCCATACGGGTAGGTCTCTGGATGTTTGTGGGTTTGGGTGAGACGACATTTTCCGGGATGTTCTCGGGGAGTCCACGAATGTACTCCTAGATACGTTAGTGTTCTGGGTCTACCATAGCAGGGCGGAGAAGGGTGACTTGTTGATACCCAGTGGTATATCCAGTGATATCGTTGTAAGTGTGTCATCGTGAAGGCATCGTGTTTGGACAATTTAGAGAAAAGAGATGAGTGGATGGGTTGTAAGAGGTTGTAGTGTGTCACACAGGTGTAAATAGTGAGGTAATCTGTAGTAGTCCTAAGTGATGGTCATATTGTGGAACTAGAAAATCAAGGGCCCTTAAAGACCGGAGTTCAAGGATCCTCAAATTTTGAAGTTTCAAGAGGGTATCGAGAGTTCGTTAATCATTCGATCGATTTCCAAGAGCTTTATGCTGGGTGAGGTGGGGATTCTGTATACCTATTGAGGTCAGGGTGTTTTAGTATCGCACATTTCAGGTGATCTTGTACAGATAATAAATCTAAAAATCAGGGTGGTTCGTAGTCATTACATCCGATTGTTCGTTTATAAAATTTGTCGGGCAGTACTACACCCGAACGAATGCCATAACATTTTACAGAATGTAATAATACAATCATCTAGTTATAAGTATTCAATACGTTTTGTGGTTCCTACAACCCTGCTTTACACAGATTTGGCAAAATGGTTATAGTCACTATCTAGCTAGTCCTAAGTAGGCTTCTGATCACTTGGAACTTCATTCCATGAACATGTCGCGTGGGTAATAGCGTTCGGTGAGTAGGTCTTGGTAATGCGGTGGTGCATGGTAAAGCACATCTCCTTCCACCTGCTTTCCTCCCAGTCGTTTGACCCACTTTTTCGTCTTCCTAGTGAAGTTTGCGGCCACCCTCTTCCAGTGGTGTAATTTGTCCTTAACCTTTCGAGTGACGGACCTCTTCATGATCCTCAGTTCCTTCTCATAGTCCTGACACTTGTATTTCAGCTCCCACATACGATTATTCAATTCAATTGTCTGCTCCATGACTCGTTCATAAGCCTCTACGTCGATTATCCCGAAGTTTTGATTCTCGTGCTCCTCGACCCCGAATTCCTCTACAGGTGCGTATTCTCCATCGAGGTAGGTGTATTGTACTTGTTCCTCCTGAATCTGGTCTGAGTCAGACGGGTATTCTTCCATAGCTGCGCTTGACCTATTGCTGGAGAGATCCTATAAAGCGCAAAGAGGATAAAGAATGTCTCAGTGGTTATATTCCTGGCTAGCACTAGGTGTTCCGTTCATACGAATGACGAAGTTTTATTCTAAGATATTGGAGAGATTTTGTGGGATTGGTTGGGTCACCGTTGCTATAAACGCATGGGCATGTTAATACTGTGGGTGCCACTACTGTTGTCGGTAAGTGTTAGATTTTTGCTGTCGAAATAGTGAGTCATTCTAACAGGATGTTGATTTCCCATTTCCATGGTTGTAGGTCATATTGTGCTTCTTACAGCCGAGGAGATAGTACAGGTGTGAAGCCTATTCATTTATATACACAGTACTTATAATAGTCTAACAGCGTAGCAAGTAGCATTCGGTCTCGTTTCTCTCGTGGTCATACTGAGGGCTCGAACTCGAAGTGGTTTCACTCGTTATAATATGCTACGAGCTTGTCTAGTTGACTTCGGTAAAAACTGGGAAAATCACTTGCCTTTGTGCGAATTCTCATACAACAACAGTTGAGCGGTGAGAGTTTGATTGGTGAGGTCGTTGTGAATGGTCATACTGAGGGCTCGAACTCGAAGTGGTTTCACTCGTTCTTTTTGGCTTAAGGCATCGGCAACAACATTTGCCTTGCCCGGATGATAGCGAATCTCGCAATCGTAATCAGTAAGCAACTCGACCCATCGACGTTGCCTCATGTTGAGATCCTTTTGATCGAAGATATGTTGGAGACTTTTGTGGTCAGTAAAGATTGTACACTTGGTACCGTACAAGTAGTGTCTCCAGATTTTTAGAGTGAATACAACTGCCCTAACTCTAGGTCATGAGTTATGTAATTCTTTTTGTGGACCTTGAGTTGTCGAGAGGCATAAGCAATAACTTTTTCTCGTGGCATCAACACGAAACCGAGTCCTTGGTGTGAGGCATCACTGTACACCACGAAGTCATCGTTACCCTCGGGTAAGGTTAGGATAGGTGCACTGCAGAGTTTCTGTTTGAGCAGTTGAAAAGCTGACTCTCGTACATTGGTCCAGTCGAACTTTTCTTCTTTCTGAGTCAGGGCGGTGAGAGGTTTGGCTATTTTCGAAAAATTCTCAATGAACCGCCTGTAGTATCCGACAAGTCCTAAGAATTGGCGTACTTCAGTAGGTATAGTCGGTGCTTACCAGCATTTGATAGCCTCGATTTTTGAAGGATCAACATGGATTCCTTGACTGTCAATCACGTGTACAAGGAATTGAACAGTTTGCATCCAGAACTCACACTTAGAGAATTTGGCGTATAACTCTTCATGTTTGAGCAGCTCTAGGATGGTTTTCAGGTGTTGCGTGTGTTCTGGTTCATTGCGCGAGTAAATTAGAATGTCATCAATAAAGACAATGAAAAACTTGTCAAGGTAAGGCTTACACACCCGATTCATAAGGTCCATGAATACCGCCGGTGCGTTGGTCAAGCCGAATGGCATCATTTGAAACTCATAATGCCCGTAACGAGTTCGGAAGGCTGTTTTAGGAATATCTTCATCACGAACTCGGAGTTGGTGATAACCTGACCGTAGATCGATCTTGGAATAAAAACTCGACCCCTGAAGTTGGTCAAACAGGTCATCAATTCGAGGAAGTGGGTAACGGTTCTTGACAGTTAAATTGTTAAGTTTACGATAGTCGATGCACATGCGGAAAGAACCGTCTTTCTTTTTAACAAACAAGACCGGAGCTCCCCAAGGTGAGGAACTTGGTCGAATAAATCCCTTGTCCAGGAGTTCATGTAACTGAGTAGACAACTCCTGATGTTCGGATGGGGCTGGTCGGTAAGGTTCTCGTGCCACAGGTGCTGCACTGGGCACAAGATCAATAGAAAATTCGACTTGTCTAGGGGGCGGAAGGCCAGGCAAGTCTTCAGGAAAGACTTCTGGGAAATATTGAACAATTGGTACATCCTCAAGTCACTTCTCCTCTGACTTTTTCTCCATGACATGTGCGAGGATTGCCTGGTACCCTTTTCTCAAGTATTTTCGGGTTTTCATGCAAGAAATGATGTTTAGGCTCGTCCCACCGGTCTCCCCTTGTATGACTAAAGTTCCACCGGTGACGAGAGGGATGCAGATGATTTTCTCAAAATAAACTATTTCGGCTCGGTGCTTGGATAACCAATCCATACCGACGATGATGTCAAAGCTGCCGATCTCGACGGGTATCAAATCAATGGAAAAGAGCTCATTAGCTAAGTTTAAATTGCAATTAGGTATCACACTGTCGGCCTCAATAAGTTTTCTGTTTGCTAATTCTACTGTGTACTTAAAATCTAAGGCTATAGGTGCAGTGTCAAGTAGTGGATAAAATTCATCAGACATAAAGCTCTTATCAGCACCAGTATCAAATAGGACAGTGGTAGTTAAGTTGTTGAGAAGGAACGTACCCGTGACCACATTAGGGTCTTGACGAGCTTCCCCTGATTTCAGCACAAAAGCTCTTCCTCGAGCGTTGTTATTGTTCTTGTTGTTGTTGTTTTTCAGTTTGGGGCAGTCGCTCTTGAAATGCCCTGGATTTCCGCACCCAAAGCAAGTCTTCGGCGCGTTAGTGTTGGGGGTAGGGATGTTGGCTCGACAATCCTTGGCTAAGTGCCCGAACCTTTTGCAATTAGTATAAGGGCAGGAACCGTCATGATGTCGGTTGCATTTGGAACAGTAAGATTTGTTCCCGATGTACCCTTTCCTCTCTGTAGATCCCGAGGAATAAGCCTTAATAGACTCAGGCTTTTTGTTGAAGGTTTGGTTAGAGGAATTGGGACTTCCTTCCCACTTACGCTTGTTGGTTGTTGTTGGGGTTGAAGTTGTGCCACGGCGGACAGAGTTGGCCGTTAGTTCGTGAGCCATACGAATGGCGCTCTGAATAGTACCCGGTTTGGATGAAGTCACCAGGTCTTGAAGCCTGTCGGGGAGTCCATCTACGTATTTCTCGATCCTCTTATACTCGGGATCGACCATGGATGGGCACAGAAGTGCCAGTTGGTGAAAATGGTTGGTGTAACCTGTGATGTCATCACCCTGCATTTTGTGGTTCCAGAACTCTACCTCCAGCTGTCTCAATTCATCTCTAGGGCAGTACTCGCCCCTCAAAATCTACTTTAACTCCTCCCATGAGAGTTTGTAAGCATTTACAATACCCACAGTCTGGGCATAGGTGTTCCACCAGGTGAGAGCGGTGTCAGAAAATGTACTGGCGGAGAACTTGACTTTGTCTCCCTCTATGCAGTTGCAAATAAGGAATACAGATTCAATTTTCTCGATCCAGCGTACTAGACCGATTGCTCCTTCGGTACCTGCAAAGCTCAAGGGTTTGCAGTTCTGAAAGTCTTTGTAAGAGCAGGGTTTGGGTTGTGGAGCATTGGTAGCTGTATCTTCGCTACTAGGAATAGGTGTTCGGGTAGCCAAGGCTTGGGCCACACTGCGGGCAATCAGATCCGTTATTTCGGTTTCGCTGAGGGTGACCTGGCGTCGGGGAGGCATGATGCTTAACAAGAAGAACAAGAAAAGAGAAATAAGAGATTTGTACGAATTTATGATATGTCTCATGTGTATATGATGGAATATACGATAACAGAGTGACGTGATAACCATATTTCATTATATAACTAGATTAGATGCAAGGCATGAGTTCTAGAGGGTTACATAATTACATAGGTCCTACAAAAGCATAATAGAATACAGATTCAGCCTAAGCTAATTCCGGCGTAGATTGAGTTCTGGCAGCAGTGCATTGAGGTGGTCCACAGATTCTGCGAGTCTGTTGGCATTTCGGAGGGCGTCCTCGGTTTCCCTTAGACGTGTCTCGCACTGATGTAGCCTTGATTGTAAGACAAAGATTTCATTTCGGTTTCCAATCACTTGGTTGTGGACAACCTCCATGGTTTCGACTGTTTCTCGCACCTGATTCTGAAGAGTGTTCATGGTGGCAACAGTGTGATCGTGATCTTCGGAGACTTGCTCGATTCGCTCCATTGCTGTGAGTCTCCAGTTCTCGCGAGTTTCTTGAAGTTCGATATCCATCTCATGGAGTTGTTGATCGTGATGGTGCACCCTAGCGGCTAAGTCCGGTAGAGGGAGGTGAGTGGGATATGTGCTGGCTCGAGGCGAACGGGCGTCCCTCCTAGCCACCCTTGGGTTTCGTGCTCCATGCGGATAAGAGCGTGACAAACTTGGTGGTGTGTTTGCCATTCTGAGACAAAGTGTTAGAAAGAATGAGGCCTACGTATATATAACATATAATATAGCCTAGTGTGTCTAGCACAAACAAGTATCGGTCCCGTTTCTCTAGTTGTCAAAGTCAACTAGTGTATTCCTATTCAACATCACCACTTCAGTTCTTACATCATCCTTATTTAATTGTACATAGTTGATCAGGCTATGTTAAATTAAATTCGTATGATGTAATCCCCGAATCAGTCATACTTAAAAAGGAAATACAACCTAACGGTCATAGTCTAGGCCCACTAAATGCAACCTAGTTCACTATAACCTTAGGCTCTGATACCAATCTGTAACACCCCCAAAATCACTGTTCAGCGGAAGCAAGCTTTGGGGTGCTACTAATCGAATATCACAGCACAAAAGTAAAGCAAACGACATCTATATGCAACGTTTGTAAAATAGTTACATTTCCATACATAAAATGTTTGGAAATATAGAGTTTTTGGTTACAAAATGAAGTTCCCTAGAGTCCGCGCGTATAGCGGGAGATTCTATTACATAATCATAATAAATACAAAAGATAATGCTAAGAATCTCCGTTAAATGCAGTGTAGAATAATGCGACCCTAGCTAGTATCCTGAGGGAATCCTACTCCGACTGTGTACCTGAGATACAAAGCTAAAAAGGTCAACACGAATGTTGGTGAATCTCACAGGTTTGTAAATAATATTAGTATTTGAACACAAGCTTTCATCAGTAATGCCCGCAGGCGTAAATCAGGTATTTGCAATCCCGCAAATGTAAAGTAAGTAAGTTATACTGTTGCCATGAGGCTCATAATCGAAGCTTAACCCGTAAGTAATAAGTTGCTCCCGTGACATGCTCGTAACTGAGCAAGCATAAGTAACGAATAATAGTTGCCCGTTTATACAGTACAGTTCGTGGTAGAGCTACTACCCCGGGCGGGGAGGGTCATTTCCCTAATGGATCCATTAACTAGTGTTCGCACTTAAGTCCATAACTAACGATATATGATGGAGAGACTTCAGTAAAAGTAAGTAACTCATGCAATCCCGTATAGTAAAATGAGTTGTTCGTACTTGTGTTCAAGAAAACTAAGCAATGTATCTCACCCCATAGGTATAAAACAGTAAAAGTGGGGCTGTAAGACTCACCTGAGTCTAGTAAGTACGTATGTGAAATCGAGTGAGTAAAGCGGATGTAATTCCGTATGTGGTTCTCCGAACCCTGCAACCTTCTGGCGTCCGAAACACACAAGGTTGTAAGTAAATAAGTAAGTTGGTGTCGTGAAAGATCACTCATGCTAGTCGTCCACTCAACTAGAAAATTGTCCAAGTGTTTGTTTAGTATTTCGTTTGTAGTTTTGAAAAACAAGTATGGCCCGTTGGTGACGGTGTGTAATAATAATTCTCAAAAGCATTATTATTATGTTTCGATTCGATTTTATACTCATAAAAGTGATTATTAACCATTCTAGCATTGGTTTAATATCGTATTGATTAATTATCATCATTTGGTAACCATTTTGAGTAAATTTCAAAGTGCTGAAAAATGCTGACCAAAGTTGACCGTGATCTGCTCTGCGAACCGAGATTGCTCTGCGAACCGAGATGGCTCTGCGAACCGAGATGGCTCCACGAACCGAGATGGCTCTGCGAACCGAGATTGGATCTCAGCTCGCAGGATCGGCTGTTCACGATTTTTCAGTAGATTTCAACTTTTAAAGCGTTTATAATGGGGTTTTTGGACATAATCTTGTTGGATAAACATTCTAGCATGTAAATAAAAGCTTTCTAAGTAATTTAATCGAGTTTTGAAGCGTTTCTTACTAAGAATCGAAAATGGAGAAGATGAAGATGAGGTAGAAGATGATGGTGGTGATCTTGATGTTCTTGCTCCCTTGATGATGAAGATAACCGATTATGATGATGAAAATGGTGTTATTTTTGCAGTTTTTAGAGAGAGAGGAGGAGGATGTAAGGTAGAGAGAGATGAGAGAAAAATGGGTGGAAGTGTGTGTAAATGAGATGAGGTGAGGAAGAAAGGGGTTAAAAGGGGTGGGTCATGGGTCGGCTGGGGCTGAGCTCGGGTCGCGGGTCTGGGCTGACCCATTTGGGTCTCGTGGGCTTGTTTCCTCGAATTTGTGTTACGTTCCGTGATTGATTAAATGTTATGCGTTTTGTGTTAAAGTTTATCTGGAATATCGAAGTATTTTACCAAAATACCTAGTAGTAAGATATAAAAATATAATTTGAACTATGTTTGTTTGCCGCACACGTCTCGTGTGTTTTCACCACGTTCGGAGTGTTTTAAACAATACGAATTACGTGTAATATATTTTCATAATATATTAATGCAAATAATGTCTGTTTGGATAGTTCCACATTATTTAAAAGTTTTGTCACCAACGTCCATTTATTAATGTCGGACCTCGTCCGGTTCATAAGTGTACGATTTAAATTAAATCGCGTAAGCGTGTATGTAATTTCACCATAATGTTACATATATTTAGAGTATTACAAAACTAAATACACATAATTACAAGTAGTTTAGGCACTAATTAAAGTCCTAAATTGGCGGGTGTCACAAAAGTTGCTTGGGACTCGGTTTATCTGCCCAAATCTGAAGGTGGGCTAGGTATCCGGAACTTGGATACTTTTAATATTTCCCTTATGTCTTCACATATTTGGAGTATCCTTAACCACAGGGAATCTCTTTGGGTAAAGTGGATACATTCTTATAAGCTGAAGGGTAGAAGTTTTTAGGATGTTAAATCTCGTCGGGCTATGAGTTGGGGGTGGAGAAAGCTTCTTCATATCAGGGATGTTGTCCGGCCCTTTATATGGTCCCACATAGGTAATGGTTTGTTGACTAATATTTGGTTTGACAGGTGGCGTGTCGTTAGCCCACTTAGTAATTTCATCTCGGCTAGGTGAATTACTAATGCTGGATTTTCTATTAAGGATAAGCTTGCGGAGTTGGTTCATGAAGGTGCTTGGAAATGGCCCGATGAGTGGTATGGATTATTTTGCATACGAATCAGAAGGATAAGTTTTTATGGAGTGATCGGAATGGGAATCGAAGGGAGTTTTCTGTTACTCTTGTGTGGGATACTATCAGGGAACATAGTGTTGAGATTCCATGGGCTCATGTTGTATGGTTTACCTATTGTATCCCAAGACGTGCTTTTCATCTTTGGTTGGTCATGTGAAGGAAGTTGAAGACACAAGACACACTTAAGCAATGGGATGTTGGTCCTACTACCAACTTAAACCTACTTAGGTGCCCTTTGTGTAAGCTGGTCCCGGATTCTCATAACCATCTTTTCTTTGAATGCGTTTGTTCCCTGCAGGTTTGGTCTTCGGTTAAACACTTGGAGGGAATGCAAGATATTTTAGGCCGTTGGGAGGATATTATTGATTGTATTCAGCCTATCTCCAGATCGAGGAAAGTTAGAAGTATTGTTGGTCATATTCTTCTTGCTGCGACTTCATACTACATTTGGCAAGAGAGCAATAATCGCCTTTTTCACAGGAATACTAGATATGTTGCTCAAGTTTGTGATACCAAAATATGTGACCAATCTGGACACATTCATGAAAATTACATATCTGGGAAAAACCTATAAGTCTTCAAGAAAAGTGGTCAACATCACATTTGTAGCTAACAAAATATGTGAGATTTTGGAAGTATTTTCAAGTCATTTGGTATTGTATAGCTTAAGATATGGTCAAAACCATAAGACCAAAGTTTCTGACTTTTCTGGGCAGATTGTGTATGTGTTCTTATAAAAATTATTAAAAAAGGTATTCGAGCTCAGAAAAATATGAGGTTTACGGGGTTGGAGATATTACTTCTTGAACTTAATTTTTGACTATAAAAACTTCCATTTTCATGAGTAATTGATTTTTATTAAAATCGTGGAAGTGAACAAAACATTCTGGACATAAAGTATTTCTCACATTTTGTTAATTTCAATTCAAAATAAATGGTTTTTGAGAAGTATTTTGTTATAATATGTCGCAACCCCAAATTCGGGTTGCGGAAGCGAATCGGGTCGGGGCGCGACTAATCAATAATCACAGCTCAAAGATATAATGAACGACTCTATATGCGTCGTTTTACAACTTGTATTAATAAAATCAAAGTATACATCAAAATATAGTTTACATTAGCTCAGTTCCTGGATTGAGAGATTTACATACATAATTAATCTATACAAAATATAATAATGCAGCTAAATCTCTGAATGTTTTGCATGATGACTCGAGCTAATGATATCCTGAATGGCAGTCCAACCTACTGCTGAGTACCTGTGATACATTCTAAAATGGGTCAGCGAAACGCTGGTGAGCTAACAGGTTTGCATGTCAACACATATTGTATGAACCGCAAGATTTTATTGAATTTAAATTGCAATTAAGAAAAATAAAAGTTTTACATCCATGAGCACATAGTCTGAGCTTAACTCGAGGTGTCAGGTCCACATTTAAGGAATCCTGATCGCGGTGCCTCCCACGAGTGCCTAATCTACACTCGTCTGAACAAATATTAGTACATCCGTTTACCCAGTTAGTGCATGCTAACCCGGACGAGGAGGGTCAATCCTATATGGTACCAAACTATGCTGAGGAGGGCTTTAAAGATTGGTGAAATAAGTCATGTAGTAATTATTTTTTTTCGTACTTGCGTTCATATAGTTAAAATAAAACGAGCAATGATATCACACCCCTGAGTAAAACAGTAAAATAGGGGCTATGAGACTCACCTGAGTCTTGAAGTGTTTATCTAAATAAACTTGAGTTGATTAGCCGAGTAGTGATTTCCGAACACTTGTAACCTGAGAGTTTCCACGACACGCGATGGTTATTAATTGATTAGGTATCTTAAAAGACTACATTTGTAGTTGCTCGTCCAACTAGAATGTCCAAATGACTACGATTTGGTTGATTAATCTTGAGTTTTGAAAATGTGTACGGCCCGTTGGTGATTTATTTGTAATAATAATCCCACATTATTATTTTGATTTTCGAAAGGTCTTATACTTAAAAGTATTTATAAACTTTAGGTGACGGGGGTCCGGGGGCAGCGCCCTTGGTTAGCGGGGTCCCAGGGGTGGCAACATACGGCTTTGTGTCGCTAAGTGCGACATAGTCTGTTGTGTCGCAGATCATGTCTGCGACATAAGGGCTTGTGTCGCTAAGTGCGACATCCGCAATTTAATGCGACGTAAGGCGTTGTGTCGCTATATGCGACGAGAATGAGTTTTGCGACATAGTGTTTTGTATCGCTATATGCGACATCCGTAATTTCTGCGACATAACCATTTGTGTCGCTATATGCGACATCCGTTATTAGTGTGACATAGTGGCTTATGTCGCAGGTGGCCTGGAGCCTCTGCGACATAACGCGCTGTTGGCCGGAAAATGAGCCGAAAAGGTGTTTTTCGGCCTCCGTTTGACTTGAAACTTTTACCCAACCCATTTTTGGACATTATGAGCTTAAATAACCCATAAACAAGTAAAAATAATGAAAATCGAAGTGTTCGGGTTTTGTCGGAAACTTACAAAATTTACGCCGTAGGAATCCGGAAAGATGGAAATGTAGATCGTGTCGCGGTGAATCTTTTCTTCCAAACGAGTGTAGTGATTTGAGTGAGTTTGATGGTGGTTTTTGGTGGTTGTAGGTGGTGGTGGTGGTGTTTGTTTTTGAGAGAAAAAAAAAGAGTAAGAAAGAGAGAGAGAAAGAGAATGATGAAAATGGGGAGGGGGAGGGGGAAGGTTTTGGCAGATTTTTGGGGAAAAAGGGGGAGGGAATCTCCCAAATTTTAATCCCTCGCATTTACGCTCCGTGAGAGAATGATGAAAAATGGGGAGGGGGAAGGTTTTGGCAGATTTTTGGGGAAAAAGGGGGAGGGAATCTCCCAAATTTTAATCCCTCGCATTTACGCTCCGTGCGGTGTTTGTTTCCCTGATCGTTTAATCGTATAAATAATTATTTTAAAATACGAATATTTGTTAAGGTTTTTGTTGAAGTATTTCATCAAATACTTTTACTTGAGTTATAAAATATAATTTATGCTTGTTTCGGTTGTGCGCGCGTTTATTATTTTAATCGCATAAGTGTAGTTTGTACGATACGAATTTGAGTTGAAATCTTGTCTAAATAATATTTTGGACAAAATAAAGTTATTAAATAATGTTATATTATTCAATAAAAATGTTCACCAACGTCCGTATTAATTGAATCGAATTGCATTCAATTTGAAACTTGTACGATTTAATCAAATCGCATACTTGTATATATTCAACAATATATATTGATACATTAATTAGCCTAACACAGAACTAATTACATGTATTAACAATTGATTAGGAACTAATTACTAGTCCTAATTTGACGGGTGTCACATAATACTTGTTGAGTGAACATTGTATCATGTTATAAGATAGATAATGAGAAGAAATGACCCTTACAATGGTGATTTTGAAGGAGAAATGACTGATTTGAGATGGAGTGTTCCTAAGCTTTATTTCCTTGCAAAAATCTTGAAAAATGTCTAAGTATTTGAGTGGTGGTTCTATGGTGGCTATAGGGTGTTTTGTGGTGATGGGAGGTGGTGCAAGGGTGGTGTGGGAGCTGAAATCTTCTGATTTTTAAGAGAGAGAGAGTTTGTGGAATTTTGAAAGTAAAAATGAGTGAATGATTTGGTTATGCATGTTTATTGAGTGTAAGTGGGTTCATCAAATGAAATGATGAATTTTCCATGTATCATTAGTGGGGAAAGGAGGGGGTGGCCAGCCCCATGGTGGCCCCACCATGTGGGTGTAGAGTTTAATCTTTGGTTTCCAGACTGTGTTGCGTACGATGTTCGTTTATTCGTATTTTCGTTTAATTGTAAAATCGCGTAACGTTTTCTTGTGCAGTTTTTAATTCACGATATGTTTGAGATTATTTTTCATTGAACTATTGTTAAAATACTTTATTTTGAGTTGTCAAAATATTAATTGACTTTCGTTTGGTTACTGAATTCAATTCGCGCGTTTTTACCATGTTTGTTACGTTTTAATTAAAACATCTAGGTTTTTCGTATATATGATAAATAACTTCTAAAAATAATAATATATGATAAATAACTTCTAAAAATAGATTTATGTTATTTATAAAACTGTTTTCACCAACGTCGTATATTGTGTCGGACTCCGTCTGATCGTTTTGCGCAATTATAGATAAACACATAATCACGTAAGTGTATATTCAAATATACATGTAATTACAATTATTTAGCCTAATACAAACTAAATACAAGTAATTAGAGTTTCCAGTTAGGTTTAACGGTTAACCTAAATTGTCGGGTGTCACATTCTCCCTTGTTAGAGAAATTTCATGACGAAAATAGCTTGTGGTCACGGTTTGTGTGGGGTTTGAAGGAAAGTAAATGGGTGTTTCTAACGTATCTGAATTTCTTATCTACAAGTGATATTAAGGGAAGCCGATTCTCTCTCTATCTTCTAGGGTTTCTTGGGCAATTTTTTTCTTCCTTTGAATTAATCGTTTGAGTTTTGCACATGATTTGCAAATTGTAACCTGCTTCTATTTTTATTCGTGCTTCCATTATTCTATTCCTAATTTTTTGTGGTTCCTGCTACAAGTCTTCAATCTGATGCAAATTTAGAAACCTTAAAATCTAGCAATATTATTGTCGAGGACCCGGTTCTTGTGTGTGTGCATGGATCTGTTCCTACGGTTGAATCGGTTGGTGCTAGATTGGCAACGATACAAAGTACTTATGTTAACCCTCCTTCTAGGGTTATTCAAAACCCTGATACGGCTGATCCCTCAAATACTTGGGGAACAAGTTCTGTGCAGGCCCCGGCCAACCTGGTTCAAAACCATAGGTTGCTGAAGTCTTCTAAAGCGTGGGGTACCAATTATGTGACAAAGGCGCTGGATAATGTTCTTGATGGAAAGGTTGAGGATTCTGTCCTTCGTAAAATCCCTATTCCTATATCTACCGATCATAATCATGGTCCGAAGGAAGCTACTGTCCATCAATCTCTTTCTTCTAGTTATGATGATTTGATTAACTCAATAGATAAGGGAGGTGAAATTGATTCTCAGGTTGGGTTTCAAGAACCTGGTAAATTCCCTGATGAATCGTCGACCAGCTCGCCAACAATGTAATCACAAAAACTGTATGGTTTGTTGTAAACCAGGGACAGCACAGCTGATACAGGGGAAGGGCTCAACTCATCGAAACCTCCCTTCTTTGGTGCAAAAACTGTGACAATCATGTGCCACAAAAACCTCCACTGTCCAATAACCAGTAGTTTTCAGAACTGACATCCTCGTCTATCACCCGTATATCCCATACGGCCTATAGCTCCCTCAATGAAATCCATGGGAAACTCTATATCTCCGTTCTCCTGTTCTTCCATCCCAAGCTGTAAAATCTCACGAAGATTTCCAGCAGTAAACACAATCGGTTGTTGATTAACCATTGTTCTAATAACCGGAGGGACAACAGTCTGATCATACTGGATACCATCCCAGAAATCATCCAGTATCGTCTGAGAAATAAGCGGAGATGCCGTAACAGCATACCGAATACGTGAACGTGCCAAAAATGTCAACACTTGAGCAACCTTACTTGCTCCGCGTACCGAAAGATCAAGATCAACAAGAATGTTGTGACCTTTATCGAATTGTCGTGCCGTATCTGTAAAAACATAAATGTCACAACAATTAACACACGTTAATTAATTTTAAACTATAAAGTATTATGAATCGAAATTCATCAAACATCTTAGTTTAAAATTATATATAACTTGTTACTTTGCAGTCTCAAGTCATATATAATAATATAACTTATTACAATTGAGTCATAAGTTAATATATATATATATATATAATGGTATAAGTAATTTAAAACCAAAGTCTTATATATATATATATATATAAATACATATGTCATTACATATTAATATAAAATTCGTACGTCAAAATATATTATAATAAACTTTTAAAGTCATAAGTTTCTTGTAGATACAAATAAAAGTAGCTTATTACATTAAAAGTATAAGTGTCAAGATACATTTTATTTTTACAAGTTATATTCAACTCGCAAAAATCAAAACTGGACTCGCAACTCAATTCGCAGCCATGTCAACTCGCTAACCAAGTCAATCCGCAACTCGACTCGCAAGTCGATTCGCTAATCATCTCGGTCCGCAAGCCAACAAGTCAGAATCTCAACTCGCTAAAGTAAATCTGCGAGTTGAGTATGTGTTCAATTTGCAAAGAGATATCTACGAATCGAGAGCTATCTCAACTCACTAATTGTGACTCTGCGAATTGAAGTGGTGGTAAACTCGCAACATGAACTGGTGTTGCAGGTTGATTCAAAATCGATTAAATTCTCAATGGCATTAAGATCGATCGATTGGTTTATGTTCATTAAGGTTTGTTTAACATTAATCCATATGATTCAAATTAAATAACACCTTTAATCTACGTTAATCATTTAAACTTTAAAACGAAACCCTAGATTAATAAAAACTTTGATTTCGTGTAATTTAAACGGTGAAATCCATTGGTTTATACCTCAAACTGTTCGCAATATGAAAGTGTATAAAAACTACAGATCAAAAACTCTTCCTTATGACTAGCAGGATCGAAATCAAACGAAAAATGTATTTCGTCTCGTTTCGCACTATCTGGATTCGCAAGATGAAGTGAACTCGCAAATAAGAAGTGGGTTCGGTGGGGGTTTGACTCATTTGACTAAACCTTTATACTTTAACTCGATTCGCAGGTTTAAGTCAACTCGCAACACTAGTCTCGCTTCGCAGCATTGACTAGTCAAACTTGCAAGTTTTAAAATGAAAATTAAAATTAAAAGTGCGAATTAAATTTGAAGTATAAATCAAAACCGAGTCTTTTAATTTCAAGGTAGAGGTTACTAAATGATGTATCTTTTCGAAACATATAACATACACTTGAGTTAAAATTTTGACAAATATCAAACATCCTTTAAAGATACTAGTGGTTCCAGATCTGTACTCACGTACAACAGAGGATCCCTTAGTATAATTAAAATAAGTTTGAGACTATTGGCAAAACCAAAGGCAACAGGTCTGTACTCACGTACAATAGAGTTATCTGTTAGTTTCACTAATAACCATATTTGTAACTATTTGTCATTTGTAAATAAATGCATGATAACAGTGTATGGCAGTACCATCATTCATCAATTAAGACAGATGTCATACAATATATAACAGTTCACATAAGATATGACACGCAAAATTAGAATTTCTTAAACGCTCATAAATCTATGAATAATTTGTCTACCAGTATATCATATAATGAAGCTGAATAGACTTTAGTTATTCTTATCACTTATGTAAAGGACACGAGTCATTATCAGTGGATATAGGTGTATAATCAGATAAATATAAGTAAACTCCTAGGTAAGTATGCAATTCTAATGAAACTTATAGGAATCTACTAACACATCAATCTTAGCACTTAGGTTTATTATTCTTAAGCTCATTCTCCTAATGTACTATCATGTCCCAAGTTTTTACAACCAAAACTTAAAGCTTTTTCTAAAAGAACTTTAGTTGTTCTTTTATTGGAGGCAATTGCCCTCAGGTAACAAGTAAATAAATGCCATACGCTTACCTTTTTTTTATATATAAAAGCATAAAACTTACTACTAACTATTACAAAAATACCCTTGGAAGACTAATATCTCTGGATTTCTCATTCCGTTAAGTTGAACCAACGTCTAAAATCGAGCTCTGTTGAACGCCTTGGTGTATAAGTCTGCTAAGTTATCCAAAGATGGAACCTTAACTAACTTTATCAAATTCTTCTCAGCATAGTCCCTAATAAAATGATGTTGAATATCAATGTGCTTAGTTTTATAGTGCTTCACCGGATTGTTGGTGATCGACATTGTTGATTCGTTATCAATCATCATAGGAGTATTGGTTATATTTAACCCATAATCCCGCAGTTGCTGTTGGATCCAAAGAACTTGCGAACAATAGCTACCAGCTGCAACATACTCATCTTCACATGTAGAAATAGGTACTGAGCTTTGCTTCTTGCACTGCCAAGATACTAATCTACCTCCTAAGAATTGACATCCTCCGGTTGTAGATTTCCTATTCAGATTGCATCCTCCATAATCCGAATCGGTATAAGCTATGAGATCTAAGTCTCCGTCAATCGGATACCAAAGTCCCAGCTTCAGTTTCCCTTTGAGGTAACGAAAGATCCGTTTCATAGCTTGCATGTGTGACTCTTTCGGATTTGCCTGATATCTTGTGCATATACAAACAGCAAACATAATGTCAGGCCTAGAGGCAGTAAGATACATTAGTGATCCGATCATGGCTCTATAAAGAGTTGGATCCACATCAGTATCACTCAATGTATTTGGTCCAAGGTTGTGATTGAGTGGAATTGGAGCATTATAGACCTTACTTTCATCCATCTTAATGCGTTCCAATAGCTCATATGTTTATTTAGATTGATGAATAAAGAATCCATCCTTCTTTTGATCAACTTGCAATCCTAAGAAGAAGTTTAACTCTCCCATTGTAGACATCTCAAACCTTTTTCTCATGACTTTCTCAAATTCTTGACACATCTTTTCATCAGAAGATCCAAAGATAATGTCATCAACATATACTTGTACAAGTAGAAAGTCATTCTTGTTCCACTTTACAAAAAGTGTACTATCAATTGATCCTGTTGTAATCCATATAGAGCCTTATTCAAGCGATATACTCTATCTGGATAGTCAGAATCAGTAAACCCTGGCGGTTGTGAAACATACACCAATTCTTCAACTTTGCCATACAAAAAGGCACTCTTAACATCCAACTGATAAACTTTGATACCTTTAAAAGAGGCAAATGCTAAGAATACTCTAATTGCTTCTAGCCTAGCAATTAGTGCAAACACTTCGTTGTAATCTATTCCTTCTTGTTGATTAAACCCTTGAACCACTAGACGAGCTTTATTGCGAGTAATGACTCCCCGATCATCTCTCTTACACTTAAATACCCATCTAGTTCCAATTGGATTTTGTCCCTTTGGAAGGTCAACCAACTCCCATACTTGTAATTTTGAGAACTGTTGCAGTTCTTCTTGCATAGCTTCGACCCACGAGCTTTCTTTGAGAGCCATTTGCACATTTTTAGGCTCAACATGTGAGATAAAGCATGAATATAGACATTGATTAGGAATCCCTGTCTCTTTCATAGCAGTATACAAGCTTTCTAAATTTTCAGATGTACTAGCTTTAGATTGAGTCCTAGTTTGAACAGGAGTATTAATATCACCGATGATATTCTCAACAGGATGATTCTTACTCGTTCTTGTAACCGGTATAGGGTCAACTATTAACTCATCTCCTAAGTTAGTACCAATCTCTTCTAATGAAGGCATATCTTCTGAACTTGCTGAAGATAACCTTGAATGGTTCAAAGAGGTAAGTACATCATCAAACTTTGTTTGTAGATCCTCCTCGGAATCTTCTGTTTCTTGATACTTATCCTTTGAAGGTTGATGTGACCCACTTGAAGAAGCTTCATTTGAGTCATCTGTTGTCCTGATTCCAGATTTCGGAACACTCGATGTTGAAGAAGGACCATTGTCCAAGTCTTCATGCAATAAGTGCTGAGAGATCTCTGAATCACTGACAAAGTCACTTATGGGAACTTTAAATGACTGAAAGAGATCTGAATAGTCAAATTGCCAATCTAATCCCTTATGTACAGCAGGTACATAGCTCGTAACCTCAATGTTATAAACGATTTCCAGTCGTCCCGTGACTTTATTGACAACTCTTTTATTAGGCGAATTGGGCACATAACCTAGGAAAAATCCTTCGTCAGCCTTTTCGCCAAATTTAGCTTGATTTCCTGTTTTTAATAATGTACATGCAACTCCAAAGGGTTCAAATCCCTTCAGATTGGGTTTCTTATTATTCAATAATTCGTAACAAGTCTTGTTACGCTTTTTGACCCTAAGAACCCTATTTAGAACATGACATGATGTATTCACTGCTTCTGCTCAAAATATGACCGGAAGCTTTGAATCTGCAAGCATTATTCTAGCAGCTTCAATCAACGTTCGATTTTTCCTTTCAGTGACACCATTCTGTTGAGGTTCATATGGTGCACTGAATTGATGTTGTATCCCTTTGCTTAAGCAATAGATATTCAACGTTGAGTTCTTGAATTCCGTTCCATTATCACTACGAATACGCTTTACTATTGTTTTATAGACATTCTCTACTAGATCAAAGAACTCCATTAAAATTCCCGGAGTTTCATCCTTAGATCCCAAAAAGAATACCCATGAGAATCTAGAGTAATCATCTGTGATAACTAAATAGTACCACTTGCCACCTAGACTTCTCTTGCTTATTGGGCCAAAGAGGTTCATGTGTAGTAGTTCAAATGGTGAGGAGATTGTGTATTCAGTCTTAGACCTGTGTGGTTTCTTGTGCTGCTTTCCTTTTAGGCAAAGAACACACTTGTCTTCAGACTCAAAACGTTTCTGTGGTACACCTAGAACTAATCAATTCTAGGTAATAAAATTCATTTTTTTAAAGTTCAGATGTGCCATTCTCCTATGCCATAAAAGTGTATCTGCTTCTGAGGCCTTGGATAGTAAGCATGTCGACACCATTGAAGAATTAGAAACACCCATGTTTATAGCATAGATGTCCTTCTTCCTTGGTGCCCTCATCAATATCCATTCTTCAGGAATTGTGAAGCCTGGCTTCAGAACTAAAGCCTCCTTTTCATTGAAATGAACTGGATGACCTTTATCGCAGACTTGGGAAACACTCACTAGGTTATGAGTTATTTCTTCAACATAATTAAAATCCTCTAGAGTCAAAGTTCCATTTGAAACTTTTCCTTTCCCAGTAATTACTCCTCCTTTGTCTCCTGCAAAATTTACTTTTTGCTTGAAACCTTCTTTGAAGTCCTTCAGTACACTTCATTCACCTGTCATGTGTCTTGAGCATCCACTGTCTACATACCACCAGCTGTCCTTGTTCACAGTCTGCTCCTACACATAACAAGTTGTACACGGTTAGTTTTCAAGAGGGACCCAAGCCATTACGGTCTTGGTTTGTCCCTGATCATCTACAATATGAACCTCCTTAAAGTAACCATAATTATTCCCATCGGGAGTCTTGGTAACTTTCACAAGAGTTTGAGATTGTTGATGATCTGTAGTCTTAGGCCTATGAGGAGAATGAGTAGAAAACCTCCTAGGCACAAACTTAGTTCCCTGTGCACTTGAAGTAGAACCATTTTCAAACTGACTATGGTTTCTACTTGGGGTCCTAAACCTCGAAGGTGTCTTATCTCTTGGCTTATTGAAAGTATTTTCATTCAGAGTATAAGGCCTTTTAGGTTTAGGTGGAGAGACACTATGATTACCATCTCTTTTCAGAATGTTTACAGGTTTGCTGCCTAATCCCGGTTTGGAGCCTAACCTGTCTACAATTGTACTAGAAGTGGTCGGTGTCTTTTCAATATTCACTAACTTATGTGATGCTTCCAACTTCTTATTTGGATAACAAGAAGCCACATGTCCTTTTTGGTGACATTTGAAGCAGGACATCTGTTTTCATGACTTACTAAATTTTGCATCCGCAGTCGGTGTCTTAGGCACTAAAGGTTCAACTACATGTTCTTTATTAACCACTTCGTCAGTCTTAGTATCATTAATTACTCCACCAGGTACAAAATGTACTTTAGTGTGAGGAATTCTCTTACTATCATCAGATGACGGATTCTTAATAACATTCTTCTGTGCCTCTGACTGATCAGGTTTAGCTACTGGTTCTTCAGAACATACTTCAGTCATTTCAGTATCTTCTGGAAGCCTAGTGTAATTCGAATTGAAAGGAGAAGGTGTCTCATTATAACCTAGTCCTGACTTATCCTTTACACTTCGTTGAGAATCTAGCATCTTGTCCATCTCAGTAGTTCTATAATTTTCTATCTTTCGATTTTGCTCAACTAGATTCAATTTACAGTCAGCTAACTCTTTCTCCTTATTAGCAATTGTCTGATTTAAGTCTTTTAAGTTCATATAGAGACCATCTATGATGACAGCTTTTTCATTAATGGTATCTCTAAGTGCAATCCTATCAGAAGCATCAGACTTAATTTTATCTTTTAAGTCCTGTTTATCATCACTTAACCTACGCACATCAATTTTAGCTAGTTCAAGTTCAGATCTAACAGTCTTATTAGATTCAGTCAATATTCTAACTTGAGAAAACAGGTTTTTGTTTGATACAGTTAAAACACTAACCTATGACTGTAAATCAGTAACTAAATAACAGACATCAGCAAGAGTAAGAATATCAATACATACCCTTTTCTTGTATGTTTGGATTTCAGCCATGCGTGCTACAAAGTCTTCAGGATTCATATTTTCAGTTGAATCCATGTACAACACATCTTCATCAGTTGCTTTCATTTCAACCTCAGGCACCTTCACATCACACTCTGCATCAATAGGCATGTAGGATGTAGACTTATCAATCTCAGCCATGAAAGCTTCCTCGGACTGAGCTTTCCATTCATAAGAGCCATCCAACTGTTTCACAACCAAGGCTTTGGAAGCAAGAGTGCTTCCCGAACCTTGTTTTCCATTGCTAGCTTCTACCTTAGGTCTTTGGCATTCCCGAGCAAAGTGTCCATAACCCTAAAAGTTAAAACCATTGATCTTGGTCTTATCAAACCCTGATCGATTGCCAACTACCTTTCTACCAGTTTTCTTCAAGAAATTCTTTACTCTTCTAGACAACATGGCAAGTTGATCCTGGAGTTCTATTTCTTCAAGATACTCAGGGTCTATCTGATCATAATCTTCCTCAAACATAATTGGATCATTGATTTTACCCTGAATGTAGTTTTCATAAGAAGCTACAAAGGAAGCAAGAACAGATAATTGTTGTTCAGTAGATTTCACACTCATCTTCATCTTTTGATGCTCCTGAGGTGACTTCTCAGTTGGTTTACTCTTTTCTTCACTACCAGATGAGGTAACAAGACATAATTCATCAGTAATCATTTCACCTTTTCCATCAGCATTACCAACAAACAAAGCAGTTGTCGAGCTCGAGGAAGCAGTAGAGATAGTAGATTTTCCATGATATAGTCCCAGATCCTGAGCCTGATCAGAATCAGTATCTCTAGTCTTCTTGGTGAAATCATAACCTCTGAGCTTATCAATTGCCTGCTCCAAGGTCATGGTTGCATACCTCTCATCATTATCTTTAAGCATTATTGTAACACCCCCAAATTTAATGTTTTGCGAAAGCTTAAATTGGGTGTTACTAATCAATAATCAAAGCACACCGATATATAGCAAACGACTCTATATGCGTCGTTTTAACAAAATATATTGATATTAAAAGGTTTACAACAGTTTGAACCCGTACATAGCTCGTGTTCGTAATATGAGAGTTTTAAGTACATAATTAGTTATACAAAATCTAATAATGCAATAAAATCTCTGAAGTTTGCATGGAGACTCGAGCTAATATGCATCCTGATGGGCAGTCCAAATCTACTGCTGAGTACCTGTGATAAATGATAAAAGGGGTCAGCTAACGCTGGTGAGCTCACAGGTTTAGATATCAAATAATAGTGTGTGAACCGCAAGATTTAAATGTTGATTTGCATCCAGCAAATGATAATAATAGTGTATACAACCATGAGCTCATAGTCTGAGTTTAACTCGAGGGTCAAGTCCCATATAGAGAATTCCGAGCGAGGTACCTCCACGAGTGCCTAATCTACACTCGTCTCCTCAAATATTAGTACGTCCATTGTGGAGGTTAGCGCGACTAACCCGGACGAGGTGGGTCAATCCTATATGGTACCATATACTAATATTCACGCTACTTTCGTATTACCAGACTATACTAACGGAGGACTTTGATTTGATTAGTTGAAAACAACTCATGTAGTATATTTAAATATGTACTCGCGTTCACGTGTTAAAAACAGAGCAATGTATCGCACCCCTAGTAAAACAGTAAAAAGAGGGGCCATGAGACTCACGTAAGCCTGAAGAGTTTATCTAAATAAACTAAGATTGATTAGCCAAGAATCGAAGTCCAAAGACTTGTAACCTGAGGGTGTCCACGACACGTGATGGTTATAAACATGTGAAGGCATCTAATAAGACCACCTTGTAGTTGTTTATCCAACTAGAATGTCCAAATGATTACAATTTGATTGATTGTCTAAGTGTTTGAAAATGTGTACGGCCCGTTGGTGATTGTTTGTAATAATAATCCCACATTATTATTTTGATGATTTTGAAGTGTTATACCTAACAGTAAGTTCCAATGTGTTTTAGAAGTCGTGTCGCATTCGTGTTTGATGTTATACAAGTTTAACACCTTGTGTGAAAGTTTAGATGTAACACTTTAACTCGTGACCCTAGGTTAAGGGCGAAGCCCGTTAATGACAGGGGTCCGGGGGCAGCGCCCCTGGTTAGCGGGGTCCAAGGGGTGGCAACCCCTGGCGGGGTCCAAGGGGCAGAGCCCCTGGCTGGGGTCGAGCTAAGGGCGAAATCGCATCTGGTGAAAAACGCATATGAGATTTGAATTTGGGCAAAATCAAGTGATAAAATTTGAGGTCTCGACACTTAGTAAAATCTGAGTTTTCTAGGTTCTGTCATCTGCGACATTGTGTGCGACGTACGACTTTGTGTCACTAAGTGCGACATAGTCTGTTGTGTCGCAGATCATATCTGCGACGTAAGGGCTTGTGTCGCTAAGGGCAACATCCGCAATTTAGTGCGACGTAGGGCATTATGTCGCTATATGCGACGTCCGTAATTTCTGCGACATAACTATTTGTGTTGCTATATGCGACATCCGTGATTAGTGCGACATAGTGGCTTATGTCGCTATATGCGACATAAGGTCTGATTTAGCGACATAAAGGTTTATGTCGTAGGTGGCCTGGAGCCTCTGCGACATAACGCGTTGTTGGCCGGAAAATGAGCCGAAAAGGTGTTTTCCGGCCTCCGTTTTACCTGAGACTTTTACCAAACCCATATTTGGACATTTTAAGCTTAAACAAACAACTAGAACTTAAAAACACTTGAAATCGAAAGGTTTCGGGTTTTTGTCGGAAACTTAAAAAGTGGTGAATCGAGAATCCGAAAAGATGGAAATGTAGATCGTGACACGGTGGATCTTTTTCTTCAAACAGACGAGATGATTCGAGGTGGTTTAGTGGTGGTTTTTAGTGATTGTTTGTGGTGGAGGTGTGGTGATGTTTGAGAGAAAAGGAGGAAGAAAGAAAGAGAGGGAGATGAAAAGTGAGAAGAAAATGAGGGTGAGGGGATGGGATCCCTCCCCTTTGTGGCTGATTCGGTGGGGGCCCACCAGAGTGTGGGTCTCCACTTTTTAACTCCGTGTATTCGCGCTCCGTGCGGCGTTCGTTTAAACGTTAAATAATTATTTTTATACGTTTAAATATATGTTTCAAAATAGGAATGTTTATTCAATATTGTCGTTATCTCCCCTTATTGGTTGGCAAGGTTCGTCTGTTATTTGGGAGGATATTATCTCGTGGATTCAGCCTCTATCTAAGACGAGGAAAGTTCAGAGTGTCATATGCCGGCTTATTCTTTCAGCTTCTACTTACTATATATGGAATGAAAGGAATAATCGCCTCTTTGGGAAAGGCTCGAGATCGATGGCTCAAGTCTGTGCTATTATACATTCAAATGTTCGTTTAAAGCTGCTCTCATGTAGATTTAAAAGCTCTTTGTATGGTGATCAGCTTCTGGACTCCTAGAATATTCCTCTTTCTTCACGTACACATGTATAGAAGTTTGCTTGTTTTTATTGGGTGTGCGTTTATTATGTATTGGCTGTTTTTTCTGTTTCGTAGGAAATTGTAATAGTATATGGCATGTCATATACTTAGTTTTCTGCCTTGCTAAGCATTGCGAGTGTTTATTTCGAGGTTGATGTAGAACACGTCTTCATCTTTTTGTACTTAATGGTTTTGAGGTAATATATTTCACCGGGGTAACCCTTTACCCAAAAAAAAAAAATACTTAATAACTCAAATGGTTTCGTTTGTTTGTGTGTTAAATGTTTAAGTCGCGTAGACGTTTATTATACGATACGAAATATAATTGAAATATTATCAAATAATATTTTGGGTACGGTATCGTTATTAAATATTATTTAATAAAATTGATCACCAACGTCCGTATTTACTTGAACCGAATTACATTCGATTTGAAACTTGTACGATTTAATCAAATCGCATATTCGTATATATTCAACAATATATATATATATATATATATATATATATATATATATATATATATATATATATTTTGATACATTAATTAGCCCAAAACCAACTAATTACATGTATTAACAACTGATTAGGTACTAATCACTAGCCCTAATTTGGCGGGTGTTACAATTATGCCATGCATTTCCCACTTATACGGTAAACCCTCAATAAACTTGTCGGTTTTCTCAGTCTCGGTAGTTACAATCTCATGATCATCTAGTTCACTCAACAAATGGTAGTATCTTGTGGTATAAGCATCAAGATCTTCTCCTTTCAAAGATTTGAAAACAGTAAACTGCTTTTTCAGGAGATTTCTCTTGTCTGCTTTAACTTGTGGACTACCTTCATACCTCTTCTCTAGAGCTGTCCACAAAGTTCTAGCAGTTTGGAAGGACTTCAGTTGATGATTAAGTTCCTTGGGTAGACTCATCTTGATTGAAGAATGAGTCTTGTTCTCAACCTCGAATTCCTTCTTTTGTGCTTCACTCATCTGTTGATAAGTGAGAACCACAATAGCATTCTCAACAGTTTGTGTAGGTGCCGTGTATCCATTCTTGATACATATCCAGATAGATAGATCATGGAATCTACAGTAAGATTCGAACCTATCCCTCCAGCTATAATAATCCTCAACTCTCAACAATTTAGGTGGAACATTAGATTTTCCAATCTCGTGTTCCATCTCAATCATTTTGCTTAGGTCTGACATCGTGAAGTTTAAAGTTTAAATGTATTCGAGAATTCAGAAAAAAAGAAAAATCTCGACTCGCAGAAACTCAGTTCAACTCGCAATCTCAGCTCGACTCGCAGAATCTCGATTCGCAAGTCTCAGTTCGGATCGCAGTGATGTCAATTCGCAAGTGATCTCGGTTCGCAGGAGATCTCGGTTCACAGAATATTTCAATTCGCAAATAATTTCGACTCACGGAATGTCGACTCGCAAGTTCAACTCGGTTCACAGACTTATCTGAAACCCTAATCTCGACTCGCGAAACAGCTGAAAAACCCGAAAACAGAAATTTTAGGTATTTTTACGATTGAAATTGGAAATTTCGACCGTAAACAAACCCTAAATCGTTCAGAGAATGATTTTGATCGTTAATATGTACTAATGTACATGTAAACAATCCAAATCTAACGCGATTAATACTAAAACTTTGAACAACCTTCGTTATCTAGCCCAAGCTCTGATACCAATTGTAATTCCCTAGTTCTAGGATCGATAACTTCGTTATCTGTAGTATTAAGGTGTGGAATTCCTTAATATGATGTTATCTTACTAACAACGAATAAGTTTGCGTTTTAGGTAATCCAATACTTTGCTTTAAACGTAAAAACGTCAAAGTCTAGCCGTTAGGTTATTGTTTTTCTCTGAATACTGAGTTCGCAGGTTATGATATACGAATCGCAAAAGTGTTATATAAAGATAATGATTTTCTCAACAAAAATCATTTAAATAAGTCGTCTCAACTCGCAGCCGTTGGGCCTGCGAGTTGACTCGACTCGCCACGTAGCCCGAGCCCAATACTGAACTCGACTCGTTGTCACCTATTGATTTCTACGAGTTCAGATCTCATCTCGCATCGCCAAGCCTTGCGACATGAGATCTCGACTAGCAACAAACGTGAATATTAAAAACAAGATTTCGTCTATCTGAAATAACTAAATATTCATTTACAAATCTAAACCAATACACAAACATAATAATAATTACACCAGTCCTATTTCAAGCTAGATCTGTTGTCACAATCTATGTCTCAACGCACATTCTCCCCCTGATCACCTAATTTTTCTTTCAGAAGAAAGATCTCTTGTTCAAGTGATTTAATCCTTAAAGTCTGAGAAGTAATTTGTTGACCTTGGTTGGCAATAAGAACATCCTGAGTACCAATTCGTTGCAAAACATGAAATAAATCATTTCTCAACTTATCCACCAAAGTCATTAAAGGAGTCACAGCTCGTTGAAGAGAAGCATCAAGAGCTGTCATACTCACAGTAGGAGTAGTTGTGATAGATGAAGTTCCAGCAACTGCAGAAGATGAAGAAACATGTATTGATGAAGGAATAGGAATGGAAGTAGAAATACCAGGTTCAGAAGAAGTGACAGGCATAGATAGAAAAAAAAATTGCTGATGAAGACATAGGCAATGAGACAGAAGAATGCAATGTTGAAGAAGATACAGGTAAAGAATCAGAAGAAGATATTGCTGAAGAAGTCATTGGAAATGAAGAAGAAGAATATCCAGTTTTAGTAGAAAAAGTTCTATTTACAATAAGCTTCCTTCTTTGAGTAGGTCTAGGCTCAGGGATATACTCAGCAATGATCCAAAAATCAGTCATATGATCTTCATAGATATTTTCCACTTGGACTGTCAAAGCATGAGAAATCCTTGATCTTAATAAAAACCTAACCATGGGAAAGAATTTCCTGGTTTCAGGTTTATCCGGTGCCTCAAGTAAATAAGTTGTTGCATTGTGACGTGTCTCAAAATTTACTGCCCTCCTAACCATATCAGGTTGTGCTACAACAATAGGATCGGGTTCTGCCATATATATAAATACAAGCTGCACAAAGTATATGTTAAGCAAAGAACCTAAACATACTTTGAGAAGAAAAAAAAAATTCAAGTTTCAAAAATCTGAAATGTTTTCTAAGTGTTGAAAGCATGCGACAATAATAACTTGAGCACTATTCATGCGACAATTACATTATTATACGACAATAGTTATACACAGAATAACATTTGTCGGAGTACTATTCATGCGTGAATAAGTACTGTTCATGCGATAATAATGAATTGTCGTAACAAGTAGTCAAACAAGTCAAAGTCAACAAGGTCAGATTCACGGAATACTGTTCATGCGTGAATAAGCTATTCACGCATCAAAACCCTAATTCACTATTCATCCGACAATGGTTATTGTCGGATGATTCCTAGGGTACTGTTCGTGAACAGTGTTTTTCGCACAAAATCAACGATTAAAGCTTATTTACAAGGAGATAAAGAGGGAAAATTATACCAATCAATGCAGAATGAGAAGGCGTTCAGTTCTATCGGAACAAAAACAAGTGAATCGTAGCACACAGAAAGTAATCGAAGAAACAATCAAATGGCAGCGTATTGTCGGAGTGAAAAGGTTTTTGTCGGATAATAATGAAAGTGTGTGTAAAAATTTATACACTCCTTTTTGTGTTTATCCGTGAATAAGAGATATCCGTGAATAAAATCCGATATATATATAAATCCAACAATAATTTTTTAATGAAACATTTTAATCAAATCAAATTTACTTTGGATAAAATGCTAAACTATTTTAAAACTAAAAGTTTGAAAAAGTGAAAAATCTTTAAACTAGATATTTACAAACTAACATAACAGAATAAAAGCAAAATATTTTTGTTGGGGTAATTCTCATGAGTTGGGATCATATTGGGATAAATGAATGTATTTATTTATATTGTTTAGGAATGAAAGTCTATTTTGATTGTTAGTATTTTTGCATCTTTAAATTTACTTAACATTAATAAAACATGCTTTCTAAGAATCATTCTACATGTGATTATTGGTAATATTGTTCTCTTAAACACTCCTGCATTTAAATATCTTTAATTCTTTTATTATTAGCATGCATATTACTTTATATAATCTAAATAGTAATATACTTTTAAGTTCATAATATATTAGTATTTTCATATAAAGAGTGAGAATATGATGATATCTTTAGAAGTACACACATATGTTGGAATGACACTTAGTTACATATGTCATACCCCGGGTTGGACTTATAAACTGCATCACATGTCTATACATCGTATAACAGAGTGATAAAGTTTATTTTGATTTGATATATGAAACTTTGGAATATTTGCACGTCCGTTTATAAAAATATACCAACTAAGGTCTGTACTCAGTACAACAAATAATCAATATATTTCCCCAGATATCATAATATTAAGACCCTAAATCATGAATCATAATATACTAATTCCCCAAAATTTAAGATATTTATCCTCATTTTGATAACCTTTGATCATTTTGATTAGACATTTGATTGTCATATATTAATATTTTGGATTATGTAAAATAATATGCATATATGGTTAACATTTCTTAGACTAGATATTTTAAATGCAAAAATACCTACCAATAAATCACATATAAAATTAATTAGTAGAAAATTTGGTTTAAAAATGCTATGTAAACCTACTAACACATCAAATATAGTATTTATCATTTCTTTTACGTATTATTTATTAATACATTTCCCAATGTACTATCATTTCCCAACTTTTTACACAAAATCTCCCCCGATTTTTTTATTTTTCAAATGTTTTTGGATTTGTATTTTTCAAATGTTTTTGGATTTTTATTTTTTTATAAAAGAAAAAACAACAAACAAAAAATATAATCTAAAAGATCCAAAGTTTACTTAATTTGATCCAAATGTTTCATGCCGAGCATCGAAATGAGTTCCTCAAAACGTGATTTGGAAAACGCTTTGGTAAACAAATCAGCTCTTTGTTTCAATGTATCAACATGAACCAAAATGATCAAGTTTTTCTCATAGCAATCCCGGATGAAGTGAAAACGTATTTCAATATGTTTAGTTTTTGAGTGCTGAACGGGATTACGTATGATACTTATGGTTGCAGTATTGTCAATATGCAAAGAAGTTTTGGTAAGAAGTAAACCATAATCTCGAAGTTGTTGTTGAATCCATAGGATTTGTGAATAACAAATGGCAGCAGCAATATATTCTGCCTCCGCAGTAGAGGTAGAAACCATGTTTTGTTTCTTGCATTGCCAGGTCACGAGTCGATCTCCTAAAAATTGACATCCACCTGATGTGGATTTGAAGTCAATACCACATCAGCCATAGTCAGAATCAGAGTATGCTGAAAGTGTAAAGTCTCCATTATTCGAGTACCAGATGCCTAGATCAAGCTTGCCCTTAAAATATCTAAAGATTCTCCGTACGGCCCTCAAATGTGAGATTTTGGGATTTGCTTGATACCGCGAACAAATAGACACAACAAACATAATATCAGGTCTTGAAGCAGTTAAGTACATGAGAGAACCAATCATTGACCGGTATTTCTTTGGATCGGTTGGTGTGTCATCAAGAGCAAGTCCAATTGTAACACCCCCAAATTCGTCGATTTGGATTAGCGGAAGCATTTAGTTAAGTATGGGGAATGCCACAATATACAGTACATGCATACGTATCAGAGCATATGATTACGACAGAACAAATATATTAAGATGCCAAATGTAATAGTTACAAAGTTTACGATTTTTCAAATCGTGCAAATGTGAAAATTATTAAGTTTACAAAAGTAGATTTCATAAATATGACTAAAACATATTAGTTATATAAAAGAAATCCAGTTGTCAAAAGTTGGCATCCTAGTTTCATCGTGGGTCGCCTAGAATCCGTATGTGCAGGCGGTCCTTACGTGTGCTGCTAATTCCCTGAAAAACATAGTAAAAAGTCAACAACGAGGTTGAGTGAATTCACAGGTTTTATGTTTGCAATAATTAAATCAAGTTTGTAAGCACAGTTGTTAAAATCAATATGTTCACAATTAGTTATTGCCATAATAGTCAAGTAATTGCTTTGTGGAATGTTATCCAAAATACAGTTCGCGTGGGATGTTACCCAAAATACCGTTTACGTGGGATGTTACCCAAGATACAGTTAAAGTTACCAAACAATACCGGTCGTTCTCCGGTCAAAAGACGCAAGGGTCGTTCTCCCGTCAAATAAAACAGTTTACCGGTCGTTCTCCGGTCTAGATACGCACGGGTCGTTCTCCCGTCCAAACACTGCTGGTCGTTCTCCAGCGAAATACGCACCGGTCGTTCTCCGGTCCAGAATACGCACGGGTCGTTCTCCCGTCCACTTGGCCAGTCGTTCTCTGGCACTAAAATACGTAGCTGGTCGTTCTCCAGCGTTTTTATAAAAGTACCGGTCGTTCTCCGGTATACCAAACAAAGTTTAACACGACATTCGTATGAAAATGTGGTATCATAAATTCCAGTTTTTGTGTACGAGTTTAACAGTTCAACCACTCTAATCGTGTGAGCAAACAAGCATGATAAACAATCATATGAGTAAAAGCAGTTATGGCATTAAGTAAAACAGTTGACTATGTTTTCCACCCCTGTTCAAAAGCAGTTAAAACAGTAAAAGTAGGGGCTGTGAACTCACCTGTTGAGTTAAGTAATGGGCGAGTGCTAGCAAAGCGTAGTCCGGGTAAAGTCACTAATGTCCTAAACGTAGGAAATAGTCGTATAAGTGGTTGGGTAACAACCAGACCATGTTACTCGTTCATCCATGAAAGATCATTGTTTATTAGTAAATTTGTACAACTTGTTGGAGAAGGTTTCGTAAAAGTATTTCGACTAGTGTTGGCAATTTTTCGTTGTGTTTTCATAAAAATGGAAATTTTGCACGGGGGTCCGGGGGCAGCGCCCCTGGTAGCGGGGTCCAAGGGGTGGCAACCCCTGGCAGGGTCCAAGGGGCAGAGCCCCTGGCTGGGGTCGAGCTGCCAGGTCAGCTTGGAAAATTTTTATTTGTACTATGTTGCTGTAGTGAAAATGCATTCGAATTCCAAATTCGGAGTAAATCAAGTGGTAAAATCTGGTTCCGACACTTAGTGACAAAGATTTAAAAGTTTTTCTGCTTTTCGCGACATAAGATACGACACAAGGGTCAGGTATGCGACACAAGGGTTGTGTCGCATAGGAATGCGACATAAGAGCTTAGCGACACAAGGGTTGTGTCGCATAAGCTTTCGGTGCTAATTCAATAGCGACATAAGGGTTGTGTCGTATAGGGTATACGACACAAAGTGCGACATAATCGTTATGTCGCATGGTGCGACGTAGGAAAGGTTATGCGACATAAGACGTTATGTCGCAGTACTGTTTTCAGTCCCTGCGACATAACGGTCTGTTCATCCGAAAATCGAGTTTTTGAGCTAAAATGTGTTTTAATCTTTCATGCAATGAGTTGTAACATGTTTACATACTATAATAACAAGGAAAAAGTGAAAGAAAGTGATTTTTCATTCCTAATTAAGTGTAATCCGAAAATTTGGTGAGTGATGAAGATGAAGATGAAAGTGGAGATCTTGAGTTTAAATCCTTGTGTTGTTGATGATGATGACGGTTTTTATGTTGTTGGAGTCCGAAAATGATGAAGAAGGTTTAGATTTTGATGGATTTTGGTGGTGGTTTTTGAAGAGGGTTTGAGAGAGTTTTTGGTGGGTGTGTGTGTTTGTGTTAGATGAAAATGAAATGGGAGTGGGGTTGGATTTGGGGGTTTTGGGTCAGCTGATCACATGGGGAAAAGGGAGGGGAATTTAGTCCCATACTTGTGGTATTTTACCCGTGTTCGTTTACCCGATCGTCAAATGTTAAAACGTTTTTAAATAGTAGGTTTTTAAAAACGTTTTCGATTATTCTTTGAGTTGTTTTATTTTATTTATAATAATGTAGTTGAGTAATAAACTTATAACTTTATTTTATTTTAACTTTTTCAAATGGGTTTCAAATTGTTTCAGTTGTACGAAATAAATGTTATTTGCAACGAAATACTTTGTAAATATTATAAACATAATATTTAATAAATAAATATCGGTATATAAAAGTTTTCATATTATCAAATAATTTGTTCACCAACGGTCGTATATTTTGTCGCGTTTAATCCCAACCGTTACGTACGTAATTACAAATAAGTACACTACGCGTATCAACTAGTTGGGCTTTGCTAGACTTATCTCTAAAATGTGTTGTGAATTCACTCAGGTAGGGAATTAGCCTAATGATGCAAATGTTTAATGCTCGTAATTACGTTTAAATTTGCGAGTTGTTACACCAATTTTGTCAACAAGATCAATGGGAGTTGAAATAGATTTGGCATCCAACTCGTAAATTTCTTTAAGATGTCATGAACATACTTCGATTGATTTATGAAAATGCCCTTGTCTAGTTGCTGAACTTGCAAACCTAGAAAGAAAGACATTTCCCCCATTGAACTCATTTCAAACTTAGACTTCATGATATGCTCGAATTCTTTGCACAAACTATCATTTGTAGACCCGAATATAATGTCGTCCACATATACTTGAACGAGTAGCAAATTATCTTTTGTTTTCCGAATGAAGAGTGTACTATCAATTTGACCTCTCAAAAACCCAATAGCGAGAAGATGTTGAGATAAAGTCTCATACCAAGCTCGAGGAGCTTGATGTAACCCGTATAAGGCTTTATCCAACCGAAACACATAATTTGGGAATTTAGGATCTTCGAAACACATAAGTTCTTGCAGCTATAGCCTATCTTCGAAACAATAATTTGGCTATTTAGGTTCTCATTGATGCAAGTATAGCCTTTTGACTTGATGAGTAGGGAAAAGCTGATCCGGCTAAGACGCAATATACTTTTTGGTATTGCCTTTGGTTGCTGCAGAACTGGACTTCTCCCATTGGATAGTCTGGTCTCTCTGGCTGTTGAGCTTCTCTGGTGACTTGTTCTTGAAGGGAATCGGAGAACTCTGGGATATGTCTGAGCAAAGTTTGGGGCACTGGTTCTCCATAATTGGCGAGATACGAATCATATTCTCGTTCAATCTGCCTTATCAGGTGTCTTTGAGCGGTGTTGTTTTCATTGGTTGACTCTTTGATAGCCTCTACAATGACGCGCACATCGGTGTATTCATCAATTAGTTCGATCATGTCTTGGTGAGTATCTATGAGCGGAATCTCTAATCTCTCAGCTGTGATGATGGGGGAATTTGGTGGAGCAAGAGGGGTTTTTGGAATAGAGCGTTCATCGATGGTGACGCCAATAAAATCACCATCAAATTCGACACTCTTGTACTCGGAATCTTTGTCTCGTGAATCTGGGAAGTGGTGGATTTCTTCATCTGAGGGTGCATTGTTGAAAGGTTGGGTACTGTCGATTTCGATGGTTCTCACTTCCGTGATGGTGCCTTGTAACACCCCCAAATTTAATGTTGCGCGGAAGCAAGCTTTATGTGTTACTAATCAATAATCACAGCACAATTGTAAAGCAAACGACATCTATATGCAACGTCATACAATAGTATAAAAGTATTACATTGATTGTAGTCGGAATGTAATAAGCTTTGAGTTCAGAAAGTATGTTTTCCTAGAGATTCTATTACATAATAATTATAACAAAAATAATGTGACAGAATCTCCAAAGTAGTATGCATGTGACTCGAGCTATCAGTCCCCTCAGATTGTGCAATCCTACTGTTGTAATGTACCTGAGATACAAAGCTAAAATAGGTCAACCAAAATGGTTGGTGAATCTCACAGGTTTAGTAGTAAATAACAGTCGTGAACCACAAATGTACTAGTGTTACCCAACCAGTAACGTAAGTAAACAGTAACAGTAGATCACAGATCGTAAGATCTCGAGATCAGTACACAGTGCCATGAGCTCACAAGTTGAAGCTTAATTGTTTGGTGTGAATTAGTACAATCAAGTACCACATCACGTACCCCCGTGAGTGCTATCCAGACACTCATATGTAATCAATTCCTAATATGCCTGTTTCTACAGTGTAATCCGTGATGGCGCTACCACCCCAGGCAGGGATTGTCAGCTCCAAATGGATCCATCTAGTAATCGTGCTTAAGCCCATAACTAACAACTTATGATAGGAGGATTTCAGTGGATAAAAGTAACTCATGCAAAGTTTGTGTAAAAGCAGTAGTAAAATCAGTACAGTACATTACGTTCACATGTAAAACGGTAGCTGAGTATCTCACCCCAGTAGTTTAGAAAAACAGTAAAAATGGGGCTGTAAGACTCACCTGAGTCTAGCAAGTATGATACTTTCGTGTAAGCGAATAAGTATCCCGGATGTAAGTCCGTAGTGTCGGATGTAATTCCGTAAGTTGGTTATCCGAACCCTACAACCTTCTGGCGTCCGAAATGCACAAGGTTGTAAGCAAGTAAGTAAGTTGGTGTCACGAAGGATCACCCATGCTAGTTGTCCACTCAACTATAAAATGTCCATTATTTGTTTGTACATTTGTAATCATTTTGTAAGTAAGTGTGGCCCGTTGGTGACGGAGGTGTAATAATAATTCACACATTATTATTATGTAATTCATCGTGTTTGTATACCTTGTAAAGCATATACATGAGTTGGTTATTTGTAATGTGACGTGTAACCGTCGTTCAGATGTAAGTTCGTGCAAGTGTAAGCTCGTCTTATAAATAATTGGTTCGAGTGTAAGCTCGTGGTAGAGTGGGTGTAATCCCATCTAAGTGTATGTGTAATCTCATATGTAGTTTCGAGTGTAATCTCGTATGGATATCGACGCGTGCGAGTGCAATCTCGTAAGTATAGTTATTGTTTCGAGTGTAAGCTCGTATGTGTTCAAGTTGTAGCGTATACTTCCAAAAGTATATGTGTCTCATGTAAGTGTAGTGTCGTATAAAGTATAGTTGTATGTATTCAATACTTAGTATAAAAGTATTTTTCAAGTTTCTATTTTATGCGTCACTCCATGCGACACTTAATAGTTTAGGTGACACTTAAGTAGTGTCGCATGATTTCACAAGTGTCGTGTTAATGGCGTCACTGAGTAGCGTCACTTGTGTCGGGGTAGCGACACTTAGGTCAGTGCCGGTAAGCGTGTCGGTGTAAGTGACGGGATAAGCGTCGGTGTAAGTGTCGGTACATGAGGCGTCACTCAGGTGGGGCGTCACTTTGGGTAAGGTGCATCACTATGATTAGGGCGTCACTCGGTTAGTGCCGCTATGGATGACACTCAATTAGATTAGGAGTCATTAGGCTAGTGTCGGGTAAGGTGCGTCACTAAGGGGGTGGCGTCACTTCGGCAAGTGACGCTAATAATGCGTTTTACGATTTCATGCGTCACTCGGGTAAGTGTCGCATACTGTTTTTGGACTGCATGCGACACTTCCTTCTTGTTGGTTTTGGTGTTTGTCGAAAATGTGTTTAACGGTCTCCGTTCGACCTGAAACTTTGACACAAGCTTTTTAACCCGAATACAGTCCCTACGTGATATTTTCATAAATAATTTCCAATGCAGTCCCTACGTGATATTTTCCAGATTTTTAACCCGAATCAACCCCCGATCTCACCCATTTCTAGTCCGAATCAAGACCAACCAAAAATTACACATATTCTCCTAGGTTACTTGTTTATTTCTGCACTTTATGATACTTTTACAAGTTCATTTACTATTTTAAACAAAAATAGTTTCGAAGTGTGGTCAGATTTGGTCCAAAACAGACATATGTTCAAATATCGAGTAATGCACAATAATACGGACATTTCTGGAAATGGTCAAAGAAGATCTTTTTGTAGAGCTCTTCCGTACGCAAATTTTCGTAGGTGTTTCATTTTCTAACTCCTTATAGAACTCAAGATATTAAGGTTTTAGTGAGACGGTTTTTCTGGCCAGAAAGTAGTATACACATATGTGTTTCAAAAATGAGTTTTGGCAATTGGTTTGGACATTTCTTTGTTAAGTAAGCAACATAACATGTTAATATACATTATGTAAGTAAAGTACAAGAGCTTTGAAGTCTCACAATGGTGTATGAAGAAACGAAGACGGTAGAAGTGATGTACACGCGTAGGTTGTCACACCCCATCAAACGGTAATTACAATCAGTACTAATTAAATATGCGGAATGTGGCGGGGTTGCGATCAGTAAATCAACCAACAGATACATATATACTCAGAGCATATGGTTATCGCACAACTTTATTTGTCAAGGATGCCAAGTTTAACAGTTGTTACAAAAGTAGTACGACTATGTAAGTCGTAACAGTAGTAGTAGAGTTTAAAACATTTTAATTTTAACAATAATACATAAGTTTAAAATAAGATTTCATAAGTATGACCGCAATGTCTGCAGTTATACAAAAGAAATCCTCAAAAGTGGTCCCAACAGTATGTGGCATCCTAAATAGTCCAGGGTTGTCCATCCTGAATGCATGCGATTACTTACCCAACTAATTTCCTGAAAAAACATAGAGAAACTGTCAACAAAATTGTTGAGTGAATTTACAGGTTTATATGAGTATGTGGTTTGTTTAACCAAGTTTGTTTGTATTAATGAAATGTTATTCATTTATAAAATATAAGATTTGTAGGGCTGTTACCCTAAAATATCAAGCTTTATGTGGGATGTTATCCCAAAATATCACTGGTTGTTCGCCAGTATAAATTAAGTAACCGGTGTGTTTTCCGGTAAGAAACAGTTGTAGGATTCGTTCTTCCTAAAAATATGTGGGAATTTCTAAGACTATGATCCCCTGCAAGATGAGCTAAACCTCACAAGTTAAATTAACGCGACCTAACCCTATAACCAAACCACGACCAACACTTATGTTGTTTGCCTGAAGGACATGTAAGTATACGCTCCTATCCGTAGGAGGGTCATCACGGTGATACTACTATCCGTATACTCAGTGGCTAGAGTCACCTAGATAACGGTTACAGTATGTATGTCATAAGGTCTTTTTATGCATACATTGTAAGTCTGGGTCCGTACTAGGATACGTTGTCTAATTCCCAAAACAGTTTGTGAAAATGTAATTTCATCAATCAACAGTTGTATAAAAGCAATAAAGCAATTTATAATTTGATTGCATGTGTTGGCATGCAATTTCTATGTTTAACACCCCTGTGTTTAAAAGCAGAAAACATTTAAAAATAAGGGTTGTAAACTTACGTGTAGCAAAGCTTCAGCGAATACAGCTAGTAATATAATCCGAGTGCGTCCCTCAAATACCTAGACGCAAGATAATACACTTTATATAAGTACCCGGACTATTCGCTAAGTATTTGTTTGTACAATATTTGTTGTTGATAATAATTGCGTATTGAGATTGTTTTATCAATTGGGCTTTGGCCCAAAAAGTTCGGCCCATTAATAAGTCCAAATAGTTGGGCCCCATAATGAGACCCAATAGCCGCGTCCCAATTAGTATGGCCGAACTACAATGACTAAATAGTTTTGGCCCATTAACAAATTATAAGTTTTAACCTAATATAAACGAAATTAGTTTGGCCCATTATATAATCGACCCGTTTGGCCCAAAATTTTATATCGTTTAATATTTGTGTCAAAATAATGTTCCACGGTCGTGTACAAATTTAGAACCAAACTTTGTGTCGTAAAGTTTTATAAAAATAATAACTTGGACAGAAATTTTATATCGTGTACTCGTTAATATTTTTGTACCATTTATAACTTATCAATAACTCGTTATGTCGTAAGATCGTTTTGTACAATTATAATTGTTTACGTGTTTGTAAGTTCGTATATATGTATGTACGTATATAATTGGTTGTCCATATATATAAATATACAAGATGAAAAATAATAATAATAAAAAATATATATAAATAAACAGGTATTTATGGGTTTATTTATTATTAATGATTAACAAGATAGCACATGAATCCCAAATGTCTCAACTGATCGTCCAATTTTTGTCATAGCCGTACGGCTATACACAACTCTAACATGTTTTAAGTTATATATATATCCACGATATAGTGTACTAATCATCATATAACAATTTTTTTTTCTTTACACGATATACATACATTAATATCCTATATAATCAATGAATATATAAAATATATGTATAAAAGTTGAGTTTTAAATCCTTACAAAGAAGATGACTATGATGATAAATTGATGATGATGATGATGGACGATGAGTAGATGATGATGATGATGAGTTGTAGATGATTATTAAGTGATCATTTTGTTTGGGTTTTGTGTTTGAAGCTTGTAGGTTTAAATGTTTGAGGTTGATGATGGTGTGAAAGTTTTTGAGCTCCTGCTTGCTCCTGTTACTGCTGCTGTTCGTGGATCACAAAAGAAAGAAAGGAAATGGGTTGGTAGCACTCAAATAATTGAGTTGTGAAGTGTTTGACCAAGTGAAGGAGGAAGTAATATTTAAAAATGATCTCAGCTCATTTTTTGTCAAGGAGGGAGTATGGTGTATGTATGTAAATGTCTCCCTAATATTTTAGATTTTGGGTTTTTAACCCGTTAGTTTTGAGTACAGGTATAATTAGTTGTACCCAGTGACAAGTCAATTTATCGTTAGTTTAATTTATATTTTAAACTTAATAATTGATAAGTATAAAAATGAAACATTTTATTAAAATCGTTAATAAAATTTGGTTACAGTATTGGTACTGTACGGTTAAATTGCGCGCCAGATTTCAGTTGAATTTGGAAATTATATTTTGAAGTAATGTTCCAAATACTTTCAAATGTATGAGAAAAATTGGACTTTTATAAATTTTGACCTTTGGGTATGTTTTATAATTGTTTCTGTTCGTTAAATAATACGCTTTATGTAAAACGTATATTTAAATTGTTTTATCTCAATATTAACAATTTAATAAAACTAGTAATTAATAATTTCATTATTAATTATTTTGGGTCACCAACTTTTGTATTTATTTTTGTCGACTTCGTTCAGATACGTTTGTACGCGATTATAATTAATCACATAATTTGTAATACTTTTTGTTTAAAAGTATTTAGGCTTGCTAGGCTTAAATCACATCGAAAATTTTGTTTAACTTTTTGACAGGAAATTAGCGTAATAATGCACGTGATTAGATGTTAATTATTAACTAATTTGGAGAGTTGTCACATTCTCCCCCCGTTAGGGAAATCTCGTCCCGAGATTTAAGTCGTGTTGTGAGTCGCGGTCACGCTCTCGAATAAGTAAGGATATTTCTTTCGCATTTCATCCTCTCGTTCCCATGTTGACTCTGGACCTCGTTTCGAGTTCCATCGAATCTTGACTAGCTCGATCCGACTGCGTCGGAGCTTATGTGTTTTCCGATCAATGATTTCGATAGGTTCCTCCACAAAGTTGAGTTTCGAGTCAATGAAGACTTCGTCGGAAGGAATGATGAGTGTTTCGTCGGAAAGACACTTTTTGAGATTACTCACGTGAAAAGTGTCGTGAATGTTACTAAGTTCCTGTGGTAGTTTAAGCTTATAAGCTACAGGACCAATCCTTGCTAGGATTTCAAAAGGTCCAACATAACGAGGGTTCAGTTTTCCTCATTTGCCAAATCGCGCAACCCCTTTCCAAGGTGCTACTTTGAGTAGGACTTTGTCACCTACTTGAAACTCCAAGGGTTTTTTTCTGTTGTCAGCATAACTCTTTTGTCGGTCTCGTGCCATTTTTAATCGATTAAGTACTTGAGATATCTTGTCCGTTGTTTCCTGGACTATCTCAGGACCTAATAACTGTCTGTCGCCCAACTCTGCCCAACAGAGTGGGGATCGGCACTTGCATCCATACAGCGCCTCAAATGGTGCCATCTGTATGCTAGTGTGATAATTATTGTTATAAGAGAATTCGGCTAGAGGTAAGTGAGTATCCCAATTTCCTCCAAAGTCTATCACACACGCTCTTAACAAGTCTTCGAGCGTTTGAATCGTTCGCTCGCTTTGACCGTCAGTTTGCGGTTGGTAGGCAGTACTCATATCAAGCCGAGTACCCAATGCCTGTTGTAGTGTTTGCCAAAAGCGATATGTGAATCGTGCATCTCTAACGGAGATGATAGATAATGGCACACCATGTCGGGAGACAATCTCCTTCATATAGATTCTAGCCAGTTTCTCCATTATGTCTGTTTCCTTAATGGCTAGAAAGTGAGCTGACTTCGTCAGTCTATCGATAATCACCCATATGGCGTCCAATCCAGTTGATGTTTTCGGCAGTTTTGTGATGAAGTCCATCGTGATGTTTTCCCATTTCCATTGTGGCGATTCAGGTTGTTGCAATAGTCCTGAAGGTTTTTGATACTCAACCTTTACTTTTGCACAAGTCAGGCATTTGCTAACATATGTTGCAATGTCTCGTTTCATGCCAGGCCACCAATAGAAATCTTTCAAACCATGGTACATTTTGTCTGCACCTGGGTGGATCGAATAATTGGACTTATGCGCTTCGTCCAATATCAAATTACGCAATTCATCAACACAAGGAATCCAAATTCGATTCATAAAGTACAACACTCCGTTGTCTTTCATTTCAAGTTGTTTGTCCATTCCCTTCAAGGATTCTTCCTTAAAACGTTCAGGAACGAAAGCTATTTGTTGTGCGTCACGAATTTGGGTAATGAGATCCAAATGGATTGTTAGTCCCAAAGCTCGAACTCTTCGAGGTTTCACTCATTCCTTACGACTCAAGGCATCCGCTACTACATTAGCTTTGCCCGAATGGTACTTGATTTCACAGTCGTAATTATTCCGCAATTCAACCCAACGTCTTTGTCTCATGTTGAGTTCTTTCTGATCAAATATATGTTGGAGACTTTTGTGATCTGTGAAAATCGTACACTTTGTACCATATAATGTCTCCAAATCTTAAGTGCAAAGATGACAGCTTCCAGCTCTAAGTCATGCGTCGTATAGTTTTTCTCATGAATTTTTAATTGACGAGACGCATAAGCAATGACTTTGTCATTTTGCATTAACACGCAGCCCAATCCCTGATGTGAAGCATCACAATAGACAACAAAGTGTTCTACCCCTTCCGGTAGTGATAGGATAGGTGCGGTACTTAGTTTCTATTTCAACAATTGAAAAGCATTTTCTTGCTTCTCGCCCCAATCAAATTTCTTGTCTTTTTGTGTTAGGGTGGTAAGTGGCTGAGCTATTTTCGAAAAGTCCTCGATGAATCATCGGTAATAGCCAGCTAGCCCAAGAAATTGTCGTATCTCAGATGGGGTTTTCAGGGCTTCCCTGTTCTTGATAGCCTCAATTTTGGATGGGTCCACATGAATTCCTTTGTTATTGATCACATGACCAAGGAAATGAACCTCACGCATCAAAAATTCGCATTTAGAGAACTTTGCATACAGTTTCTCTTTCTCAAGCAGTTCCAGAATTATCCTCAGATGCTGTTCATGATCTTCCTTCGTCCGTGAGTATATCAATATGTCATCGATAAACACAATGACGAATTTATCAAGATAAGGTTTGCAAACTCGATTCATGAGATCCATGAATACCGCGGGCGCGTTGGTCAATCCAAACGGAATGACTAGGAACTCATAATGACCGTATCGAGTCCTAAACGCAGTCTTAGGGATATCCTGATCCCGTACCTTCAGTTGATGGTAACTAGATCGCAAGTCGATCTTCGAGTAGTAGCTTGACCCTTGCAGCTGGTCAAACAAGTCATCGATGCATGGTAGTGGGTATCGATTCTTAATAGTTACTTTGTTCAGTTCCCGATAATCGATACACATTCGCATTGATCCATCCTTTTTCTTGACAAACAAAACCGGAGCTCCCCAAGGTGAAAAGCTTGGTCGGATGAATCCTAAGTCCAAAAGTTCCTTAGCTACGAGTTATTGTACTTCTTTTCAGGTGTCAATCTATCTTTCATATTTAATATGCTTGTCCTTTCTTTAATAAATTTAAATATGTATGCTAGAATTGCCATGATTAGCTAAATAACTCAATTGTCTGCTATGATAGTCATTTAGAGAAGTATTAAATATGTGACTATGCGGTATGTTTTGAGATTTCGGTTGGTTTATATTACAAATGGATATAGGAATTAAATCTTTATCGTTTATCTGCCGAACTCATGTTATGACTAAAACTTTATCAAAAAATGAACGTAGCTAACTCATAGGATACAAGTCACTTAGTTATACTATGTTAGATTGAATCATTGAGCTCAGCATGGCCAGTGTTCTCTAGACCACAATAGGATCCAAGAGACACGGAACATGGGAGTAGAGGTAGATTAAGATTAAATTCATGTAGACGATATTTTTGAGACAACTTTCAGAATATCCTCAACATAGATGATACTTTTGCAAGCTTAAATTAAACTGTCGCCTTGATCATCTTATTGCATGTTCTTGTTTGATTGTTGCCTTAGGATCATCATAATAGTAAAATTTAAATGGCATTAATCCTCGTGAAGTAATATGACGGCCGCTATTCGACTGTTCTTTGATATAGTACTGGAAACGCTTACGGCGGAGTACAAATGTATGGAAGTCAGAACGACCGAAGGTAGTTATATTATGAATCGAATAGCAAACGTATTACCTAGGTTTCCATTTGTAACACAAATCATCCCTGTCTTGTAACATCCCCAAGTAATGGTGATAACTCGTACGAATAAGTGATGACATATTATCCGACCGTTTAGCAAGGGTGCAGGTGGCATATTTCACCATACAGTCTGGTGAACAGTCACTATTGTCCAATACCAATTCTGTCTTCTCTATCCAGTGTATAATCCCAATAGCACCCTCGGTGCCACGAAAAGTAACTGGCTTACATGCCTGGAATGTCTTGTATGAACACCCTCGACGAGTATTCGCAGGTGCCTCAGTGTTAACATGGGTAGATCCGCTGTTATTCATTCCATTCTCACGATTTCGGCTTGCTTCATGCTCAGCAATACCTTCAGCTATTCGACGCACGATCATTTGTTCAGTAGTTTCATTGTTGTTGGGTGGGGGAACAGTTTCGGGAATGGAAGAAGGAGTCGTTCATCGACTGTTCTTAGTCAACCGTCGTTTTAGTGGCATGATTCTGTTCTGCGATGAAATAAAATGCAGAAGTCAATGCCAAGATAATGAATGTGATGAACAAGATTTCACATTGTTTAACAAGTGAACAGTATGAAGGATTGAAGGACAAGATTTTGTATCACATGTCGCACGACTTTGAAACGCCCATATGTAGTTAGTACCATATAATCACGTTGGCCAGGCGTCATTATATAATGCTAAATACATATTTCTTTTAACACAATCGAGTTCAAAGAGATTCAAGATAAGAATCAATAATCAAGGTGTGGTATGTTTCATGGTTTTCAAGGAATGATCAAATGTTATTGATTGGCTACCGTTTCTAACACACATATGTAAATGTAGATATAATACTAAAGTCGTTGTTGAATGTAATGAATACGAAATACAACCAAACGTAAGTTATATTGTATCAAAAGGTGTAACGCTGATACAATAGTTTCGTACAAAACAAGATGGGATCCCTGCCCATTAGCGGTTAGCGCTATACAAAGACAACGGGCTTTCCTATACATACACCCATTCTAACAATAGTTTTCCATCTAGTACATGTCTAGTACATACATACATCTACCCATCTGCTACTGGTCTATACAACACGTGATGGACCTACTAACATATCCATCATCCAAAAGTGATCGGTCTGATGCCTAGTAGGCACAGACCGCCATACATAAGTCTAATGAAAATAAGGTAGAAACAATCCCACAGCTGTCCTCAGCACAGCTATCATCACACAAGCTCCAATCATCAACCCTGCTGTCCTCGCACATCTCTCTAGCACCCTGACACGAGCACGTGCGGTCTCAGCTATCTCTCTGGCAACAACCACGTTGCTCAACAAGAAGTGGCAACGCTCATGCATGTCTATCATGTCTCCATCCAGACGAGAGACATCACTCTGTAGCACTGCAAGGTGTGTACTCCTGCTACCAGTAATACGGAACAAAGTACGTATCACAGCCACAATGGTAGGGAGAGTCAACTCCACGGGCTCTCCAGTAGTAGGTAGTGGTGCGGAGGATCGGGAGGATTCCCCGGTCTCGAAAGTAGAGGGAAAACCCTCCAACGACCTCCACCGCCTTAACATAGGAGTCATCCACTCCAAGTGAGCAAACCTAGGTACCCCCTGTGGCGGCTCATCGCAATGTATCACCCCCTCCTCTGCCATCGGCGCCTTGTCACGGGGCGCAAGTGGTCCTCTAGGGAAGTCTCGGACACACATCCGTGGTGTCCTCCTAGGTACCGGTCCTCTGGAAGGTCCAGCAGTCGTATGGCGTGTCGCCATAAAGGTAGACCCTAACATACGAGTGGTAGGGTCAGTGGGAGTAGTAGTAGGTGGGACCACATGTGCAGTAGGTGGTGAGGTGATGTAGGCATCACCGGTGTCATCAGATAGAGCTCTCGGGTGAACTGTTGGACTGACAACTCCGGATCTAGCATCGCTATGATAGGAATCCTCAGTCGGCTCCTCATCAGAAGCATACAAGTAGATCGGACTGTGCCTCGACATGCTGAGACAAAGAAGTCGTAGGTGACGTGTCAGTCGTATGTTAGATGTATGCAAAGTGTGTATGCATGCAATGAATGTTTTAGCCAAGGCTATAGTCTAGGTCTCTAAGGTCTTCGGTCACTTAAAGACTTCTAGTTCTCTATAACCAATGGCTCTGATACCAAGTCTGTCACACCCCGCCAAACGGTAATTAGAATCAAACAATATAATAATATGCGGAAGCCTTGTGACATGGCGGGGCTGCGAACAGTTAAATCCAACCAAACAACATGCATATATACTCAGAGCGTATGGTTATCGCACAACTTTATTTATCAAGGATGCCCAGTTTGACAGTTGTTACAAAAGTAGTACGACTATGTAAGTCGTATCAGTAGTAGTAGAGTTTAAAACATTTAGTTTTACAATACATAAGTTTAATACAAGATTTCGTAAGTGTCACACCCCCAAAATCGGTAATCGTGTTTATAAATGGTTTAGCGGAAGCTTTAGTTAATTTGCGGAAGCATTTGTTTATTAGCGGAAACATTTTAAGTTACATGCATTCATTGTATCAGAGTATATGATCATACAGAACATATTAATTTAAGATGCCATAAGTTTAAACATTATTACAAAAGGGTACGACTTATAAAGTCGTACAAGTAGTGGTGTTGTAGAACAACATAAGTTTACAAAACATGTGTTTATAAAAGAGGGATTTCGTAAGTATAACCAATGGAATTGGTAATACAAAGGAAATCCAAGTGTCCCAAAAGTGGCATCATAAATAATTTGGGTTGCCTACGTCCTTTATGCATGCAGAAATACCTGAGTCCTAATTCCCTGAAAAACATAGTAAGCCGTCAACATTGAATGTTGAGTGAATTCACAGGTTTAGTATAAATGTAGTTGAACCAAGTTTTGTATAAATCATTCATGTGCGCAAACAAAATGTTTATATGTATAGCAGGAAACACAAGTGTTCTTATTAAAGAAAACATTTCCTATTTTACTATAAGAATGTCTTTCTTACTACAATTCAGTAGATGTGTTAGGAAACACCAGTTTAATCATAAACATTTCGTAATAATAGTTGCAGGAAACACAGTTTAACAATCAAGTAAATATTTCCATATAAGTAGCTGTAGGAAACACAGGTTTAACAGTCAAGTAAACATTTCCTACAAAAGTTATTTTGTCGGGAAACCAAGTTTATCCAATCAAGGTAAACGTTTCCTAAAAAGAAATCATGTGTAGGAACACCTGTCCTATTTGTTGTCACAGGGAATACCCTTCCCAAATCAAGTTGTAGTTTAGTTGTTTAGTTTATGTGGGAGATATAGACTATGATCCCTCTAAGGTGAGCGACACCTTTAAAGTTAAAGTAACGACACCTAGTGCTATAACCAATCCACGACTAGTTGATGTTGTTGCCTCAGTAACAATTTAAGTATACACTCCTCGTTATGACTGTCGTCGATGTGGTTGGAATGACCAACGAGTTATATCCTGGGAGGGTTGTCAAATCGATAGTACTATCTGTATACTCAGTGGCTAGAGTCACCTAGCTAATGGTTATAGGTTGCAAGCACTGGGACTTATGTGCACTACAACTACCTCGCGTAAACCTAGGATCGTACCAAGATTCGTTGTTCTTATTCCCAAAAAGTTGTGAAAACGTTTCATATAGTTAACCAGTTGAATATAAAGCATATAACATTTATATAATTCAGTTTGATATAAAAGCATGTCAAGCAATTATATAAAACAAGTAGCATGTAATAGCACATAGTTCTATGTTTTCCACCCTTGGTTTTAAAACAAGTAAAAGGTAGGGATTGTAAACTCAGAAGTGGCAAGACGTCCATAGATAGTAAGCACATCCCCGTCCAGTCGGGAGGCATCACTGTGCAACTCTCCGATAGAATCCTGTGTACCATAATGAAATCCAAGAAGAGTACGGATAACCGCAACTACAGTAGGGATAGTGAGCTCCAGAGGCTCCTCAGTCAGATGTAAAGGGGTCGATGAGTGAGATGACTCCCCAGTCTCAAAAGTGGAAGGAATCCTCTCAAGTGTCCTCCAGTGGCGTAGTATACGCGGCATCTAGTCAAGATGCGGAACTCTAGTCCTCTGCAATGACTGCTGATCACAAGGTATCTCTCTCTCCTCAGTCATCGGATCCTTGTCACGAGGTGCCAAGGGTCCTACAGGTGGGGATCTAACGCTCATCCTAGCAGTCCTACACAATCCAGGCCCACGTGAAGACTCTCCAAAATGACGAGTCGCCATGAAAGTAGATCATAACATACGAGTAGCGGGATCAGTAGGTGGTGATGGTGGAGTGCCTATAGTGCCATCTGAAGTAGCTCTAGGAAATGTGGGTGGGTAGACCTCCTCGGAAGGGTCATCACTAGCATAGTCAGGCTCCTCCTCTGACTCTGAGATGTAGATCGGAAACTGCCTAGACATAACTGTGACAAAGGCAATTGTGTGCATTGTGTTAGATGTATGCAAAGGTATGAATGCATGAGTGTGTTAGCCAAGGCTATAGTCTAGGTCTCTAAGGTTTTCAGTCACTTAAAGATTTCTAGTTCGCTATAACCAATGGCTCTGATACCAAGTTCTGTCACACCCCCAAAATCGATAATCGTGTTTATTAATGGTTTAGCGGAAGCTTTAGTTAATTAGCGGAAGCATTTGTTTATTAGCGGAAGCATTTTAAGTTTACAGTTTAATAGCAGGGGTGCTGATGTTACAATAGTGCATTCATTGTATCAGAGCATATGAACATACAGAACGTATTAATTTAAGATGCCATAAGTTTAAACGTTATTACAAAAGGGTACGACTTATAAAGTCGTACAAGTAGTGGTGTTGTAGAACAACATAAGTTTACAAAATACAGATTTATAAAAGAGGGATTTCGTAAGTATAACCAAAGGAATTGGTAATACAAAGGAAATCCAGGTGTCCCAAAAGTGGCATCATAAATAGTCTGGGTTGCCTACGTCCTTTATGCATGCAAAAGTACCTGAGTCCTGATTCCCTGAAAAACATAGTAAACCGTCAACATTGAATGTTGAGTGAATTCACAGGTTTAGTATAAATGTAGTTAAACCAAGTTTGTAGAAATCGTTCATGTACACAAACATAATGTTTATAAGTATAGCAGGAAATACAAGTGTTCTTATTAAAGAAAACATTTCCTATTTTACTGTAAGAATGTCATTCTTACTACAATTCAGTAGATGTGTTAGGAAACACCAGTTTAATCATAAACATTTCCTAATAATAGTTGCAGGAAATACAGTTTAACAATCAAGTAAATATTTCCATATAAGTAGCTGTAGGAAACACAGGTTTAACAGTCAAGTAAACATTTCCTATAAAAGTTATTTTGTCGGGAAACCAAGTTTATCCAATCAAGGTAAACGTTTCCTAAAAAGAAATCATGCGTAGGAACACCTGTCCTATTTGTTGTCACAGGGAATACCCTTCCCAAATCAAGTTGTATTTTTGTTGTTTTAGTTATGTGAGAAATATAGACTATGATCCCTCTAAGGTGAGCGACACCTTCAAAGTTAAAGTAATGACTCCTAGTACTATAACCAAACCACGACTAGTGGATGTTGTTGCCTCAGTAACACGGTAAGTATACACTCCTCGTTACGACTGCCGTCGTGTGGTTGGAATGACCAACGATTTATATCAGTGGGAGGTTTGTCAAATCGATAGTACTATCTGTATACTCAGTGGCTAGAGTCACCTAGCTAATGGTTATAGGTTGTAAGCACCGGGACTTATGTGCACTACAACTACCTCACGTAAACCTAGGATCGTACCAAGATTCGTTGTCTTATTCCCAAAAAGTTGCGAAAACGTTTCATATAGTTAACAGTTGATTTATAAAGCAATAAGCATTTATACAAATCAATTCGATATAAAAATATGTCAAGTAATTATATAAACAAGTAGCATGTAATAGCACGTAGTTCTATGTTTTCCACCCTTGGTTTTAAAAGCGTTTAAAGCGAGTAAAAGGTAGGGGCTGTGAACTCACGTGTAGCAAGTCTTCAGCTAGTACAACTAGTAATACTGTAGTCCGAATGTGCCTCTCAAATACCTAAGCACAATTAAATATACTTTACATAAGTATATGGACTAATCGTTAAGTTGAAATGTTTATAACATTTTTGTTGTTGGTGATATTTGCGTTGATACGATCGTCGCGTATAAGTATATATTTACATATACTTATTAGTTGAATATATATATATTCATATATATATTAATTGCCGTTGCTGTGATATATATATATATATATATATATATATATATATATATATATATATATATATATTATTCCTTTGTAAATTCCGCATACATGTATATATATATTGTTTATCGTTGTTGTTTATGTTTTAAAAAAAAACATAATTATAGTAGTTATAAAAATAACTTGGTTCTAATACGATTGTCTTAGTTCATTTTTATAATTATATATAAATTATAATCGCCCACTATATGTATAATCTAGTTGTCGTGTTACAAATTTTCATTTGTCCCATTTACTCGTCACTTATATATATGTAATCCGGTTTTACGTTTGCATTTTGAAATCTCGTGGCCCGTTGGGCTCGGCCCAATAGGTTTGGCCCAAATATGCATGGCCCAACATAGTTTGGCCCAAGTACGTTTAGCAAATTATTTTGGCCCGTTTGGCCCAAAAGTTATATTCTTAATTGTCCGTGTCAAAATAATGTCCCGCGGTCGTGTACAATTTTTGTACCAACTTAAGTGTCAAAAAGTTTTATAACTTTTATAACTTCTTAATCTTTGTTTCGTGTACTCGTTAATATGCTTGTACTACGAAAATTATATCGACAGTGTACTAAAGATTAAACATCGAACTGATCAGTGCACAGACTACACTAACCATTCGGCTAAAGTTTAACAAACCGTTCGGCTCAAACATCCCTTAGCCGATCGACTGAAGGGGATGAGCCGATCGGCTCATTGGTTCCAGCCGATCGGCTGGTTAAAACCAACCGATCGGTTTGGTTCCAAGCCCGTGTTCGTCCCCTGTTCGTGGTCTGTAACTGCATATATGTATATATTCGGGTGTTTGATCTCAGTTTTTGTATACTTCTATATCATCATAACCTATCATACAAATCCTACTACCACATGTTTACATACATACTAACATTATACATACAAAATTTATATGATCAAAGTATGAATATATATATGTTTTTGAACCTTACAAGATTATAGATGAAGATGGTGATGATTCCTGATGTTGATGATGACGAGATGATGATGATCAATAAACCATTTTTGTGTTAGTTTTTGTGTTGGTTTGAAGGATTTAAACTTGAGAATGGAGATGATGAAATGGAGATGGATTTTGTTTCTGCTCTTTGTTCTTGCTCGACACACACACAGCTCACAGAATTTTGGTGAATTATTGGAGATCAAATGTAGGTGTGGGAGTATGTATCTGGTAAATTTTTCAAAGGAGAAGTATGGAGGGGAAGGAAAATGTCGATAGATATTTTCAAGTGTGTGAAATGTGTGAGTTTTTAGTCCGTTAATTTCACGTACGGGTCCAATTATTTGTACCCCGTGTCTCACTTAATTATACGTTTGTTTATATTTTATTTTAAACTTTGTAATTGATAATTACAAAAATGAAATAATTTTTATTTAAAACTTTTAATAAAATTATTCGCCGTAGTGGGACTGTACAGTTAAACTGCGTGCCAGATTTCCGTTGAATTTGGAACTTATATTTTAAGGTAATGTTCCAAATACTAAAACAGGAACGGGAAAATAAATACTTTTATTATTCTCGACCTTTAGGTACGTTTTATAATTGTTTCTGTTCGTGTATGACGCGCTCGTCACGTTTAATATAAAACGTATAATATCATATCGTATATTATTTCAATAATATAAGTTAATAATGTTTGTAATTAATAATTTTCAAATTATTAATTATATTGTATCACCAACTTTGTTGTATTTAATTTGTCGAATTTAATACGTGCATTTCGTACGTAATTATATATATACATATAACTACAAATCTCATACATCATGTATCACATAGTAAGTTTCACAAACTTAACACATAAAAGTCATTTTGAATTCACAAATAAGGGAATTACTCTAGGTAATGCATGAAGTTAGGTAAAGATTAATACCCTAAATGGAGGATTGTCACATTCTCCCCCCGTTAGCGAAATCTCGTCCCGAGATTTAAGTTGAGTTTTTCGTGACTGGCGTTTGTTCAAACAGGTGAGGGTATTTCATTCGTATCTCATCCTCGCGTTCCCAAGTAAACTCCGGGCCATGTTTCGAGTTCCAACGAATCTTGACAAGTTTGATTCGTTTGTGTTGGAGTTTCTGTGTTTTTGTATCGGTTACTTCGATAAGTTCCTCCACAAAGTTAAGTTTTGAGTTGATAAAGACTTCGTCAGGAGGGATGATAAGTGTTTCATCGGAAAGACACTTCTTCAAGTTACACACATGAAAAGTGTCGTGAATGCTACTAAGCTCTTGTGGCAACTTTAGTTTGTAAGCGACATGACCAATCCTCGCAAGGATTTCAAAAGGTCCAACATATCGCGGGTTAAGTTTTCCTTGTTTGCCAAATCATGCTACCCCTTTCCAGGGTGATACTTTGAGTAGGACCTTGTCTCCTACTTGAAACTCAAGAGGTTTACGACGGTTATCAGCGTAACTCTTTTGTCTGTCTCTTGCCGTTTTCAATCGGTTGAGTACTTGAGATATCTTGTCCGTGGTTTCCTGGACAAACTCTGGTCCGGATAGTTGTCTGTCACCCAACTCTGCCCAACAGAGTGGTGATCGGCATTTGCGTCCATACAGTGCTTCGAATGGAGCCATCTGTATGCTGGTGTGATAACTGTTGTTATAGGAGAATTCAGCTAATGGGAGGTGAGTATCCCAGTTTCCCCCAAAGTCAATCACACACGCTCTCAATAAATCCTCGAGCGTTTAAATCGTTCGTTCACTCTGGCCATCAGTTTGTGGATGATAGGCTGTACTCATGTCGAGTCGAGTACCTAAAGCCTGTTGTAGTGATTGCCAGAAGCGAGATGTGAATCTTCTATCTCTATCAGATATATAGGAAAATGGTACACCGTGTCGAGAAACGATCTCTTTGATATAGATCTTCGCCAGTTTCTCTAGTTTGTCAGACTCTTTGATAGCAACGAAGTGGGCTAATTTCGTCAATCAATCGACAATCACCCATATGGAATCAACTCCAGTTGATGTCTTTGGTAATTTCATGATGAAGTCCATCGTTATGTGCTCCCATTTCCATTTTGGCATTTCTGGTTGTTGCAAAAGTCCTGAAGGATTTTGATACTCAACCTTGACCTTTGAACAAGTTAGACACTTGCTGACATAAGTAGCAATGTCTCTTTTCATATTTGGCCACCAATAGAAACCTTTCACATCTTGGTACATCTTATCTGCACCAAGATGAATCGAGTAGTTGGACTTGTGAGCTTCGTCCAAAATCAGTTTGCGTAGTTCATCATCGCATGGTATCCAAATTCGATTCATGAAGTATAAAACTCCATTTTCTTTGGTTTCGAGTTGTTTCTCCATTCCCCTTAGGGATTCGTCTTTCATACGTTCGGTGGTGAAAGCTATTCGTTGTGCATCACGAATTTGAGTAATAAGATTCGAGTGGATTGTTAATACCAAAGCTCGAACTCTGCGAGGTTTAACATTCTCTTTACGACTCAGGACATCCGCTACTACATTAGCCTTGCTCGGATGGTACTTAATCTCACAGTCGTAATCGTTCAGCAATTCGACCCAACGTCTCTGTCTCATGTTGAGCTCTTTCTGATCGAATATGTGTTGTAGACTCTTGTGGTCGGTGAAAATCGTACACTTTGTACCATACAGGTAGTATCTCCAGATCTTGAGTGCAAAGACGACTGCTCCCAACTCTAAGTCATGAGTTGTATAATTCTTCTCGTGAATCTTCAATTGACGAGATGCATAAGCAATAACGTTGTCGTTTTGCATGAGAACACAACTTAATCCTTGATGTGAGGCATCACAGTAAACGATGAAGTTTTCTGTTCCCTCAGGTAAAGATAAGATTGGTGCGGTGCTTAACTTTTGTTTCAACAGTTGGAAGGCGTTTTCTTGTTTTTCGCCCCATTCGAATTTCTTATCCTTTTGAGTTAAAGTGGTGAGTGACTGGGCTATTTTGAAAAAGTTTTCGATAAATCGACGGTAATAGCCAGCCAGACCAAGAAATTGTCGAATCTCGGTTGGGGTCCTTGGAGCTTCCCAGTTTTTGATCGCCTCAATTTTGGATGGGTCCACATGAATTCCTTTATCATTTATTACGTGACCAAGGAAATGAACCTCTCTAATCCAAAATTCACATTTGGAGAACTTAGCATACAACTTCTCGTTCTTGAGTAATTGGAGGATAAGTTTCAAGTGTTGTTCGTGATCCTCTTTCGTTTTCGAATAAATCAGGATGTCATCAATGAACACAATGACAAATTTATCAAGATAAGGTTTGCACACTCGGTTCATGAGATCCATGAATACTGCAGGCGCGTTAGTCAATCCAAACGGCATGACTAGGAACTCATAATGACCATAACGAGTCCTGAACGCGGTGTTTGCAGTTATACTGGGGAAATTCTTCAAAAGCGGTCCCAAAAGTATGTGGCATCCTAAGTAGTCCAGGGTTGTCCATCCTGAATGCATGCGATTACTTACCAAGCTAATTTCCTGAAAAACATAGAGAAAGTTGTCAACAAATATGTTGAGTGAATTTACAGGTTTGTATATGTATGTGGTTAGTTATACCAAGTTTGTATAAATGATTCGTTAATCATTTATAAAAATACAGGTTATGTAGGGTTGTTACCCTTAAAACATATGACTGGTTGTCTACCAGTATAAAATAAGTTGCCGGTATGTTTTCCGGTATTAAACGGTTGTAGGATTCGTTCTTCCTACAAGTATGTAACTAGTTATTTTACCTGTATAAATAAGTTGCCGGTATGTTTTCCGGTGTTTAACAGTTGTAGGATTTGTTCTTCCTGAAAGTATGTAACTGGTTGTTTTACCAGTATAAATAAGTTGCCAGTATGTTTTCCGGTGTTTAACAGTTGTAGGATTCGTTCTTCCTGAAAGTATGTAACTGGTTGTTTTACCAGTATAAATAAGTTGCCGGTATGTTTTCCGGTGTTTAACAGTTGTAGGATTCGTTCTTCCTAAAAGTATGTGGGAATTTGCTTAGACTATGATCCCCTGCAAGGTGAGCTAAACCTCGCAGGTTAAAGTAACGTGACCTAACCCTATAACCAAACCATAACCAGAACTTATGTTGTTTGCCTGAACGGACATTTAAGTATACGCTCCACTGTAGGAGGGTCGTCACGGCAATAGTACTATCCGTATACTCAGTGGCTAGAGTCACCTAGCTAATGGTTACAGTAGCATGTCATGAGGTCTTTTCATGCACACATTCCAAGTCTAGGTCCGCACTAGGATACTTTGTCTAATTCCCAAAACAGTTATGGAAATGTTATTCCATAAACAAACAGTTTGTATAAAAGCAAATAAGCATTTATAGTTTGATTGCATGTGTTGGCATGCAATTTCTATGTTTAACACCCCTGTGTTTAAAAGTATAAAACATTTAAAATAGGGGCTGTAAACTCACAATGGTTAGCTCGGTATGAATGCTAGCAGCCGACAGATAAACGCCCAAGGTGTGTTAACCTATGTACAATAAATGTATTAACATAAGTACGTTTGATTTGTTTAATCAACTTATGTTAACGGTTTGTTGGTTTGAAGAAATTGTTAATTACTTAATAATGTTTGTCGTTGAATTTGTTGATGACATTGTGTTGAAATATTATTTCGTCTCCATTGTTCATATATTTGTTCTATATATGTATGCATAGGTAAATATACTTATTGTATGAAATTGGGCGTCACTTGGATGAAGTCTCGATAGATAGTGACGGTTCACTTGTCACTTATGGTCAATGAGGCTAGTATTCGGGTTTCCGTGTTCAAGGCGTCACTTAGGTCTGACCAGTTTTGGTCAAACTACAATTTGTACAAAAGTCAATGGAAGTCAACTCACTGGTCAAAGTTGGTCAAAGTTGCTGGTCAAAGCTGCTGGTCAAGCTGGTCAACTCGCTGGTCAAGGTTGCTGGCCAAACTGGTCAACTCGCTGGTCAAAGTTGCTGGCCAAGCTGCTGGTCAACTCGCTGGTCAAGGTTGCTGGCAAAACTGGTCAACTCGCTGGTCAAAGTTGCTAGCCAAGTTGCTGGTCAACTCGCTGGTCAACTTGCTGGTCAAGGTTGCTGGCCAAGCTGCTGGTCAACTCGCTGGTCAAGGTTGCTGGCCAAACTGGTCAACTCGCTGGTCAAAGTTGCTGGCCAAGTTGCTGGTCAACTCGCTGGTCAAGTTGCTGGTCAACTTGCTGGTCAAGGTTGCTGGCCAAGCTGCTGGTCAACTCGCTGGTCAAGGTTGCTGGCCAAACTGGTCAACTCGCTGGTCAAAGTTGCTGGCCAAGTTGCTGGTCAACTCGCTGGTCAAGTTGCTGGTCAACTTGCTGGTCAAGGTTGCTGGCCAAGCTGCTGGTCAACTCGCTGGTCAAGGTTGCTGGCCAAACTGGTCAACTCGCTGGTCAAAGTTGCTGGCCAAGTTGCTGGTCAACTCGCTGGTCAAGTTGTTGGTCAAGTTGCTGGTCAAGGTTGCTTGAGGGGTCACCGACTTAAGTGGTTGGTCGCAGAATGTGTCAGTGACTTAAGTGGTCAGTGACATAAGAGGTCAGTGACTTAAGTGGTTGGTCGCTGAATGTGTCAGTGACTTAAGTGGTCAGTGACATAAGAGGTCAGTGACTTAAGTGGTTGGTCGCTGAATGTGTCAGTGACTTAAGTGGTCAGTGACATAAGTGGTCAGTGACTTAAGTGTTTGGTCGCTGAATGTGTCAGTGACATAAGTGGTCAGTGACTTAAGTGTTCAGTGACTAAAGTGGTCAGCGACATATTTTTTTTTATAAAAAGAATTCAAAGTGTGGTCAGATTTGGTCCAAAACAGACATATGTTCAAGGATTGAGTTATACACAAAAATATGGACGTTTCTGGAAATGGTCAAAGAAGAACTTTTTGTAGAGGACAAGAATACCAAACTTTTCCAAGTGGTCTCATACAGTTATTTAACCTAGAGCTCAAGTTATGAATGTTTTTGTGAATCGGTCTTTGGAAGACAGCAACTGTCTTTATATACATAATGAAAAACGTATATCAATCTTTGTTTTGGACATTTCATGGTTAAGCAAGCAACTAAACATGTTAATACATCTATTATAAGTAAAATACAAGAGTGATGAAAGTCTCACAATAGTGTATTTTAAATTTTATGTTTTGGTTTTCATCAACACATTTCAAAAACAATCACATATAATCATTAAATTGTTGTGTTACATGCATAGATTATGATGTATAAACATGTTAGAATACGAAATTGTAGTGTAGGAATCAAGGAATCGAAAGTTCCTTACAATGAGATGACAATGGTGAAGATGATGATGAGACCGAGAGATGATGTTGATAGAACGATGATTACGGTGTTGCTGCTTGTTGCTTCCGATCTTGTTTAGGTTCTTCCAGATCAAGAAAGAAGATGATAGATGATTTTGAGGTGGTGTGTGTGTGTAGAAAAGATCACAGAAGAATGGGAGGTGAAAGTATTATATTTCAAACGAGTATGGCTGGTAACAGATATTGTCTCCTCAATTATTTGAGGTTGGTGATCAAGTGAGGAGAGAGTATTTATTTGTTTAAAAGTCAAATGGAGGCATGGCTCAGTACGAGTTGTGTCTCCCAGATATTTTAGTTTGTGTTAATATTGTAGGTTTTTAGCCCATTAGTTTCGTGTACGGGTCCAATTGTGTGTCAATTTTTGTTCAAATTTCTAAATTGTAATTTGAGGTAACTCCCCAAATACTTTATTATGGATAAGGAAAATAATACTTTTATTATTTTCGACCTTTGGGTACGTTTTAATATTGTTTCAGTTCGAATTATAATACGTTTTGTGAGAAACGTATATTTAATTCATTTTATCTATATGTTATAGATATAACAGTACTCGTAATTAATAATTGAATTATTAATTATTTCGTGTCATCTACTTTTGTTATATTTTTCTGTCGGGTTTGTTCCGATATGTTTGTACGCGATTATTATTATTAATCACATATTAAGTAATATATTTTTGTTTAAAAGTATTGGGCTGTAAGGCTTACATCATATCAAAAGTTTTTGTTTTAAACTTAATCAGGAAATTAGCGTAAGAATGCACATGCTTAATTGTTTAATCAGTACCTAATTTGGAGAGTTGCCACATTCTCCCCCCGTTAGGGAAATCTTGTCCCGAGATTTAATTCGTGTCGTGAGTCGCGGTCACGTTTTCAAATAGTTGAGGATACTTCTTGCGCATTTCATCCTCACGTTCCCAGGTGAACTCTGGGCCATGCTTTGAGTTCCAACGAACTTTAACTAGCTTGATTCGTTTGTGTCGAAGTTTCTGCGTTTTCGTGTCCATAACTTCGATAGGTTCCTCCACAAAGTTTAGTTTTGAGTCAATGAAGACTTCGTCCGGAGGGATGATATGTGTTTCATCGGAAAGACACTTTTTCAAGTTAGATATATGAAAGGTGTCGTGGATACTACTAAGCTCTTGCGGTAGTTGGAGCTTGTAGGCAACTGGACCAATCCTCGCAAGGATCTCGAACGGTCCGATGTATCGTGGGTTAAGTTTTCCCCGTTTTCCAAATCGTGCAACCCCTTTCCAGGGTGATACTTTGAGTAGGACTTTGTCACCTACTTGAAATTCTAAAGGTTTCCGTCTGTTATCGGCATAACTCTTTTGTCGGTCACGTGCTGTTTTCAATCGGTTAAGCACTTGAGATATCTTGTCTGTAGTTTCTTGGACTATCTCAGGCCCCAATAATTGTCTGTCGCCCAACTCTGCCCAGCAGAGTGGCGATCAGCACTTGCGTCCATACAAAGCCTCAAATGGTGCCATCTGTATGCTGGTGTGATAACTGTTGTTGTAAGAAAATTATGCTAGAGGTAGGTGTGTATCCCAATTACCTCCAAAGTCTATCACACATGCTCTTAACAGGTCTTTGAGCATTTGTATCGTTCGCTCGCTCTGGCCGTCTGTTTGTGGGTGGTAAGCAGTGCTCATGTCGAGTCTAGTACCCAATGCATGTTGAAGTGTTTGCCAGAAGCGAGAAGTGAATCTTGCATCTCTATCAGAGATGATGGATAGTGGCACTCCATGTCAAGAAACGACCCCTTTCAAATAGATTCTGGTCAGTTTCTCCATTTTGTCCATCTCCCTGACAGCAAGGAAGTGGGCTGATTTCGTCAATCGATCGACAATCACCCTTATGGTGTCAACTCCGGATGTTGTTCTCGGTAACTTCGTGATGAAGTCCATCGTAATGTGTTCCCATTTCCATTTGGGCATTTCGGGTTGTTGTAAAAGCCCAGATGGCTTTTTGTATTTGACCTTGACTTTTGCACAAGTCAAGCACTTACTAACGTATGTGACAATGTCTCGTTTCATGCCAGGCCACCAGTAAAATCCTTTCAAGTCGTGATACATCTTATCTACACCAGGATGTATCGAGTAGTTGGACTTATGTGCTTCGTCCAAAATCAATCGGCGCAATTCGTCTACGCATGGTACCCAAATTCGGTTCATGAAGTATAACACTCTGTTGTCTTTGGTTTCAAGTTGTTTCTCCATTCCCTTCAAGGATTCTTCCTTAAGGCGTTCGGGAATGAAGGCTGATTGTTGAGCGTCACGAATTTGAGTAACGAGATTCGAGTGAATTGTCAAACCTAAAGCTCGAACTCTTCGAGGTTTGACTCATTCCTTACGACTCAAGGCATCAGCTACAACGTTTGCTTTGCCCGAGTGATACTTAATTTCGCAGTCGTAATCGTTCAGTAATTCGACCCAACGACGTTGTCTCATTTTGAGTTCTTTCTGGTCGAATATATGCTGGAGACTTTTGTGATCCGTGAATATTGTACACTTTGTACCATATAGGTAGTGTCTCCAAATCTTAAGTGCAAAAATGACAGCTCCCAGCTCTAAGTCATGCGTCGTATAGTTCTTTTCGTGAACTTTCTATTGTCGAGATGCGTAAGCAATGACTTTTTCATTTTGCATCAATACGCAACCCAATCCCTGATGTGAAGCATCACAGTAGACAACAAAGTTTTCTACTCCTTCCGGTAGTGATAGGATTGGTGCGATACTTAGTTTTTGTTTCAACAATTGAAAAGCAATCTCTTGCTTCTCGCCCAAATCAAATTTCTTATCTTTTTGAGTTAAAGCGGTAAGTGGTTGGGCTATTTTCGAGAAGTTCTCGATGAATTGTCGGTAATAGCTGGCTAGCCCAAGAAATTTTCGTATCTCGGATGGCGTTTTCGGGGCTTCCCAGTTCTTGATAGCCTCAATTTTGGATGGCTCCACATGAATTTCTTTGTTATTGATCACATGACCAAGGAAATGAACCTCGCGCATCCAAAATTCGCACTTAGAGAACTTTGTGTAAAGCTTCTCTTTTTCCAGTAATTCAAGAATCATTCTCAGATGTTCCTGGTGATCCTCCTTCATTCGGGAGTATATCAATATGTTATCAAGATAAGGTTTGCATACTCTATTCATGAGGTCCATGAACACTGCTGGTGCGTTTGTCAGTCCGAATGGCATGACTAGGAACTCGTAATGACCGTACCGAGTCCTAAACGCAGTCTTAGGAATATCCTCATCACGAACCTTCAGCTGATGGTAACCAGATTGCAAGTCGATCTTCGAATAGTAACTTGACCCTTGTAGCTAGTCAAACAAGTCATCGATGCGAGGTACTGGATATCGATTCTTAATAGTTACTTTGTTCAGTTCCCGATAATCGATACACATTCGCATTGATCCATCCTTTTTCTTGACGAACAAAACCGAAACTCCCCAAGGTGAAAAGCTCGGTCGGATGAATCCTAAGTCTAAGAGTTCCTGCAGTTGTGCAGATAACTCTTGCATTTCTGATGGAGCAAGACGGTAAGGTGCGCGAGCAATTGGTGCTGCTCCAGGAACTAGGTCGATATGAAATTCAACCTGTCGTGGGGGTGGTAATCCCGGTAACTCATCAGGAAACACTCCCGGGTAGTCACGTACAATAGGTACATCGTCTATACATCGCTCCTCGGATTTCTTTTCTACAACGTGCGCCAACAATGCTTGGTATCCCTTTCGGAGATATGTACGGGCTTTCAAGCATGTAATCATTTTTGTGGCACTTTTTCGTTTCTCACCTTTGACCATGAGAGTTTCTCCTGTCGGTAGCGGTAAGCGTACCAATTTATCGTAACATATGATCTCGGGGCGGTTCTTAGACAACCAATCCATGCCGACTACAATGTCAAAACTTCCCAACTTTACCGGTAGCAAGTCTATTTCGAAGAGATGACCCTCTAAATCCATGGTACATCCCGGTACTATTTCTCCTGACTCGAGTAACTCACCATCGGCTAGTTCAATAGTATATTTGTTATCTAACTTACGTGATTCAAGTTCTAATAGTGGTCTAAACTCATTAGACACAAAACTTATATCAGCACCTGAATCGATTAACACAGAGGCATAATGGTTGTTTACAAGAAACGTACCAGTGACGGTGTTAGGGTCCTGGCATGCCTCTTGTGCTCCAATCACAAATGCTCTTCCATGAGCCGGCTGATTGTTGAGGTTGTTGGCTCGGTTGTTGTTACCACGGTTGTTGTTGTTGTTGCGGTTTTGGTTTTTGAGTCGTGGGCAACAGTTCCGGTAGTGCCTCGTGTTGCCACATTCAAAACACCCTTGGTTTCGGCGTTCTGTGTTCTCCCTAGGGGTAGGGTTAACTTTGCAGTTTTGGGTTTTGTGATCCCAACTTCTACAGTTGTTGCAATACCAACATTCACCCTCGTGGTGTTTGCTACATTTGTCACACTTAGGTTTGTTACCCAAGTATGGTTTTGATTCCACAGCGGTGGCATCATAGGACTTCGGGTTTCCAGACCCCTTTTTATTTATTTGACCCTGACGTCACTTCCTCTGTCATTCCACTTACGTTTTGTACCTCCAGAAATGCCAGCTTTAGTACTGTTCGGTTCAACCTTGCCCGATGCAGTTTTCTTGGTCAGTGTTCCCATCCTGACTGCCTCATCGGTCAGACTTTACGCTAAAACAACAGCGCTCCTGAATGTGTCAGGTTTGGAAGATGTAACCAAACTCCTGATTTGCGGTGCCAGACCATATATATAACGCTCGATGCGCTTGTACTCAGGTGTCACCATATGTGGCACTAGACGTGCTAGTTCCTGAAACTTGGTTGTATAACCAGTGACATCGACACCAATCATAGTGAAGTTCCACAGCTCAGTTTCGACTTTCTGCATCTCACTACGGGGACAGAACTCCTCCAACATCATGTTTTTCAGTACTTCCCATGACATGGAGTAGGCAGCTGGTCGTCCAAGTGATTGCCCTTGACTATTCCACCAAGTAAGAGCTTTGTCATTGCAACTATGCAGACAACTTCTGCATCTCCGATGGAGCTAGACGATAAGGTGTGCGAGCAATTGGTGCTGCTCCAGGCACTAGGTCGATATGAAACTCAACCTGTCGCGGGGGCGGTAATGCTGGTAACTCATCAGGAAACACTCCCGGATAATCACGTACGATAAGCACATCATCTATGCGTCGCTCCTCGGTTTTCTTCTCAATCACATGAACCAAGAATGCTTGGTAACCCTTTCGTAGAAATTTATTTTCTTTCATGCATGTAATCATTTTTACTGCACGTTTTCCTCTCTCCTTGTATTTCCAAGGTTTCACCTGATGATAACGGTAGACGTACCAATTTCTCAAAACATACAATTTCTGCACGGTTTTTCAACAGCCAGTCCATGCCAACCACTGTATCGAAGCTCCCTAGTTCTACCGGTAGTAAGTCTATTTTGAAAGAAAGTCCTTTCAACACTAAGGTACATCCTGTTACTATTTCTCCTGATTCAATCAACTTACCATCGGCTAGCTCTACAGTGTATTTGTTATCTAACTTAAGGGATTCGATCTCTAATAGTGGTCTGAACTCAGTGGACACAAAGCTTAAATCAGCACCAGAATCAAATAACACAGATGCAAAGTGGTTGTTTACTAGAAATGTACCAGTAACTGTGTTAGGATCCTGTCGTGCTTCTGCTGCTGCTATCACAAATGCACGTCCACAAGCTGGCTGATTGTTGCTGTTATTGCGGTTGTTATCATTGTTGTTGCGGTTGTTGATGTTGCGGTTCTGATTATTCTGGTTGTTTTTGTTGGGGTTTTGGTTATTGAGTCGAGGGCAACGGTTCCGATAATGCCCCGTGTCGCCACATTCAAAACACCCTTGATTTTGGCGTTCTGTGTTTTCCCTAGGTGTAGGGTTAACCTTACAGTTTTGGGTTTTGTGACCCCAACATCTACAGCTGTTGCGAAACCAACATTAACCCTCGTGGTGTTTGTTACACTTATCACACCTTGGTTTGTTACCCAAGTATGGTTTTGGTTCCACAGGGTGGCAGCATAGGACTTTGGGTTTCCAGATCCTTTCTTATTTGTTTGACCTTGACGGTCACTTCCTCTGCCGCTCCACTTACGCTTTGCACCCCCAGATTTACCAGCTTCAGTGCTGCTTGGCTCAACTTTTCCTGTCATCGATTTTGTGGTTAAGGTCCCCATTCTGACCGCCTCATCGGTTAATCTCTGAGCTAAAGTAACATCACTCCTGAAGGTAGCAGGTTCTGATGATGTAACAAGGCTACGGATCTGAGGTGCCAGTCCCCAGATGTAATGCTCAATGCGTTTGAATTCGGGTGTCACTATATGTGGCACTAATCATGTTAACTCTTTAAACCTAGTGGTGTAGTGACATCAACACCAACCATTTTGATGTCCCATAATTCCGTTTCAACTTTTTGCATCTCGCTACGGGGATAGAACTCTTACAACATCATGTTCTTCAGTACTTCCCATGACATGGAGTAGGCAGCTGGTCGGCTAAGTGATTGGACTTTACTGTTCCACCATGTAAGAGCTTTGTCAGCAAGGGTGCAGGTGGCATACTTCACCATACAGTCAGGTGAACAGTCACTAATGTCCAATACGGACTCTGTCTTCTCTATCCAGTGTATAATACCAATAGCACCCTCGGTGCCATGAAAAGTAACTGGCTTACAAGCCTGGAATGTCTTATTTGAACACCCTCGGCGGGTATTCGCAGGTGTCTCAGTGTTAACAGGGGTAGATCTGCTGTTATTTATTCCATTCTCGTGATTTTGGCTTGCTTCATACTCAGCAATACCTTCAGCTATTCGACGCGTGATCATTTGCTCAGGGGTTTCCTCGTTGTTGGGTGGTGGAATGGTTTCAGGGGCTAGAGGTGTAGTCGTCCGTCGACTGTTCCTAGTAATTCACTATTTTGGTGGCATGATTCCGTTCTGCGATTAATAAAATGCAGAAGTCAATGCCAAGATAATGAATGTGATGAACAAGATTTCACATTGTTTTACAAAGGAACAATATGAAGGATTGAAGAACAAGATTTCACATTACATGTCTCACGACTTTGAAACGCCCATATGTATTTAGTACAATATAATCACATTGGCCAGGCGTCATTATATAATGCCAAATACATATTTCTTTTCATCATCATTTAACACAATCAGGTTCATAGGAATTCATAATAAAGATCAGTAATCAAAGTGTGGTATGTTTCAAGGTTTTCAAGAAATGATTTCAAGTGTTATTGATTGGTTATCGTTTCTAACACACGCATATAAATGTAGATATAATACTATAGTCGTTGTCAAATGTAATGAACATGAAGTACAACTAAACATGAGTTATATTATATCAAAAGGTGTAATGTTGATACAATAGTTTCGTACAAAACAAGATGGGTTCACTAATATGCCCATCGGCGGTTAGCGCTATACAAAAGGTAATGGGATTTCCTATACATACACCCATTCTAACAAAAATTTCCATCTAGTACATATCTATACAATACGTGATGGACCTACTAATAATATCCATCATCCAAAAGTAATCGATCTAACCCTACGTAGGCACAACCCGCCATACGTGGGTCTAATGGAAATAAGGTAGAAACAATCCCACAGGTGTCCTCAGCACAGCCATCAGCACACAAGCTCCAATCATAAACCCAACTATCCTGACATGTCTCTCCAGCGCAGCCACACGTGCGGGAGTAATATCTGCAGACTCCCTATCCATATCCACATGTGACTCAACAGTACTAAGGCGTCCATAGATAGACGTCACATCCCTATCCAAACGGGAAGTGTCACTGCGCAACTCTCTAATATAGCTGCGCATGCCATAGTGTAACTTTAATAGGGCACGTACCACAGCAACTAGAGTGATAGCTGTGAGCTCCAGAGGCTCACCAGTGATAGGTAGTGTGCGTGAAGTCTCCCCAACCTCCAAAGTAGGGGGAACATCCTCAAGTGCTCTCCAATGCCTGAGCATATCGGGCATCCAGTCTAGGTGTGGGAACCGCCTATGTGGTGGCTCCTCAGCATCAGTCATGGGCGCCCTGTCCCTCGGTGCTAGTGGTCCGGTAGGGAAGTCTCGGATGACGTTTCTCCCAGATGATCGTGAAGTGTGTCCATGTTATCCACAGTGTTCTTGTGATCTTCGGAGACTTGGTTGATACGTTCAAGGGCTGTGAGTCTCCAGTTCTCACGAGTCTCCTGCAACTCTATGTCCATTTCGCGAAGTCATCGCTCATGGTGGTTTAGCCTTGCGGCTAAAGCTGGTACGGAATAGGGGTTAGTTCGAGGTGACATAGTGGTCCTCCTAGAAATCCGTGGATTTTGTGATCCAAACGGATGAGAGCGTGACGAATTTGGTGGTGTGTTTGCCATTCTGAGACAAAGCGTTAGAAAGAATAAGGCCTATATTCATATAATACATATATAATATAGCCTAAGATATTGAGCGAGAGTGAGGCCTATCTATGTATATATGTATATATATCACATAATAGCCTAAAGTGTCTAATCACATACATATTTGAGTCCCGGTTTCTCTCGTGGTCAGAGTCAACTAGTGTATCCCTGTTCAACATAACCATTTCAGACCTCACATCATCTTTCTTTAATTGTACATAGTTGATCAGGCTATGTTAAATTAAAGTCGTATGATGTAATTCCTGAACCAGTCATACCTAATAGGGAGATACTGCCTATCGGTCATAGTCTAGGCCCACTAAATGCAACCTAGTTCGCTATAACCTTAGGCTCTGATTCCAATCTGTAACACCCCCAAATTTAATGTTGCGCGGAAGCAAGCTTTGGGTGTTACTAATCAATAATCACAGCACAAAAATAAAGCAAACGACATCTATATGCAACGTCGTACAATAGTACAAAAGTATTACATTGATTGTAGTCGGAATGTAATAAGCTCCGAGTTCAGAAAGTATGCTTTCCTAGAGATTCTATTACATAATAAATATAAAAAAAATAATGTGACAGAATCTCCAAAGTAGTATGCATGTGACTCGAGCTATCAGTCCCCTCAGGGTGTGCAGTCCTACTGCTGTAATGTACCTTCGATACAAAGCTAAAACAGGTCAACCAAAATGGTTGGTGAATCTCACAGATTTAGTAGTAAATAACAGTCATGAACCGCAAATGTACCAGTGTTACCCAACCAGTAACGTAAGTAAACAGTAAACAGTAGATCACAGATCGTAAGATCTCTAGATCAGTACACAGTGCCATGAGCTCACAAGTTGAAGCTTAACTGTTTGGTGTGAATTAGTACAATCAAGTACCACATCACGTACCCCCATGAGTGCTATCCAGACACTCATATGTAATCAATTCCTAATATGCCTGTTTCTACGGTGTAATCCGTGGTGACGCTACCACCCCAGGCAGGGATTGTCAGTCCCTAAGGATCCATCTATTAGTAATCGCGCTTAAGTCCATAACTAACAACTTATGATACTTTGGGATTGTCAGTCCCAAAGTAACTCATGCAAAGTTTGTGTAAAAGCAGTAGTAAAATCAGTATAGTACATTGCGTTCACATGTAAAACAGTAAAAATGGGGCTGTAAGACTCACATGAGTCTAGCAAGTATGATACTTTCGTGTAAGCGAATAAGTATCCCGGATGTAAGTCCGTAGTGTCGGATGTAATTCCGTAAGTTGGTTCTCCGAACCCTGCAACCTTCTGGCGTCCGAAACGCACAAGGTTGTAAGCAAGTAAGTAAGTTGGTGTCACGAAGTATCACCCATGCTAGTTGTCCACTCAACTAGAAAATGTCCATGTGTTTGTTTGTACGTTTGTAATCATTTTGTAAGTAAGTGTGGCCCGTTGGTGATGGAGGTGTAATAATAATTCACACATTATTATTATGTAATTCATCGTGTTTGTATACCTTATAAAGCATATACATGAGTTGGTTATTTGTAATGTGACGTGTAACCATCGTTCAGATGTAAGTTCGTGCAAGTGTAAGCTTGTCTTATAAACAATTGGTTCAAGTGTAAGCTCGTGGTAGAGTGGGTGTAATCCCATCTAAGTGTATGTGTAATCTCATATGTAGTTTCGAGTGTAATCTCGTATGGATATCGACGCGTGCGAGTGTAATCTCGAAAGTATAGTTATTGTTTCGAGTGTAAGCTCGTATGTGTTCAAGTTGTAGCGTATACTTCCAAAAGTATATGTGTATCATGTAAGTGTAGTGTCATATAAAGTATAGTTGTTGTATGTATTAAATACTTAGTATAAAAGGATTTTTCAAGTTTCTGTTTTATGCGTCACTCAATGCGGCACTTAATAGTTTAGGCGACACTTAAGTAGTGTCGCATGATTTCACAAGTGTCGTGTTAATGGCATCACTGAGTAGCATCACTTGTGTCGGGGTAGCGACACTTAGGTCAGTGCCGGTATGAGTGTCGGTGTAAGTGACGGTATAAACATCGGTATAAGTGTCGGTATATGAGGCGTCACTCAGGTGGGGCGTCACTTTGGGTAAGGTGCGTCACTAGGATTAGGGCGTCACTCGGTTAGTGCCGCTATGGATGACACTCAGTTAGATTAGGCTTCACTAGGCTAGTGTCGGGTAAGGTGCGTCACTAAGGGGGTGGCGTCACTTCGGCAAGTGACGCTAATAATGCGTTTTACGATTTCATGCGTCACTCGGGTAAGTGTCGCATACTGTTTTTGGACTGCATGCGACACTTCCTTCTGGTTGGTTTTGGTGTTTGTCGAAAATGTGTTTAACGGTCTCCGTTCGACCCGAAACTTTTACAAAAGCTTTATTTTGGTTTATAGAGTTTGTAAAATTTGTCGGTTCGTGTCGGGGTTAGCCCAAAGTGTCGGTTTTTAAATAATTTCCAATACAGTCCCTATGTGATATTTTCCAGATTTTTAACCCGAATCAACCCCCGATCTCACCCATTTCTACTCCGAATCAAGACCAACCAAAAATCACACATATTCTCCTAGGTGTCTTTTTTATTTCTACACTTTATGATACTTTTAAATGTTCATTTACTATTTTAAACAAAAATATTTCAAAGTGTGGTCAGATTTGGTCCAAAACAGACATATGTTAAAAGATCGAGTTATACACAAAAATATGGACATTTCTGGAAATGGTCAAAGAAGAACTTTTTGTAGAGCTCTTCCGTATGCAAATTTTCGTAGGTGTTTCATTGTCTAACTCCTTCTAGAACTCAAGATATTAACGTTTTAGTGAGACAGTTTTTCTGGCCAGAAAGTAGTATACACATATGTGTTTCAAAAACGAGTTTTGGCAAATGGTTTGGACATTTCTTTGTTAAGTAAGCAACATAACATGTTAATATACATTACGTAAGTAAATTACAAGAGTTTTGAAGTCTCACAATGGTGTATGAAGAAACGAAGACGGTAGAAGTGATGTACACGCGTAGGTGATCGTTTTGGTATCTTCAGCTTGTTTTTCCTTCAAGAGTGAGGTGGTGGCCAATGGTGGATGATGGTGGTGTTATGGTGGTGGCTAGAATTCGTGGGGGAGGGGAAAGGGAGAGAGGAGGGAGTAGATTGAGTGGAAATGGGAGGTGTAGTGAAGTGTGAGGTTTTACAAGTATGGTGTGTTTGTCATGGGTTTAGTCAACAAAAGGGGTGTGGGAACCCATCCTTGAGTTGCAGATTTCGTGGGTGGGTCCCATCCCATGTGGTGTTTAAATTGTTTTCCCAAATTTGCACTCCGTGCGGTGTTCGTTTACCCGTTCGTTTCGACGTTTAATTAACCGTATAACGTTTTATTTAATACGTTTTGATAACGATTTAAAACACGATATTTTAAATAAAAGTTTTACTCAACTAATATATTCTAAGTTATTATAATATATTTCGGTCGTCGATCGGTAGTCGGTTGCGGTTTAGACGTTCGTTTAAATTGTGTAACATTTTTTAAAACGTTTTAACTGTACGCGTGCAATCGCGATATTTTTACTTGAAATTTTTTATCAAAATACTTAATAACGAGTTATAAGATATAATTTGACTTTATTTCGTCCGTCGGGCGCGTTTTGGGCGTTTTCGTCGCGTAGGAGTGTTTTATACGATATTTAATACGTGAAATCATATTCTCACAATATATTAAGGTAAATAATGTTTGTTTGGATAATTCCACATTATTTTAACAGTTTGTCACCAACGTCCATGTTTTCATTGTCGGATATCCATCCGGTTCATAAGTGTATGATTTAAACAAATCGTATAAACGCGTATGTAATTACACAAAAGGTTACGTATATTTAGATTAACATAAACTAAATACACGTAATTACAAGTAGCTTAGGCACTAATTACATTCCCAAATTAGCGGGTGTCACATGCCTTGAAGGTTTTCTTCAACAAAGCTTCCTAAATTAGCGGGTGTCACATTCTTTGTAGGAGATTAGCATACAGGTCCGGGTGTTGTGATGTTCGGAGTTCTTCTTCAGAAGCATCTATGTCTCGGAGTCGGGTTCTAGTAAAGGGTTTCGATGGATCGAGATAAGAGTCAAGAATGTTTCCCATTCTTTTGAGATGAGTGGATCTGAGCTCTTGGTGGATGGCTCCATAATCAAAGGATTCTTCTGATGAAGTGTAGTCTTTGCAGTCTTGTATTCGTTTGACTTCAGCCATCTGTGAGGAATCAGTTTGATCTTCATCTTCCTCCATTTCTTCCATTTCTTCCTCTTTGATTTCTTCCTCTTCCTCCTCAGTTTCTTCTTCCTCTTCTTCAGGTTCTTCGTTTTCAGATTCAATTTCTTCCTCTGCTTCTTCATCTTCTTCCTCTGCTTCTGGTTCATACTCAGAATCAGAGATGAAAACTGATGATTGAGTGAAATGTTGCTCTTCATGTGGTTATGATTCATCATCGGAACAAATTCTGCCTGTTGATATAGCATAGCATTCTTCTTCTTCTGGAGTGCATTCCGGTTGGTCGATCTTGTAAGTGATGCTTTCACTATGTGATCGTAGTACGATCGGGTGGTTATACACATCAATTACTGCTCTAGCTGTGTTCATAAATGGTCTTCCAAGCATAATCGGGATGTTTATGTCTTCGTGGATATCCATTACCACGAAATCCATTGGAAAGAAGAATTTGTTAACTTGAACTAGAACGTTCTCAGCTATTCCTTTTGGGTATCTAACAGATTGATCAGCTAGCTGGCCGGTCATCTTAGTAGGTTTCAAGTTTTAAAGTTCCAGCCTCTTAAACAGGGAGGAGGACATAAGGTTAATGCTGGCTCCTATGCCGGCTAAGGCGCTTATTTCTCCGGATTGGTAAATAGAACAAGGGAGTGTAAATCTACCAGTGTCTCCTAGTTTTTCGGGAAGGCTATTCTTAAGTAGGGCTGAGGTTTCAGAACTAAGGGGAATATTGTTTACTTCGGGCAGTTTATCCTTAGTGGATAGCAATTTCCTAACGTACTTGTTTCGACCGGGAACTCTAGACATGGTATCAAGGAATTTTCCGTCTAGCTTAAAGGATGATAATTTCTTGCATGGAGCTTTAAGTCTAGCAGGGTAAGGGATCCTAACCTCTTTGTTTATGGTCGGAGTGGTTTTCACAGCTGGTATGATCTTTGGTTCTTCCTCTTTTACTGGAACAGCAGCTGGTGGTGTAGTAGATGCTTCCTCAGTGTAAGTTGCTTTGCATCCTCAACATGTGGGTTGTGAACCGTGTTGCTAGGCAAGCTTCCTTTGGGTCTGTTATCAAGACGTTGTGCCAATTGTACAATCTGAGCTTCCAAATTCTTTAGCACAGCCAATTGATTTCTCATAAAGAGGTCGGCTTGATCTTGTCTGGCCGACTTCTTTTGGTTGAGCATGTGTTGACCTTGCATGAACTGGGTGAAGGCGTCATCTGAACTTGAAGTTGGGGCATTCATCTTTGCAGGTTGTTCAGGGGTTTGGTTTGTGTCGGAAGTTGGTGCAGGAAGTGAAAGGGGTTGGTTATAAGAGGGTTGTGATTGTTGTAGGTAAGGTGGGTATCTAGGTGGGTATCGGGGTTGGTATGGTGGTTGGTTGTTTCTTGGTTGGAATGGAGGTCCTCTAGGTTGGGTGTTGTTTTGATTGAAATCGGGTGAAAAATTTTGTTGTCGAGCAGAAAACTGAGCATAGTAGATAGTGCCATCTGCTTCTTCATATTCAACTTGGTATTCGCCAGGTGGTTGCGGATTGGTGCAGTGTTGACAGAGTTGTACTTGGTGTACTTGGTGCTGTTATTTCTTAAGTTCTCCAAACTGTCTGAAAAGTGAGTCCATTTTCTCCGTTAATACCTTAATTGCTTCGACTGGAATTGAATTTGATGTGGCGAGAGGTGCTAAAGATGTCGAGTGATCTCCAGAGTTCCAATCGTGGTGATGCATAGTCATGTTCTCTATAAGGTTCCATCCTTCTTTGTCGGTCTTTGCCATGAAGCTTCCTTGTGCGGCAGTGTCGAGGGTGGTTCGATGGTTAGGGTCTAAACCATTATAGAAGGTACACAATTGTGCAGATTAGTCGAGTCGGTGATTAGGGCATTTCTTCAAGGCTCCTTTGAATCATTCCCATGCGGTGTATAATGACTCATCAAAAGCTTGGTGGAAATTCATGATGTCATTTCGAAGTTTGGTTTGTTTAGAAGGCGGAAAGTACTTGGTTCGAAACTTTGTCACCATCACAGTCAATGAAGGGATAGAGGCGGTCCCTAAACCTTCAAACCATGTTTGCACATGATGTGTGAGCGAATAAAGGAAAAGGTACAAACGGATTGTGTCTTGACTAATTCCGTTTTGTGTGTAGGAGTTTGAAAGAGATATGAACTTGTCGAGGTGAGAGTTTGGATCATCACTGGGTAATCCATGGAATTGACAGTGGTTTTGGATTAGTTGGATGATGTGGTGCTTAAGCTCGAAAGATTGACCAGGGGTTTTAGGGTAGAGAATTGGTCCTCCTCCTCCTTCGATAGAGGCTTTACTGTAGTCAGCGAGAGTGATGCGTTCAGCCATTGCTTGTTTGAGTGCGGATTGCTTCTTTTCTCATCGGATGGTACGTATTATAAGTTCTGGATCAGGGAAATTAAACAGTGGTGCAGATCTAGGGGAATAGGTCATACACTAAAAAGGAAAGACAAGAAAGTAAATACTTGTTTTTGTGTGTTTTTTTTAGAAGGTTTTATCCTAAGGGTTTACTAGAATTGGGATTGATTGGGCCTCTATATCGGACAGTTAGTCTCCCCGGCAGCGGGCACCAAAAACTTGATGCACCCCGAAGTGTCGTATGAAGATGACGTATGGATCGCAATCAATTTGTTTAAATTTATATTTGCTGGGGTCTAAGTATGACTTACTAATACTGAACCAAAGGCTAGTAGATGGTATGTATGACCTAGAGTCGTTCTTAAAGAGAAACTGAATTGAAACGGAGGTGATCCAATCAATCTATCTTTTCTAGTAAAGGTTTTAAAAGAGTACGTTGGGGGTTTTGGTTCAGTTAACTAAGTAATCTAAATAAAGCGAATAAAAGTGTAATAATAAATCAGATAATAAAAGTAGTATTTGTTGTGAGTTCCTTAGCTAATAATGTGGGATGATGATTCTTATGGGAAAACGATTATCTAAATTGGAAATGTTTAGTGGATTCAACACCCAGTGGTATAACCAATAAGTTCCCTATTAGTTGGTTATCAACTAATATGTCACGAGGAACTAAGGTGTCATGATTCTGATCATACGATGCTCAACTCTCCACACTCTCCTGTAAGGGAGTCAGTGACCCGTATTATTGAACGTATTCGCTCGTGGGCGAAGGAATAGAGTAGCAGGACATTACAAATCTAACCGTTCTTAATACCATAAAGATTTCAAATCCATTAAACAATTAACTTAGAATTTATGTTCGGACTTATTAACCAATTCCTATTAATGAAACTTAAGAATGATAAACAGGGGAAAACGTTCAAGGTTCTTGCGTATCTTACTTTTGGTTTCATATTTTAAGGAAAGGATATCAGTGTAACTTAGATTCCAAACTTGCCTTTCTCATTACAATTAACAAATCCCTTGGTTTTCGTAAATGGTTATTTAGCTTGTAGCCTACCTACTCTTATCTAATCTAAATTAACTAATCTAATTAAAACGCTAATTAAAATGCTGATGGCTTTTTGCATAAAATTAAACCCAGACCATGTCGGAAAATGCTATGGTGATTCACAGTGTATTTAATCAGTTACCGATGTTTCCATTATGAATTTAATTGCTTCGCCATGTTTACATGATAAGTACATTATGATCGAAAGTGTACAATACTCATGGCAAGTCCACGTAATCACATTGCATTTTATGATGCTTGCATGACGTTATAGTTAAAAACATAGTTTTTACACAAATAACTATTGACCAAGTATCAAGGTTTGCGACTCCTCTTTACAAGGTTACAATCACGTTTGTTAATCGAAAGGCGGATATAAGTTTTAGGTTTAAAATCATAATATAAGTCCGTTCATAAAGTTTCCGGTTTATAATGTCGATCCATAATACAACTACCTTCGGTCGTTACCGGCTTCCATACATATGTACTTTGCTTAAAAGCATTTCCAACACTATATTGAGTAAACAGTCGAATAGGGGCCATCATATTATTTCACAACATATTTAAAGTCATCCCACAATTATATATGCTAACTACATCACAACAAATACAATAGTAATCTACTCGCTAATCATGGAACAAACTAATTCTAGCATAATTAAAGCATACATATTTAATTAAGATAGAATAGGATAGAAAGAACCCGGATTAAAATGCGAGAAGGAATAGACTTGAATTAATAAGCTTAACTCCAAGCGTGCACCAAAGATTACAAAATGTTCCCTAGCTTTCGTTCTACTTTGAACAAGCTCCCTAACTAGCCTAACACTAATTTTGAAGTAAGAAAATAGAATGAGAAAGTAAAGAGAGAAATATGCCTAATGCATATGTGACATCTTCAAATGAAAGCCTAGAGGCTGTATTTATAGGGAAAATATGGCTCACATTAGCATCCCTAGGCTCACATTAGCAAAGTAGTGAAAGGTGGTGCACCAGGTACGAAAAAGTAGCGAAAGGTGGTGCACCGGGTATGGAAAAGTAGCGAAAGGTGGTGCACCAGGTACAAGCAAGGATGAAAAAGCGCAAAAGAGATGGGAGGGTGGAGGCCGGTGCCGCCTGGCTGCTGGCCGGTGCCGCCTGGCTGCTGGCCGGCAGCGGCTGGCTGTTGGCCCGTGACGGCCGGCTGCCACCCGCCCCGGTCCGTCGTCTTTCGTTGGGTTGCTTAATTCGTGCGTATCTTCTTCGTTATGTGTCCATTTGCGTTGAATCTTTTTGCATTGGACCTGTAATTCAAAAACGAAGACTTTGATGTCAAGATATCCCAAAAATATATCTCCTATCTCCAGATATTGCGTATGAATCATTTGGATCTTCCGGCGGGCGTAGAATCTTCATTCTTTATCCGTTTTTGTTGATTCTTCTTCTGTTGGATTCGTAATTTGAAAAGCAACATCTTGGGTGAGATGGATGTTGATGATGGGCACTTTTGTCTTGAAGTCTCATTTTGATGCCTTGAATCTTCAAACGTGTGTGGAATTTTCATTTTTCATCCGTGTTGCTTGTTTTTATCGTGCAACCTTGTCTTGAATTCTCAACACTTTTGTCTTGATTTGTATTGGTTTTGAGTTTAAAATGCCAAGAATCATTCTAGAATGAGAGAGATATCGGTAGTAAAAACATGACTTTTTACGCGATATCATATGGATAATACGGATGTTCAGATCCCAATGTCCTCGGTTTTGAAAGCTAATGCGCAATTCGAGAATACTTTGTATGGTTACTTTCTCGGTAAGAGAGTTGCATTTCTTGTTGTTGAGAATTATGTTATGAATGTTTGGAAGAAATATGGAATCACCAAAGCTATGATGAATGCACAAGGTTTTTTCTTTTTTAAATTTGATTCTGAGGCAGGTTTGGATGAGGTGTTGCAAAATGGTCCGTGGTTTGTTCGGAAGATTCCAATTGTTTTAAAGAAGTGGTCTTCTACAGCTTCTTTACTGAAAGAGGATTTAGTTTCTGTTCCGATTTGGGTTAAGCTTCATGGGGTTCCGATAGCTGCATTTACTGAGGATGGTTTGAGTGCTATTGCTACTAAATTGGGTACTACTCTTATGCTTGACTCGTATACCATCTCTATGTGTTTAAACTCATGGGGTTCGATTGGATTTTGCTCGTGCATTGATTGATGTTAGGGCTGATCGGGTTCCTAAGGATACTTTGGTAATTTCAGTTCCATTTGTAGAAGGTGTAGGCCATTCTTTACATACAGTTCGAGTGGAATATGAATGGAAGCCCCCTAGATGTAATACTTGTACAGTTTTTGGGCATGCTGCATATCAGTGCCCAAAGCGGGCTCCTGTTGCATCAGACAACAATGGTCCTAGGAAGGGTGGTAAAGGGGATGAAATGAAGAATAAGAAAGACTCTGAAGGGTTTCAAGCTCAGAGGAAACCATTCAAGGGACTTATGGTTGGTAATCCAAAGAAAGTGGGTCTTGCACCTTCTAAACAGGTGTTTGTTACTAAAAAGAAGACAATGGAGGTTGGTAAGACTACAACGTCTAATTCCTTTGAGGCTCTGAATAAGGTAGATTCTAACTTGAATAATACGGCTTCTTCAAGTGAGCAGTTGGAAAATAAGAATGAGGATTGTGGGAAGAAGGTGGAGTCTTCTGGTGGTAATACTGGTAATAACTCCACTTTGTATTCTCGTAGGAAAGACACTTACGGAACTCATGTTTCTAAGGACTTTATGGCTGGCGAGGCTTCTGAGGATGATGAAGATGATGTTCTTGATCCTCTTGACAGCGAGATGGCTGATTACATGAGTCTTCATGATAGGAAAATGGATACTAAGAAATAATTTTTTAAAATTGTGGCTTTTATTTGATGTCTTTTAAGTCAAATGTGTTTTTTGTTTGATTTGTGATGAGTCAAATAGTGAGTAGTGGTTGTGTCATTGTTATGTAGTCTTTATTGCCTATGTAACGGGTTGAGGTGTGGGATTCACTCACATCCATTGTACTTAAATACTTATGGGAATATATTTACCGGGTAAACTTTTACCCTTTACCCCAAAAAAAAAAAAAAATAACAAATCAAGATATGAAGCTTTGAATGCATGATTATAATTGGCTAGGGATACAGGAAAAAATCATCTTCAATTATGTGTTGGTTCATTATTGATTGCTAATCATTACAATGGAACATATACCGTAAAAGTAGCTTTGTATTTGGACATAGTTAAAGATCTTACAGGTAGCTTCGAGATCTTCAACATCTAGTAGGTATAACCTGAGGATAATACTGAAGCAGACACTTTAGCAAACCTAGGATCAAGTCTTAGAATCCCTCCAAATGCTAAAATACCAATTGTGCATATTATGACACATGCTATAGCTGACAAAGAGCAAGTGTGTGATATTGATGATGTTGAATCTGGAGATAATTTAGACACATCAGGTTCCAGGGGTAAGTCAGGATCATGGATGCGGCCAATCATGGAATATTTGCAAAATGAATTGATATCTAAGGATGAAACTAATCCTAAAGCCTTCAGAATAAAGGTATCTTGTTTTACTTGGAATATTATACCGTAAATCTCTTGCAGGACCGTCATTGCAATGCCTTGAGGATCCTGATGCATAGACAGTACTTAAGGATATACATGGAGACTGTGGAAATCATTCTGGGGGTAGAGCATTGTTTTCAAAAATCTTAAGGACATGTTACTTTTGACCCACTATGAAGAAGGATTCCATGGATTTTGCTCGCAAATGTGCTGCTTGTCAAAGGCATGGGAACATCCATCATCAACCTGCAGAACCGATGCATCCAATTATCTCACTATGGCTATTTATGAAGCGGAGAATGGACATTGTGAGAATATTACCTACTGCTCCTAGAGGAAAGGTTTTTACGCTTGCAATGATAAACTATTTCTCAAAATGGATTGAAGCTGAGGCGTTTGTGCAAGTAAAAGAAAAGGACGTGATCTCGTTCATTAAAAGAAATATTATGACTAGGTTTGGGATCCCGGTGGAGATCAAGATGATAACTTCAACACCAGTTCATCCTCAATCTAATGGTCAAGCGGAATCCAACAACAAGATCATCATCAACAACCTTAAAAAGAGACTGGATGCTAAGTAGGGAAGATGGGCTGAAGAGTTACCTTTCATCTTATAGGGTGATAGAACTACTCAGAAAAAAGTAACTAAACAAACTTCTTTTGCTTTGGTGTTTGGAACTGAAGCAGTGATCCTGACAGAAATGGTGATCCCGACGGCAAGATCTGGAATGCAGATTTTAGAAGCAAATTAAGAAGCAATGATTCAGGATCTGGATACCGTGGATGAGATTAGAGATCGTTCCAAGATTAAAATTGCAGCATATCAGCAAAGGATCTCAAGATCTTACAATAGGAACGTCAGGATAAGAAGATTCTAAATTAGGGATTTGGTATTAAGGAAAGTATTTCAAAATACTAGAAGTCTTGCTGAAGGTAAGCTGGCACCAAAGTGGAAAAGTCTATATTTGATTGATTCGGATGCTGGAAAGGGGGCATACTGGCTGGCTAACATAGATGGAGAGTTACTTCCAAGATCTTAGAATGCAATCCATTTTGAACTCTATTATCTGTAAGTTGAAAATTATATTCAACTTTCCATTAAGTTTAATTTTTATATATGCACATGTATGTATTATGATTATCTAAATATATAAATGTATATATATGTATTTAATTCCTTTTATTTATGTCATTATCTTCATTTGAATACCATACTGACTTAAGCATCGGAGGGGTGTTAGGCAAACTAACACCCACCTTTACCCAAGATTTTGTATTTGTTGTAGTAAATACATTTGAGGATCATGGAATGAGGATAAGGGGTTGGCCACCTCTCTCCCCTGATTAAGAATCCCAGGGATTCTTCTAAGGTTTAGAGGTTTGCAGACGCATAAACACCTCTCTAAGTATTTAGGTTTCCACACTCACCCCTCGAGCGACCAATGTTTGATTATAGAATCAAGGTTATGGGACTGGTGTTGCCTCTGGTACCCGACAATTTCATGACAATTGAGCTATAGATCAAACTCTTACGAATTGTTAACACTGAGTTCACTAGGTGTTAATCAAAGGTTTTTGACATTTTCACGTCATACTAAGGTTTGGCGTTTTCACGTCGTACTAAGGTTTGTAATGTTTTCACATTACCATAATGAATTCATCTGCGTAGCCCACGGATGACTCAAATGGTTGTAATATTTTCACATTACCAAAAGTTTTCTTTGGCTTAGTCAAAGAATTAACCTAAGGATCATTAACGTTTTCACTTTATCAAAATTAATTTTATTGATATAAGGATCTTGAAAGTCATTTTGATGTTTACACATTATTTAAAAACATTTTGACATTTTATGTCACAACTGGTTTTTATAAGATATTTGTTTTCATACTATCAGTGGTTTTTATTGTTAACCTGAAGCATATTTCAGGATTCCGAAATATGGGAATCCTGACCTCAAAATTGTTGTGGGTAGAATTTTTACTAACTATGCAGGATCCCGAATTGGTTACTATATTCGTGACTTGCAAGGATCCTGGACTACTCCCAGAGAATTTTATATGCAGGATACAAGCTTTAGAATTATGCTAAGGTAAGATATGATTCTGATTTGTCATGCTATGCAGGATCCTCAGGTAAGAATATGGTATCTTTATTCTTATAACGATATAAAGATAATAATCATATAGAATATCTGTTTAGACTGTTATACTTCAGGATCCTGATAGGGATATGATCTTATTTTGCAGGATCATTAGTGGGTAAAGGGTTTACACCCGGAAAAAATATTACTCCAAAATAACCATTTAAGTACAAAGGGTGTGGGTGAATCCCACACCACAGCCCGTTACATAGGCAAAATACACTACATAACAAGACACAACCACTACTAAACCAACAGGAACAACCCGCTAGCTATGACTAAACTCTCTATATATGACATGCCATATACAATTATAAATCAAGATTGGGATAATAGAACATATTGGACTTAAGAATATCTTATTTGCCTTACAATATATAGTTATTATGAGGATCCTAGATTTCAAATATCTCGGGATCCCTTTGCCACTAATATTTCCGCGTGTTTAAAGTGATTTGACTAGGTCGTGATGGACGTGGGAAGTAGCTCCGACTTCTTTGGATCGTATATTACTCGAAGAATATTTGAATTACGAGGAAAAGATTCAACACGTGGAGAATTGCTTGGTCATATGAACGTTGATACGCTCCAACATATCTCGGGGATGATCCCGAATATTTCGGAATAATTAGTTATAGGTCTGTAGTATATATACAAGGCTTGAATGATCGATTAGGTTAACTCATCTTCGCTACTTACACTCGATATACTTTCTGTAACACTCTAACACTTTCACATTTCACCAATCACACACTTAGCCGATCATTCTTGTGCTCTTTAGCTTGTAACTCATTTTTATTTCAATAAGATAAACAAAAGGCAAGGATCGATTAATCTTTCCCGAGGTTTTGTGCCGGAGATCTATTATAAATCAAGGGTTTTCCTCGTACATCTCTATGTTCTTGCATTTGTTGTTTGATTACTTAGTTTATTCAACATTTTTTGCATATAAACTGTATTATCCCGGAATTATCCTAGATAATACTTGATTTTTACACTCATTTTTGTTATCAAACACTTGTTTATTATAAATTAGCTATCCATAAAGCATCGAGTGATATTTTTAACAAAGATTTACGTTCGTACTTTGGAACATAAGGTTTTCTATCTAACTCTAGCACTTATTGTCAAATTATCTTGAAAATCAATACAAGCACACTACCTCACAAACTAGATTTAATCACCAAATTGTCTTGGGTAATTTTTGACCAAAACTATTTGGCGCCCATTGTGGGGCAAGTGGTGTTTTTTATAATCAAATTCTAGTTAAAAACCTTGTTCAATTACTTTTTTCAAAAGTCTTTGTTGAAAATGTTGACTCAAGGATGTTCTTCGTCTTCTACCGTACCATCATCCACTTCTGCCGTGACTGGCTTGCCACCACTTCCACCTGTTTCTTCATCAAGACCGAGGCCTGAACATGTTTATCCAAGACCAACTTCTACCGCATCCACTTATATGGGATCATGATCGATAGATAATGATCCTGTTATTTTCTCTAACCGTGATATTATATCTATATTTTCAGAAGTAAGGGAACAGATGGAATGAATGGAAAGGAGTAACGCATCACTCAGAAGAGATGTAGAAAGCATGAGGCCTAGGGAAGATGAGGATCGCAGGATCAATGTTGTGGACGAGGATGACAAGGATTGTCCTAAACTAACTGATTATTGTTTTGCAGTTGATACTACAGGGATCCTTGACGCCATGCAGAATCTTGGAGACAAAGCTAGATGGCCGAAAAAGAATGTAAGGAGCACTGGGTGGAAAGATAAATCCAAATGGTCTTCTTTCCATGAAGATTTCTCTAACCATTGCTCGGGTCACTACTCCCATTCGAGGAAGGATCCTGGATTTCAATAATCCCTCATCAAATTATTTTGGAGATTTCATATCCATGCAGGGGAGTGTCGGGATCCCGGGATCTACATATGCTACCGGAGTTTCTACATCCAGAGATCCTGGTCAGGCATCAGGATCCCAACCAAGGGTAACAAACGGTGGTACAATATCTTCTGGTTATACTTTTGAAACTAACGTTTTGAAGGATCCTGGAGTGAGTCCTACTATGGTGAGGGAACTGCAAAAGCTTAAGTATATGATATCGAGTGTCCCTGGTGTAGTACAACCTATTCCAGAAACAGCTCCAACCGCTCATAGGATCTCGAGATTTGCACCACCAATATATGATGCCGAGATCCCGAAGAGATCTCAGACTCCAAACATGAAATTGTACGATGGGACCACGGATCCTAAAGAGCACATAGCGCAATACAGAGAAAGGATGAAGATCATTCCTATCCCTGCATATCTCAAAGAAACTTGCTTATGCAAAGGATTTGGGTCCATTCTCACAGGATTAGTCCTCAAATGGCTACTTAATGTTCCTGCATATTCAATTACTTCTTTTGCTCATTTGGTTAATCTTTTCAATAATCAATTTTTCTTGTAGTAGGAATTTTGAAAGACTAACCACTGATTTATATAGGGTTGTTCAAAGAAATAATGAAACTCTTCGAGATTTTGTAGGAAGATTTGGCAGGGAATCTTTGGATATCCCAAATTTGGATTTTGCAACCGCTGTTCAAGCATTCAAGATGGGAATCAAAAGGGATTCTCCCTTCTATGAAGATCTCATGATGAACCCCTGTAAAAGCCTGGATGAGGTCAGGAATAGGGCCATAAGATTCATATGGTTAGAAGAGGATGCAATGATCCAGAAGAGGCTAGAGATCCCTTCAACGTATGATAAACCTAACAGAAAGGCCGAACTGTCTGTATTCAAACCTGGTAGGAATAAGCCATATTCCCCAAATGAGGATCGCAGGATCAATGTTGTGGACGAGGATGACAAGGATTGTCCTAAACTAACTGATTATTGTTTTGCAGTTGATACTACAGGGATCCTTTACGCCATGCAGAATCTTGGAGACAAAGCTAGATGGCCGAAAAAGAATGTAAGGAGCACTGGGTGGAAAGATAAATCCAAATGGTCTTCTTTCCACGAAGATTTTGACCATATAACCGAAGATTGTATAGCCTTGAGGAAAGAGATAGGCTACCTGCTCAGCAAGGGTTACTTAAAGGAGCTCTTATGCAAAAAGAAGGATCAGACAAGAGATCAGCATAACTCTAGGGGTCCCGAGGCTCAGGATCATACTGAGATCCCACAGAGAGCAGGATCACCACCCCCAAATGCCAAGGTAATTCACTTTATATATGGTGGTTCTGACATCTGTGGTACATCTTACTCTACAGCAAAGAGACATGCAAAGAAATCCAAGTCAAAAAAATAGGACAAGCCTATAAGATCTTTGATTTTGAAAGATGAAAAGTTGGTGACTTTTGGCGAAGATGATAAGGAGAATGTTCAGGATCCTCATCATGATGGGCTTGTTATCACATTATACATAGCCAATCACTTTGTATGCAGCAGCCTGATCGATGGCGGTAGTTCTGTCAACATCATCCAGCTAGAAACGCTTAAGAGAATGGGGATCCCAGAGTCAGAAATAATTGCAAGGTCAATCGTTCTTGTGGGATTCAGCGGTGAAGCCAAAAATACTATGGGAGAAATCAAACTTCCAATCTATATTGAGGGGGTAAACTCTATGCAACATTTTTGTGTTATGGATTCACTATCTTGCTATAACATTATTCTAGGCAGACCTTGGATTCATGACATGAAGGCAGTACCGTCAACCTATCATCATTGCGTGAAATTGCCCACTCCATGGGGAGTTGTTAGGATAAATAGTGTTCAACAAGAAGCTAACGATTGCTATACTACTTCAATGAAATCTACTACCAAGCCTACGCTAGCATAGCAATTAAAGACGCGAGTACAGGGCATCTTGCAAACAATTGAACAAGATGTCAAAGAAGTGTTGCTGAACATTGATGATCCTGAAGAAAAAGTGCTTATAGGATCTGCAATTCCTAAGGATCTTGAACAAGATCTTGTAAAGTTCCTGCAGGATAGAAGAGCAACATTTGCCTGGAAACCTGAGGATATGACAGGTATATCTAAGGATATTATTACACATAAATTGGGTATTGATAATAGTTTCAGGCCAATCCAACAAAAATGAAGAAAATTCGCTCCGGAAAGAAATGCTATTATACAAGCTGATGTTGAAAGGTTGCTTAAAGCTGGCATGATAAGGGAAGTCAAATTCCCGAGATGGTTGGCAAATGTGGTGGTGGTACAGAAGAAAAATGGGAAGTGGAGAGTATGTGTAGATTACACTGATCTCAATAAAGCTTGCCCTAAGGATCCTTTCCCTCTGCCTCATATAGACTCAATGGTGGATGCAACTGTTGGACATGAGATCCTGACTTTCATGGATGCATCCTCGGGATTTCAGCAAATTCAGATGGAACCATCCGATCAAGAGGATCCCGCCTTCATGACCCCCATAGGTATCTATTGTTATATTGCAATGCCTTTTGGTCTCAAAAATGTAGGTTCAACATACCAGAGGCTAGTGAATATGATGTTCGAAGATCAATTGGGTGAGATCATGGAGGTATACATTGATGACATGGTGGTCAAATCCAAGAAAGCTGAGGATCATCTTCAGGATCTTCAAATTGCTTTTGATATCCTGAACCAATATAACATGAAGTTGAACCTAGCTAAGTGTCATTTTGGAGTGGGGGCAGGAAAATTTCTGGGATATATGGTGACCAAGAGAGGGATAGAGGCCAGCCCAAAACAAATCAAGACAATCCTGGATTTGAAGTCTCCATCCATCCCAAAAGATATACAAAGATTGACTGGTAGGATTGCAGCGCTTAATAGGTTCATATCAAGATCGTCGGATCGCTGCAAAGAATTTTATGACATCTTGAAAAAGAATAAGAAATTTGAATGGGGAGATAAACAAGAAGCAACATTTCAAGAATTAAAGAGTTATCTATCATTTAGTCCATTGTTAATGAAACCAAAAGACGGAGAACCACTATTTCTGTACTTGGCAGTATCCCGAAATGCAGTAAGTGCGGTGCTTGTCAAGGATCATGAGGGTCAGCAGCATCCTATATACTATGTAAGTAAAAGTCTACTTGATGCTGAAACCAGGTATTCTCATCTTAAAAAGCTTATTCTTGCATTAATCATGGCCTCTACAAAACATAGACATTACTTTGGAACACACCATGTGCTTGTTAGATCTAATTATCCTATAAAATATGTGCTCAGAAAACCAGAAATGTCAGGAAGAATGGCTAAATGGTCAGTAAAGTTAAGTGCATATAATCTAATTTATGAACCTAGGAATGCCATAAAATCCCAAGCTTTAGCAGATTTTATAGCTGATTTCACTAGTGATCTTCAAGATGAGGTAGATCTAGAAGTTCAACAACAAGAAGAATTAAAAGATAAATGGATCTTGTACACTGATGGAGCTTTTAATATGAAAGGAATTGGATTAGGGATAATATTAAGATCACCACAGGGAGACATAATACCTCAAGCAATTAATTGTGAATTTCAAGCTACTAATAACGAAGCAGAATATGAAGCATTAATTGCCGGATTACAATTAGATAAAGATATAGGAGTAAAATATTTACAAGTTTATGTGGACTCTTTGCTAGATGTTAATCATTATAATGGTACTCATGCCATCAAAGGCGAAAAGCTGGCTTTGTATTTGGATGTTGTTAAGAAGCTTGCAGGTAGCTTTGAGATATTCAAAATATAGCAGATACCAAGGTAAGCTAATTCAAAAGCAGATGCATTCGCGAATTTAGGGTCAACCCTTAGGATCCCACCAGATGTTTGGATCTCAATTGCTCATATATTATTGCCTGCTATAGTAGACAAGAAAGAGGAACAAACATGTGAGATAGATGATCCTGATGCAGGAGATAATCTGGATACGTCAGCTTCTTGGGCAAATCGGGATCATGGATGCAACCAATCATTGAATATCTGCAGAATGATGTGATCCCAAAGGATGAAGCAAACCCCAAAGTTTTCAAACTTAAGGTATCTCATTTTACTGTTCAAAATGGGATATTGTATCGTAAATATCTTGCAGGACCAATATTACGATGTCTCAAGGATCCTGAAACACAAGCTGTACTTAAGGATATACATGAAGGAGATTGTGGAAATCACTCTGGGGGCAAAGCTTAATTTTCAAAAACTTTGAGAATGAGTTACTTTTGGCCTACTATGCGCAAGGATTCCATGGATTACGCTCGCAAGTGTGATGCTTTTTTTGGGTAAAGGGTAAATTACCCGGTAAATATATTACTCCGATGTCTCAGCCCGTTACATAGGCGATAATGACTACATAGCAAGGACACAACCACTAACCAACATTTGACTCACCAAAAATCAAATAAAAACCATACGAAAAAAAGCAACCATTACATTTGACTCAACCACATCAAATATAAACTATCTTTTAATCTGTCCACAACGATTAATATCGAAAGCCTTGCAAAAAGCATCTTGTTCTTTAGCTAAATTGTAGACTTGATCATCATAATCTCCATAAATCATCCTCATCGAAGTGTTCAAGATTGCTAGCATCACCACCTCCTCCTAACCCAAAACCAAATGCCATAAATTGGGATGTCTCATTATAATCTTCTTCAATATCACTTTCTGAGTCCTCCAAAGTTTTATCCACTTTATGGTCAACTACCTTATTGCCACGATCAGGCTCTAGCTCAACCTTTGGCGGAAAACATCTTGAAGAACATCATCCACTTTCAGGTTATTCCCTAAAATCGAAAATGAGTTAGACGTACTAAAATTTGTATCCTCCTTTGCCTGCATTTTCTCTTTAGTTACAACCACTTTAGGACGATACACAAATCTAGGTTTTTGATTACCTAAATGTTAAACCAAGATCGATCTAATAAACTTATTAGATTAACACAAGCTTTGAATTATTACTAAGAAGTTGCGAAATAACACTCAATAATATAATGAAGATCAATAACAAAACAATGAACAACAAGATTACTATCAAAAGCTTCAATCTTATTAATAATATAAGACGAATACATTGTATTGTATTAGGGTTACAAAACCTTGAAGCTGCGTGAAAACTAAGTTAACCTAATCTAGGTCTAAGGATCTCTATTTATAATACAGAGAGTCCTATACAATCTCTAGTTGTTATGGAATTCAAATCTATCCCATAAATAACTCTAACAGACTTATATACGATAACAGTGGGAACAACTTACTTTATACCAACAGTGGTAGTAAGTTTCCTTTACAGACACAAGTATATTTATACTAATAGTGGCACTGCTTAAATACACTAGCAGTGGCTAGCAGTAGCACTGCTCAAATACACTAGCAGTAGCTAGCAGTAGCACTGCTTCTACATTAGCAGTGGCTATTATTAAAACGAACAGTAGCTAGCACTTCCAACACTTTGTCAAATAAGCTTAGATCCCAACAATCTCCCCCTAAACTTGATCAATCTTGCATTGCATTAAGTTTCTTCATTCATCTTCATTCTTTTTGAAGGAGCTCTGGAACCTTTTGAATCCCTATTTATCTATCTTATTGTACTGATTCATGACTCTGTAGACTATATCTTTGCTTTTGGAGTTCTTCACAGCTACTTGCAATTTCTTAGCAATCAACTGCTTCAACAATGCTACACTCAGAAAGTAATCTCTCTCATCCAGCATATAAATAAGTTTTCCATTTCTGAGAGCTATCACCTGTACTCCAGCCCTTACAAAATGTCTCCAAACACTTACTGTTTCAGTACATAAGAACAAATCTCCATACATCTCAGGCTCAAACATCATTTGTATCCATTCCCATACATGCCTTTCAATACTAGCTTTAATACTTTTCAAATTCTTTTCTAATCCAATCTTATACATATCATACACATCAAACCTGTTTACTCTCTTCAAAATATCTTGCATTGACTTATGAAAACTAACAACGCCATTTTTCCTTTCAATTCTAATTTCATAAGTAATTTCTTTAGTTGCTATCAACACTGCTTCCCATTTGATGATTTCTGAATATTCCTCACCATTCAAGTTGATGTTTTCTGATCTATCAGACTTAACTACAATTATCTGATCTAATATCTCCTCATCTCTATCCAGATCACAAATATTATCATCCATCTCTTGAAATTTAGCAAATGACCTTCTAACCCCTTCAATTTTCAATTTCAGTTCCTTTTCTTTCTCCAACTCCTCATCAATTTGATCATATCTTTCTTGCAATCTCCTTTGAATTTCTGCATCATCTTTCCTCTTCTTTTCTAACCTTTGCCTTGCTTCAGGATTGACATGAGGATTATTATCATACATATTTTGCAATTTTTCCAGTGACATCCTCCTCAATTGTCCTGTAGAAATTCGATCCCCCCTTAACTTACAAACCAGATCATTTTTCAAATCAGCCCTTGTTGGTTTCTTTGCTTTCCTCTTAGCAGCTTCTTTTTCCTTTCTCTCCTTCTTCTCTCTTTCAATTTTCTTCTTTAATGCCATCTGCAGAGGATTACCCTTTTTCTTTTCTTCATAAGCATGATATACAGTATCATCTGTTAATCCCTTTGCTTTCATATCTGCATACACTCTGCTGGCTTCTTTAGTCATTTTTACAATCTGCCCATTCTCAAGCATCACATCCACTTCATCAATCTCAGATTCTTTGACTGGCACAGACTTTTGAGATGTAGCAGCTCTCTTTTCAGTTTCAAGTCTGTCCTATTCATCCAATTCAGTCTGCAACCTCATAGCATACTCCAAGTCATGCTCAACATTCTGTGTCACCTTCTTCAACTTTGGCTTTTCCACCAATTTGCCCTTACCTTTGTCTTTTGGATCAATCTTTGGAAGCTTAGACTCAGGTTTATCCACTCTAGATTCTTTGATGACAAACGGTACTTCTGGAGTTCTAGCAGTGGTTGGTTTTGTTTTAACAGTGGTAGTGGTAGCAGTGGAAGTAGTTGTAGCAGTGGTAGCCACTTTAGCAGTGGGACTACTTGACTTTGACTTTCTGATCTCTTCCATCTTTTTAGCTTTTATGCTGAACACTGGTACAGATTTCTTCCTGCCATATGTAAGCTTAGGATCTGATCTTGGCATTGACTCTCCCTCTGCCTCTACATCATCACCATCACCTTTCATCTGTTCAGTTTCCATACTCACCACATCATCCACTGGTTGTACCACCTCTTCACCATCATCTACCTCAACAATCACCTCTGTCTCACCATCAACTACCTCAACAGTCTTTTGCATAACACTTTCCACAATTTCAGTCTGTATATCATCTTCCAAGACTTCAATGTTAGCATTAGACATAGCATCTGTTTCACCCACAACCTCATCCACATGATCATACATAAACACATCATCATCAACCATCTCTTCTGCATTCTTCTCCCCCTTTTTGAAAGTGTTCCTCACCAATAAAGCTTCTAACACAGCAAGCCTGTCTTTTAATTCATCAATTTCTTTCTCCTGCTCAACAATCTTAGCAGCCTGCTCTGCAATTTTAGCATCTTGAGCTTTATTCACCTTCTTCTCCTTCATCAATCTCTCCCAAATTTTATCCACAGCCATTGTCAATTGTACATTCGTCAATTCAATGTAAGTACTAGCCTCATCATCATTAGAGTGTGACCTCCTAGATGAATCATTGACAAAAACATCTTCTGCCTCATGCCTAGCATGATCAACAGAAGTTCCCTTTTTCTTGGTACTGGGACCTTCACTTGCTTCATTACCCGTAGGTTCAGCATTAGAAGTTGCCTCTGGTTGGGTCTTATTGATGTTACCACTGCCCTCCTCTGTCAGTGGACTAGAAGGAGGAGTGGCAGCCCTTCCAGAATGACCACCCATCTCCTGTGGGGTCACCTGCTATTGTGAAATTGATGGCTGAGACAAGTGAGCAGCAGGAACCTCACTTGCCTGTTTTCTTTTCTTTTTCTTTGGTTGTAAGTGGGTAGATGGCTTGGTCCCTTGTTTTCTCTTTGTACCCCCAATAAGTGTGTGTTCAGACCCAGTTGGTACTACTGGCCTGTCACCAATTGGTTCAGATGTAGTTGGTGGTACTACATCTGTGGTGGAAGGAGCAGGAAGCATTGTAGAAAATAATGCTGTTTCCTTCCCAGAAAACTTCTTATTGGTATTCTTACTCATCTCTGTAAAAGTTCTAGCAGAAAGAGTACTAACACCAATAATAAGTTCTTGTGCAACTAAATCAGAAATTTGTTTATTTAAAACAAGTTGCACAAATCTAGGATACATGATAAACATATCCTTTTTCCCTTTTGTTATATTTAGTATCATGCATTCAAGAATGTATTTAGAAAAATTAAATTTTTGACCCTTAGCCAAACACACAAGTGCATAGGCTATTTGAGTACCAAATTCATTAAAAGCAGTTCGTTTGGATGACAAGCAGTGGATAAGTGTATGTATGAAAAATTTCCATTGAGGACTAAAGAGTGATTTAAAAAATGTAAAACGTATGTAATCACCCTCATACCCCATTAATCTAAGATTATCATACAAATCTATCTCATCAATAGAAGTTATACCTGAAGCGTCATCAAGAAGAAGTGCTTCTCGAAGAGAATCCTCAGATATCACCACTTTGGTTCCTTGAACCATAGAAACCACTTGACTGTTGCCCTCAATTACTTCCAATCGAGCATTCTTCAAAAATTCGTTCAAATGACCCCTGGAAACCCTTGGAGATACAGTAAGTGCATGAAATATATAACTCAAACGCAGAAAATCCACAATTTGTATGAAGTTTTGCGCCGATGAGGGTTTCATCAAGAAGGCAATCATATTGTGTTCTTCGTAAACACTCAATGTAAGATCTGTTGATGAAGAAGCCATGACTGTTGAATTGATCGTAATAGAAGTGAGGGATTGATTTGAAGTGTAATTGCAGTGGTTATGTGGGAAAATAAGAAAGCGTAATGAAAAATTGAAGTGCTCTAAGTTCATATACTGTTAGTCATAAAAACAGAGCCAAGACCTAGAAAAATTAACTAGCAGTGGCATCACTCGATATAACTAACAGTGGAAAGGTATAAAATACGTTAACAGTGGCAGAGATTCAATTTTTTTTTCAAACACATACTTAGAAAGCTAACAGCAGTTAGTAGCACTAGCAGTGGCAACAAACCAAGGTAACCAACACTTAGTACTAGCAGTGCCAAAAATTTAGCTTTATAAGCAGAATTTTTTTTTTTTTTTTTAAAGTAAAATAAACATTAGTTCCAGCAGTAACAATGTCTTCTGACAGTAGCTAAGAACCTGCACAGTGGTTAGCTGGAAAACAATAAACAGTAGCAATAATATACACAAGTTTAGAAGCAGTGGCAACTGTATAAGTAGCAGTGGCTAGAAAGTTCTAACAGTGGTAAATACTTGTACCAGAAAGCACTTATTCTTTATACAGTTCCACTGTTAGTATCTATTCTAATACCAAACATAAGTTAAGTTAGATTGATCATTCCAATACTGGTGACCAAAAATGTAAACCTTCCCACATCGAAAGCCTTTGTGAAAAGATCTGCATATTGATTATCAGTATGGATTTTAAAGATTTGAATCAATCTCTTTTCATTGCAGTCTCGTATTAAATGATAACGAATTTCAATATGTTTGGTCTTAGAATGCTTAACAGGATTGTTAATGATACTAATTGCAGAGTTATTATCAATATAAATAGGAGTATTTAGAAAAGTCATACCATAATCCAGCATTTCATTCTGAATCCAAAGCACTTGTGCACAGCAACTGGATGCAGCAACATACTCTGCTTCGGCAGTTGAAGTGGATACAATAGTCTGCTTCTTGCATTGCCATGACACCAATCTTTCTCCTAGAAATTGACAACCCCCAGATGTAGACTTCCTATCTAGATTCTCACCACCATAATCACTCTCTGTGAAAGCCATAAGTTCAAAGGAAGAACTCTTGGGATACCAAAGGCCCAATTGTGGTTGACCCTTTAAATATCTGAAGATCCTCTTTACTGCATACAAATGTGATTGCTTGGGATTGGCTTGATATCTAGCACACACACACACAGCAAACATTATGTCTGGTCTAGATGAGGTGAGATACATGAGGGATCCAATCATAGATCTGTATAGATGCACATCTACATCCTCCCCCTCAAGATCTGCATGTAATGTTTTGTGTGTCTCCATTGGTGTGCTAGCTATTTTAGCATCTGAGTAACCAAATCTGTCCAAAATGTCTTTGACATATTTGCTTTGGTTAATGAAAATGCCATCAGTCCTCTGCTTAACTTGAAGTCCCAAAAAGAAAGTAAGTTCTCCCATAGAACTCATCTTAAACTTCTGATGCATTAACTTCTCAAACTCCTTACACAAGGTATCATTAGTAGAACCAAAAATGATATCATCAACATACACTTGTATCAATAAGATATCATAGTGAATCTTCTTGGTGAACAGTGTTTTGTCAATGGTACCTCTTTTAAAACCATTCTCCAATAAGTAAACAGATAGAGTTTCATACCAGGCTCTAGGTGCTTGATGCAATCCATATAGAGCCTTATCCAATCTGCATACTCTATCTGGATACTTGGGATCTTCAAATCCAGGTGGTTGACAAACATAAACTTCATCATCAATTTTCCCATAGAGAAAGGCACTCTTGACATCCATTTGATAAACTTTAAATCCATGATATGAAGCATATGCCAAGAATAATCTGATTGCTTCTATTCTTGCTACATGAGCAAACACATCATCATAATCAATACCTTCTTCCTGTGTATACCCCTGTGCCACCAACCTTGCCTTGTTCTTGATTACAATACCCCTTTCATCCTTTTTGTTCTTAAAGATCCATTTTGTGCCTATAGCTCTTTTTCCCTTTGGTAGATCAACTAAGGTCCACACATTCTGTATTTTAAACTGAAGCAATTCCTCCTGCATTGCTTCAATCCAACTTGGATCTTTAAGGGCTTACACTGCCTTCTTTGGCTCAGTTTGAGATAAGAAACATACATATAAAGAGGTATGTATCTCTTCTTCATTGATAGTAGACTGCTGTCTAGTTTGAACAGCAGAGTCAACATTCCCAATGACCTGTTCTAGAGGATGATCTTTGTGAACACGATATGTAGATGTTGATGTCTCTGGAATGTTGGCTTCTAAATTGGTAAGATTGCCTTCTTGTCCAGAACTCTCACTAGATGATATATCAATAGAGTCTTCTATCTCAATTCTCTGAGAGGACTGTGGTTGATCAGAGGAAAACACCTCTGGTGGATCAGAAGTCCATATTGGAAATACAATGTATTCCAATGACTCTTTATTCTTTTCTATGGACATTCCTGATACTTCCTCACTTGCTTCATCTTCTGTTCCTATGTTGGTACCTGTACTTGTACCTGCACTAGAATTTACAATTGCATATCTAAAAGCAGAATTAAGCGCATCAATATCAAACAATGACTTTGGACCTATCCCATCAGGATTAATGGTATTCTCATTAAAAGTGATGTTCATTGATTCTTCTATTACCCTGGTCCTTTGATTGAAAACCCTATATGCCTTACTTTGGATGGAATACCCTACAAAAATACCTTCATCTACCTTGCTTTCAAACTTTCCTAAGTGATCCTTGGTATTCAGAATAGTACATGGACATCCAAATGATTTTAAGAAACTAACCAATGGTTTGTTTTTAAACAGCAATTCATAAGGGGTTTTGAAATGAGGCTTAACAACTGTTACCCTATTCTGAACATAGCAAGCTGCGCTAACTACTTCTGCCCAGAAAGACATAGGTAATTTTGCATCAGCTAACATAGTTCTAGCAGCCTCAATTAGTGTCCTATTCCTTCGTTCAGCTACTCCATACTGTTGAGGAGTTCTAGGAGCACTAAATTCTCTCTTAATGCCTTTTTCATCACAGAATTTATCCATCTCATGATTTTTAAACTCTGTTCCATTATCACTCCTGATGATTTTAACCTTTTTATCTAATTGATTTTCCATCTTAGTTATAAATGATCTAAGTATTTCACCTGTCTCATCTTTTGTTCTAAGAAAGAAAACCCATGTAAATCTAGTATAATCATCAATTACTACAAGGCAGTAAGATCTCTTTCCCATACTCCTTATACTTGTTGGTCCAAACAAGTCCATATGTAACAAGTGTAAAGGAGTATAGTTTGTATTCACAGATTTGGACTTAAAAGAAGTTTTGTGTTGCTTTCCCTTAAGATAAGAAACACAGTGATCATCACATGAATATACCTTTTCAGGTAAACCTCTAACAAGCTTGTTTTTGACAAGTTTATTAATGGTTTTATAATTCATATGACACATCCTTCTATGCCACAAATTAGATTCATTCAGATTTGCTTTTGAAATCAGACAGTTTAAATCAGGTTGAGGTGCCATATTTGCTAAGTCACACTTATATACATTATCTTGCCTAGGAATTCTCATTAAAATCATGTTTTCTGGAATTTTGAATTCCTTTGACAAAATAAGGCATTCAGTGTCAGTAAAATGAACTGGATTCTTTTTATCTGTAATTTGACTTACACTTAGCAAATTATACCTCAATTGTTCCACAAAATAAACATTTTCAAAACTTAGCTTGATACTCTGAACTATTCCTTTGCCTGTAATTTTTCCCCCTTTGGGATTGCTTCCAAATGCTACATATCCACCATCAAATGATTTGAAGTTCTGTAGCTTTTCCTTATCTCCAGTCATGTGCCTTGAGCAGCCACTATTAATATGCCATAAGCTTCTTGGCTTGCCCTGCACACATACAAACAAAGAGAGAAATTAATTTCTCTTGGGAACCCAAACCAATTTGGCTTTGGGTTTCCCATATGTATCAAAGTAATCAACTTGCTTAAAGATCATTGATTTTGATACATTGTTGGATTTTGGACCTCTAGGTAAATTAGATTGAAAAGGTGTCCAGACCCAACTAATTTTAGACTTAACAGTGGGTTTTGGTCTAACAGTGTGAATTGAAAGACCATAGTTATAATGCCTAACAGTGTTAAATTTGTTATAACTGTTGGTATGTCTAGCAGTGGTAAAATAATTAACACTGTTAGTATTCCTTACAGTATTATTTACTCTATCAGTGGTAACTGTTGAATTAACAGTCCTAACAGTTTTAACAGATTTACCACTGTTTACATTATACTCTTTTGCCACTGTTTTAGCCTTATTACTGTTGGCTAAATCTGTAACTTTTGTTCCTGCAGTGGAAACCTTTGCAGCAGCCTTAGCTTGATTTGCCATATAATTCATCTTTCTTACAGCAGCAATATGATTAACTTTAGATTTAAAATTTTGTTTGTTGATCATATTAACTGATGTCCATGGCTGTTTCACATTCTTTTGAACAGATTTTGGATTATGAAAACAGTCATGTTGAAGATGATTATTCCTTCCACATATAAGGCATAACTTTTCTCTAATCACTGTTACATTATTTCCCAGTTTTTGAGTTACCATTTGATTCCAATTTCTTTGATTACCTCTGGGAATATGCTTTTGAATATTTTGTGATTTAGAGTAGTTATCCTTACATTTGCAATTATCACATTTATTCAATGCAGATGTAGTACATACAGATACAGATGATTTCACTGCATTCCTAACATTCCTTTGAAACTTCATAGGTGTGCTAGGTGTGGCTCTCACATGTTCTACCTGTTGTTTATCCTTCTCTACAAACATTTTCTTACCCTCTTCTAGTTTATTAACCTTAAGTTCTAAAACTAGATCAGTAATGCTTTTGCTTCTTTCACTGGTTGACTTATAGGAATGATTTGTCACAATGTCCTTACTTTCAGAAGTATCATTTTCCTCATCATCTTCTTTACTCCAATCCCTAATTTCAACTTTATCAAAGTTCACATCTTCTTCTAAACTCTTAACAGGGTCAGCCTTTTTAACATCAACATTCATTTATTCTTTAAGTGAATTGATATCAATATCAGTTTTAGAAGGAAAGTAGTTGTTGTTATAAGGAGGAGGTACATTACTGTATCCTAACCCAGTCTTAAGTTTATCATGAATCTGTGAGTTGATAAGTTTATGAACACTCTTAGATGCATTTTCTAAGTTACTTACATTAAGTCTTATGCTATCTCTTTCACATGTAACCTCAGCAAGTTTCTTAGTTAATACTTCTACCTTATCTTTAAGAGTATCTCTCTCCCACCTTGCAAATTCAATATCATACTTAAACTATGTTGCATTTTCTTCATATGCATGAATCTGTTTTTCTAGATTTTCTATTACTGATATTGTGTGTTTACTCTTGATTTCACATTGTTTTAATTCATCACACACTTTCTGATTATGATCCCTATAATGTTTAACTGTTTGTTTACACACAGGGGAACATAATTTAATTTGTACCTCATAAGGAATCTCTGACTGTTTGTCAGATTCAGCAGTAGCCATGAGACACTGATTCTTAACTTCATGCTCTTCTTGGTCACTCCAGTCCCAACCACATCCATCCACAGATACAAGAGCATTGGATGAAGTACCCTGGATTGGTACAGATCTTGTTTGACTCACATTTCCTCCACTTCTTTGACCATTCCCTCTATCATTTTGCTCATTCTTTGGACTTCTGCATTCCCTAGCAAAATGTCCCATTTTGTGACAGTTGAAACATTCAACTTTGCTCTTATCCAACCAACTTGCATCATTCCTCTTTTGTGCAAAGTTATTCCTGCCAGTTCTTTGCATAAACCTTTTTGCCCTTTGAGTAATTAAGGCAATTTGTAACTTAATATCCATTTCTTCTAGATCACCTGATTCAAATTGATCTAAGTCTTCATTAGTAAGTGAAGAGTTTACATTACTAGCAAAGAAAGATTCTAAGATTTGATCATTAGAATGATTTGATGATGATCCACCTCCAACAGACCCATAAGAAGAACCTTTCTGTCCTGATTCTGCCTTTATTCCAGCCATTGACATAAATGAAGAATTGTTGTTGTTACTTCCTGATCCAATCTTCTTGCTCTCCATTTCAGCTTCAAAGTTTCTCAGATCATTATAAATGTCTTCCAGCTCTTTTGATTCCAGATCTGCACTTTGTCTTAACCCAACTGTATAATGTCGCACCCCCAAGACACGTAGCAGCGGAAGTAGGAGGTGTCACGGGGGCGCCGACTAATCAAATATCATAACACCAAGATTAAAGCAAACGACCTCTACATGAGACGTTTGAAAATAGTTACATTTCTTAAATAAAACGATTACAAACGTTATATCAAAACATTGGAGTTCGCATTAAAAGTGTAGAGATTTCTAATACGTAAATGTTGATACAAAATATTGTAATGCAATCTAATCTCTTGTTGTTTGTGAAAACATGCGACTCGAGCTAATGCTTTCCAAAAGCATCCTACTGCCTTGTTTCCTGTGGGTAGTCCTACTGCATCTGTGAACCTGAGAAATACATGCTAAAAGGTCAACATAAAGTTGGTGAGTTCATAGGTTTACGCAGTTAAAATCATAGTATGAACCACAAGATTTCATAGTTATCAAAGTAGCACGAATGCCAAAGTAAACCATAGTATACTATTTCCATGAGCTCATAGTCCGAAGCTTAACCGTAGTTGTTTACCCCCAGTGAGTGTGTAACCAGTACACTCAGTTGTACGAAATATTATGCATCCGTATAGCGGTTAGAGCGACTAACCCGGATGGCGGATTGTCAGGTCCCGATAGATCTATCCATAATGTTCGCGCTTAGTATTAACGTACTATGATATTTGTTAGGGGCCATCGTAGTTTGGTTTAATTACTCATGCAATCAGTATAAGAGTTTTCGTTACTTGCGTTCATATGTAAAATAGTTTATAAAACAGAGCATGTATTCTCACCCCAAAGTAAAAAGCAGTAAAAAGTGGGGCTATGAAACTCACCTGAGTTCTAGCAAATAGTAAGCAAGCAGTGTCAAATAGCAAGTAAAGTGCGATCCAATGTGCAACCTTCTAACGTCCTAAACGTATAAGGTTGTATGAGTAGATGTCTTGAAAGATTATCTATGTAAGTGGAGGGTTAATGTCCACCTATAGCTAGCTCATTCAACTAGTTATGTCCAAATAAGTTGTTTAAGTTCATTTATCAAAGACGCGTACGACCCGTTGGTGAAAGTTTGTAATAATAATTCATTTAGACATCATTATCAAGTTTGTTTTGTTGTATACTATTCATTAGTACACATCGTGTGTTGCAAACAGATTATTTTGGTTTGTATAAGCCTTAAACCGTAGGTCAAAGTTGGTCAAACTGGTCAAACCTGGTCAAACCTAGTCAAAGTGGTCAAACCTGGTCAACCCGATCAAACCTGGTCAAACTGGTCAAACCTAGTCAAACTGGTCAACCCGGTCAAAACTGGTCAAACCTAGTCAAACTGGTCAAAACTGTCAAACTGGTGAAACTGGTCAAACCTGGTCAAACCTAGTCAAACTGGTCAAACCTGGTCAACCCGGTCAAAACTGGTCAAACCTAGTCAAACTGGTCAAAACTGGTCAAACTGGTCAAACCTGGTCAAAACTGGTCAAACCTGGTCAACCATAGAGCCACTTATCAATTTATATGTCGGTTTCTAATTCGGGAAACTTTCCAACTCTCGTTTTTGGTCAAAGACATTAATTAAGCCTTCCAAACGCATTTTTGTTACCACTTTCCAAAAATAGTAGGTTTTGTCATTTTTATAAACCGAGCCGTTTTTGTTAACTTGGTCAAACTTACTCGGTTTGACCCGAAACTTTCCCCGAAACTCGTATAGTATAAGTTTAAAAATCCTAAAAATTCATTATTTCTATTTCTAGCATGCCCAAAAGTGTTGGTTTATAAAACAGAAGTTAAAACTTCAAAATCTCACATTTTCGGTTTTGTCGGTTTAGTTCACCAAATGTTTTCTACACCTTCTGTTCAAAATCAGTTTTCACAAGAATTACTCATTAATCCTCTATGTTTCTAGTGTCTAACATAGTTTTTCTAACCATTACAAGGGTCATCTAAGTGGGTAAATAAAATGCACAAAAGTTCCTAACTCAGATTCTGATTTCATACAGATCAGTCCCACAAATCAGATTATAGAGAGAAACGTGTACGGATCTGGTAAAAACGTAAAACATGAAAGTTGTAGATCTTTTAAATACGCAGATTTAAAAAAAAATGAATCGTCTAACTCCTCCTAGAAATCAAGATATAACGTTTTTAGTGAGCTGTGTTTTTGTAGACAGATTATGTATCTTTCATGAATAAATTATAAAAACGTATTTTAACAATTATTTTGGACATAATCTTTTTGATAGAGCTATATAACATAATAATCAGTGATATGAAAGAAAAATTAGTAGATGGTTTGAAGATTCTTACAAGAAATGATGAGGAGAAACAAGAGGATGATGGAGATGATGAATATGAGCTTGATTCTTGTTCCTAGCTTTGATGTTCTTGATTTGCTCTTGAGGATGATGATGGAGGACGATTTTTGTGATGATATTAGGTGGTTTTTGGTGTTAAAATTTCTGGAAATTGAAGGAGTATAGAGAGTATTGATGGAGAGAAAAGTTGGAAATAAGTTTGAGTGTGGAAATGAGGATTTGCATGAAAGATGGATGGTTAGTAGGAAAAGAATCTCATGATGATTTTTGCATGGGTTTTAAGTGGTTCATGTGGGTGGTGACCACATGGTCCAGCCATGGGTGGGTCCCCCATGGTGGTTTGTATGATTTAATTTTAATCCTAGGCTGTATTCGCGTACTGTGTTATTTAATTCGTTATTTCGTTTAAACGTTAAATCGCGTAACGTTATTTCGAGTTATTTAAATTAACGATATAATTGGCTAATTGTTCATTGAAGTATTATTTAAAAATACTTAATTTGAGTTGTCAAATTAATTATTGACGTTCGTTTGGTTGCCGAATTAAATTCGCGCATTATCGTTGCGTTTGAGACGTTTTAATCGAAACGTCTAGGTTTTTCGTATATTATTTTAACAAAATAATAATAAATGATAAATAACTTCTAAAAATATATTTAAGTTATTTATAGAAATATTTTCACCAATGTCGTATAGTTTGTCGGACTCCGTCTGGTTGTTTCACGTAATTACAACTAATTACGTAAGCGTAATATAAATCAATTATGGGAGTGTATATTCACATAAATATACAAGTAGTTACAAGTAATTGCAAGTATTTAGCCTAATACCGAACTAAACACACGTAATTAGGGTTTCTAGCAGGTCAATCAGTAACCCTAAATCGTCGGGTGTCACATATAAATTGTCCACTCATCTCCCAAAGACCTCAAAAACTTCCTGTTTAAATCATCCCTATCAATCTTCACTTGATGATTTTCCAGATCTCCTACTAACTTTGAAAACCTATCAAAGGTTTGAGTCAAAGTTTCTGACTTTGCAGAATTAAAATTCTCATATTGTTGTTTCAACAAAGACCTTTTATTCTTCTTGGTGTTATCATTCCCACCAAATCTCTTCTCTATAGCTTCCATGAGAACTTTAGCATCTTGACATGCTTCAAATCGTCTCTGATATTCATTTGGAATAGATAACAATAAAGTACTTAGAGCTTTGTACTCTATAGATCTAACCTTTCTTTCTGCCTCAGATGTTGGTGGTAATCTAGCCTGTGCAACACCATCACTATTAAGAGTCACTGGAGGACCATTAACAACCACTTCCTACATCTGATAATCTGTGAGAAGTAAGTATTGTCTGATTCTGTTCTTCCACAGATCAAACTCATCAGGTCTAAGCATGGGTATCTTTGTGACCTGAATTCCTTCATTGCTTTCTGCTATTGATTTAATAAAAAGATATTGAAAATAATCAATCAAGCAGTGATTCTAGATCTTCCTGTATTCAAAGCTTAACCAAAAGCTCTGATACCACTTGTTAAACCAAGATCGATCTAATAAACTTATTAGATTAACACAAGCTTTGAATTATTATTGAGAAGTTGCGGAATAACACTCAATAATATAATGAAGATCAATAACAAAACAATGAACAACAAGATTACTATCAAAAGCTTCAATCTTATTAATAATATAAGACGAATACACTGAATTGTATTAGGGTTACAAAACCTTGAAGCTGCGTGAAAACTAAGTTAACCTAATCTAGGTCTAAGGATCTCTATTTATAATACATAGAGTCCTATACAATCTCTAGTTGTTATGGAATTCAAATCTATCCCATAAATAACTCTAACAGACTTATATACGATAACAGTGGGAACAACTTACTTTATACCAACAGTGGTAGTAAGTTTCCTTTACAGACACAAGTATATTTATACTAACAGTGGCACTGCTTAAATACACTAGCAGTGGCTAGCAGTAGCACTGCTCAAATACACTAGCAGTAGCTAGCAGTAGCACTGCTTCTACATTTGCAGTGGCTATTATTAAAACGAACAGTAGCTAGCACTTCCAACACTTTGTCAAATAAGCTCAGATCCCAACACTAAATTTATCCCCTCAAATTTCCTTGAGTTCTGCCCCTCTTTGCTTCCACTTCCACCCTTTCTAACAACTTCAACAAACCCATCATCGCGTGTCTTCAAATTCTTCTTTGCTACTTGTGATGTACATTGAGCATTAGAATGTCCAAAAATTTTACATACATCACATCTTGGCGGCTTCCACTCATATTCAACACGAATAGACTCCGTAGTTTTTGGGATGTTCCTGCTAGAGGTAATATGAGTTGGTCTTGGCGGAAAATTCTTCAGTTGTGGGATTCCTTTAGGAATCATTTTTGGTATCGTATCGGTAATGGTAGATCTATTTCGATTTGGTTTGACACGTGGGACTTGGTCTGTCCATTGTTCCGATATATATCTCGTTATGCCGTTACGAGGATTTTCAGATAACAGACTCTATTACTGATGTGTTTGTTGATGGTTCGTGGTCCTGGCCTCTGTCATGGCTCTCGAGATTCCCTATCCTTTCTCATCTTCCAATTCCAAATTTTTCTGATCATATGGATAAGTTATGTTGGAGACTTAATGGAGGTGAATTGGTTGATTTTCGAATCAATCAGGTATGGGAGACTATTCGGCCTCGTGATAATAAAGTGGATTGGACTTCAATTGTTTGGTTTCCTTTGTGTATTCCTCGGCATTCTATTCATTTGTGGCTTTCTATATGTGGTAAATTGAAGACTCAAGATCGATTGAGGCAATGGGATGTCGGTCATGGTACTGAGTTAAACCTGCTTCAGTGTTCTTTGTGTAATTCCCAACCTGACTCTCATTCGCATTTGTTTTTTGAGTGTACCTTTTCTTCACAGGTTTGGCTGGAGGTAATGGCGTTCACTAGGTTCAATCTTCAGTCCGTTTGTTTGATGGATTGTCTAGATTGGATCAAACCGATTGCTGCTCGTAAGTCGTTTAGAAGCATTATTTTCAAACTTCTTCTTAGGGCATCCGCCTATGTTATTTGGTATGAACGCAATCTCAGGTTATTCAAGAATCAACATCGTTCTAAAGATCAGGTGGTGTCTTCAATTATAGAAGTGGTTCGGCTCAAGTTGTTTTCCTTTAAATTCAAGCCTTCTGTCAGTGTTATGCGGGCTATGGAGATTTGGAAGATTTTGAACTCCCTCGTTAGAGGGGGCTGATTTCTTTTAGTTTGGTTTTCATGCGTTTGCAGTGGATTATTGCTTGGTTTATTTGGATTTAGTATAGTTATTGTTTGGCTGTGTTCTGGTTGTTATATACTTGGCTTGTCAAGTATATATGCTTAGGCTTTTTGTTTAGTCTAGGCTTTTGTGGATTTCCACATTATATTGTAACGTTTTATCTTTGTTTATAATTTACCGGGGTACTCCCTTTTACCCAAAAAATAAATAGACTCCGTAGTATAACTCTTACCATCCAACGTAGGTATAGCAACAACTATTTTCTCAGATAATTCCTTAACCGAACTAATTTCAATTAAAGCTCTAGCATAGCTATTCCTACACCATGATTCCACACACATAGTACTAGTATATGAATCTAGCATCATTGGCTTTCCAAGAGTTAGAAGCAATAACACTCAAACCATCTCCTGTATACGCAACCATAGGAACATCGTGTAGCTTAACCCAAATAGGCACCTTATCGAGATCTTCTTTTGTTAAACTGACACTCGGTGCCCATTTATTTAGAATAATTGGAATAGTTCTAATCATCCAGGGACCATTTACTAACACATTCTCCATACCCTCTTTTGATGAAAACTTAAAGAAGAAAATACCTTTAGCATTCATCATAACCTTTTGAACACCAATTTCGACTAAGCGTTACGGACATAATTTTCCACCACCGGAAAAGCAATCCTCTTACCAATAAAATAACCAAATAATGTGTTCTCAAATCTATTATTAACTTCCACAACCGATGACAACGGAATAACAATATCAGCACCATCAATAGACACCTCAGATTGCAAGGATCGAAAGTTTACCCTGTTACTTTGATGCCCAGAATTAACAACACTCGAATATGATGCCTTATGCTGATTTGAGGGCTGACCAGTTCCAGTACTCGATGACTTAACACTAGAATCCTTATCTTCCTGAATCAGATTCTGAAACTTTGATTTTTCCCGAGTTTCAAGCTCATCAACATTCAACTTTGTAACATCAAAGCCTGCAGAGGACGAATTACTTCCCACTTTAGTTAAATCAACTAGCTTTTCCTCATCAGTAAACGCTCCATTGAACAATCCTAATCAACCAAGAATATGTGCTTAGTCTTTCATTTGTTAGGCTAGGCTTTTGATGTGCTTGTATTGTCATATTATCATTATTATTCATAAAATTTACCAGGGTATACTCCCTTTACCAAAAAAAAAACTTTAGTCTTGATAACCTTCTCAATGTGTCTTGCCAAGATATCATCACTAGGGTTTTTCATCTCTAATCGAGCCAAATCTCGGATCTCAAACATTGGCAAAGAACTGAAGACTACAAGCTTCTTTTCAAAGGATTGAACTCCGTCAAATCTCTTTATAGCAAAAAGCTTCAAGTCTGCATTGTAATACCATCCAATAATACCTCTTTTAGGCACACGCTTCCATGTTATATCAACTTCACTAATTCCAATCTTTTTCTTCTCAAGCTTCTTGAAGTTAAACATCGGATTGTCTTTATGTTTATCAGGAGTATCATCTTCACAATAAGTTAAATCATCTAGATCTTCATCTAAATAACTACTTCCATTCTTGAAGGATTCACAATATGTTCATCAATGATAGCATCCGGATCTACACCTTCGTCTATCCCAACATTAGAAACTTACTAATCCTCAAGTGGCACAAATTCACCTTCTTCAAGATCATAATCGATCTCTACTTTGACCTCATCAATCTCCATGTCAGAATTACTTTCAACATTTTATCTACATACGATACAAATGACACGAATTAAATATTAATAATATAAATCCTTTCATTGACTATAAATAATCAATCGAAGAATTTCTTTATTATTTCTGTCATGTTTATGAATATAATTCTAACATATATAGACTTTTAAATGTAACACTTTTATTGAATAGAAATATTATTATAATCAATCTAAAGTTACATAAGTCTATTACTTAGTAGTAATATCACCAGCTTCACTAACACCAACACCACTACCACTACATCCAACACCAACAGACTCCCCCTAAATCATGGTCTGCTTACCAGTCGTTGAAGGACCAGTCAACTCACTATCTTTCCGTGCGTTGGGATCATCATCTGTGTCATCACGTCTCTTCTTTGCTAATTCATCTTCTCTACAGGACTCCTCATAATCAATACCTCCCCCTGAGGTGACTTCTCCTTCAGCAGCCGAGTGAACAAACAATCTAACCTATCTATCTGTCTCTGTCTCTGCTTATCAACAACATCATCAACTAAAGTATTGTTAGTCTTAAGCAAGCGAGTATAAGCTTCACCCTGAGTTTTCAACTGTTGTGACAAAGATAGAATCTATGAAGATAACATGGACATGTTAGCCTCCAAATCCCTAACCTTGACTCTAAAGTAGTAATCCGTTTAGGATCAGTCACAGGAATAGATGGAGAATCAGATGGTTGAACAGGTGGAGGAGGAGAAGAAGAAGTTGTAATAGGCTGGGTCACTTTCTGAGCTATCTCAGTAGCTACACCCTTTAGTAGCCTAGCTGCAGCTCTGCTAGCCTTTGTTGTCCTATGAGTTTCAGGACGAACAATAGCAGCAATAGTATCCGCCTATCCAAATGGACACATAATGTCAGTAATAGTTACAGAAGTATCTGTCTCAATAACTGAGTTATTATATATGTAACAAAACTATTATCTTTAACCTCGAAAGGTCTAGATACTGGTTCAGTCACCAATTTCATTGTCGGTGGAACTGGTTCTGTAGCTTGAGCAACTGTTACAAAAAACATCGGTCTCAATTTCTAACTCATTATTAACAACAGCATCAAACAATCCTGAATTAACTATGTGCTAGAAACAGGCCCAATAGTCAACTGAGGAGTAAAAGCTCAGGCATGTTTCCGGCTACGAGTTTCTAGAAGCACATCCTCTTCGTCAGTATCCTGATCTATCAATTGATAGTCTAGATCTTTATCATCGAATTACGCTTACCCTTCAAAACAGGATCTATGATCAGCTTGGATCGCTGAAGTATCATACTAGGTGGAGACTGGTAAGGACCAGTATGAAAATCATCATGATCGTTATATGCACTCTCACCATCCTGTCCAGCTCCCCTAGAAGTACCAACCTCGGGTACACTTCCCTGATCTTGCTCACCCTTAGATCTAACGACCTCTGGGTTTACAGCTTCAGATTCCCGATCATAATAATATTCAACTTTATGATTAGAAAATATCTCAATCATCAAAGTATCAGTAACTTTATAATAAGATTCACAAAAGTTCCTAGACAGGTGCAACCTCATGATATTGCTCAATCTCTTGCAAGTTCGGATCATTAGCATCATCATGTTGTACAAGCATCTCTTGCACTACCTGAGTAGCTATATTTGGAACAATTTGTTGTCCCTGCTGTGCAGCTTGTATCATCACATCCGCAAGAAGGTCTTGTGGCTCGGGGGTTTAGAACCACAAGTTCAGACTTAGCTGCTTGTCCCTTATCCAACCATCTATTGTTTGGTGGAGCGACATAGTTCTCATCGATCAAATAGCTGAACAAGTTACGTGCTTGAGGCAATCAAATAGCTGAATAGATATAGACAATCAAATAGCTGAGTAAGTATTTATAAAAATTATATGTGTCCTCTGAGGTCCAACAGTTGACCAATCTGGACACATGCACGAATGTTACATTTCTGGGAAAAATCTACAAGGAACCAGTAAAAGTTGTCAACATAAAAGTTGTAGCCAATGAAATGTGTGAAATTTGGGAGGTGGTTTCAGTTCATTTGGAGATGTGTAGCTCAAGGTATGACTATAATACTAAGGGTAAAGTTTATAGATTTCTGGAACAGATTGTCTATATCTTTTTAAACAAATTATTAAAAATACTAAACGAACTCAGAAAAATATGAGGTTTATGGAGTTTGAAATCAAACATTTTGAACTTGATTTTTGACAATAAAAACATCCTATTTAGGGAAGAAATGAATTTTATAAAAAACATGGAATTGTACACATCTTTCTGGATAGAAAGTATATCTCACATTTTGTTACGTTTCAAGTTAAGAAAAGTGGTTTTTGTGTAATATCTTGTTATAATACTTATTGAGTGAACTTATTATCATATTTATAAGAGAATTATGAAGAAGAATGACCCTTACAATGATGCTTATGAAGAAAGATTGACAGATTTGAAGTGAGTAGCCTTTGTAGCCTTGAAAATCTTGAAAAACTTTGAAAGGAGATGAGGATGATGTTGGTGGTTCTTGCTTGTTAGTGGTGATAGATGGTGGTTATAGGGCTGAGATTTCTCTAGAAATGGGAGAGTGTTAGAGAGGAAATTGAAAGAGAAAACTGGAGGTGAATGATGGGGAAGTATCATTTGCATGTTACTTGAATGGATGAGTGTAAAAATGAAACGATTCAATTTTGCATTTCTTGGGGAGGGGGAGAGGGCACATGGGCCGAATTTGGGTGGGTCCCTTCATGGGTGTAGGTGTTTTTTATTTTATCTCCCAATTCGGGTTACGTTTTGTGGTCATTTACCCAATATTTTTGTTAAAACGTTAAATCGCCTAACATTTTCTTGTGTCTTTTTAATTCATGATATATTTGGGATTATTTTTCCATTGAAATATTATTAAAATACCTTATTTTTAGTTGTCAAAATATTTATTGACTTTCCTTTGTTACCGAATTCGATTCGCGTATTTTTACCGAGTTTGTTACGTTTTAATTAAAATGTCTAGGTTTTTCGTGTATTTTTATATAAATAATAATAATATATGATAAATAACTTCTCAAAATAGACTTAGGTTATTTATAAAAATGTTTTCACCAATGTCGTACATTGTGCCGGACTCCGTCCGATCGTTTTGCGCAATTATAGATAAACACATAATCACGTAAGTGTACATTCAAATATACATGTAGTTACAAATATTTAGCCTAATACAAACTAAATACAAGTAATTACAATTGTGTTAAAGAAGTAATCTTCTACAACAAGTTTGTTGAAAGAGGATCTTGTCTCAATTCCAATATGGGTTAAGCTTCATGGGGTCCCAATAGCTGCGTTTACTGAGGATGGATTGAGTGCAATTGCTACCAAGTTGGGTACCCCTCTTATGCTTGATTCTTATACCAGCTCTATGTGTTTTAACTCATGAGGTAGGTTGGATTTCGCTCGTGCCCTGATAGATTTTAGGGCTGATCGGGTCTCTATCGATTCGTTGGTAATCTCGGTTCTGTCTGTGGAAGGTACATGGCACTCTTTAGATACGGTTCAAGTAGAATATGAATGGAAGCCACCTCGGTGTAATGTTGGTAAGGTTTTTTGACATGCGGAGGATCTTTGTCCAAAGCGTATTGTCTCGGAAAAACTAGGTGATGTGATTGTTGGTAAAGGGGCTAAGGTGAAGAACAAGAAAGATCCTGAAGGTTTCCAAGCCCCGAGAAAACCATTCCGTGGCCTTGTGGTTGGTAATCCAAAGAAAGTGGCTGTTGTGACAATCCTCCATTTAGGGTAATAATCTTTACCTAACTTCATTCATTACCTAGAGTAATTCCCTGATTAGTGAATTCAAAACGATTTTTATGTGTTAAGTTTGTGAAACTTACTATGTGATACGTGATGTATTAGATTCGTAGTTATATGTATATATAATTACGTACGAAATGAACTTATTAAACTCGACAAATTAAATACAACAAAGTTGGTGATACGAAATAATTAATAATTCAAAAATTATTAATTACAAATATTAGATACTTATATTATTGAAATAATATAATAACTTATACGTTATATATTAAACGTATCAAACGCGAATCGTAAAGTTCCAAAAAGAACTCCAAAATGCTTTTGAATAATTTTTGTTTTAAATTATTTTAGAAAAGTATTAGAACAAAAATGAAACGGAAACCTTTAGACTACTTTATATCACGCGTTATACACGAACAGAAACAATTATAAAACGTACCTCAAGGTCGAACATAATAAAAGTATTTATTTTCCCGTTCCTGTTTTTGTATTTGGAACATTACCTCAAAATATAAATTCCAAATTCAACTGAAATCTGGCACGCAATTTAACTGTACAGTCCCACTACGGTGAATAATTTTATTAATAATTTTAAATAAAATTATTTCATTTTTGTATTTATCAATTTCAAAGTTTAAAATAAAATTTAAACAAACGAATAATTGAGTGGGACACGGGGTACAAATAATTGGACCCGTACACGGAACTAACGGGGTAAAAATCCACACTAATACTTATGTTGAAAATATCTGGGCGACATAAAATTTCATCACCTTACTTCCCTTTGAAAATTTTGGAAGCAAAACTCATTTTTATATACTCCTACTCCTCATAATTCTCTGATCATACACCCACACCTCAAATAATTGAGCTACCAAATTTCTTCTGCCTTCTTCTTTTCTGGTCCATCGAGCAGCAGCATTAGCAGTGGAGAAGGGGAGCTAAAACATCAAACCATCTTCAAAATCTCCAAACACAAACTAACAAAATGATCACATAACATTTGTCCCCAAAAATCATCTCGTTTGCATCATCATCAGTGATCATCATAGTCATCTATATCATAATATTTGTAAGATTCAAAACTACATATATATTTCATGCTTATAATTCCATATAATTTTGATTGTATGTTGTTAGTATGTATGTAAACATGTTGTAGTAGGAATTGTATGATATATTATGATGATGTAGTAGTGTACAAAAAAAAACTGAGATCAAACACCCGAATATATACATATATGTATTTACAGACCAAAAACAGAGCTCAGACTGGGCTGTGTATGGAAACCGATCGGCTAGGAAAGCACAACCGAATGGCTAGACTAACCCAGCCGATCGGCTGGATGGGGTGAGCCGTACGGCTCATTAGAGAAAAAGAAAGAGAGCCGATAGGCTAACTTATGTAAACCGAATGGCCTTGTAAATATTTAACAATACATAAGCACTTAAATAGAATTTGTTACAAATTAAAAACACTAACACTAATTTTAGCCTAGTGGTTGTGCGTTGTGTGGGGGAAAGGAACGTCACAGGTTCGAGTCCTGTGACCAACCTTTTTGTTATATATATATATATATATATGGACAATATATCTACACAAATATTTAACGGTTAGAATTTTTGGGCAACGGGCCGAATCTATAATGGGTCAAAAATGGTATTTTGTTAACGGGCCAAAATGATTTGTTAAACGTAATTGGGCCAAATTATTTTGGGCCACACATATTTGGGCCAAACTACTTGACTTCGATATTGGGCCAAACTAATTGGGCCGAGCCCAACGGGCTACGAGATTTTAAAATGCAAACTTAAACCGAATTATATATAAGTGACGAGTTAAAATGGACAAATGAGATTAGTAACACGACCAATGGATTATATATGTAATGGATGATTATAATTTATGTATAGTTATATAAATGAACTACGACAATCGTATTAAAACAAAGTTATTTTTATAACTACTATAATTATGGTTTGGGAAACATGATCAACAACGACGACAACTACATATATATATATATATATATATATATATATATATATAATCATTGACGACAAATAACATATATATATATTAGAATATATATATTCAACTAATAGGTATATTTAAATATATACTTGTACGCAACGAATACTCAACTCATTTATCACCAACAACTAAATCGTATGAGCTATGAGTCAAATACTTATATAAGTATACTTCTTGCGTCTAGGGCCTTGAAGTACACTGTTTGGACGTTTACTATTACTAGCTGTTATATTTCGCTGAAGACCGCTACACGTGAGTTTACAGTCCCTACCTTTTACTTGTTTTAAAACTAGGGGTGGAAAACATAGAACTATGTGCTATTACATGCTACTTGTTTTATATAATTGCTTGACATGCTTTTATATCAAACTGAATTATATAAATGTTATATGCTTTATATTCAACTGGTTAACTATATGAAACGTTTTCACAACTTTTTGGGAATAAGACAACGAATCTTGGTACGATCCTAGGTTTACGCGAGGTAGTTGTAGTGCACATAAGTCCCAGTGCTTGCAACCTATAACCATTAGCTAGGTGACTCTAGCCACTGAGTATACAGATAGTACTATCGATTTGACAACCCTCCCAGGATATAACTCGTTGGTCATTCCAACCACATCGACGACAGTCGTAACGAGGAGTGTATACTTAAATTGTTACTGAGGCAACAACATCAACTAGTCGTGGATTGGTTATAGCACTAGGTGTCGTTACTTTAACTTTAAAGGTGTCGCTCACCTTAGAGGGATCATAGTCTATATCTCCCACATAAACTAAACAACTAAACTACAACTTGATTTGGGAAGGGTATTCCCTGTGACAACAAATAGGACAGGTGTTCCTACGCATGATTTCTTTTTAGGAAACGTTTACCTTGATTGGATAAACTTGGTTTCCCGACAAAATAACTTTTATAGGAAATGTTTACTTGACTGTTAAACCTGTGTTTCCTACAGCTACTTATATGGAAATATTTACTTGATTGTTAAACTGTATTTCCTGCAACTATTATTAGGAAATGTTTATGATTAAACTGGTGTTTCCTAACACATCTACTGAATTGTAGTAAGAATGACATTCTTACAGTAAAATAGGAAATGTTTTCTTTAATAAGAACACTTGTATTTCCTGTTATACTTATAAACATTATGTTTGTGTACATGAACGATTTATACAAACTTGGTTTAACTACATTTATACTAAACCTGTGAATTCACTCAACATTCAATGTTGACGGTTTACTATGTTTTTCAGGGAATCAGGACTCAGGTACTTTTGCATGCATAAAGGACGTAGGCAACCCAGACTATTTATGATGCCACTTTTGGGACACCTGGATTTCCTTTGTATTACCAATTCCTTTGGTTATACTTACGAAATCCCTCTTTTATAAATCTGTATTTTGTAAACTTATGTTGTTCTACAAAACCACTACTTGTACGACTTTATAAGTCATACCCTTTTGTAATAACGTTTAAACTTATGGCATCTTAAATTAGTACGTTCTGTATGTTCATATGCTCTGATACAATGAATGCACTATTGTAACATCAGCACCCCTGCTATTAAACTGTAAACTTAAAATGCTTCCGCTAATAATCAAATGCTTCCGCTAATTAACTAAAGCTTCCGCTAAATCATTAATAAACACGATAACCGATTTTGGGGGTGTGACAGAACTTGGTATCAGAGCCATTGGTTATAGCGAACTAGAGATCTTTAAGTGACTGAAAACCTTAGAGACCTAGACTATAGCCTTGGCTAACACACTCATGCATTCATACCTTTGCATACATCTAACACAATGCACACAATTGCCTTTCTCACAGTTATGTCTAGGCAGTTTCCGATCTACATCTCAGAGTCAGAGGAGGAGCCTGACTATGCTAGTGATGACCCTTCCGAGGAGGTCTACCCACCCACATTTCCTAGAGCTACTTCAGATGGCACTATAGGCACTCCACCATCACCACCCACTGATCCCGCTACTCGTATGTTAGGATCTACTTTCATGGCGACTCGTCATTTTGGAGAGTCTTCACGTGGGCCTGGATTGTGTAGGACTGCTGGGATGAGCGTTAGATCCCCACCTGTAGGACCCTTGGCACCTCGTGACAAGGATCCGATGACTGAGGAGAGAGAGATACCTTGTGATCAGCAGTCATTGCAGAGGACTAGAGTTCCGCATCTTGACTGGATGCCGCGTATACTACGCCACTGGAGGACACTTGAGAGGATTCCTTCCACTTTTGAGTCTGGGGAGTCATCTCACTCATCGACCCCTTTACATCTGACTGAGGAGCCTCTGGAGCTCACTATCCCTACTGTAGTTGCGGTTATCCGTACTCTTCTTGGATTTCATTATGGTACACAGGATTCTATCGGAGAGTTGCACAGTGATGCCTCCCGACTGGACGGGGATGTGCTTACTATCTATGGACGTCTTGCCACTTCTGAGGTACACATTGAGATGGATCGAGAGTTCACCGATGAGACTAGGGCACGTCTGATTAGGCTTGAGAGACGTCTAGGGATAGTAGGTACTGCAGTTGGAGTTTGTATGCTGATGGCAGCTGTTAGGATGGTTGTAGGGATGTTTTTAGCATATTTTCATTAGCCTCACCACGTCAGGACGGTATCTATGATGTATTAGGATTGTAGCTATGATGTAGTAGGGAAAAACTTTTGACTAGATGGGTGTATAGGTTAAATCCATCACATTTTGTAGATCATGATTGATCAGATGGGTATATTTTCTCTTTATTGTCAATCCCATCATTGTACAAAACTTATGTAAAACCTTTTGACTTATATATGATATATAACTTATGTTTAGTTTATGTCACTGTGTACACTGTGAGTGATATCAATTGGTGATTGATTATCATACTATATCTATATTTATCACATACTTTATGAGTGATGATTTGATTAGGGTATCTTACGAGTGTTTCTTGTGTGTGATTAGGACTGAATCATGCCGCCTAAGCGTAGGAATACCCAGAACGTCCGAAGAAACCCTTCACCACCTCCTGCTGTTGATGAGACGACTGAACAAATGGTCAACTGAAGGATTGCTGAAGCACTTGCTCAGTATGATACTGACCGAAACCGTAGCGACAGGGTCAACGGTAGCAGAAATACCGAACCTGTTGTATCTGATGGTAACCCTGAGAGTACCCAAAGAGGATGTTACAAAATATTCCTAGCTTGCAAACCAAGCCACTTTCATGGTACTGAGGGTGATATTGGAATCATTCATTGGATAGATAAAATGGAGTCTGTGCTAGATATTAGCAACTGTGCTCGTGACTGCATGGTAAAGTATGCTACCTGCACATTTTCTGATAAGGCATTGACATGGTGGAATAGCCAAGTTCAAGCACTTGGACGCACAACCGCCCACTCGATGACCTGGGAAACTTTGAAAACCATGGTCGTGGAAGAATTTTGTCCCCGCAGTGAGCTACAGAAGATTGAGACTGAGCTCTGGGACATTACTATGGTTGGTACCGATATCACAGGATATACCACCAGATTTCAAGAACTGGCACGCCTTGTACCACACATGGTCACACCTGAGTACAAGCGCACCGAAAGGTATATATACCACAGATTCGAAGCTTGGTGACTTCGTCTAATCCTGCCACCTTTAAGAGTGTTGTAGAACTAGCAAAACGCTTGACAGATGAAGCAGTCAGAATGGGAACCCTTACTAAGAAAGCTGCTTCGGGAAAGGTTGAATCCAGCAGTGCTGATGCTGGAAAAGGAAACGTAAGTGGAATGACCGTCAGGGTCAACAGAATAAGAAGCAAACTGGAACCACGAAAGCTTACCTTGCCACGACTGCTGAACAAAAGACTTACTTGGGGAACAAGGCCAAGTGTGGAAAGTGTGAACGTCACCATGATGGTGATTGTATTTTCTGTGGGAATTGCAAACGCTGGGGGCACCTGGCCCAATACTGTAGATCGAACCCTACTACTCAAACAAATAGGGATCGACCAGCTAATGGATGCTTCGAATGTGGCGAGCAAGGTCATTTCCGAAACAAGTGCCCTAAACTTAAACGCGGCAACCAAAACAATCAGAACCGCAATGCAAACCCGAACAACAAAAACCGTGGTAACACCAACAACCAACCAGCTCGAGGTCGTGCATTTGTCATTGGAGCACAGGAGGCACGCCAGGATCCCAACATTGTCACTGGTACGTTTCTAGTTAACAATCATTATGCCTCTGTGTTATTTGATTCAGGCGCCGATTTGAGTTTTGTGTCTACGGAATTTAGATCACTATTAGACATTAAATCCCGTAAACTAGACAACAAGTACACTTTAGAACTAGCCGATGGTAAGCTGATTGAATCAGGAGAAATAGTACCAGGATGTACTCTAACATTGGAGAGTCATCCTTTCAAAATAGACTTACTACCGGTTGAGTTGGGAAGCTTTGACATCGTAGTCGGTATGGACTGGTTGTCGAAGAATCGTGCAGAGATTGTTTGTTTTGATAAAATGGTACGTTTACCATTGTTGACTGGAGAAACCTTGGTGATACAAGGAGATAAGAGGACGAGTGCCGTCAAAACGATTAATTGTTTGAAAGCCTGTAAATATCTCCGAAAGGGATACCAAGCGTTTTTAGCACATGTTGTAGAAAAGAGACCCGAGGAGCAAAGTTTAAGTGATATACCTGTAGTGCGAGACTATCCGGGAGTGTTTCCTGATGACCTTCCAGGATTACCACCTCCGCGACAGGTCGAGTTTCGCATCGATCTGGTGCCTGGAGCCGCACCAATCGCTCGCTCACCTTATCGTCTAGCTCCATCAGAAATGCAAGAACTGTCTACACAGTTGCATGAGCTCTTAGACTTAGGATTTATCCGACCGAGCTTTTCACCTTGGGGAGCTCCGGTTTTGTTTGTCAAGAAGAAGGATGGATCCATGCGGATGTGTATTGACTACCGAGAGCTGAATAAGGTAACTATCAAGAACCGATACCCGTTACCTCGTATAGATGATCTGTTTGATCAGTTACAAGGATCGAGTTACTACTCGAAGATCGATCTGCGTTCTGGTTATCATCAACTGAAGGTTCGAGAAGAGGATGTACCGAAGACCGCGTTCAGGACTCGTTATGGTCATTATGAGTTCTTAGTCATGCCGTTTGGATTGACTAACGCGCCTGCAGTATTCATGGATCTCATGAACCGAGTGTGCAAACCTTATCTTGATAAGTTTGTCATTGTGTTCATTGATGACATCTTGATTTACTCGAAAACCAAAGATGATCACGAACAACACTTGAAACTTATCCTCCAACTACTCGAGAATGAGAAGCTGTATGCTAAGTTCTCCAAATGTGAATTTTGGATTAGAGAGGTTCATTTCCTTGGTCACGTGATAAATGATAAAGGAATTCATGTGGACCCATCCAAATTTGAGGCGATCAAAAACTGGGAAGCTCCAAGGACCCCAACCGAGATTCGACAATTTCTTGGTCTGGCTGGGTATTACCGTCGATTTATCGAAAACTATTCCAAAATAGCCCAGTCACTCACCACCTTAACTCAAAAGGATAAGAAATTTGAATGGGGCGAAAAACAAGAAAACGCCTTCCAACTGTTGAAACAAAAGTTGAGCACCGCACCAATCTTATCTTTACCTGAGGGAACAGAAAACTTCATCGTTTACTGTGATGCCTCACATCAAGGATTAGGTTGTGTCCTCAAGCAAAACGACAAAGTTATTGCTTATGCATCTCGTCAATTTAAGATTCACGAGAAGAATTATACAACTCATGACTTAGAGTTGGGAGCCGTCGTCTTTGCACTCAAGATCTGGAGACACTACCTATACGGTACAAAGTGTACGATCTTCACCGACCACAAGAGTCTACAACACATATTCGACCAGAAAGAACTCAACATGAGACAGAGACGTTGGGTCGAATTGCTGAACGATTACGACTGTGAGATTAAGTACCATCCGGGCAAGGCTAATGTAGTAGCGGATGCCCTGAGTCGTAAAGAGAATGTTAAACCTCGCAGAGTTCGAGCTTTGGTATTAACAATCCACTCGAATCTTATTACTCAAATTCGTGACGCGCAACTAATAGCTTTCACCACCGAACGCATGAAAGACGAATCCCTGAGGGGAATGGAGAAACAACTCAAAACCAAAGAAAATGGAGTTTTATACTTCATGAATCGAATTTGGGTACCATGCGATGATGAACTACGCAAACTGATTTTGGATGAAGCTCACAAGTCCAACTACTCGATTCATCCTGGTGCAGATAAGATGTACCAAGATGTGAAAGGTTTCTATTGGTGGCCAAATATGAAAAGAGACATTGCTACTTATGTCAGCAAGTGTCTAACTTGTTCAAAGGTTAAGGTTGAGTATCAAAAACCTTCAGGACTTTTGCAACAACCAGAAATGCCAAAATGGAAATGGGAGCACATAACGATGGACTTCATTACAAAACTACCAAAGACATCAACTGGAGTTGATTCCATATGGGTGATTGTCGATCGATTGACGAAATCAGCCCACTTCGTTGCTATCAAAGAGTCTGACAAACTAGAGAAACTGGCGAAGATCTATATCAAAGAGATCGTTTCTCGACACGGTGTACCATTGTCCATTATATCTGATAGAGATAGCAGATTCACATCTTGCTTCTGGCAATCACTACAACAGGCTTTAGGTACTCGACTCGACATGAGTACAGCCTATCATCAACAAACAGATGGCCAGAGTGAATGAACGATTCAACCACTCGAGGACTTATTGAGAGCGTGTGTGATTGACTTTGGGGGAAACTGGGATACTCACCTCCCATTAGCTGAATTCTCCTATAACAACAGTTATCACACCAGCATACAGATGGCTCCATTCGAAGCACTGTATGGACACAAATGCCGATCACCACTCTGTTGGGCAGAGTTGGGTGACAGACAACTATCCGGACCAGAGCTTGTCAAGGAAACCACGGAAAATATATCTCAAGTACTCAACCGATTGAAAATGGCGAGAGACAGACAAAAGTGTTACGCCGATAACCGTCGTAAACCTCTTGAGTTTCAAGTAGGAGACAAGGTCCTACTCAAAGTATCGCCCTGGAAAGGGGTAGCACGATTTGGCAAATGAGGAAAACTTAACCCGCGATATGTTAGACCTTTTGAAATCCTTGCGAGGATTGGTCCTGTCGCTTACAAACTAAATTTGCCACAAGAGCTTAGTAGCATTCACGACACTTTTCATGTGTGTAACTTGAAGAAGTGTCTTTCCGATGAAACACTTATCATCCCTCCTGACGAAGTCTTTATCAACTCAAAACTTAACTTTGTGGAGGAACCTATCGAAGTAACCGATACAAAAACACAGAAACTCCGACACAAACGAATCAAACTTGTCAAGATTCGTTGGAACTCAAAACAGGGCCCGGAGTTTACTTGGGAACGCGAGGATGAGATAGGAAAGAAATACCAACCACCTGTTTGAACAAACGCCTGTCACGAACAACTCAACTTAAATCTCAGGACGAGATTTCGCTAACGGGGGGAGAATGTGACAATCCTCCATTTAGGTTAATAATCTTTACCTAACTTCATGCATTACCTAGAGTAATTCTCTGATTAGTGAATTCAAAATGATTTTTATGTGTTAAGTTTGTGAAACTTAGTATGTGATACGTGATGTATTAGATTCGTAGTTATATGTATATATAATTACGTACGAAATGAACTTATTAAACTCGACAAATTAAATACAACAAAGTTGGTGTCGCACCCCCAAATTCGTTAATCGTGGTTAGCGGAAGCATTTGTTTAAGTAGGGGTGCCGACGTTAACGTAGGACAATCACGCATATCAGAGCATATGATTATTGCTGAACAGTAAATTAAGATGCCATTTAAGTAAGCATTTGTTACAAAAGCTACAACTCGTCAGAGTCGTAGGAATAGTATTTGCAAGATCCAAATAGTTTAAGATTACATATTTCAAAAGAGGATTTCACAAGTATGACTAATGGAAATCAGTAATACAAAGGAAATTCTTAGTGTCCCAAAACGTGGCATCCTAATTCTTCATGGGTTGCCTAATCCAGAATGTGTGCAGTCTTACTGGTGCTGCTAGTTTCCTGAAAGACATAGCAAAAAGTCAACAAAATGTTGAGTGAATTCACAGGTTTTATGTTTATAAGTATGGTTCGAAAAACCAATTTTTGTTTGTAAGTTCGTTGACTCAAAAGTCAAATAATGTTTCGTTTTAGTTGGAACGTCATCCAAAAGTATCGCTTCGTTTTAGTGATGTCAACACATCCAATTGTATATGTTTGGAAAGAAAACAATTTAGTTGTATAACTAGTAGGAACGCATTCCTATGTAATCAAGCGTAGGAAAATGTTATTTTCAAAAATGTTCATAATAGTTGGGAGATATAGACGGTGATCCCTCAAAGGTTAGCTAGACCTTATGAGTTATAGTAACGACCCCTAGTGCTATAACCAATCCACGACGTTTCACGTTTTTGCCACAGTAACATTTTAAATATACGCTCCTCGTTACGACTGCCGTCGTGCGGTTGGCGCGACCAACAAGTTATAATAGTGGGAGGGCTGTCAACTCGATAGTACTATCCGTATATCTAGTGGCTAGAGTCACCTAGCTAATGGTTATAGGCTGCGTACACTGGGACTTTTGTGCACACAACTACCTCTCGTAAACCTAGGTCCGTACCAAGATTCGTTGTCATGTTCCCAAAATAGTGTGAAAAGTCATTTCGTAAACAGTTCAAGTAATAGTATGAAAGCATTTATAGTAATCGTTGTACGTTTGTATCAAAACAATAAAGTAGTAGCTATGTCCTTCACCCCTGTTAGAGAAAAGTATTGAAAACAGTAAACGTAGGGGCTGTGAACTCACCTGTGGATGCTAGTGTCTCTAATGCAATTATGTTTCGAGTCAATAATCCCCTAACGTCCTAAACGTATGAGATTACAAGTGTAAGTATGTGGATGTCGTAGTTGACCATCCATGTTAGCGTTCATCAACTAGTTATGCCCAAATAAGTTGTTCAAATTCGTTTATTAAAACATGTACGACCCGTTGGTGAAAGTTTGTAATACTAATTCATTTAGACATTATTATTAAATTTGTTTTGTTGTATACCATTTATTAGTACATATCATATGTTGCAAACAGATTATTTAGTTTGTAAAAAACCTTAAACCGTTGGTCAAACTGGTCAAAGGTGGTCAAGCCTAGTCAAAGTTGGTCAAACTGGTCAAACTGGTCAAATATGGTCAAAGTTGGTCAAAGTTACCAACTAAGTCACCCAAACCCATTTTTGTTACCATTTTCCCAAAAATAGTAAGCTTTTAGAAATCGAGCCACTTTTGTTGACTTGGTCAAACTTACTCGGTTTGACCCGAAATTTTCACCCAACCCATATATCAGTTTATAGAGACCAAATAAATTGTCGGTTCATGTCGGAGTTCACCAAAAGTGTCGATTTTTACAATAGTTCCAAAACAGTCCCTAGTTATGTTTTCGGTTTTTGTCGGTTTGTTTCGCCATAGTTCTTACTAACTTCTGGTCCAAATCAAGCCTCACAAATTTTACCAACTGATCACCATGGTTTCTATACTAACATATAACTTTTATAGCAACTATAGTGTCTATTTACATAGGTAATTAATTTTGCTAAGGAATCGAACTCGGTTTTCGAAAACCTTCAGACCAGGCTCAAAGATCTGGTTATATATAAAAATACGTACTTTTCTGGAAAGAGCCAAAGAAGAACTTTTTGTAGATCTTTTCAATACGCAACTTTTAAAAAAAAATTCGTTATCTAATTCTTCCTAGAACTCAAGATATGGCCGATTTACCAAACTGACTTTTTGAAGACAGATTATGCATGTGTATGTATACTTTATAAAAACGTAATTTATCAAAGATTTTGGACATAATCGAGTTAGATGAACCATATAACATGTAAATAAACATAGATGGAAGTAGAAATGAGTCCTCACAATGATGATTTGAAGATAGAAGGATAGAAATGAGATGAGATGTTCTTGAGCTTCAATTCCTTGCAAAAATCTTTGAAAATGGATGAAGGAAATGGTGGAGGTGTAATGGTGGATTATGGTGGTTGATGGTGGTTTATGGAGGTGGAAAAGGGCTGAGTATTTCTCTGAGTTTTTAGAGAGATAGGGGACTAGAGAGAAAATGAGTTTGAGGGTTAGAGTGTGAATGATGCAAATGCATGTATTAGGAGTGGATAGAGGTGAAAGTGTCATCATTTGATTTTGCATGGTGTGGGAGTGGTCAAACAAAGGGGTGGCATGTGATGAGAAATCAGCAGATTTTTCATGGGTCCCACACAAGATTTGGTCAAATTTTAATTCCCCAAAGTTACGTTAAGTCCCGTGGTCGTTTACCCGATCGTTTCGACGTTAATTTAGACGTTAAATGTTTAATATGCACGTTTAAGTAACGATTTAAATTTTTGATATTTTTATGTGATATCTTTATTCTAAATACTTGAAAACATTTATAAAAAGGTTCCATTAATTTATCTGTCTCGATTTGCGCGTTCATTTTACGGAGGTTAAATCGCGTAACGTTTTAATCAGACCTTTTTCGTTATCGATTCAAAGTACGATATTTTAAGTAAAAGTTTTACTTGAAATGATATATTTTAAATTCATAATATATATTTGGGTTCTCATTCGATTGTCGGACGCGTTCCGCACGTTTTCGTTGCGTTTGAGTTATTTTATATGATGCGAATGATTCGTTGGATATTATCGGCATAATATTTATAAGTTTTTGAGTTTATTAAATAATTTCGTATTATTTAATATTTTGTTCACCAACGGTCGTGTACTTTTGTCGGGTTCGTTCGGAATGTTTTGTGCATAATTATAACTAATTACGAATTAAGCAATACTACGCGTATAAATATTTTGAGGGGTGTCACATTCTCCCCCTGTTAGAGAAATCTCGTCCCGAGATTTAAATCGTGTCGGCGGGTTAGACGCATGTGTTTCAAAAATGTGTTCGGATCATGTAATATTAAGACGTAGTATTGGTTAACTAGAAACGTACCAATGTTGGCGTAGGGATCCTGAGGTGCATCCGGTGCCCTAAGGATGTATGCGCGTCCACGTCCTGGTTGCGTGTTGACATTGCGAGTGTTGTCATTTTGGTTATTGCGGTTGTTGTTTTGATTATTGTTGTTGGGGTTGGGGTTGTTGAGTTGTGGGCACTGATTTCGGTAGTGCTTTGGGTCACCACATTCGAAACACCTAGTGTTTTGTCATTCAGGGTTTGTTCGGGTGGGAGGGTTTGCTTTACAGCTTTGGGTTACATGACCCCAACGTTTGCAGTTTTGGCAGAAGGTACATTCACCGTCATGGTGCTTCCCGCACTTGTCACACTTTGGTTTGTTACCAAGGTATGGTTTCGGTTCAGTGGTGGTGGCGGCGTAAGCCCTGGTGTTTCCCGAATACCTTTTGTTCTGTTGACCCTGACGGTCATTTCCTTCATTGTCCCACTTCCGTTTTTCACTTCCAGTACTTCCAATACTTGTACTGTTCGGTTCGCTCTTTCCCGACACAGTTTTCACTGTCAGGGTTCCCATCCTAACTGCGTCATCCGTTAAACTTTGTGCCAAGTCTACCGCACTCCTAAAAGTAGTTGGTTTGGAGGACATTACAAGATTTCGGATTTGTGGCGCTAATCCCCAGTTGTAACGCTCAATACGTTTGTACTCAGGAGTCACCATGTGGGGTACAAGGCGTGCGAGCTCTTGGAACCTCGTTGTATATCCGGTGATGTCGGCACCGATCATTTTGATGTCCCAAAGTTCGGTTTCGATCTTTTGCAATTCGCTGCGGGGACAGAATTCCTCCATGATCATTCTTTTCAAATCTTCCCAAGAGATGGCGTAGGCGGTTGTTCGTCCGAGTGTTTGTATTTGAGCATTCCACCAGGTCAATGCTTTCTCAGCTAGCGTGCATGTAGCATATTTTACCATGCGTTCGGGTGCACAGTCGCTAATGTCAAGCACTGATTCCATCTTCTCGATCCAGTGGACAATGCCAATCGCTCCTTCGGTTCCGTTGAAGGTACTAGGTTTGCAAGATAAGAATGTTTTGTATGAACACCCTCGTTGGGTATTCACGGGTTCTTCGTTCCCTGTGTTTCTTACCCCCGATCCGCTGCCATCATCGCGGTTGCGACTTGCCTCATACTGGGCAATAGCTTCTGCGACTCGTCGTTCAATTATTTGTTCAGTGGTTTCTACAACAGGAGGTGGAGTTGTTCGTCGACTATTTCTGGTCGTCCTTTGCTTTGGCGGCATGTTTGTGTTCTGCGATGAATGAAATGCGGAAGTCAATGCCAACGTAAGGAACGTGAAGAATGAAGTTTCACACATTTCAGTTATCGAGCATTAAGAAGAATTAGCGATATCCCCATCGTGTATCTTACGACTATGAAACGCCCATATGTACTTAGTATGATATAATCATGTTGGCCAGGCGTCATTATATGATGCCAAATACATACTTCTTTTCATCAACCGTTCAATACGATCAGGTTCACGCGAAGTCGAAGCAGGAATGAACGAATTGAAAGTAGTATAGTTCAAGGAATACAAGGTAAAATCAACCATACATTTATTACACAAAAGTTGAAAAATGTCGTATAGTGAATAAATAGGTTGAGTGTACGATAGAGTCGTGCGGCGGGTTCTCGTGTGCCGATGTGTCGTGATTAACATAGGTGTGACGATAGTTATCGTATAGCGAGTTAGACGTATGCAAGTGTATGTATGCAATGAGTGTCCTAGCCAAGGCTATAGTCTAGGTCTCTAAGGTCTCTAGGTCACTTAAAGACTTCTAGTTCGCTATAACCAATGTCTCTGATACCAATCTTTCGCACCCCCAAATTCGTTAATCGTGGTTAGCGGAAGCATTTGTTTAAGTAGGGGTGCCGACGTTAACGTAGGACAATCACGCATATCAGAGCATATGATTATTGCTGAACAGTAAATTAAGATGCCATTTAAGTAAGCATTTGTTACAAAAGCTACAACTCGTCAGAGTCGTAGGAATAGTATTTGCAAGATCCAAATAGTTTAAGATTACATATTTCAAAAGAGGATTTCACAAGTATGACTAACGGAAATCAGTAATACAAAGGAAATTCTTAGTGTCCCAAAACGTGGCATCCTAATTCTTCATGGGTTGCCTAATCCAGAATGTGTGCAGTCTTACTGGTGCTGCTAGTTTCCTGAAAGACATAGCAAAAAGTCAACAAAATGTTGAGTGAATTCACAGGTTTTATGTTTATAAGTATGGTTCGAAAAACCAATTTTTGTTTGTAAGTTCGTTGACTCAAAAGTCAAATAATGTTTCGTTTTAGTTGGAACGTCATCCAAAAGTATCGCTTCGTTTTAGTGATGTCAACACATCCAATTGTATATGTTTGGAAAGAAAACAATTTAGTTGTATAACTAGTAGGAACGCATTCCTATGTAATCAAGCGTAGGAAAATGTTATTTTCAAAAATGTTCATAATAGTTGGGAGATATAGACGGTGATCCCTCAAAGGTTAGCTAGACCTTATGAGTTATAGTAACGACCCCTAGTGCTATAACCAATCCACGACGTTTCACGTTTTTGCCACAGTAACATTTTAAATATACGCTCCTCGTTACGACTGCCGTCGTGCGGTTGGCGCGACCAACAAGTTATAATAGTGGGAGGGCTGTCAACTCGATAGTACTATCCGTATATCTAGTGGCTAGAGTCACCTAGCTAATGGTTATAGGCTGCGTACACTGGGACTTTTGTGCACACAACTACCTCTCGTAAACCTAGGTCCGTACCAAGATTCGTTGTCATGTTCCCAAAATAGTGTGAAAAGTCATTTCGTAAACAGTTCAAGTAATAGTATGAAAGCATTTATAGTAATCGTTGTACGTTTGTATCAAAACAATAAAGTAGTAGCTATGTCCTTCACCCCTGTTAGAGAAGTATTGAAAACAAGAAAAGTAGGGGCTGTGAACTCACCTGTGGATGCTAGTGTCTCTAATGCAATTATGTTTCGAGTCAATAATCCCCTAACGTCCTAAACGTATGAGATTACAAGTGTAAGTATGTGGATGTCGTAGTTGACCATCCATGTTAGCGTTCATCAACTAGTTATGCCCAAATAAGTTGTTCAAGTTCGTTTATTAAAACATGTACGACCCGTTGGTGAAAGTTTGTAATACTAATTCATTTAGACATTATTATTAAATTTGTTTTGTTGTATACCATTTATTAGTACATATCATATGTTGCAAACAGATTATTTAGTTTGTAAAAAACCTTAAACCGTTGGTCAAAGTTGGTCAAACTGGTCAAAGGTGGTCAAGCCTAGTCAAAGTTGGTCAAACTGGTCAAATATGGTCAAACTTGGTCAAAGTTGGTCAAAGTTACCAACTAAGTCACCCAAACCCATTTTTGTTACCATTTTCCCAAAAATAGTAAGCTTTTAGAAATCGAGCCACTTTTGTTGACTTGGTCAAACTTACTCGGTTTGACCCGAAATTTTCACCCAACCCATATATCAGTTTATAGAGACCAAATAAATTGTCGGTTCATGTCGGAGTTCACCAAAAGTGTCGATTTTTACAATAGTTCCAAAACAGTCCCTAGTTATGTTTTCGGTTTTTGTCGGTTTGTTTCGCCATAGTTCTTACTAACTTCTGGTCCAAATCAAGCCTCACAAATTTTACCAACTGATCACCATGGTTTCTATACTAACATATAACTTTTATAGCAACTATAGTGTCTATTTACATAGGTAATTAATTTTGCTAAGGAATCGAACTCGGTTTTCGAAAACCTTCAGACCAGGCTCAAAGATCTGGTTATATATAAAAATACGTACTTTTCTGGAAGGAGACAAAGAAGAACTTTTTGTAGATCTTTTCAATACGCAACTTTTAAAAAAAAATTCGTTATCTAATTCTTCCTAGAACTCAAGATATGGCCGATTTACCAAACTGACTTTTTGAAGACAGATTATGCATGTGTATGTATACTTTATAAAAACGTAATTTATCAAAGATTTTGGACATAATCGAGTTAGATGAACCATATAACATGTAAATAAACATAGATGGAAGTAGAAATGAGTCCTCACAATGATGATTTGAAGATAGAAGGATAGAAATGAGATGAGATGTTCTTGAGCTTCAATTCCTTGCAAAAATCTTTGAAAATGGATGAAGGAAATGGTGGTGGTGTAATGGTGGATTATGGTGGTTGATGGTGGTTTATGGAGGTGGAAAAGGGCTGAGTATTTCTCTGAGTTTTTAGAGAGATAGGGGACTAGAGAGAAAATGAGTTTGAGGGTTAGAGTGTGAATGATGCAAATGCATGTATTAGGAGTGGATAGAGGTGAAAGTGTCATCATTTGATTTTGCATGGTGTGGGAGTGGTCAAACAAAGGGGTGGCATGTGATGAGAAATCAGCAGATTTTTCATGGGTCCCACACAAGATTTGGTCAAATTTTAATTCCCCAAAGTTACGTTAAGTCCCGTGGTCGTTTACCCGATCGTTTCGACGTTAATTTAGACGTTAAATGTTTAATATGCACGTTTAAGTAACGATTTAAATTTTTGATATTTTTATGTGATATCTTTATTCTAAATACTTGAAAACATTTATAAAAAGGTTCCATTAATTTATCTGTCTCGATTTGCGCGTTCATTTTACGGAGGTTAAATCGCGTAACGTTTTAATCAGACCTTTTTCGTTATCGATTCAAAGTACGATATTTTAAGTAAAAGTTTTACTTGAAATGATATATTTTAAATTCATAATATATATTTGGGTTCTCATTCGATTGTCGGACGCGTTCCGCGCGTTTTCGTTGCGTTTGAGTTATTTTATATGATGCGAATGATTCGTTGGATATTATCGGCATAATATTTATAAGTTTTTGAGTTTATTAAATAATTTCATATTATTTAATATTTTGTTCACCAACGGTCGTGTACTTTTGTCGGGTTCGTTCGGAATGTTTTGTGCATAATTATAACTAATTACGAATTAAGCAATACTACGCGTATAAATATTTTGAGGGGTGTCACATTCTCCCCCTGTTAGAGAAATCTCGTCCCGAGATTTAAATCGTGTCGGCGGGTTAGACGCATGTGTTTCAAAAATGTGTTCGGATCATGTAATATTAAGACGTAGTATTGGTTAACTAGAAACGTACCAATGTTGGCGTAGGGATCCTGAGGTGCATCCGGTGCCCTAAGGATGTATGCGCGTCCACGTCCTGGTTGCGTGTTGACATTGCGAGTGTTGTCATTTTGGTTATTGCGGTTGTTGTTTTGATTATTGTTGTTGGGGTTGGGGTTGTTGAGTTGTGGGCACTGATTTCGGTAGTGCTTTGGGTCACCACATTCGAAACACCTAGTGTTTTGTCATTCAGGGTTTGTTCGGGTGGGAGGGTTTGCTTTACAGCTTTGGGTTACATGACCCCAACGTTTGCAGTTTTGGCAGAAGGTACATTCACCGTCATGGTGCTTCCCGCACTTGTCACACTTTGGTTTGTTACCAAGGTATGGTTTCGGTTCAGTGGTGGTGGCGGCGTAAGCCCTGGTGTTTCCCGAATACCTTTTGTTCTGTTGACCCTGACGGTCATTTCCTTCATTGTCCCACTTCCGTTTTTCACTTCCAGTACTTCCAATACTTGTACTGTTCGGTTCGCTCTTTCCCGACACAGTTTTCACTGTCAGGGTTCCCATCCTAACTGCGTCATCCGTTAAACTTTGTGCCAAGTCTACCGCACTCCTAAAAGTAGTTGGTTTGGAGGACATTACAAGATTTCGGATTTGTGGCGCTAATCCCCAGTTGTAACGCTCAATACGTTTGTACTCAGGAGTCACCATGTGGGGTACAAGGCGTGCGAGCTCTTGGAACCTCGTTGTATATCCGGTGATGTCGGCACCGATCATTTTGATGTCCCAAAGTTCGGTTTCGATCTTTTGCAATTCGCTGCGGGGACAGAATTCCTCCATGATCATTCTTTTCAAATCTTCCCAAGAGATGGCGTAGGCGGTTGTTCGTCCGAGTGTTTGTATTTGAGCATTCCACCAGGTCAATGCTTTCTCAGCTAGCGTGCATGTAGCATATTTTACCATGCGTTCGGGTGCACAGTCGCTAATGTCAAGCACTGATTCCATCTTCTCGATCCAGTGGACAATGCCAATCGCTCCTTCGGTTCCGTTGAAGGTACTAGGTTTGCAAGATAAGAATGTTTTGTATGAACACCCTCGTTGGGTATTCACGGGTTCTTCGTTCCCTGTGTTTCTTACCCCCGATCCGCTGCCATCATCGCGGTTGCGACTTGCCTCATACTGGGCAATAGCTTCTGCGACTCGTCGTTCAATTATTTGTTCAGTGGTTTCTACAACAGGAGGTGGAGTTGTTCGTCGACTATTTCTGGTTGTCCTTTGCTTTGGCGGCATGTTTGTGTTCTGCGATGAATGAAATGCGGAAGTCAATGCCAACGTAAGGAACGTGAAGAATGAAGTTTCACACATTTCAGTTATCGAGCATTAAGAAGAATTAGCGATATCCCCATCGTGTATCTTACGACTATGAAACGCCCATATGTACTTAGTATGATATAATCATGTTGGCCAGGCGTCATTATATGATGCCAAATACATACTTCTTTTCATCAACCGTTCAATACGATCAGGTTCACGCGAAGTCGAAGCAGGAATGAACGAATTGAAAGTAGTATAGTTCAAGGAATACAAGGTAAAATCAACCATACATTTATTACACAAAAGTTGAAAAATGTCGTATAGTGAATAAATAGGTTGAGTGTACGATAGAGTCGTGCGGCGGGTTCTCGTGTGCCGATGTGTCGTGATTAACATAGGTGTGACGATAGTTATCGTATAGCGAGTTAGACGTATGCAAGTGTATGTATGCAATGAGTGTCCTAGCCAAGGCTATAGTCTAGGTCTCTAAGGTCTCTAGGTCACTTAAAGACTTCTAGTTCGCTATAACCAATGTCTCTGATACCAATCTTTCGCACCCCCAAATTCGTTAATCGTGGTTAGCGGAAGCATTTGTTTAAGTAGGGGTGCCGACGTTAACGTAGGACAATCACGCATATCAGAGCATATGATTATTGCTGAACAGTAAATTAAGATGCCATTTAAGTAAGCATTTGTTACAAAAGCTACAACTCGTCAGAGTCGTAGGAATAGTATTTGCAAGATCCAAATAGTTTAAGATTACATATTTCAAAAGAGGATTTCACAAGTATGACTAACGGAAATCAGTAATACAAAGGAAATTCTTAGTGTCCCAAAACGTGGCATCCTAATTCTTCATGGGTTGCCTAATCCAGAATGTGTGCAGTCTTACTGGTGCTGCTAGTTTCCTGAAAGACATAGCAAAAAGTCAACAAAATGTTGAGTGAATTCACAGGTTTTATGTTTATAAGTATGGTTCGAAAAACCAATTTTTGTTTGTAAGTTCGTTGACTCAAAAGTCAAATAATGTTTCGTTTTAGTTGGAACGTCATCCAAAAGTATCGCTTCGTTTTAGTGATGTCAACACATCCAATTGTATATGTTTGGAAAGAAAACAATTTAGTTGTATAACTAGTAGGAACGCATTCCTATGTAATCAAGCGTAGGAAAATGTTATTTTCAAAAATGTTCATAATAGTTGGGAGATATAGACGGTGATCCCTCAAAGGTTAGCTAGACCTTATGAGTTATAGTAACGACCCCTAGTGCTATAACCAATCCACGACGTTTCACGTTTTTGCCACAGTAACATTTTAAATATACGCTCCTCGTTACGACTGCCGTCGTGCGGTTGGCGCGACCAACAAGTTATAATAGTGGGAGGGCTGTCAACTCGATAGTACTATCCGTATATCTAGTGGCTAGAGTCACCTAGCTAATAGTTATAGGCTGCGTACACTGGGACTTTTGTGCACACAACTACCTCTCGTAAACCTAGGTCCGTACCAAGATTCGTTGTCATGTTCCCAAAATAGTGTGAAAAGTCATTTCGTAAACAGTTCAAGTAATAGTATGAAAGCATTTATAGTAATCGTTGTACGTTTGTATCAAAACAATAAAGTAGTAGCTATGTCCTTCACCCCTGTTAGAGAAGTATTGAAAACAAGAAAAGTAGGGGCTGTGAACTCACCTGTGGATGCTAGTGTCTCTAATGCAATTATGTTTCGAGTCAATAATCCCCTAACGTCCTAAACGTATGAGATTACAAGTGTAAGTATGTGGATGTCGTAGTTGACCATCCATGTTAGCGTTCATCAACTAGTTATGCCCAAATAAGTTGTTCAAGTTCGTTTATTAAAACATGTACGACCCGTTGGTGAAAGTTTGTAATACTAATTCATTTAGACATTATTATTAAATTTGTTTTGTTGTATACCATTTATTAGTACATATCATATGTTGCAAACAGATTATTTAGTTTGTAAAAAACCTTAAACCGTTGGTCAAAGTTGGTCAAACTGGTCAAAGGTGGTCAAGCCTAGTCAAAGTTGGTCAAACTGGTCAAATATGGTCAAACTTGGTCAAAGTTGGTCAAAGTTACCAACTAAGTCACCCAAACCCATTTTTGTTACCATTTTCCCAAAAATAGTAAGCTTTTAGAAATCGAGCCACTTTTGTTGACTTGGTCAAACTTACTCGGTTTGACCCGAAATTTTCACCCAACCCATATATCAGTTTATAGAGACCAAATAAATTGTCGGTTCATGTCGGAGTTCACCAAAAGTGTCGATTTTTACAATAGTTCCAAAACAGTCCCTAGTTATGTTTTCGGTTTTTGTCGGTTTGTTTCGCCATAGTTCTTACTAACTTCTGGTCCAAATCAAGCCTCACAAATTTTACCAACTGATCACCATGGTTTCTATACTAACATATAACTTTTATAGCAACTATAGTGTCTATTTACATAGGTAATTAATTTTGCTAAGGAATCGAACTCGGTTTTCGAAAACCTTCAGACCAGGCTCAAAGATCTGGTTATATATAAAAATACGTACTTTTCTGGAAGGAGACAAAGAAGAACTTTTTGTAGATCTTTTCAATACGCAACTTTTAAAAAAAAATTCGTTATCTAATTCTTCCTAGAACTCAAGATATGGCCGATTTACCAAACTGACTTTTTGAAGACAGATTATGCATGTGTATGTATACTTTATAAAAACGTAATTTATCAAAGATTTTGGACATAATCGAGTTAGATGAACCATATAACATGTAAATAAACATAGATGGAAGTAGAAATGAGTCCTCACAATGATGATTTGAAGATAGAAGGATAGAAATGAGATGAGATGTTCTTGAGCTTCAATTCCTTGCAAAAATCTTTGAAAATGGATGAAGGAAATGGTGGTGGTGTAATGGTGGATTATGGTGGTTGATGGTGGTTTATGGAGGTGGAAAAGGGCTGAGTATTTCTCTGAGTTTTTAGAGAGATAGGGGACTAGAGAGAAAATGAGTTTGAGGGTTAGAGTGTGAATGATGCAAATGCATGTATTAGGAGTGGATAGAGGTGAAAGTGTCATCATTTGATTTTGCATGGTGTGGGAGTGGTCAAACAAAGGGGTGGCATGTGATGAGAAATCAGCAGATTTTTCATGGGTCCCACACAAGATTTGGTCAAATTTTAATTCCCCAAAGTTACGTTAAGTCCCGTGGTCGTTTACCCGATCGTTTCGACGTTAATTTAGACGTTAAATGTTTAATATGCACGTTTAAGTAACGATTTAAATTTTTGATATTTTTATGTGATATCTTTATTCTAAATACTTGAAAACATTTATAAAAAGGTTCCATTAATTTATCTGTCTCGATTTGCGCGTTCATTTTACGGAGGTTAAATCGCGTAACGTTTTAATCAGACCTTTTTCGTTATCGATTCAAAGTACGATATTTTAAGTAAAAGTTTTACTTGAAATGATATATTTTAAATTCATAATATATATTTGGGTTCTCATTCGATTGTCGGACGCGTTCCGCGCGTTTTCGTTGCGTTTGAGTTATTTTATATGATGCGAATGATTCGTTGGATATTATCGGCATAATATTTATAAGTTTTTGAGTTTATTAAATAATTTCGTATTATTTAATATTTTGTTCACCAACGGTCGTGTACTTTTGTCGGGTTCGTTCGGAATGTTTTGTGCATAATTATAACTAATTACGAATTAAGCAATACTACGCGTATAAATATTTTGAGGGGTGTCACATTCTCCCCCTGTTAGAGAAATCTCGTCCCGAGATTTAAATCGTGTCGGCGGGTTAGACGCATGTGTTTCAAAAATGTGTTCGGATCATGTAATATTAAGACGTAGTATTGGTTAACTAGAAACGTACCAATGTTGGCGTAGGGATCCTGAGGTGCATCCGGTGCCCTAAGGATGTATGCGCGTCCACGTCCTGGTTGCGTGTTGACATTGCGAGTGTTGTCATTTTGGTTATTGCGGTTGTTGTTTTGATTATTGTTGTTGGGGTTGGGGTTGTTGAGTTGTGGGCACTGATTTCGGTAGTGCTTTGGGTCACCACATTCGAAACACCTAGTGTTTTGTCATTCAGGGTTTGTTCGGGTGGGAGGGTTTGCTTTACAGCTTTGGGTTACATGACCCCAACGTTTGCAGTTTTGGCAGAAGGTACATTCACCGTCATGGTGCTTCCCGCACTTGTCACACTTTGGTTTGTTACCAAGGTATGGTTTCGGTTCAGTGGTGGTGGCGGCGTAAGCCCTGGTGTTTCCCGAATACCTTTTGTTCTGTTGACCCTGACGGTCATTTCCTTCATTGTCCCACTTCCGTTTTTCACTTCCAGTACTTCCAATACTTGTACTGTTCGGTTCGCTCTTTCCCGACACAGTTTTCACTGTCAGGGTTCCCATCCTAACTGCGTCATCCGTTAAACTTTGTGCCAAGTCTACCGCACTCCTAAAAGTAGTTGGTTTGGAGGACATTACAAGATTTCGGATTTGTGGCGCTAATCCCCAGTTGTAACGCTCAATACGTTTGTACTCAGGAGTCACCATGTGGGGTACAAGGCGTGCGAGCTCTTGGAACCTCGTTGTATATCCGGTGATGTCGGCACCGATCATTTTGATGTCCCAAAGTTCGGTTTCGATCTTTTGCAATTCGCTGCGGGGACAGAATTCCTCCATGATCATTCTTTTCAAATCTTCCCAAGAGATGGCGTAGGCGGTTGTTCGTCCGAGTGTTTGTATTTGAGCATTCCACCAGGTCAATGCTTTCTCAGCTAGCGTGCATGTAGCATATTTTACCATGCGTTCGGGTGCACAGTCGCTAATGTCAAGCATTGATTCCATCTTCTCGATCCAGTGGACAATGCCAATCGCTCCTTCGGTTCCGTTGAAGGTACTAGGTTTGCAAGATAAGAATGTTTTGTATGAACACCCTCGTTGGGTATTCACGGGTTCTTCGTTCCCTGTGTTTCTTACCCCCGATCCGCTGCCATCATCGCGGTTGCGACTTGCCTCATACTGGGCAATAGCTTCTGCGACTCGTCGTTCAATTATTTGTTCAGTGGTTTCTACAACAGGAGGTGGAGTTGTTCGTCGACTATTTCTGGTCGTCCTTTGCTTTGGCGGCATGTTTGTGTTCTGCGATGAATGAAATGCGGAAGTCAATGCCAACGTAAGGAACGTGAAGAATGAAGTTTCACACATTTCAGTTATCGAGCATTAAGAAGAATTAGCGATATCCCCATCGTGTATCTTACGACTATGAAACGCCCATATGTACTTAGTATGATATAATCATGTTGGCCAGGCGTCATTATATGATGCCAAATACATACTTCTTTTCATCAACCGTTCAATACGATCAGGTTCACGCGAAGTCGAAGCAGGAATGAACGAATTGAAAGTAGTATAGTTCAAGGAATACAAGGTAAAATCAACCATACATTTATTACACAAAAGTTGAAAAATGTCGTATAGTGAATAAATAGGTTGAGTGTACGATAGAGTCGTGCGGCGGGTTCTCGTGTGCCGATGTGTCGTGATTAACATAGGTGTGACGATAGTTATCGTATAGCGAGTTAGACGTATGCAAGTGTATGTATGCAATGAGTGTCCTAGCCAAGGCTATAGTCTAGGTCTCTAAGGTCTCTAGGTCACTTAAAGACTTCTAGTTCGCTATAACCAATGTCTCTGATACCAATCTTTCGCACCCCCAAATTCGTTAATCGTGGTTAGCGGAAGCATTTGTTTAAGTAGGGGTGCCGACGTTAACGTAGGACAATCACGCATATCAGAGCATATGATTATTGCTGAACAGTAAATTAAGATGCCATTTAAGTAAGCATTTGTTACAAAAGCTACAACTCGTCAGAGTCGTAGGAATAGTATTTGCAAGATCCAAATAGTTTAAGATTACATATTTCAAAAGAGGATTTCACAAGTATGACTAACGGAAATCAGTAATACAAAGGAAATTCTTAGTGTCCCAAAACGTGGCATCCTAATTCTTCATGGGTTGCCTAATCCAGAATGTGTGCAGTCTTACTGGTGCTGCTAGTTTCCTGAAAGACATAGCAAAAAGTCAACAAAATGTTGAGTGAATTCACAGGTTTTATGTTTATAAGTATGGTTCGAAAAACCAATTTTTGTTTGTAAGTTCGTTGACTCAAAAGTCAAATAATGTTTCGTTTTAGTTGGAACGTCATCCAAAAGTATCGCTTCATTTTAGTGATGTCAACACATCCAATTGTATATGTTTGGAAAGAAAACAATTTAGTTGTATAACTAGTAGGAACGCATTCCTATGTAATCAAGCGTAGGAAAATGTTATTTTCAAAAATGTTCATAATAGTTGGGAGATATAGACGGTGATCCCTCAAAGGTTAGCTAGACCTTATGAGTTATAGTAACGACCCCTAGTGCTATAACCAATCCACGACGTTTCACGTTTTTGCCACAGTAACATTTTAAATATACGCTCCTCGTTACGACTGCCGTCGTGCGGTTGGCGCGACCAACAAGTTATAATAGTGGGAGGGCTGTCAACTCGATAGTACTATCCGTATATCTAGTGGCTAGAGTCACCTAGCTAATGGTTATAGGCTGCGTACACTGGGACTTTTGTGCACACAACTACCTCTCGTAAACCTAGGTCCGTACCAAGATTCGTTGTCATGTTCCCAAAATAGTGTGAAAAGTCATTTCGTAAACAGTTCAAGTAATAGTATGAAAGCATTTATAGTAATCGTTGTACGTTTGTATCAAAACAATAAAGTAGTAGCTATGTCCTTCACCCCTGTTAGAGAAGTATTGAAAACAAGAAAAGTAGGGGCTGTGAACTCACCTGTGGATGCTAGTGTCTCTAATGCAATTATGTTTCGAGTCAATAATCCCCTAACGTCCTAAACGTATGAGATTACAAGTGTAAGTATGTGGATGTCGTAGTTGACCATCCATGTTAGCGTTCATCAACTAGTTATGCCCAAATAAGTTGTTCAAGTTCGTTTATTAAAACATGTACGACCCGTTGGTGAAAGTTTGTAATACTAATTCATTTAGACATTATTATTAAATTTGTTTTGTTGTATACCATTTATTAGTACATATCATATGTTGCAAACAGATTATTTAGTTTGTAAAAAACCTTAAACCGTTGGTCAAAGTTGGTCAAACTGGTCAAAGGTGGTCAAGCCTAGTCAAAGTTGGTCAAACTGGTCAAATATGGTCAAACTTGGTCAAAGTTGGTCAAAGTTACCAACTAAGTCACCCAAACCCATTTTTGTTACCATTTTCCCAAAAATAGTAAGCTTTTAGAAATCGAGCCACTTTTGTTGACTTGGTCAAACTTACTCGGTTTGACCCGAAATTTTCACCCAACCCATATATCAGTTTATAGAGACCAAATAAATTGTCGGTTCATGTCGGAGTTCACCAAAAGTGTCGATTTTTACAATAGTTCCAAAACAGTCCCTAGTTATGTTTTCGGTTTTTGTCGGTTTGTTTCGCCATAGTTCTTACTAACTTCTGGTCCAAATCAAGCCTCACAAATTTTACCAACTGATCACCATGGTTTCTATACTAACATATAACTTTTATAGCAACTATAGTGTCTATTTACATAGGTAATTAATTTTGCTAAGGAATCGAACTCGGTTTTCGAAAACCTTCAGACCAGGCTCAAAGATCTGGTTATATATAAAAATACGTACTTTTCTGGAAAGAGCCAAAGAAGAACTTTTTGTAGATCTTTTCAATACGCAACTTTTAAAAAAAAATTCGTTATCTAATTCTTCCTAGAACTCAAGATATGGCCGATTTACCAAACTGACTTTTTGAAGACAGATTATGCATGTGTATGTATACTTTATAAAAACGTAATTTATCAAAGATTTTGGACATAATCGAGTTAGATGAACCATATAACATGTAAATAAACATAGATGGAAGTAGAAATGAGTCCTCACAATGATGATTTGAAGATAGAAGGATAGAAATGAGATGAGATGTTCTTGAGCTTCAATTCCTTGCAAAAATCTTTGAAAATGGATGAAGGAAATGGTGGTGGTGTAATGGTGGATTATGGTGGTTGATGGTGGTTTATGGAGGTGGAAAAGGGCTGAGTATTTCTCTGAGTTTTTAGAGAGATAGGGGACTAGAGAGAAAATGAGTTTGAGGGTTAGAGTGTGAATGATGCAAATGCATGTATTAGGAGTGGATAGAGGTGAAAGTGTCATCATTTGATTTTGCATGGTGTGGGAGTGGTCAAACAAAGGGGTGGCATGTGATGAGAAATCAGCAGATTTTTCATGGGTCCCACACAAGATTTGGTCAAATTTTAATTCCCCAAAGTTACGTTAAGTCCCGTGGTCGTTTACCCGATCGTTTCGACGTTAATTTAGACGTTAAATGTTTAATATGCACGTTTAAGTAACGATTTAAATTTTTGATATTTTTATGTGATATCTTTATTCTAAATACTTGAAAACATTTATAAAAAGGTTCCATTAATTTATCTGTCTCGATTTGCGCGTTCATTTTACGGAGGTTAAATCGCGTAACGTTTTAATCAGACCTTTTTCGTTATCGATTCAAAGTACGATATTTTAAGTAAAAGTTTTACTTGAAATGATATATTTTAAATTCATAATATATATTTGGGTTCTCATTCGATTGTCGGACGCGTTTCGCGCGTTTTCGTTGCGTTTGAGTTATTTTATATGATGCGAATGATTCGTTGGATATTATCGGCATAATATTTATAAGTTTTTGAGTTTATTAAATAATTTCGTATTATTTAATATAAAGTTCACCAACGGTCGTGTACTTTTGTCGGGTTCGTTCGGAATGTTTTGTGCGTAATTATAACTAATTACGAATTAAGCAATACTACGCGTATAAATATTTTGAGGGGTGTCACAGTTGGTGATACGAAATAATTAATAATTCGAAAATTATTAATTACAAATATTAGATACATATATTATTGAAATAATATAATAACTTATACGTTTTATATTAAACGTATCAAACGCGAATCGTAAAGTTCCAAAAAGAACTCCAAAATGCTTTTGAATAATTTTTGTTTGAAATTATTTTAGAAAAGTATTAGAACAAAAATGAAACGGAAACCTTTAGACTGCTTTATAGCACGCGTTATACACGAACAGAAACAATTATAAAACGTACCTAAAGGTCAAAAATAATAAAAGTATTTATTTTCCCGTTCCTGTTTTGGTATTTGGAACATTACCTCAAAATATAAATTCCAAATTCAACTGAAATCTGGCACGCAATTTAACTGTACAATCCCACTACGGTGAATAATTTTATTAATAATTTTAAATAAAATTATTTCATTTTTGTATTTATCAATTTCAAAGTTTAAAATAAAATTTAAACAAACGAATAATTGAGTGGGACACGGGGTACAAATAATTGGACCCGTACACGGAACTAACGGGGTAAAAATCCACACTAATACTTATGTTGAAAATATCTGGGTGACATAAAATTTCATTACCTTACTTCCCTTTGAAAATTTTGGAACCAAAACTCATTTTTGTATACTCCTACTCCTCACAATTCTCTGATCATACACCCACACCTCAAATAATTCTTTAGAAGTCTGTTTATCTAGTTGTTTAAGTGGTTTTTATATACTTGTCATGTCAAGTGTATATGCTTAGTCTTTCTGCTTTGTTAGCCTAAGCTTTAAGTGGTTATCCACTTCATTGTACTTGTATTGTTATATCATTAATAAAATTTACCAGGGTATTCCCCTTTTACCCAAAAAAAAATAATTGAGCTACCAAATTTCTTCTGCCTTCTTCTTTTCTGTCCATCGAGCAACAACATTAGCAGTGGAGAAGGGGAGCTAAAACATCAAACCATCTTCAAAATCTCCAAACACAAACTAACAAAATGATCACATAACATTTGTCACAAAAATCATCTCGTTTGCATCATCATCAGTGATCATCATAGTCATCTATATCATAATATTTGTAAGATTCAAAACTACATATATATTTCATGCTTATAATTCCATATAATTTTGATTGTATGTTGTTAGTATGTATGTAAACATGTTGTAGTAGGAATTGTATGATATATTATGATGATGTAGTAGTGTACAAAAAAAAACTGAGATCAAACACCCGAATATATACATATATGTATTTACAGACCAAAAACAGAGCTCAGACTGGGCTGCGTATGGAAACCGATCGGCTAGGAAAGCACAACCGAATGGCTAGACTAACCCAGTCGATCGGCTGGATGGGGTGAGCCGTACGGCTCATTAGAGAAAAAGAAAGAGAGCCGATAGGCTAACTTATGTAAACCGAATGGCCTTGTAAATATTTAACAATACATAAGCACTTAAATAGAATTTGTTACAAATTAAAAACACTAACACTAATTTTAGCCTAGTGGTTGTGCGTTGTGTGGGGGAAAGGAAGGTCACAGGTTCGAGTCCTATGACCAACCTTTTTGTTATATATATATATATATATATATATATATGGACAATATATCTACACAAATATTTAACGGTTAGAATTTTTGGGCAACGGGCCGAATCTATAATGGGTCAAAAATGGTATTTTGTTAACGGGCCAAAATGATTTGTTAAACGTAATTGGGCTAAATTATTTTGGGCCACACATATTTGGGCCAAACTACTTGACTTCGATATTGGGCCAAACTAATTGGGCCGAGCGCAACGGGCTACGAGATTTTAAAATGCAAACTTAAACCGAATTATATATAAGTGACGAGTTAAAATGGACAAATGAGATTAGTAACACGACCAATGGATTATATATGTAATGGACGATTATAATTTATGTATAGTTATATAAATGAACTACGACAATCGTATTAAAACAAAGTTATTTTTATAACTACTATAATTATGGTTTGGGAAACATGATCAACAACGACGACAACTACATATATATATATATATATATATATATATATATATATAATCATTGACGACAAATAACATATATATATATTAGAATATATATATTCAACTAATAGGTATATTTAAATATATACTTGTACGCAACGAATACTCAACTCATTTATCACCAACAACTAAATCGTATGAGCTATGAGTCAAATACTTATATAAGTATACTTCTTGCGTCTAGGGCCTTGAAGTACACTGTTTGGACGTTTACTATTACTAGCTGTTATATTTCGCTGAAGACCGCTACACGTGAGTTTACAGTCCCTACCTTTTACTTGTTTTAAAACTAGGGGTGGAAAACATAGAACTATGTGCTATTACATGCTACTTGTTTTATATAATTGCTTGACATGCTTTTATATCAAACTGAATTATATAAATGTTATATGCTTTATATTCAACTGGTTAACTATATGAAACGTTTTCACAACTTTTTGGGAATAAGACAACGAATCTTGGTACGATCCTAGGTTTACGCGAGGTAGTTGTAGTGCACATAAGTCCCAGTGCTTGCAACCTATAACCATTAGCTAGGTGACTCTAGCCACTGAGTATACAGATAGTACTATCGATTTGACAACCCTCCCAGGATATAACTCGTTGGTCATTCCAACCACATCGACGACAGTCATAACGAGGAGTGTATACTTAAATTGTTACTGAGGCAACAACATCAACTAGTCGTGGATTGGTTATAGCACTAGGTGTCGTTACTTTAACTTTAAAGGTGTCGCTCACCTTAGAGGGATCATAGTCTATATCTCCCACATAAACTAAACAACTAAACTACAACTTGATTTGGGAAGGGTATTCCCTGTGACAACAAATAGGACAGGTGTTCCTACGCATGATTTCTTTTTAGGAAACGTTTACCTTGATTGGATAAACTTGGTTTCCCGACAAAATAACTTTTATAGGAAATGTTTACTTGACTGTTAAACCTGTGTTTCCTACAGCTACTTATATGGAAATATTTACTTGATTGTTAAACTGTATTTCCTGCAACTATTATTAGGAAATGTTTATGATTAAACTGGTGTTTCCTAACACATCTACTGAATTGTAGTAAGAATGACATTCTTACAGTAAAATAGGAAATGTTTTCTTTAATAAGAACACTTGTATTTCCTGTTATACTTATAAACATTATGTTTGTGTACATGAACGATTTATACAAACTTGGTTTAACTACATTTATACTAAACCTGTGAATTCACTCAACATTCAATGTTGACGGTTTACTATGTTTTTCAGGGAATCAGGACTCAGGTACTTTTGCATGCATAAAGGACGTAGGCAACCCAGACTATTTATGATGCCACTTTTGGGACACCTGGATTTCCTTTGTATTACCAATTCCTTTGGTTATACTTACGAAATCCCTCTTTTATAAATCTGTATTTTGTAAACTTATGTTGTTCTACAAAACCACTACTTGTACGACTTTATAAGTCATACCCTTTTGTAATAACGTTTAAACTTATGGCATCTTAAATTAGTACGTTCTGTATGTTCATATGCTCTGATACAATGAATGCACTATTGTAACATCAGCACCCCTGCTATTAAACTGTAAACTTAAAATGCTTCCGCTAATAATCAAATGCTTCCGCTAATTAACTAAAGCTTCCGCTAAATCATTAATAAACACGATAACCGATTTTGGGGGTGTGACAGAACTTGGTATCAGAGCCATTGGTTATAGCGAACTAGAAATCTTTAAGTGACTGAAAACCTTAGAGACCTAGACTATAGCCTTGGCTAACACACTCATGCATTCATACCTTTGCATACATCTAACACAATGCACACAATTGCCTTTGTCACAGTTATGTCTAGGCAGTTTCCGATCTACATCTCAGAGTCAGAGGAGGAGCCTGACTATGCTAGTGATGACCCTTCCGAGGAGGTCTACCCACCCACATTTCCTAGAGCTACTTCAGATGGCACTATAGGCACTCCACCATCACCACCCACTGATCCCGCTACTCGTATGTTAGGATCTACTTTCATGGCGACTCGTCATTTTGGAGAGTCTTCACGTGGGCCTGGATTGTGTAGGACTGCTGGGATGAGCGTTAGATCCCCACCTGTAGGACCCTTGGCACCTCGTGACAAGGATCCGATGACTGAGGAGAGAGAGATACCTTGTGATCAGCAGTCATTGCAGAGGACTAGAGTTCCGCATCTTGACTGGATGCCGCGTATACTACGCCACTGGAGGACACTTGAGAGGATTCCTTCCACTTTTGAGTCTGGGGAGTCATCTCACTCATCGACCCCTTTACATCTGACTGAGGAGCCTCTGGAGCTCACTATCCCTACTGTAGTTGCGGTTATCCGTACTCTTCTTGGATTTCATTATGGTACACAGGATTCTATCGGAGAGTTGCACAGTGATGCCTCCCGACTGGACGGGGATGTGCTTACTATCTATGGACGTCTTGCCACTTCTGAGGTACACATTGAGATGGATCGAGAGTTCACCGATGAGACTAGGGCACGTCTGATTAGGCTTGAGAGACGTCTAGGGATAGTAGGTACTGCAGTTGGAGTTTGTATGCTGATGGCAGCTGTTAGGATGGTTGTAGGGATGTTTTTAGCATATTTTCATTAGCCTCACCACGTCAGGACGGTATCTATGATGTATTAGGATTGTAGCTATGATGTAGTAGGGAAAAACTTTTGACTAGATGGGTGTATAGGTTAAATCCATCACATTTTGTAGATCATGATTGATCAGATGGGTATATTTTCTCTTTATTGTCAATCCCATCATTGTACAAAACTTATGTAAAACCTTTTGACTTATATATGATATATAACTTATGTTTAGTTTATGTCACTGTGTACACTGTGAGTGATATCAATTGGTGATTGATTATCATACTATATCTATATTTATCACATACTTTATGAGTGATGATTTGATTAGGGTATCTTACGAGTGTTTCTTGTGTGTAATTAGGACTGAATCATGCCGCCTAAGCGTAGGAATACCCAGAACGTCCGAAGAAACCCTTCACCACCTCCTGCTGTTGATGAGACGACTGAACAAATGGTCAACTGAAGGATTGCTGAAGCACTTGCTCAGTATGATACTGACTTAAACCGTAGCGACAGGGTCAACGGTAGCAGAAATACCGAACCTGTTGTATCTGATGGTAACCCTGAGAGTACCCAAAGAGGATGTTACAAAATATTCCTAGCTTGCAAACCAAGACACTTTCATGGTACTGAGGGTGATATTGGAATCATTCATTGGATAGATAAAATGGAGTCTGTGCTAGATATTAGCAACTGTGCTCGTGACTGCATGGTAAAGTATGCTACCTGCACATTTTCTGATAAGGCATTGACATGGTGGAATAGCCAAGTTCAAGCACTTGGACGCACAACCGCCCACTCGATGACCTGGGAAACTTTGAAAACCATGGTCGTGGAAGAATTTTGTCCCCGCAGTGAGCTACAGAAGATTGAGACTGAGCTCTGGGACATTACTATGGTTGGTACCGATATCACAGGATATACCACCAGATTTCAAGAACTGGCATGCCTTGTACCACACATGGTCACACCTGAGTACAAGCGCACCGAAAGGTATATATACCACAGATTCGAAGCTTGGTGACTTCGTCTAATCCTGCCACCTTTAAGAGTGTTGTAGAACTAGCAAAACGCTTGACAGATGAAGCAGTCAGAATGGGAACCCTTACTAAGAAAGCTGCTTCGGGAAAGGTTGAATCCAGCAGTGCTGATGCTGGAAAAGGAAACGTAAGTGGAATGACCGTCAGGGTCAACAGAATAAGAAGCAGACTGGAACCACGAAAGCTTACCTTGCCACGACTGCTGAACAAAAGACTTACTTGGGGAACAAGGCCAAGTGTGGAAAGTGTGAACGTCACCATGATGGTGATTGTATTTTCTGTGGGAATTGCAAACGCTGGGGGCACCTGGCCCAATACTGTAGATCGAACCCTACTACTCAAACAAATAGGGATCGACCAGCTAATGGATGCTTCGAATGTGGCGAGCAAGGTCATTTCCGAAACAAGTGCCCTAAACTTAAACGCGGCAACCAAAACAATCAGAACCGCAATGCAAACCCGAACAACAAAAACCGTGGTAACACCAACAACCAACCAGCTCGAGGTCGTGCATTTGTCATTGGAGCACAGGAGGCACGCCAGGATCCCAACATTGTCACTGGTACGTTTCTAGTTAACAATCATTATGCCTCTGTGTTATTTGATTCAGGCGCCGATTTGAGTTTTGTGTCTACGGAATTTAGATCACTATTAGACATTAAATCCCGTAAACTAGACAACAAGTACACTTTAGAACTAGCCGATGGTAAGCTGATTGAATCAGGAGAAATAGTACCAGGATGTACTCTAACATTGGAGAGTCATCCTTTCAAAATAGACTTACTACCGGTTGAGTTGGGAAGCTTTGACATCGTAGTCGGTATGGACTGGTTGTCGAAGAATCGTGCAGAGATTGTTTGTTTTGATAAAATGGTACGTTTACCATTGTTGACTGGAGAAACCTTGGTGATACAAGGAGATAAGAGGACGAGTGCCGTCAAAACGATTAATTGTTTGAAAGCCTGTAAATATCTCCGAAAGGGATACCAAGCGTTTTTAGCACATGTTGTAGAAAAGAGACCCGAGGAGCAAAGTTTAAGTGATATACCTGTAGTGCGAGACTATCCGGGAGTGTTTCCTGATGACCTTCCAGGATTACCACCTCCGCGACAGGTCGAGTTTCGCATCGATCTGGTGCCTGGAGCCGCACCAATCGCTCGCTCACCTTATCGTCTAGCTCCATCAGAAATGCAAGAACTGTCTACACAGTTGCATGAGCTCTTAGACTTAGGATTTATCCGACCGAGCTTTTCACCTTGGGGAGCTCCGGTTTTGTTTGTCAAGAAGAAGGATGGATCCATGCGGATGTGTATTGACTACCGAGAGCTGAATAAGGTAACTATCAAGAACCGATACCCGTTACCTCGTATAGATGATCTGTTTGATCAGTTACAAGGATCGAGTTACTACTCGAAGATCGATCTGCGTTCTGGTTATCATCAACTGAAGGTTCGAGAAGAGGATGTACCGAAGACCGCATTCAGGACTCGTTATGGTCATTATGAGTTCTTAGTCATGCCGTTTGGATTGACTAACGCGCCTGCAGTATTCATGGATCTCATGAACCGAGTGTGCAAACCTTATCTTGATAAGTTTGTCATTGTGTTCATTGATGACATCTTGATTTACTCGAAAACCAAAGATGATCACGAACAACACTTGAAACTTATCCTCCAACTACTCGAGAATGAGAAGCTGTATGCTAAGTTCTCCAAATGTGAATTTTGGATTAGAGAGGTTCATTTCCTTGGTCACGTGATAAATGATAAAGGAATTCATGTGGACCCATCCAAATTTGAGGCGATCAAAAACTGGGAAGCTCCAAGGACCCCAACCGAGATTCAACAATTTCTTGGTCTGGCTGGGTATTACCGTCGATTTATCGAAAACTATTCCAAAATAGCCCAGTCACTCACCACCTTAACTCAAAAGGATAAGAAATTTGAATGGGGCGAAAAACAAGAAAACGCCTTCCAACTGTTGAAACAAAAGTTGAGCACCGCACCAATCTTATCTTTACCTGAGGGAACAGAAAACTTCATCGTTTACTGTGATGCCTCACATCAAGGATTAGGTTGTGTCCTCAAGCAAAACGACAAAGTTATTGCTTATGCATCTCGTCAATTTAAGATTCACGAGAAGAATTATACAACTCATGACTTAGAGTTGGGAGCCGTCGTCTTTGCACTCAAGATCTGGAGACACTACCTATACGGTACAAAGTGTACGATCTTCACCGACCACAAGAGTCTACAACACATATTCGACCAGAAAGAACTCAACATGAGACAGAGACGTTGGGTCGAATTGCTGAACGATTACGACTGTGAGATTAAGTACCATCCGGGCAAGGCTAATGTAGTAGCGGATGCCCTGAGTCGTAAAGAGAATGTTAAACCTCGCAGAGTTCGAGCTTTGGTATTAACAATCCACTCGAATCTTATTACTCAAATTCGTGACGCGCAACTAATAGCTTTCACCACCGAACGCATAAAAGACGAATCCCTGAGGGGAATGGAGAAACAACTCAAAACCAAAGAAAATGGAGTTTTATACTTCATGAATCGAATTTGGGTACCATGCGATGATGAACTACGCAAACTGATTTTGGATGAAGCTCACAAGTCCAACTACTCGATTCATCCTGGTGCAGATAAGATGTACCAAGATGTGAAAGGTTTCTATTGGTGGCCAAATATGAAAAGAGACATCGCTACTTATGTCAGCAAGTGTCTAACTTGTTCAAAGGTTAAGGTTGAGTATCAAAAACCTTCAGGACTTTTGCAACAACCAGAAATGCCAAAATGGAAATGGGAGCACATAACGATGGACTTCATTACAAAACTACCAAAGACATCAACTGGAGTTGATTCCATATGGGTGATTGTCGATCGATTGACGAAATCAGCCCACTTCGTTGCTATCAAAGAGTCTGACAAACTAGAGAAACTGGCGAAGATCTATATCAAAGAGATCGTTTCTCGACACGGTGTACCATTGTCCATTATATCTGATAGAGATAGCAGATTCACATCTTGCTTCTGGCAATCACTACAACAGGCTTTAGGTACTCGACTCGACATGAGTACAGCCTATCATCAACAAACAGATGGCCAGAGTGAATGAACGATTCAACCACTCGAGGACTTATTGAGAGCGTGTGTGATTGACTTTGGGGGAAACTGGGATACTCACCTCCCATTAGCTGAATTCTCCTATAACAACAGTTATCACACCAGCATACAGATGGCTCCATTCGAAGCACTGTATGGACACAAATGCCGATCACCACTCTGTTGGGCAGAGTTGGGTGACAGACAACTATCCGGACCAGAGCTTGTCAAGGAAACCACGGAAAATATATCTCAAGTACTCAACCGATTGAAAATGGCGAGAGACAGACAAAAGTGTTACGCCGATAACCGTCGTAAACCTCTTGAGTTTCAAGTAGGAGACAAGGTCCTACTCAAAGTATCGCCCTGGAAAGGGGTAGCACGATTTGGCAAATGAGGAAAACTTAACCCGCGATATGTTAGACCTTTTGAAATCCTTGCGAGGATTGGTCCTGTCGCTTACAAACTAAATTTGCCACAAGAGCTTAGTAGCATTCACGACACTTTTCATGTGTGTAACTTGAAGAAGTGTCTTTCCGATGAAACACTTATCATCCCTCCTGACGAAGTCTTTATCAACTCAAAACTTAACTTTGTGGAGGAACCTATCGAAGTAACCGATACAAAAACACAGAAACTCCGACACAAACGAATCAAACTTGTCAAGATTCGTTGGAACTCAAAACAGGGCCCGGAGTTTACTTGGGAACGCGAGGATGAGATAGGAAAGAAATACCAACCACCTGTTTGAACAAACGCCTGTCACGAACAACTCAACTTAAATCTCAGGACGAGATTTCGCTAACGGGGGGAGAATGTGACAATCCTCCATTTAGGTTAATAATCTTTACCTAACTTCATGCATTACCTAGAGTAATTCTCTGATTAGTGAATTCAAAATGATTTTTATGTGTTAAGTTTGTGAAACTTAGTATGTGATACGTGATGTATTAGATTCGTAGTTATATGTATATATAATTACGTACGAAATGAACTTATTAAACTCGACAAATTAAATACAACAAAGTTGGTGTCGCACCCCCAAATTCGTTAATCGTGGTTAGCGGAAGCATTTGTTTAAGTAGGGGTGCCGACGTTAACGTAGGACAATCACGCATATCAGAGCATATGATTATTGCTGAACAGTAAATTAAGATGCCATTTAAGTAAGCATTTGTTACAAAAGCTACAACTCGTCAGAGTCGTAGGAATAGTATTTGCAAGATCCAAATAGTTTAAGATTACATATTTCAAAAGAGGATTTCACAAGTATGACTAATGGAAATCAGTAATACAAAGGAAATTCTTAGTGTCCCAAAACGTGGCATCCTAATTCTTCATGGGTTGCCTAATCCAGAATGTGTGCAGTCTTACTGGTGCTGCTAGTTTCCTGAAAGACATAGCAAAAAGTCAACAAAATGTTGAGTGAATTCACAGGTTTTATGTTTATAAGTATGGTTCGAAAAACCAATTTTTGTTTGTAAGTTCGTTGACTCAAAAGTCAAATAATGTTTCGTTTTAGTTGGAACGTCATCCAAAAGTATCGCTTCGTTTTAGTGATGTCAACACATCCAATTGTATATGTTTGGAAAGAAAACAATTTAGTTGTATAACTAGTAGGAACGCATTCCTATGTAATCAAGCGTAGGAAAATGTTATTTTCAAAAATGTTCATAATAGTTGGGAGATATAGACGGTGATCCCTCAAAGGTTAGCTAGACCTTATGAGTTATAGTAACGACCCCTAGTGCTATAACCAATCCACGACGTTTCACGTTTTTGCCACAGTAACATTTTAAATATACGCTCCTCGTTACGACTGCCGTCGTGCGGTTGGCGCGACCAACAAGTTATAATAGTGGGAGGGCTGTCAACTCGATAGTACTATCCGTATATCTAGTGGCTAGAGTCACCTAGCTAATGGTTATAGGCTGCGTACACTGGGACTTTTGTGCACACAACTACCTCTCGTAAACCTAGGTCCGTACCAAGATTCGTTGTCATGTTCCCAAAATAGTGTGAAAAGTCATTTCGTAAACAGTTCAAGTAATAGTATGAAAGCATTTATAGTAATCGTTGTATGTTTGTATCAAAACAATAAAGTAGTAGCTATGTCCTTCACCCCTGTTAGAGAAAAGTATTGAAAACAGTAAACGTAGGGGCTGTGAACTCACCTGTGGATGCTAGTGTCTCTAATGCAATTATGTTTCGAGTCAATAATCCCCTAACGTCCTAAACGTATGAGATTACAAGTGTAAGTATGTGGATGTCGTAGTTGACCATCCATGTTAGCGTTCATCAACTAGTTATGCCCAAATAAGTTGTTCAAGTTCATTTATTAAAACATGTACGACCCGTTGGTGAAAGTTTGTAATACTAATTCATTTAGACATTATTATTAAATTTGTTTTGTTGTATACCATTTATTAGTACATATCATATGTTGCAAACAGATTATTTAGTTTGTAAAAAACCTTAAACCGTTGGTCAAACTGGTCAAAGGTGGTCAAGCCTAGTCAAAGTTGGTCAAACTGGTCAAATATGGTCAAAGTTGGTCAAAGTTACCAACTAAGTCACCCAAACCCATTTTTGTTACCATTTTCCCAAAAATAGTAAGCTTTTAGAAATCGAGCCACTTTTGTTGACTTGGTCAAACTTACTCGGTTTGACCCGAAATTTTCACCCAACCCATATATCAGTTTATAGAGACCAAATAAATTGTCGGTTCATGTCGGAGTTCACCAAAAGTGTCGATTTTTACAATAGTTCCAAAACAGTCCCTAGTTATGTTTTCGGTTTTTGTCGGTTTGTTTCGCCATAGTTCTTACTAACTTCTGGTCCAAATCAAGCCTCACAAATTTTACCAACTGATCACCATGGTTTCTATACTAACATATAACTTTTATAGCAACTATAGTGTCTATTTACATAGGTAATTAATTTTGCTAAGGAATCGAACTCGGTTTTCGAAAACCTTCAGACCAGGCTCAAAGATCTGGTTATATATAAAAATACGTACTTTTCTGGAAAGAGCCAAAGAAGAATTTTTTGTAGATCTTTTCAATACGCAACTTTTAAAAAAAAATTCGTTATCTAATTCTTCCTAGAACTCAAGATATGGCCGATTTACCAAACTGACTTTTTGAAGACAGATTATGCATGTGTATGTATACTTTATAAAAACGTAATTTATCAAAGATTTTGGACATAATCGAGTTAGATGAACCATATAACATGTAAATAAACATAGATGGAAGTAGAAATGAGTCCTCACAATGATGATTTGAAGATAGAAGGATAGAAATGAGATGAGATGTTCTTGAGCTTCAATTCCTTGCAAAAATCTTTGAAAATGGATGAAGGAAATGGTGGTGGTGTAATGGTGGATTATGGTGGTTGATGGTGGTTTATGGAGGTGGAAAAGGGCTGAGTATTTCTCTGAGTTTTTAGAGAGATAGGGGACTAGAGAGAAAATGAGTTTGAGGGTTAGAGTGTGAATGATGCAAATGCATGTATTAGGAGTGGATAGAGGTGAAAGTGTCATCATTTGATTTTGCATGGTGTGGGAGTGGTCAAACAAAGGGGTGGCATGTGATGAGAAATCAGCAGATTTTTCATGGGTCCCACACAAGATTTGGTCAAATTTTAATTCCCCAAAGTTACGTTAAGTCCCGTGGTCGTTTACCCGATCGTTTCGACGTTAATTTAGACGTTAAATGTTTAATATGCACGTTTAAGTAACGATTTAAATTTTTGATATTTTTATGTGATATCTTTATTCTAAATACTTGAAAACATTTATAAAAAGGTTCCATTAATTTATCTGTCTCGATTTGCGCGTTCATTTTACGGAGGTTAAATCGCGTAACGTTTTAATCAGACCTTTTTCGTTATCGATTCAAAGTACGATATTTTAAGTAAAAGTTTTACTTGAAATGATATATTTTAAATTCATAATATATATTTGGGTTCTCATTCGATTGTCGGACGCGTTTCGCGCGTTTTCGTTGCGTTTGAGTTATTTTATATGATGCGAATGATTCGTTGGATATTATCGGCATAATATTTATAAGTTTTTGAGTTTATTAAATAATTTCGTATTATTTAATATTTTGTTCACCAACGGTCGTGTACTTTTGTCGGGTTCGTTCGGAATGTTTTGTGCATAATTATAACTAATTACGAATTAAGCAATACTACGCGTATAAATATTTTGAGGGGTGTCACATTCTCCCCCTGTTAGAGAAATCTCGTCCCGAGATTTAAATCGTGTCGGCGGGTTAGACGCATGTGTTTCAAAAATGTGTTCGGATCATGTAATATTAAGACGTAGTATTGGTTAACTAGAAACGTACCAATGTTGGCGTAGGGATCCTGAGGTGCATCCGGTGCCCTAAGGATGTATGCGCGTCCACGTCCTGGTTGCGTGTTGACATTGCGAGTGTTGTCATTTTGGTTATTGCGGTTGTTGTTTTGATTATTGTTGTTGGGGTTGGGGTTGTTGAGTTGTGGGCACTGATTTCGGTAGTGCTTTGGGTCACCACATTCGAAACACCTAGTGTTTTGTCATTCAGGGTTTGTTCGGGTGGGAGGGTTTGCTTTACAGCTTTGGGTTACATGACCCCAACGTTTGCAGTTTTGGCAGAAGGTACATTCACCGTCATGGTGCTTCCCGCACTTGTCACACTTTGGTTTGTTACCAAGGTATGGTTTCGGTTCAGTGGTGGTGGCGGCGTAAGCCCTGGTGTTTCCCGAATACCTTTTGTTCTGTTGACCCTGACGGTCATTTCCTTCATTGTCCCACTTCCGTTTTTCACTTCCAGTACTTCCAATACTTGTACTGTTCGGTTCGCTCTTTCCCGACACAGTTTTCACTGTCAGGGTTCCCATCCTAACTGCGTCATCCGTTAAACTTTGTGCCAAGTCTACCGCACTCCTAAAAGTAGTTGGTTTGGAGGACATTACAAGATTTCGGATTTGTGGCGCTAATCCCCAGTTGTAACGCTCAATACGTTTGTACTCAGGAGTCACCATGTGGGGTACAAGGCGTGCGAGCTCTTGGAACCTCGTTGTATATCCGGTGATGTCGGCACCGATCATTTTGATGTCCCAAAGTTCGGTTTCGATCTTTTGCAATTCGCTGCGGGGACAGAATTCCTCCATGATCATTCTTTTCAAATCTTCCCAAGAGATGGCGTAGGCGGTTGTTCGTCCGAGTGTTTGTATTTGAGCATTCCACCAGGTCAATGCTTTCTCAGCTAGCGTGCATGTAGCATATTTTACCATGCGTTCGGGTGCACAGTCGCTAATGTCAAGCACTGATTCCATCTTCTCGATCCAGTGGACAATGCCAATCGCTCCTTCGGTTCCGTTGAAGGTACTAGGTTTGCAAGATAAGAATGTTTTGTATGAACACCCTCGTTGGGTATTCACGGGTTCTTCATTCCCTGTGTTTCTTACCCCCGATCCGCTGCCATCATCGCGGTTGCGACTTGCCTCATACTGGGCAATAGCTTCTGCGACTCGTCGTTCAATTATTTGTTCAGTGGTTTCTACAACAGGAGGTGGAGTTGTTCGTCGACTATTTCTGGTCGTCCTTTGCTTTGGCGGCATGTTTGTGTTCTGCGATGAATGAAATGCGGAAGTCAATGCCAACGTAAGGAACGTGAAGAATGAAGTTTCACACATTTCAGTTATCGAGCATTAAGAAGAATTAGCGATATCCCCATCGTGTATCTTACGACTATGAAACGCCCATATGTACTTAGTATGATATAATCATGTTGGCCAGGCGTCATTATATGATGCCAAATACATACTTCTTTTCATCAACCGTTCAATACGATAAGGTTCACGCGAAGTCGAAGCAGGAATGAACGAATTGAAAGTAGTATAGTTCAAGGAATACAAGGTAAAATCAACCATACATTTATTACACAAAAGTTGAAAAATGTCGTATAGTGAATAAATAGGTTGAGTGTACGATAGAGTCGTGAGGCGGGTTCTCGTGTGCCGATGTGTCGTGATTAACATAGGTGTGACGATAGTTATCGTATAGCGAGTTAGACGTATGAAAGTGTATGTATGCAATGAGTGTCCTAGCCAAGGCTATAGTCTAGGTCTCTAAGGTCTCTAGGTCACTTAAAGACTTCTAGTTCGCTATAACCAATGTCTCTGATACCAATCTTTCGCACCCCCAAATTCGTTAATCGTGGTTAGCAGAAGCATTTGTTTAAGTAGGGGTGCCGACGTTAACGTAGGACAATCACGCATATCAGAGCATATGATTATTGCTGAACAGTAAATTAAGATGCCATTTAAGTAAGCATTTGTTACAAAAGCTACAACTCGTCAGAGTCGTAGGAATAGTATTTGCAAGATCCAAATAGTTTAAGATTACATATTTCAAAAGAGGATTTCACAAGTATGACTAACGGAAATCAGTAATACAAAGGAAATTCTTAGTGTCCCAAAACGTGGCATCCTAATTCTTCATGGGTTGCCTAATCCAGAATGTGTGCAGTCTTACTGGTGCTGCTAGTTTCCTGAAAGACATAGCAAAAAGTCAACAAAATGTTGAGTGAATTCACAGGTTTTATGTTTATAAGTATGGTTCGAAAAACCAATTTTTGTTTGTAAGTTCGTTGACTCAAAAGTCAAATAATGTTTCGTTTTAGTTGGAACGTCATCCAAAAGTATCGCTTCGTTTTAGTGATGTCAACACATCCAATTGTATATGTTTGGAAAGAAAACAATTTAGTTGTATAACTAGTAGGAACGCATTCCTATGTAATCAAGCGTAGGAAAATGTTATTTTCAAAAATGTTCATAATAGTTGGGAGATATAGACGGTGATCCCTCAAAGGTTAGCTAGACCTTATGAGTTATAGTAACGACCCCTAGTGCTATAACCAATCCACGACGTTTCACGTTTTTGCCACAGTAACATTTTAAATATACGCTCCTCGTTACGACTGCCGTCGTGCGGTTGGCGCGACCAACAAGTTATAATAGTGGGAGGGCTGTCAACTCGATAGTACTATCCGTATATCTAGTGGCTAGAGTCACCTAGCTAATGGTTATAGGCTGCGTACACTGGGACTTTTGTGCACACAACTACCTCTCGTAAACCTAGGTCCGTACCAAGATTCGTTGTCATGTTCCCAAAATAGTGTGAAAAGTCATTTCGTAAACAGTTCAAGTAATAGTATGAAAGCATTTATAGTAATCGTTGTACGTTTGTATCAAAACAATAAAGTAGTAGCTATGTCCTTCACCCCTGTTAGAGAAGTATTGAAAACAGTAAAAGTAGGGGCTGTGAACTCACCTGTGGATGCTAGTGTGTCTAATGCAATTATGTTTCGAGTCAATAATCCCCTAACGTCCTAAACGTATGAGATTACAAGTGTAAGTATGTGGATGTCGTAGTTGACCATCCATGTTAGCGTTCATCAACTAGTTATGCCCAAATAAGTTGTTCAAGTTCGTTTATTAAAACATGTACGACCCGTTGGTGAAAGTTTGTAATACTAATTCATTTAGACATTATTATTAAATTTGTTTTGTTGTATACCATTTATTAGTACATATCATATGTTGCAAACAGATTATTTAGTTTGTAAAAAACCTTAACCGTTGGTCAAAGTTGGTCAAACTGGTCAAAGGTGGTCAAGCCTAGTCAAAGTTGGTCAAACTGGTCAAATATGGTCAAACTTGGTCAAAGTTGGTCAAAGTTACCAACTAAGTCACCCAAACCCATTTTTGTTACCATTTTCCCAAAAATAGTAAGCTTTTAGAAATCGAGCCACTTTTGTTGACTTGGTCAAACTTACTCGGTTTGACCCGAAATTTTCACCCAACCCATATATCAGTTTATAGAGACCAAATAAATTGTCGGTTCATGTCGGAGTTCACCAAAAGTGTCGATTTTTACAATAGTTCCAAAACAGTCCCTAGTTATGTTTTCGGTTTTTGTCGGTTTGTTTCGCCATAGTTCTTACTAACTTCTGGTCCAAATCAAGCCTCACAAATTTTACCAACTGATCACCATGGTTTCTATACTAACATATAACTTTTATAGCAACTATAGTGTCTATTTACATAGGTAATTAATTTTGCTAAGGAATCGAACTCGGTTTTCGAAAACCTTCAGACCAGGCTCAAAGATCTGGTTATATATAAAAATACGTACTTTTCTGGAAAGAGACAAAGAAGAACTTTTTGTAGATCTTTTCAATACGCAACTTTTAAAAAAAAATTCGTTATCTAATTCTTCCTAGAACTCAAGATATGGCCGATTTACCAAACTGACTTTTTGAAGACAGATTATGCATGTGTATGTATACTTTATAAAAACGTAATTTATCAAAGATTTTGGACATAATCGAGTTAGATGAACCATATAACATGTAAATAAACATAGATGGAAGTAGAAATGAGTCCTCACAATGATGATTTGAAGATAGAAGGATAGAAATGAGATGAGATGTTCTTGAGCTTCAATTCCTTGCAAAAATCTTTGAAAATGGATGAAGGAAATGGTGGTGGTGTAATGGTGGATTATGGTGGTTGATGGTGGTTTATGGAGGTGGAAAAGGGCTGAGTATTTCTCTGAGTTTTTAGAGAGATAGGGGACTAGAGAGAAAATGAGTTTGAGGGTTAGAGTGTGAATGATGCAAATGCATGTATTAGGAGTGGATAGAGGTGAAAGTGTCATCATTTGATTTTGCATGGTGTGGGAGTGGTCAAACAAAGGGGTGGCATGTGATGAGAAATCAGCAGATTTTTCATGGGTCCCACACAAGATTTGGTCAAATTTTAATTCCCCAAAGTTACGTTAAGTCCCGTGGTCGTTTACCCGATCGTTTCGACGTTAATTTAGACGTTAAATGTTTAATATGCACGTTTAAGTAACGATTTAAATTTTTGATATTTTTATGTGATATCTTTATTCTAAATACTTGAAAACATTTATAAAAAGGTTCCATTAATTTATCTGTCTCGATTTGCGCGTTCATTTTACGGAGGTTAAATCGCGTAACGTTTTAATCAGACCTTTTTCGTTATCGATTCAAAGTACGATATTTTAAGTAAAAGTTTTACTTGAAATGATATATTTTAAATTTATAATATATATTTGGGTTCTCATTCGATTGTCGGACGCGTTTCGCGCGTTTTCGTTGCGTTTGAGTTATTTTATATGATGCGAATGATTCGTTGGATATTATCGGCATAATATTTATAAGTTTTTGAGTTTATTAAATAATTTCGTATTATTTAATATAAAGTTCACCAACGGTCGTGTACTTTTGTCGGGTTCGTTCGGAATGTTTTGTGCGTAATTATAACTAATTACGAATTAAGCAATACTACGCGTATAAATATTTTGAGGGGTGTCACAGTTGGTGATACGAAATAATTAATAATTCGAAAATTATTAATTACAAATATTAGATACATATATTATTGAAATAATATAATAACTTATACGTTTTATATTAAACGTATCAAACGCGAATCGTAAAGTTCCAAAAAGAACTCCAAAATGCTTTTGAATAATTTTTGTTTGAAATTATTTTAGAAAAGTATTAGAACAAAAATGAAACGGAAACCTTTAGACTGCTTTATAGCACGCGTTATACACGAACAGAAACAATTATAAAACGTACCTAAAGGTCAAAAATAATAAAAGTATTTATTTTCCCGTTCCTGTTTTTGTATTTGGAACATTACCTCAAAATATAAATTCCAAATTCAACTGAAATCTGGCACGCAATTTAACTGTACAATCCCACTACGGTGAATAATTTTATTAATAATTTTAAATAAAATTATTTCATTTTTGTATTTATCAATTTCAAAGTTTAAAATAAAATTTAAACAAATGAATAATTGAGTGGGACACGGGGTACAAATAATTGGACCCGTACACGGAACTAACGGGGTAAAAATCCACACTAATACTTATGTTGAAAATATCTGGGTGACATAAAATTTCATTACCTTACTTCCCTTTGAAAATTTTGGAACCAAAACTCATTTTTGTATACTCCTACTCCTCACAATTCTCTGATCATACACCCACACCTCAAATAATTCTTTAGAAGTCTGTTTATCTAGTTGTTTAAGTGGTTTTTATATACTTGTCATGTCAAGTGTATATGCTTAGTCTTTCTGCTTTGTTAGCCTAAGCTTTAAGTGGTTATCCACTTCATTGTACTTGTATTGTTATATCATTAATAAAATTTACCAGGGTATTCCCCTTTTACCCAAAAAAAAATAATTGAGCTACCAAATTTCTTCTGCCTTCTTCTTTTCTGTCCATCGAGCAACATCATTAGCAGTGGAGAAGGGGAGCTAAAACATCAAACCATCTTCAAAATCTCCAAACACAAACTAACAAAATGATCACATAACATTTGTCACAAAAATCATCTCGTTTGCATCATCATCAGTGATCATCATAGTCATCTATATCATAATATTTGTAAGATTCAAAACTACATATATATTTCATGCTTATAATTCCATATAATTTTGATTGTATGTTGTTAGTATGTATGTAAACATGTTGTAGTAGGAATTGTATGATATATTATGATGATGTAGTAGTGTACAAAAAAAAACTGAGATCAAACACCCGAATATATACATATATGTATTTACAGACCAAAAACAGAGCTCAGACTGGGCTGCGTATGGAAACCGATCGGCTAGGAAAGCACAACCGAATGGCTAGACTAACCCAGTCGATCGGCTGGATGGGGTGAGCCGTACGGCTCATTAGAGAAAAAGAAAGAGAGCCGATAGGCTAACTTATGTAAACCGAATGGCCTTGTAAATATTTAACAATACATAAGCACTTAAATAGAATTTGTTACAAATTAAAAACACTAACACTAATTTTAGCCTAGTGGTTGTGCGTTGTGTGGGGGAAAGGAAGGTCACAGGTTCGAGTCCTGTGACCAACCTTTTTGTTATATATATATATATATATATATATATGGACAATATATCTACACAAATATTTAACGGTTAGAATTTTTGGGCAACGGGCCGAATCTATAATGGGTCAAAAATGGTATTTTGTTAACGGGCCAAAATGATTTGTTAAACGTAATTGGGCTAAATTATTTTGGGCCACACATATTTGGGCCAAACTACTTGACTTCGATATTGGGCCAAACTAATTGGGCCGAGCGCAACGGGCTACGAGATTTTAAAATGCAAACTTAAACCGAATTATATATAAGTGACGAGTTAAAATGGACAAATGAGATTAGTAACACGACAAATGGATTATATATGTAATGGACGATTATAATTTATATATAGTTATATAAATGAACTACGATAACCGTATTAAAACAAAGTTATTTTTATAACTACTATAATTATGGTTTGGGAAACATGATCAACAACGACGACAACTATATATATATATATGCGCGACTATTATAATATACGTATATATATATATATATATATATATATATCTATATAATCATTGACGACAAATAACATATATATATATATTAGAATATATATATTCCACTAATAGGTATATTTAAATATATACTTGTACGCAACGAATACTCAACTCATTTATCACCAACAACTAAATCGTATGAGCTATTAGTCAAATACTTATATAAGTATACTTCTTGCGTCTAGGGCCTTGAAGTACACTGTTTGGACGACTACTATTACTAGCTGTTATATTTCGCTGAAGACCGCTACACGTGAGTTTACAGCCCCTAACTTTTACTTGTTTTAAATGCTTTTAAAACCAGGGGTGGAAAACATAGAACTATGTGCTATTACATGCTACTGGTTTATATAATTGCTTGACATGCTTTTATATCAAACTGAATTATATAAATGTTATATGCTTTATATTCAACTGGTTAACTATATGAAACGTTTTCACAACTTTTTGGGAATAAGACAACGAATCTTGGTACGATCCTAGGTTTACACGAGGTAGTTGTAGTGCACATAAGTCCCAGTGCTTGCTACCTATAACCATTAGCTAGGTGACTCTAGCCACTGAGTATACAAATAGTACTATCGATTTGACAACCCTCCCAGGATATAACTCGTTGGTCATTGCAACCACATCGACGACAGTCGTAACGAGGAGTGTATACTTAAATTGTTACTGAGGCAACAACATCAACTAGTCGTGGATTGGTTATAGCACTAGGTGTCGTTACTTTAACTTTAAAGGTGTCGCTCACCTTAGAGGGATCATAGTCTATATCTCCCACATAAACTAAACAACTAAACTACAACTTAATTTGGGAAGGGTATTCCCTGTGACAACAAATAGGACAGGTGTTCCTACGCATGATTTCTTTTTAGGAAACGTTTACCTTGATTGGATAAACTTGGTTTCCCGACAAAATAACTTTTATAGGAAATGTTTACTTGACTGTTAAACCTGTGTTTCCTACAGCTACTTATATCGAAATATTTACTTGATTGTTAAACTGTATTTCCTGCAACTATTGTTAGGAAATGTTTATGATTAAACTGGTGTTTCCTAACACATCTACTGAATTGTAGTAAGAATGACATTCTTACAGTAAAATAGGAAATGTTTTCTTTAATAAGAACACTTGTATTTCCTGTTATACTTATAAACATTATGTTTGTGTACATGAACGATTTATACAAACTTGGTTTAACTACATTTATACTAAACCTGTGAATTCACTCAACATTCAATGTTGACGGTTTACTATGTTTTTCAGGGAATTAGGACTCAGGTACTTTTGCATGCATAAAGGACGTAGGCAACCCAGACTATTTATGATGCCACTTTTGGGACACCTGGATTTCCTTTGTATTACCAATTCCTTTGGTTATACTTACGAAATCCCTCTTTTATAAATCTGTATTTTGTAAACTTATGTTGTTCTACAACACCACTACTTGTACGACTTTATAAGTCGTACCCTTTTGTAATAACGTTTAAACTTATGGCATCTTAAATTAGTACGTTCTGTATGTTCATATGCTCTGATACAATGAATGCGCTATTGTAACATCAGCACCCCTGCTATTAAACTGTAAACTTAAAATGCTTCCGCTAATAAACAAATGCTTTCGCTAATTAACTAAAGCTTCCGCTAAACCATTAATAAACACGATTACCGATTTTGGGGGTGTGACAGAACTTGGTATTAGAGCCATTGGTTATAGCGAACTAGAAATCTTTAAGTGACTGAAAACCTTAGAGACCTAGACTATAGCCTTGGCTAACACACTCATGCATTCATACCTTTGCATACATCTAACACAATGCACACAATTGCCTTTGTCACAGTTATGTCTAGGCAGTTTCCGATCTACATCTCAGAGTCAGAGGAGGAGCCTGACTATGCTAGTGATGACCCTTCTGAGGCGGTCTACCCACCCACATTTCCTAGAGCTACTTCAGATGGCACTATAGGCACTCCACCATCACCACCCACTGATCCCGCTACTCGTATGTTAGGATCTACTTTCATGGCGACTCGTCATTTTGGAGAGTCTTCACGTGGGCCTGGATTGTGTAGGACTGCTGGGATGAGCGTTAGATCCCCACCTGTAGGACCCTTGGCACCTCGTGACAAGGATCCGATGACTGAGGAGAGAGAGATACCTTGTGATCAGCAGTCATTGCAGAGGACTAAAGTTCCGCATCTTGACTGGATGCCGCGTATACTACGCCACTGGAGGACACTTGAGAGGATTCCTTCCACTTTTGAGACTGGGGAGTCATCTCACTCATCGACCCCTTTACATCTGACTGAGGAGCCTCTGGAGCTCACTATCCCTACTGTAGTTGCGGTTATCCGTACTCTTCTTGGATTTCATTATGGTACACAGGATTCTTCGGAGAGTTGCACAGTGATGCCTCCCGACTGGACGGGGATGTGCTTACTATCTATGGACGTCTTGCCACTTCTGAGGTACACATTGAGATGGATCGAGAGTTCGCCGATGAGACTAGGGCACGTCTGATTAGGCTTGAGAGACGTCTGGGGATAGTAGGTACTGCAGTTGGAGTTTGTATGCTGATGGCAGCTGTTAGGATGGTTGTAGGGACGTTTTTAGCATATTTTCATTAGCCTCACCATGTCAGAACGGTATCTATGATGTATTAGGATTGTAGCTATGATGTAGTAGGGCAAAACTTTTGACTAGATGGGTGTATAGGTTAAATCCATCACATTTTGTAGATCATGATTAATCAGATGGGTGTATTTTCTCTTTATTGTCAATCCCATCATTGTATAAAACTTATGTAAAACCTTTTGACTTATATATGATATATAACTTATGTTTAGTTTATGTCACTGTGTACACTGTGAGTGATATCAATTGGTGATTGATTATCATACTATATCTATATTTATCACATACTTTATGAGTGATGATTTGATTAGGGTATCTTACGAGTGTTTCTTGTGTGTGATTAGGACTGAATCATGCCGCCTAAGCGTAGGAATACCCAGAACGTCCGAAGAAACCCTTCACCACCTCCTGCTGTTGATGAGACGACTGAACAAATGGTCAACTGAAGGATTGCTGAAGCACTTGCTCAGTATGATACTGACCGAAACTGTAGCGACAGGGTCAGCGGTAGCAGAAATACCGAACCTATTGTATCTGACGGTAACCCTGAGAGTACCCAAAGAGGATGTTCGTACGAAACATTCCTAGCTTGCAAACCAAGCCATTTTCGTGGTACTGAGGGTGATATTGGAATCATTCATTGGATAGAGAAAATGGAGTCTGTGCTAGATATTAGCAACTGTGCTCGTGACTGCATGGAAAAGTATGCTACCTGCATATTTTCTGATAAGGCATTGACATGGTGGAATAGCCAAGTTCAAGCACTTGGACGTACAACCGCCCACTCGATGACCTGGGAAACTTTGAAAACCATGGTCGTGGAAGAATTTTGTCCCCGCAGTGAGCTACAGAAGATTGAGACTGAGCTCTGGGACATTACTATGGTTGGTACTGATATCACAGGATATACCACCAGATTTCAATAACTGGCACGCCTTGTACCACACATGGTCACACCTGAGTACAAGCGCACCGAAAGGTATATATACCACAGATTCGAAGCTTGGTGACTTCGTCTAATCCTGCCACCTTTAAGAGTGTTGTAGAACTAGCAAAACGCTTGACAGATGAAGCAGTCAGAATGGAAACCCTTACTAAGAAAGCTGCTTCGGGAAAGGTTGAATCCAGCAGTGCTGATGCTGGAAAAGGAAAACGTAAGTGGAATGACTGTCAGGGTCAATAGAATAAGAAGAAGACTGGAACCACGAAAGCTTACCTTGCCACGACTGCTGAACAAAAGACTTACATGGGGAACAAGCCCAAGTGTGGCAACTGTGAACGTCACCATGATGGGGATTGTATTTTCTGTGGGAATTGCGAACGCTGGGGGCACCTAGCCCAATACTGTAGATCGAACCCTACTACTCAAACAAATAGGGATCGACCAGCTAATGGATGCTTCGAATGTGGCGAGCAAAGTCATTTCCGAAACAAGTGCCCTAAACTTAACCGCGGCAACCAAAACAATCAGAACCGCAATGCAAACCCGAACAACAACAACCGTGGTAACACCAACAACCAACCAGCTCGAGGTCGTGCATTTGTCATTGGAGCACAGGAGGCACGCTAGGATCCCAACATTGTCACTGGTACGTTTCTAGTTAACAATCATTATGCCTCTGTGTTATTTGATTCAGGCGCCGATTTGAGTTTTGTGTCTACGGAATTTAGATCACTATTAGACATTAAATCCCGTAAACTAGACAACAAGTACACTTTAGAACTAGCCGATGGTAGGCTGATTGAATCAGGAGAAATAGTACCAGGATGTACTCTAACATTGGAGAGTCATCCTTTCAAAATAGACTTACTACCGGTTGAGTTGGGAAGCTTTGACATCGTAGTCGGTATGGACTGGTTGTCGAAGAATCGTGCAGAGATTGTTTGTTTTGATAAAACGGTACATTTACCATTGTTGACTGGAGAAACCTTGGTGATACAAGGAGATAAGAGGATGAGTGCCGTCAAAACGATTAATTGTTTGAAAGCTTGTAAATATCTCCGAAAGGGATACCAAGCGTTTTTAGCACATGTTGTAGAAAAGAGACCCGAGGAGCAAAGTTTAAGTGATATACCTGTAGTGCGAGACTATCCGGGAGTGTTTCCTGATGACCTTCCAGGATTACCACCTCCGCGACAGGTCGAGTTTCGCATCGATCTGGTGCCTGGAGCCGCACCAATCGCTCGCTCACCTTATCGTCTAGCTCCATCAGAAATGCAAGAACTGTCTACACAGTTGCATGAGCTCTTAGACTTAGGATTTATCCGACTGAGCTTTTCACCTTGGGGAGCTCCTGTTTTGTTTGTCAAGAAGAAGGATGGATCCATGCGGATGTGTATTGACTACCGAGAGCTGAATAAGGTAACTATCAAGAACCGATACCCGTTACTTCGTATAGATGATCTATTTGATCAGTTACAAGGATCGAGTTACTACTCGAAGATCGATCTGCGTTCAGGTTATCATCAACTGAAGGTTCGAGAAGAGGATGTACCGAAGACCGCGTTCAGGACTCGTTATGGTCATTATGAGTTCTTAGTCATGCCATTTGGATTGACTAATGCGCATGCAATATTCATGGATCTCATGAACCGAGTGTGCAAACCTTATCTTGATAAGTTTGTCATTGTGTTCATTGATGACATCTTGATTTACTCGAAAACAAAAGAGGATCATGAACAACACTTGAAACTTATCCTCCAACTACTCGAGAATGAGAAGCTGTATGCTAAGTTCTCCAAATGTGAATTTTGGATTAGAGAGGTTCATTTCCTTGGTCACGTGATAAATGATAAAGGAATTCATGTGGACCCATCCAAATTTGAGGCGATCAAAAACTGGGAAGATCCAAGGACCCCAACCGAGATTCGACAATTTCTTGGTCTGGCTGGCTATTACCGTCGATTTATCGAAAACTTTTCCAAAATAGCCCAGTCACTCACCACCTTAACTCAAAAGGATAAGAAATTTGAATGGGGCGAAAAACAAGAAAACGCCTTCCAACTGTTGAAACAAAAGTTGAGCACCGCACCAATCTTATCTTTACCTGAGGGAACAGAAAACTTCATCGTTTACTGTGATGCCTCACATCAAGGATTAGGTTGTGTCCTCATGCAAAACGACAAAGTTATTGCATATGCATCTCGTCAATTTAAGATTCACGAGAAGAATTATACAACTCATGACTTAGAGTTGGGAGCCGTCGTCTTTGCACTCAAGAACTGGAGACACTACCTATACGGTACAAAGTGTACGATCTTCACCGACCACAAGAGTCTACAACACATATTTGACCAGAAAGAACTCAACATGAGACAGAGACGTTGGGTCGAATTGTTAAATGATTACGACTGTGAGATTAAGTACCATCCGGGCAAGGCTAATGTAGTAGCGGATGCCCTGAGTCGTAAAGAGAATGTTAAACCTCGCAGAGTTCGAGCTTTGGTATTAACAATCCACTCGAATCTTATTACTCAAATTCGTGACGCGCAACTAATAGCTTTCACCACCGAACGCATGAAAGACGAATCCCTGAGGGGAATGGAGAAACAACTCGAAACCAAAGAAAATGGAGTTTTATACTTCATGAATCGAATTTGGGTACCATGCGATGATGAACTACGCAAACTAATTTTGGACGAAGCTCACAAGTCCAACTACTCGATTCATCCTGGTGCAGATAAGATGTACCAAGATGTGAAAGGTTTCTATTGGTGGCCAAATATGAAAAGAGACATCGCTACTTATGTCAGCAAGTGTCTAACTTGTTCAAAGGTTAAGGTTGAGTATCAAAAACCTTCAGGACTTTTGCAACAACCAGAAATGCCAAAATGGAAATGGGAGCACATAACGATGGACTTCATCACAAAACTACCAAAGACATCAACTGGAGTTGATTCCATATGGGTGATTGTCGATCGATTGACGAAATCAGCCCACTTCGTTGCTATCAAAGAGTCTGACAAACTAGAGAAACTGGCGAAGATCTATATCAAAGAGATCGTTTCTCGACACGGTGTACCATTGTCCATTATATCTGATAGAGATAGCAGATTCACATCTCGCTTCTGGAAATCACTACAACAGGCTTTAGGTACTCGACTCGACATGAGTACAACCTATCATCCACAAACATATGGCCAGAGTGAACGAACGATTCAAACACTCGAGGACTTATTGAGAGTGTGTGTGATTGACTTTGGGGGAAACTGGGATACTCACCTCCCATTAGCTGAATTCTCCTATAACAACAGTTATCACACCAGCATACAGATGGCTCCATTCGAAGCACTGTATAGACGCAAATGCCGATCACCACTCTGTTGGGCAGAGTTGGGTGACAGACAACTATCCGGACCAGAGCTTGTCCAGGAAACCACGGACAAGATATCTCAAGTACTCAACCGATTGAAAATGGCGAGAGACAGACAAAAGAGTTACGCCGATAACCGTCGTAAACCTCTTGAGTTACAAGTAGGAGACAAGGTCCTACTCAAAGTATCGCCCTGGAAAGGGGTAGCACGATTTGGCAAAGGAGGAAAACTTAACCCGCGATATGTTGGACCTTTTGAAATGCTTGCGAGGATTGGTCCTGTCGCTTACAAACTAAAGTTGCCACAAGAACTTAGTAGCATTCACGACACTTTTCATGTGTGTAACTTGAAGAAGTGTCTTTCCGATGAAACACTTATCATCCCTCCTGACGAAGTCTTTATCAACTCAAAACTTAACTTTGTGGAGAAACCTATCGAAGTAACCGATACAAAAACACAGAAACTCCGACACAAACGAATCAAACTTGTCAAGATTCGTTGGAACTCAAAACAGGGCCCGGAGTTTACTTGGGAACGCGAGGATGAGATACGAAAGAAATACCAACCACCTGTTTGAACAAACGCCTGTCACGAACAACTCAACTTAAATCTCGGGACGAGATTTCGCTAACGGGGGGAGAATGTGACAATCCTCCATTTAGGGTAATAATCTTTACCTAACTTCATGCATTACCTAGAGTAATTCCCTGATTAGTGAATTCAAAATGATTTTTATGTGTTAAGTTTGTGAAACTTACTATGTGATACGTGATGTATTAGATTCGTAGTTATATGTATATATAATTACGTACGAAATGAACTTATTAAACTCGACAAATTAAATACAACAAAGTTGGTGATACGAAATAATTAATAATTCGAAAATTATTAATTACAAATATTAGATACTTATATTATTGATATAATATAATAACTTATACGTTTTATATTAAACGTATCAAACGCGAATCGCAAAGTTCCAAAAAGAACTCCAAAATGCTTTTGAATAATTTTTGTTTGAAATTATTTTAGAAAAGTATTAGAACAAAAATGAAACGGAAACCTTTAGACTGCTTTATAGCACGCGTTATACACGAACAGAAACAATTATAAAACGTATTTATTTTCCCGTTCCTGTTTTTGTATTTGGAACATTACCTCAAAATATAAATTCCAAATTCAACTGAAATCTGGCATGCAATTTAACTGTACAGTCCCACTACGGTGAATAATTTTATTAATAATTTTAAATAAAATTATTTCATTTTTGTATTTATCAATTTCAAAGTTTAAAATAAAATATAAACAAACGAATAATTGAGTGGGACACGGGGTACAAATAATTGGACCCATACACGGAACTAACGGGGTAAAAATCCACACTAATACTTATGTTGAAAATATCTGGGCGACATAAAATTTCATCACCTTACTTTCCTTTGAAAATTTTGGAACCAAAACTCATTTTTATATACTCCTACTCCTCACAATTCTCTGATCATACACCCACACCTCAAATAATTCTTTAGAAGTGTGTTTATCTAGTTGTTTAAGTGGTTTTTATATACTTGTCATGTCAAGTGTATATGCTTAGTCTTTCTGCTTTGTTAGCCTAAGCTTTAAGTGGTTATCCACTTCATTGTACTTGTATTGTTATATCATTAATAAAATTTACCAGGGTATTCCCCTTTTACCCAAAAAAAAATAATTGAGCTACCAAATTTCTTCTGCCTTGTTCTTTTCTGGTCCATCGAGCAACAGCATTAGTAGTGGAGAAGGAGAGCTAAAACATCAAACCATCTTCAAAATCTCCAAACACAAACTAACAAAATGATCACATAACATTTGTCACAAAAATCATCTCGTTTGCATCATCATCAGTGATCATCATAGTCATCTATATCATAATATTTGTAAGATTCAAAACTACATATATATTTTATGCTTATAATTCCATATAATTTTGATTGTATGTTGTTAGTATGTATGTAAACATGTTGTAGTAGGAATTGTATGATATATTATGATGATGTAGTAGTGTACAAAAAAAAGCTGAGATCAAACACCCGAATATATACATATATGTATTTACAGACCAAAAATAGAGCTCAAACTGGGCTGCGTATGGAAACCGATCGGCTAGGAAAGCACAACCGAATGGCTAGACTAACCCAGCCGATCGGCTGGATGGGGTGAGCCGTACGGATCATTAGAGAAAAAGAAAGAGAGCCGATAGGCTAACTTATGTAAACCGAATGGCCTTGTAAATATTTAACAATACATAAGCACTTAAATAGAATTTGTTACAAATTAAAAACACTAACACTAATTTTAGCCTAGTGGTTGTGCGTTGTGTGGGGGAAAGGAAGGTCACAGGTTCGAGTCCTGTGACCAACCTTTTTGTTATATATATATATATATATGGACAATATATCTACACAAATATTTAACGGTTAGAATTTTTGGGCAACGGGCCGAATCTATAATGGGTCAAAAATGGTATTTTGTTAACGGGCCAAAATGATTTGTTAAACGTAATTGGGCCAAATTATTTTGGGCCACACATATTTGGGCCAAACTACTTGACTTCGATATTGGGCCAAACTAATTGGGCCGAGCCCAACGGGCTACGAGATTTTAAAATGCAAACTTAAACCGAATTATATATAAGTGACGAGTTAAAATGGACAAATGAGATTAGTAACACGACAAATGGATTATATATGTAATGGACGATTATAATTTATATATAGTTATATAAATGAACTACGACAATCGTATTAAAACAAAGTTATTTTTATAACTACTATAATTATGGTTTGGGAAACATGATCAACAACGACGACAACTACATATGTATATATATATATATAATCATTGACGACAAATAACATATATATATTAGAATATATATATTCAACTAATAGGTATATGTAAATATATACTTGTACGCAACGAATACTCAACTCATTTATCACCAACTAAATCGTATGAGCTATTAGTCAAATACTTATATAAGTATACTTCTTGCGTCTAGGGCCTTGAAGTACACTGTTTGGACGACTACTATTACTAGCTGTTATATTTCGCTGAAGACCGCTACACGTGAGTTCACAGCCCCTACTTGTTTTATAGAACTATGTGCAATTACATGCTACTTGTTTTATATAATTGCTTGACATGCTTTTATATCAAACTGAATTATATACATGCTATATGCTTTATATTCAACTGGTTAACTATATGAAACGTTTTCACAACTTTTTGGGAATAAGACAACGAATCTTGGTACGATCCTAGGTTTACGCGAGGTAGTTGTAGTGCACATAAGTCCCAGTGCTTGCAACCTATAACCATTAGCTAGGTGACTCTAGCCTATCGATTTGACAACCCTCCCAGGATATAACTCGTTGGTCATTCCAACCACATCGACGACAGTCGTAACGAGGAGTGTATACTTAAATTGTTACTGAGGCAACAACATCAACTAGTCGTGAATTGGTTATAGCACTAGGTGTCATTACTTTAACTTTAAAGGTGTCGCTCACCTTAGAGGGATCATAGTCTATATCTCCCACATAAACTAAACAACTAAACTACAACTTGATTTGGGAAGGGTATTCCCTGTGACAACAAATAGGACAGGTGTTCCTACGCATGATTTCTTTTTAGGAAACGTTTACCTTGATGGGATAAACTTGGTTTCCCGACAAAATAACTTTTATAGGAAATGTTTACTTGACTGTTAAACCTGTGTTTCCTACAGCTACTTATATCGAAATATTTACTTGATTGTTAAACTGTATTTCCTGCAACTATTATTAGGAAATGTTTATGATTAAACTGGTGTTTCCTAACACATTGACTGAATTGTAGTAAGAATGACATTCTTACAGTAAAATAGGAAATGTTTTCTTTAATAAGAACACTTGTGTTAAGAACACTTGTGTTTCCTGCTATATTTATAAACATTATGTTTGTGTACATGAACGATTTATACAAACTTGGTTTAACTACATTTATACTAAACCTGTGAATTCACTCAACATTCAATGTTGACGGTTTACTATGTTTTTCAGGGAATTAGGACTCAGGTACTTTTGCATGCATAAAGGACGTAGGCAACCCAGACTATTTATGATGCCACTTTTGGGACACCTGGATTTCCTTTGTATTACCAATTCCTTTGGTTATACTTACGAAATCCCTCTTTTATAAATCTGTATTTTGTAAACTTATGTTGTTCTACAACACCACCACTTGTACGACTTTATAAGTCGTACCCTTTTGTAATAACGTTTAAACTTATGGTATCTTAAATTAATATGTTCTGTATGATCGTATGCTCTGATACAATGAATGCACTATTGTAACGTCAGCACCCCTGCTATTAAACTGCAAACTTAAAATGCTTCCGCTAATAAACAAATGCTTCCGCTAATTAACTAAAGCTTCCGCTAAACCATTAATAAACACGATTACCGATTTTGGGGGTGTGACAGCTGTTGCACCCTCTAAACACCCTCTAAACAGGTGTTTGTTCCTAAAAAGAAGTCAAAGGAGATTGGTAAGACTACAACATCTAATTCCTTTGAGACTCTGAATAAGTTAGATTCTATAGTGGATAATACGGCTTTTACAAATGAGCAGTTGGATAGTAAGCATGTAGATCGTGGGAAGAAGGTGGCTTCTTCTGATGGTAATACTTATTCCAGTTTGTATTCTCATTGGAAATACACCTATGGATCTCATGTTTATGATGACTTTATGGTTGGTGAGGCTATGGAAGATGATGAAGATGATGTGCTTGATCATGTAGATAATTGTAACACCTGGCATTTTAGGCTATCATTACTGTGCCTAATCGCGAGATGTTTACGTGTATTTAGACACGTTGGGCTAAACGTACATGAGACTTAGTAAAATTCATACGCGCGTACATGATTCGTTTAAATCGTGCTAACAATGTACCGGATTAAACCCGACACATCCATATTAGGGCGTTGGTGACAAAATTTATAAATAACGCGAAATTTTCCAAACAAACATGGTTTACTATAATATATTACGATAATATATTACGCAATATCATATTGTTTAAAACATATCCTACACGACGAAACCGCATGAAACGCACCCCTACGAGATATTAGTAACAAAAACTTAGTTTTTATAATCTTACAACTTGAAATAATGTATGTTGATAAAGTACTTCGGTTAAATAAATATTGCGGGTATACTTGACATATTTACAAATCTTACTAAGACGTCGCAATTTAATAACTACGTAGCATAACACGACATTCGGAAACAAATACGTGAAACCGAGACCCAAATGGGTCGGCCCAAACCCGTGAACCCAACCTTTTTAATCCCTTCCCCTCCCACTTCACCTCACTTTACACACACTCTTACACCTAAAACTCACTTTCTCCTCTCAAAACCCTCTCTTCCATTCCCCTTGAAATCGGCAGCTGCAACATCAATAACATCACCACCAAAACGCGCTCATCATCATCATCAGGAGCAAGCACGAGGATCACCATCACGAGCTCTACCTCTCCATCTTCTTCGTTTTTCATTTGGTGGTATGGAAACTTAAAACTCTTTTAAACTACTTGTAAAGCTTAGATTCTCATGCTAGAACATTTACCCAACAAGATTATGTCCAGAAATCAAGTCGATATGCGTTTTATAAACCGATTGGAAATTTCAGCAGTGTCTGCGAATTGAGATGAGTCTCAGCTCGCAGATCGAGCTGCGAACCGAGATTGAACTCGCGAACCCAAAATTTGTGAACCGAAATGACTTGCGAGTCGACCTGCGGGCCGACCTGCTAGTCGATGTTTGCGAACCGAACCTTATGTTGCGGATCGAACTCAGTTCGCAACCTATTGCCTTGCGAGCCGAACTCAACTCACATCGCTAACTCAGTTCGCAATTCGCTGCCTGCGAGCCGAACTCAGCTCGCATCGCGAACTCAGTTCGCAACCCAATCTCAGTCCGCAGCCAGACTAGGTCAACTTTCCCCCGATTATTAAATTACAAATGCGATTTCTAATAAGACGATGTAGTAAGTGACAGTGTTGTCCTAACTCACATTCGATATTATTATCATGTCGCGATATGAATGATCGACTTATTAATACACTTTACAAAGAAACGACTTAACGAGATACAAAACAATGATAATACTTGAATTATTGTTACAAACCGTCACCAACGGGCCATAATAGATTTCAAACTCACACGATTACAAACATACAAACAACCGCTTAGATATTCTCTATTTGAATGGGCAACTAGCATGGGTGATCTTTCAGGACACCAACTTAATTAATTATTTAATTACAACCTTGTGCGTTTCGGACGCCAGAAGCTCCCTGAGAGCCGATACACGGACTTACAACTGCGTTACTTACTTTATTTCGCTTACATACTTTCTTGACACAGGTGAGTCTCACAGCCCCATTTTTACCGTTTTTACTCTGGGGTGAGATGCATTACTTGTATTACTTTGACATATGTACAGATTTACTGTCTAATAGACTTACAGACTTACCGATATATTGATTGCATGGGTTAAGTTTAATCCAATGAAGTCCTCTGAATCATAGTTGTTAATTATGTGATAAGCGCGAGTTTTAGTATATGGATCCATATGGGACTGACAATCCCCACCTGGGGTGGTAGCGCCACCACGAACCGTACCGTAGAAACGGGTGTTTCTTACTCGTTACACCTGAGTGTTTTTGGATTAACACTCATAGGGGCACTTACCTGGTACTTAATTGTACCTCACCGACTGGTTAAGCTTCGACTATGATGCTCATGGCAATGTATATCAATCCGATTGCATACGTGCAATCATTACTCCCTACTTGGTTAAAACTGTACAATTAGTTTCACTACTTGATGTGTCCGAACTTATTACTTACTATAAACCTGTGAGATTCACCAACCTTTTGGTTGACCTTTTTAGTGATGCATTCTCAGGTACACAGCTATTGTAGAGTCGCCCAGCAGGATCTACTTACTAGCTAGAGTCGCACGATTTTCCACATTGCATCTAACGGAGATTCATAGCATTATCTTTTGTATGTTTTGATTATGTAATAGAATCTCCCGCTACACGCGTGGACTCTAGGGGACTACGTTTTTGTAATCGAAAACACTATGTTTTCAAACTTCGTATCTATGAATTGTAACTATTTTACAAACGTTGCATATAGATGTCGTTTGCTTTACCTTTGTGTTGTTGATATTTGATTAGTAGCACCCCAAAGCTTGCTTCCGCTAAACATATGAATTTGGGGGTGTTACAGATTGGTATCAGAGCCTAAGGTTATACCGAACTAGGTTGCATTTAGTGGGCCTAGACTATGACCGTTAGGCAGTATTTCCTTATTAGGTATGACTGGTTCGGGAATTGCATCATACGACGTTAATTTAACATAGCCTGATCAACTATGTACAATTAAGGAAAGATGATGTGAAGCCTTAAAGGGGTTATATTGAACAGGAATACACTAGTTAACTCTGACCACGAGAGAAACGGAACAAAATGCTACTTGCTACGCTGTTAGACTATTATATGTACTGTGTATATAAATAAATAGGCCTCACATATGTACTACCTCCTCGACTGTAATAAGCATATCATCTATTAATGTTAAGTAATCTTATAATTCAACCGATTCAGGAATTGTATTAATAATATGTTGATAGATCTTAATAAATAGTGATACTTTACATATCCTTTGACTGTATTGCTATATGAAAATTATCTTATTCTTTGTGGTTTTCTACATTAGTAAATCACAATAATAATAGCCAACACGCAAATAGACATAAGTTAATATAATAAGTTTAATAAATAATAGTTTAAATAGTCATAATCTTCTATCCAATTGAGTATTCTTAAGTTGTGCCTTAAAACTTATCTATTAAGAATCGGTATCAAATTTAAATATGTTCGATCGGAACTAAAACGTCCCCCTATCTTGTATATTATTGTTAAATTGTATATTAATTGTAATAATTGTAATTAGGATAAATAAATAGTTAGTTATAGATTAAATCACGTTCCCTGTGTTCGAATCTGGACTTACTTTTAAAGCTATATTCTATGATCAGGATAACACTTGCCTGAATTGTGTGATAGTATTATTTAGTGTTTCCTTATTTAAAACTTGTGATTATAATTGTCTATACTTAGCACACATCACAGCTTCATCAGCTATCATTTGAAAAGCTCTGCCAGTTGCCGATGGTGGATTCTTTCTTTTCTGGCCAGACAATGAAGACCCTATGACCGTACCTGTTCTCTGTTTACTCGCCTCATTACACTGACCTGGTCGGTGACCTTCTTTCTGGCAGTTCCCACACACATGCTTAGGAAAAGTACAATCTTTGATGTCATGCCCAAATTGTCCACACTTAATGCACCTAGCAGTTTTCGGAGTACAAGGCCCTGTATGCTTTGCTTTACAAGTATGGCACCAATTGGCTTTATCCACAATACCACCACTAGCATTCAATTTACAGTTTTGTTGAGATCCTTGCCATTTCTTCTTTCCCTGATTCGCCGAGGAATCACCTTTGGATCTCGAAGAAGATCTTTCTTTGTTTTCCAAATCCTGAGCCCGAATATCACCATCCACAGAACAGGCTAACTCAAAAGCTTGGGTAAGACAACCCGCTTATCTCACAGTCGTCCGATAAGTATGAGGCAATATCCCAACAAGATGGTCAATCTTATTCCTTTCATCCGGAACCCATTGTTGTACAAACCTTAACTTTTCAGAAAATTGAGAAATAAGCTCATCCATGGTCATATTATCCGTCAAATGAATATCCATAATCTCCCATCGAATATGAGTCATATCAAAATCTGAACAATATTTCTTGCAAACCTCATTGTGAAAATTGGGCCATCTAATAGATTCCTTCTGTTGTGGTGTCAAATGTGATGTAATAGAATCCCACCAACCCATTGCCGGACCATTCAAAAGTTGAACCGCATATGGAACTTTGATCTCATCCTCACACCGCCAGACCTCAAACTTCCTTTCCACATCCCTTAATCAGTCGAGTGTGACCGAAGGATTGGTGCTACCACAATATTTGGGTGGTCCACTAGATTTGAAAGTCTTAAATGAACATAACTTAGGTTGTTGTTTTTGTTGGAATGACTGGGCTTGTTGATCAAGCAAAGACTGTTGTTGTAAACCTCTAAGTTTCAGTATTTCCTCCTCTAACTGTAAGACATAGTCATCTCGGTCTAAATCCCCTGCTGAAATTGAAGTACCAGACTGACCTCGTCTATCAATAGAGTTTTTTGGAGGAGTAACTTCCACTCTAGAGACGTTGTTGGGAGTATCGGTTGGATGTTCATGATCTGCCATATCTGCAACAACACAACATCTCACAACTCGTTAATCGTTAGTACTTACATACTAACCAATTCTCCTATCATAGCTAAATCCCACACCCTGGAATGTTTGACTAACACAAATAGGTTTTGGATTGAACACCTAACACATGCTCAATTCACCCAAACCTATGCTCTGATACCAATTTATAATGCCCTACAATTTCAAGACCATTTTTGTTTTAGATACCGGAAGCGCATATTTAATAACCCAATCAAAGATAGCATATAATATAACCAAAAGCTGCAATCCACTTATACAAGATCTTCAAAGTTAAGTTACCATAATAATTACAAACATTAAGTTTAAGTGTTATATAAATCCAAAACATAATGTTCAACCATTAACATGATTTTAAATTCAAAGTGAGCCATCAAATATTTCATCAAACCCAAACTTCTTGCGACCCACAATCAAAAGCTTAACCTGCAAGAAGTAATAAGGGGGATTAGCACAAAGCTAAGTGAATAGATCTCTAACTATCAACCTAACTCAAAATAACAATTGTTTACAACTAAGCATCATAAACAATTAGCTTCAAAGAGGATCGGTGGTCCTTGAGGTACCTGTAACACCCCGTCTAAAGCAGAAACAACGGAATGCAACCATGATAGGATCACATCACATCAATATATAAAACTCTAAATGCAATTAAAGATCAATGTGTTGTAATGTCATTAACACGAATAGCGGTTCATGCCAAGCATACATTCCAACAATGAATCGAAGTTTTACAAATATCAATAAATGTGTTCAACATAGTTAAGGCAAAACAAGCCTTTCCAAACAACCAAAATGTAAAACCAAATGTTTCATGTATTTTGAAGTCACACTTAATGCAACCTGAACGGTCCACTAAGTTTTCTTGTCCTCAGCCTTAGTTCCACTAGTGCTACCTGAAAAGATATGCTCAAAAAGGTCAATACATGTGTTGGTGAGTTTCGTAGGTTTGAAACAAGACACCGGAAAATAAATATTTTGATGTGATGATAATAAGTTAGGACAATGCATATGAAAAGGAAAACAAGTGAAATAATATATACAAACATCTCCACTAACCGTCATCACCCCACGAAGGAGTATGACAGTTTGTTTTAAGGCGTGAGTCATGCCATTTCTTCGTGCGCTCCTTGTACATCCGAGCATTATCATAAGCGTTCATCCTCAACTTTTTAACTCATTTAGTTGTTTTAACCGCTTCCTTCCTGTCGCGTGATCATCAAGATTGCACTGCTTTAATGCCCAATACGCCTTGTGTTGAAGCTCAAAAGACAGGTGGCAAGCCTTCCCATACACTAGTCGATAGGGCGTAGTTCCAATAGATGTTTTATAGGCCGCTCTTGCTTCCCATAACGCATCATCTAGCTTATTCGACCAATCTTATGGGTTTCCGTCTACCGACCGCTCAAGAATGCGCTTTAAACCGTGATTTGTTACTTCCACCTGACCACTTGTTTGGGGATGATAAGGAGTAGAAAACTTGTGATTGACTCCATACTTCTTCAAAACTTTCTCCAACTGCGCATTTAAAAAATACGTTCCCCGATCACTAATTAATGCCTTGGGTGTTCCGAATTGTGCAAACAATTGTTTAAGAAATTTTACCACCACTCTTGCATCATTAGTAGGAAGTGCTTTCACTTCGGCCCATTTTGAGACATAGTCGACCGCCGCTATGATATATTTATTTCCATTGCTTTGCGGAAATGGCCCCATAAAGTCTATCACCCCGACATCGAAAATTTCACTAACCATGATAGGGTTTTGTGGCATCTCATCACGCTTCGAGATTCTTCCAGTTCGCTGGCAATCATGGCATTCCTTAACAAAGTCGAATGCATCCTTGTAAATGGTTGGCCAATAAAATCCCGCTTCAAACACCTTTCATGCAGTATAAGTTGGCCCATGATGCCCTCTAGTAGGCCCGTTGTGACAATGGCTTAGTATCATTATACATTCTTCTCCATGAGCGCACCTCCTTACCATTCCATCAGCGCACTGCTTAAACAAAAACGGATCATCCCAAAAGTAGTGGCTCAAAGCCGAGAAAAACATTTTTCTTTCGTTATAATCCATCTCGGCAGGAAGAGTGTTTGTAACTAAGAAGTTAGCATAATCAAAAAACCATGGAAGTTCACTCATAATCACTTTCATCAAGTTCTCATCCGGGAATTTGTCCTGAATTTCCGATTCATCTAACTTTTCTAACTCCAATCTTGAAAGGTGATCCGCGGACAGATTCTCGGCTCCTTTCTTGTCACGAATCTCAATATTGAATTCTTGCAGCAACAGAATCCATCTTAGCAACCTTGGTTTCGCATCTTGCTTGCTAAACAAGTACCTTAACGCCGAATGATCGGTAAACACTACAGTCTTTGATACGATCAAGTATGATCGAAACTTATCAAAGGCGACAAAAAATTGCTAGAAATTCCTTCTCAATCGTAGTGTTCTCTTTTGCGTTTGTCAAGGTTTTGCTAGCATAGTAGATAGGTTGAAATTTCTTATCAACCCGTTGACCTAACACTGCTCCAACAGCATAATCACTAGCGTCGCACGGTAATTCAAAAGGAAGGTCCCACTTTGGACCGATCATTAGTGTTGCCGATACTAATTGCTCCCTCGAAAGATTGAATGCATCAAGACATTCTTTGGAGAATTCGAACTTGGCATCCTTCTCTAGCAACTTGTTCATCGGCTGAGCTACCTTAGAAAAATCCTTGATAAAACGGCGATAGAACCCTGTGTGTCCTAAGAAACTTTGAATGCCCTTGACATTTGTCGGGGGTGGTAGTTTTGCTATTTCTTCAATTTTAGCTTTGTCCACCTCGATTCCTACTCTTGAGATCTTGTGTCCTAGTACAATCCCTTCACGAACCATAAAATGGCATTTCTCCCAATTGAGCACAAGATTCGAACTTTCACACCTTTTCAACATCTTTTCCAAATTCGCCAAACATTCATCAAAAGAGTTTCCGAAAATGGAAAAATCATCCATAAATATCTCCATACTCTCTTCCACCATGTCATGAAAAATTGCCATCATGCACCTTTGAAATGTGGCAGGTGCGTTGCACAATCCGAATGGCATTCTTCGATAAGCAAATGTGCCAAATGGACATGTGAAAGTGGTCTTCTCTTGATCATTCGCATCGATCATAATTTGAAAGCAGTAATATTCTTTTCATGTGAGGCGCTCGAGCATTTGATCAATGAATGGCAACGGAAAGTGATCCTTGCACGTAGCATCGTTCAACTTTTGGTAATCAATGCAGACTCTCCATCTGGTGACTGTTCTCGTGGGGATCAATTTATTCTTTTCATTAGCTATCATTGTCATACCTCCCTTCTTGGGTACGACATAAATTGGACTCACTCATGGGCTATCGGAAATTGGGTATATCAACCCGGAGTCTAGTAACTTGATAATTTCCTTTCTCACCACATCCGTAACCTTTGGGTTTAAACGCCTCAAAGGCTGCACCACTGGCTTGAAATCAGATTCCATCAGAATCTTATGTGTGCAGTATGAGGGGCTTATTCCCTTAATGTCGCTTATTGTCCATGCGATATTTGTTTGTGCTCCTTAAGGACCCTCAAAAGGCTTTCCTTTTCGTGAGAAGTGAGATGAGCAGAGATAATCACGGGGAGGTCGGATTCCCCTTGCAAGTATGCGTATTCCAGTTGACCGTTCAACTCCTTTAACTTGAGCTTGGGTGGCTCTTCAAATGAGGATTTAGCTGCTGCCACCTCCTCTCTAGAACAAGGAATACCATGCATAGTAATCCGCATCTCTGCTTTAATCGCAATTCCATTTGTAGAAATCAATTCTTCGCTCTCTTTTAGCTTGACTCCTTCGTACTCCGTTTCCTCCTCGCATGTAGTGGTTATGCCTTCAATCAATTTTTCAAACTCCTTGATTTCACGGATTGCCTCGAAGCTTCCCCTCCATCATTCAAGTATCATGGGGTCAAGATCTTCATCATCCCTCAAACTTTGCAAGAACTCGTCATCGTCGGACAATTCTTTCGTACTTACAAAGTAGCAGGTATCATCTACTGATGCAGGGTATTTCATAGATTCATTAACGTCATATACAACCTCTTTGTCCCCAACTCTCAATGTGATCCTTCTTTCAAGCACATCAATCAAAACTCTAGAGGTGGCTAGGAAGGGTCTACGTAAAATGATAGCCACCTTGGAATCTTCTACCATTTCGAGAATCACGAAGTCACAAGGGAACATGAATTTATCGACGTTGACTAGTATGTTCTCAACCATCCCTCTAGGGTATTGGATAGAACGATCCGCTAGCTCAATGCACATGCGAATGTGTTTCGGCTCCCCCAACTTAAGTCTAGCATACATAGTATAAGGCATAATAGATATACTAGCTCCTAAGTCCGCTAGTGCATTAGTGATGTCTAAACTGCCAATTAAACAGGGAATAGTGATACTTCATGGGTCCTTCATTTTTGGTGGCAATTTGTTTTGCATCACTGTTGAGCATCACTCATTCATTGTTACCATGGTTGCCTCTATCAACTTGCTTTTATTAGTCAAAAGCTGCTTTTAGTATTTTGCATACTTAGGCATTTGAGCAATGGCTTCCACAAACGGAATGTTGATATGAAGCTGCTTCAAATTTTCTAAGAATTGGTGATATTGAGCTCCGTCTTTTCCTCTTCTCAAAGCTGCTGGGTAAGGTGGGGGTGGTGCATGATCCTTCGCATATTGCTTATCTTTAGCAGTTTGATCAGCCTTTGTGTCTACCTTAGGAATTTCCACAACCTCCGCTTCCTTTTCCTTTTCCGGCAAAAGTTCGTACACAGAATTCTTAGCAAAATAGGGGTATGCATGAACCTTCCTGCTTTGCGTGGTTACTGCTTTTGCTTGGTCCTGCGGGTTAGTCTCGGTGAACCCCAGAAGAGTTCACGGAAACCTTTCTTGGAGGACCTTAGCTATGTTAGAAACAGTTCCCTCTATTTTCTTGATTGCATCCCCTTGATTTCGTACCATCGCCTTAGTAGTGTCCATACGTTGTCCGGAACTAGCAATGAACTTCTCATTAGTGGCTAACAAGTTTCCCATCATCTCCTCCAAATTGGTTGTCTTCTCAGGGGTAGGAGCTGTGGCTTGTTCCTTAATATAAAGCCCCGACTGAGTTTGATGGTATTGACGTCCTCTTTCCTAGTATGGTCTTCAGAAACACTTTCCACCTCCTTGGCGGTAGCCCACTTGAGCTTCTCCGTATTTAACTTCCTCGCTCTATTCTCCCAAATCTTTTTCGGGGCAGTCCTTGGCCAAGTGCATTCCTTCGCAAATTTCGCATCCAACTTGGATTGCATGGATAGTTTCGGTCACCTTCTTTATATCTCTTCCTATGTTGTCCAGCTTAGCTGTGATGGCGGCAAATCCATCGTCATCGTTCACTACCATTTTTCTACATGAAGTGCCATCATCCCATAGTTGAGAATGCTTCGCTTGGTCCCGAATGGCATCCAAAGCTGCCCTTGGAATTTTCTTCGGGATAGGTCCCTGTGCATCTATTTGTTGTCTTGTGGCGCGATCAACTCCCTGAACACCATCACAATGTGTTGATTGTTAAGGTCGTGCGGCGGGCACCTATGCATGAAATCTGTGTACCTCTCCAACGCTTGGTGAAGTGACTCGTCGATGTCTTGCTTAAAACTTTTAATCTCGTCGATCATTTTCAACGTCTTAGAAGGTAGGCTGTACATCTTTAGAAACTTCGTGCGGAGATCCTCCCAAGTGGTGATGGATCAGGCTGGTTTGTTTGCTATCCACCTTTTTTTGTATCCCTTGAGTGTCCTTGGGAACAGTCGAAGCATGACTTGGTTGCGCGTCGCGTTGGGGACATTGAACATGTCGATGATCTCCAACACTTTCTCTACATGCTCGTTAGCATCCTCCATTTCCTCTTCTTGAAAAGGATTCTCCCTAAGCTCCTTGAGAAACTGACCCTTGATCTCGAATTCCACTTCCCGTGCAATTGTTGGCCTAACTACTCCTGGGCCTAGGTCGTTACGAGTTCTGCTCGTATACTCCTCGATGGTCATATTGGCGATATCCTGCTCCATCGTAAGGTCTGTTTTTGATTTATTGCTGGGGTATTTGTTCGGTGGTCTAGCACGATACACTCCATACTTGCCTTCGTAATCCGAGTGATAGCCATTCGTGAACGCTGTGTAGTCGTCGTCAAGAACTGTTTCGCTCACCGGTGAATTTGGTAAAGCGGAAACAGAGCGTTTTCTTTGATGAAGTGTGCGTTCGGGTTGAGCGTATGTAAATACCGGTTCGTATCCTGAAGCGTGGGTCATAAACTCCCTGCAATTGAATCGCCAAGTCAATAGAACAAGCTACTCAAGTTAACTACAAAATTATAAACAGAGCAATCCAACCGCCGGTTAAATAATTAAACCGCCGGTTGGAAATGGAAAAACAGAATACTTCACGAAGAATGCTAAACTAAACCAATTCTAACAACCGCAATTCCTATAAATCGAATAAAAGCACAAAATAATTGAATAACAGATTACACCCTAGAATAATAAGTAAGCAAATAAAAAAATTCCAACTTATCGAATTGAATCAAACCGCTCCCCGGCAGCGGCGCCAAAAACTTCATGATATTCAATTGGGGTTATAGTTTTGAAATGGAAATCAACTTACTTGCTAATACACAACTCAGGCAAGAATACCTGGTCGTATAATAGTATAGTATGATAAGTCCGAGTTGAATATGAGCAACGGATGTCAACTCTAATAACTGGAAATTGTTACAAATAATGAATGTATACAAAAGGGGGGCGTTTTAGTTCTTTTCGAACAATTGATTAATAATTATGAATTATAAGTAAATACTTAAATTTAAATAAAGAACAGTTGATAAAACCAATAACCAAATAAATAACTTGATTCAATTTAGAAGGAAATGTGTTCACTTAGACTACCTTCCTTAGAATCCGGTTATCACTTTACTGATTTGCTAGGATATGAATTTTATTACGACATAACTAATAAGACAACCCCCTTTCCAAGCTAAGTCAATCTAACACAGTTAAGAAAGACACTCGGTTATTTGCAACACGCCAACTATTCAATTAACATTGCCCACCAAATTGTGTTCTAAATTATACCTACGCCGTTTATGTGATTTACCCTTACAACTTGAATCAACAAAGTCTATAGTTAATTAAAACTATCTTGTTCATTAAAGATTATTACCGATTATTTACCCTAACCTATCAAACTCAATATATCTAGCAATAATTATCAATCGCAACCAATAATCATCAATAATTTACTATTCAAGAGGAAACCAATCTCAAATGAATAATAAATCACGCTAGCTAATCGCTAATAACCAATTAACAATCAAGGATTATCGAATAAATACATAAACATTCATAAAATTCAATATCTTTCGCAAATCAATAATAAAACCATCATATAAGTATTATCATCCAAGCAAACACAATACTAGCTTAGCCACTCATGACTACACTAGAAATCAAAAATGAAATTGTAAATGATATCATAATCAAATGAAATGAATTACGTTTTCAAACCGAAAAATCGAATGAACAAACGAATACTTCTACTTCTCCTTGCTTCCAATCCATCAAAATGCTCCAAAATAGAGGTTATGGCTACTGGAAATTGGCTGAGAGAAAATGGTGGGTGATCAAACAAGGGGTGCTTAAGTACTGAAATATAGTACATTTTGGCGTTTATCATTTAGACTCCAAAAATTCATCGTTTAGGCTTAGTAGTACCATTGAGATAAATTGTTAACAAAAATACACCATAAGGTGAGTATATATATATATATATATATATATATATATATGTGTGTGTGTGTGTGTGTGTGTATGTGTATGTGTGTAAAATTACACGCTCCTAGTTTGTAATTACAAAATTCTCAGTTCCAGTCGTAATACATGATCCAGAGAGAAGCTATGCGATCCTGGTGAAAAACATCGATACCAGGTATACCCGTCCGGGTCTAATGACCCACCCGATCGGGTCATGAAGTTCATACCAGTTCAGGTTATGGAGGAAATCAGTCGGGTTCGGGACAAACCCGCTGGGTCCTTGACCAATTTCAGTTTTTGTTTAACGAATCAACACACAAAACAAGTTCTAATCTAGATTTTTGGACATTATCAGTTTGAATAACATAATTACATGGTAATATAAACATTATGAACTCAAATTTAAAAGGATTAAGAGCAATTGCTCACGGATGAAAAATAGGACCCGAAGATGGTGATGATGAACACGTTGATGATGATGAAATGGGTAACGATGATGATGATGATGATGATAGTCTCCCACTGTAACTGCTGTCGATCGTGTTGTTATTGTGGTTGATGATGATGGTGCGGTTGGAGTGTGTAGACCGAGAGAGATGATGATGATGTTCGATGATGACCAAGAAAAAGGATGATGTTTATTGTTACTAGTTGCTGTTGTTGTTTATTAGTATTGTTATTGTTAGTTGTTATGGTTGTTTGAGGTGAAACCGAAGGATACAGAGAGATAGATAGATTAGATGATGAAGATGAAATCAAATGAAATGAATAACAAAAGGGGTGTTGGTTTGGTTTATGTAAAGAGAGAAAACATACACGATCTATAAATCATGGAGTTGGGCCGACTCATTTTTCAAACGGGTACGGTCTGTCTCCTTTTCGCAGTATAAAATACCCGTGTTTGTGTACCCGATCGTATAATAATTTTAATACTTTAAAATTAAAATTTTGTTTACACATGTTAGAATATATTTTTAGTTGAAGTATTTTACAAAAATACTTACTTGAGTTATAAAATTATAACTTGTTTTCGCGTGGTCTCAATTGAATAGAACATGATTTAAATGAAACAAATATGTTTTATTATTATCCGAATAAATAATTATTATTTTTAACAATAATACATTATTTATAAAGTTTTGCACCAACGTCCATATTTGTATTTTCGCGTTCTTTTAGATTTGTTTATACGGGATTATGAATTAATCATGTGATATACATATATATACATAATTATATCCATAATTTTTGAATACTTGGGTAATAATGTGTATAAAATACGTGAAATGAAAAATTAAATTGGGCACAAAAAATTGCCCTTTTTGACCTGATGTCACATTCTCCCCTTGTTAGGAGAATTCCGTCCCGAAATTTTGTTAGACGTAGCAATATGTGTATCACTTAAGATTAGTTATGGCATGTGTCGAGTAGTGTGATGTTCAGTTGTGTTTGTGTTCCTCCCCTTGTTAGGCTAGTGCCCTACTGGCAACTAAAGGAAGGGAGAGGAGGGTTTCGATTAGATGACCTTTCACATCTGAGGGACTAAGGCTGGTTCGTTAGTTCACTAGTGTATAGTTACAATTTGTACTAGTAGGTTAGAGTGACTTTGTTAATCATCCGTGTTTATAGGGTCTAAGTTAGGTGGTGATATCATAGGGTAAGCTACACCCTGTAGGCATAATAAAAGAATTATGATAACTAAGTCATTATGGAGGAGCGTACCCGTACCAAGGTCTAGATCTTGTCAAGCGTTGTTGTGAATTTTTGGACAGTCATTCTTGAAATGTCCAGCGATTCCACACTTGAAGCAGACTTTTACTCTACATTCCCTACTATGATGTCCATAATTTTTGCATTTGTTACAAGGGGTGCCTCATGATCCTCCATAATGACTGTTGCATTTGGAGCAGAAAGGCTTGCTCCCTTTATACCGATTCTCTTCGGTTCCTGCAGCATAGGCCCTGATAGTTTCTGACCTTTTTGCTAGTTGTTTATCCTTATTTTGATCATCTTCCCCATCCCATCTTCGTTTCTCAGCCTCAGTTCTCCTGTCCTACATATTATCCAGTGCACCTTTTCCCGAATTAGTTTTATTAATCAACGTTCCCATCCTAACAGCTTCATCGGTCAAGCTTAGAGCTAATTCAATGACACTCTTAAAGGTGGAGGGACGAGATAAGGTTACTAAACTCCTAATTAGAGGTACCAATCCCCAGATGTACCTCTCAATGGGTTTGTACTCTGGCATCACCATGTGTGGTACTAGGTGTGCTAGTTCCTGAAATCTGGTAGTGTAACTCATGACATCAGCACCAATCATCATAATGTTCCACAGTTCCATTTCGATCTTTTGCAGCTCACTGCAGGGACAAAACTCATCCATGATCATAGCCTTCAGATCTTCCCATGAGAGAGATTGGGCAGTTGTTCGTCCAAGTGCTTAAACCTGAGCGTTCCACCAGGTTAGTGCCTTGTCGGCCAGTGTGCAGGTGGCATACTTCACCATGCAGTCGCGGGAAAAGTTGCTAATGTTGAGCACAGACTCCATCTTCTCGATCCAGTGAATGATACCTATGGCTCCTTCGGTGCCATTGAAGTTACTCAGGTTGCAAGCAAAGAAGGTTTTGTATGTACACCCTCATTAAGTATTCACAGGAGTTTCGCCATTCACAGGGGTAGTTCCGCTGTTATTCATCACAGTATTGCGAATGCGACTTTCCTCATACTGGGCAATGGCTTCAGCTACTCGTCGCTCAATGATTTATTCAGTAGATTCAACAAGAGAAGGTGTAGTCGCTCGTTGACTTTTTTAGGTTTTCCTTTGCTTTGGTGGCATGATTGCGTTATGCGATGAATGAAATGCAGAAGTCAATGTCAATGTAAGGTATGTGAAGAATGATGTTTTTTTGGGTAAAGGGTAAAATTTTACCCGATAAATATATTCCCAAAACAATTAAGTACAATGGATGTGAGTGAATCTCACACCTCAGCCCGTTACATAGGCGAAAAGGACTACATAACAAGAACACAACCACTAAACATTATTTGACTCTACAGAAATCAAATAAAGACTATTGCCTCAACAATAAGCAAATCTACTACTAAACGCAGAACAACCACAACTGCTAAATGCAGAAATAACCAATTACACTTACAATAAATTCTAAATGTAAGAAAACCAGGTTCATAGAACCACATCCATAGTAAGAGACTCTGTCTTCAATTATCTACATTTGTTGACCTACGAGTGCAACACCAACATCCAAACTACAATAGTTAAACCAGAATTTGGAGGTATTTAGAATTTGAGAAAGGCTACGTTCAGAGTCTTTGATCCTATGAGTTTGATAAGTCTATATGAAAAGGATTTAAGAAAACTCTTCGATAATAGGATTCGGGTTAATGCAAATAATGAATTCAACAAGAAGCTTGTAGATAAATATAAGAAAGTTGTTGAAGTTTGTGTTACACATGGTATACATGCTGATGGAAAGTTTCCTGCGGGCTGGGTTTGATTGAAGAATTGTTTTGACGACTAAGGTGAAGACACGGGGGAGTTTGTTGGTGCATTTTAGTGTGTCTGTCAGTTGGTCTAGCTCATAGTTTGATTTTGTAATAGTTTGAGTTTGCTGACTCCTGCGACATTGTGTGTAATGTCGCAGGTGCGACGTCAGTTAATTGGGCCTGCGACATTGTCTATGTCGCATGGGCTTGGGCCTGCGACATTGCATGTAATGTCCCAGGAATTTGTGTTTAGTATATAAACACGTTTTGTAATCAGTTTTAGGGTTCACGAAAAACTCTAAACGCAATCTGTCGAAATTACATGTAAGTTGGTCGATTACAATCAATAAAATAACGTTACGTTTATTCAATTTTGAGTATGGTTGTTTGGTTGATTTGTTTAAGATTCAATTGTTTATTCCGCAAGTAATTGGATTGATTCGATTCGATCAGATCCTGAGTAAGGGACAAATAAGTGGTATCAGAGCAATCTTACGATGTTATACCTCTTAAAATAAATAAGTAGATATTAGCCTTCTTAAAAGGACTCAAAGAGTTTTGTGTAACATGCCTACTAATACATCGTATGATGAAGATAATTTTCATAAAAATATGTTTTTAACATGTCAGATAAACCTACTGACACATCCAAGATAAACCTTAAGATTCCATTTTGTGCATGTCACTCGATGTACTATCATATCCCAAGTTGTTTACAGACACAACTCAACATCTATTTTTTAAAAATGTAGCAACCGTGCATTTCTTTGATACTAAAGAGTATAAAGAGTGGTTGTTGCCTTTTTTTTTAATAAAGACACACATAAAAATGAGTAAATATACAAAAATGCCAAAGGCACAAATTATTTACGAGTGAGATTTTTCATCCCAATCATAGAGACTAACTCATCAAATCGAGACTTCCAAAAAACTTTCGTGAAAATGTCTGCTTTTTGTTTTAAAGTATCGATATGGATAAAGTCTATTTAACATTTCTCAAAGCAATCCCGTATGAAATGAAAACGTATTTCAATATGTTTAGTTTTGGAATGTTGAACGGGATTGCGCGTGATTGAGATTGCAACAGTGTTATCAATGTATACAGGAGTAAAGGTTAGAAGGAACCCGTAATCACCTATTTGATCCTGAATCCAAATGATTTGTAGAAGTTGAGACCGTCGTCTGTTTCTTGCATTGCCACGAGACTAACCGATTACCTAAAAACTGACATCCTCCTGTAGTTGACTTCTTATCCACATTAAAACCACCATAATCCGAATCTGAAAAAGCCGTCAGATCAAAGTTTTTCTCATTAGAATACCATAGCCCTAGAGATTGGTTATCCTTCAAATAACTTAAAATGCGCCGGATAGCTTTGTCGTGAGAAGCCTTAGGATTTGATTGAAATCGTGAACACAGAGAGACTGCAAACATAATATCGGGTCGTGAGGTAGTAAGGTACATCAGTGAACCAATCATTGATCGATAGGTGCATAGATCTGCATCATCCTCATCTTCTGCAGGACCAAGCTTGTGATTCACGTCAATGGGAGTTCCAAAGGACTTACAATTTAGCATATCGTATCTTGTTAAAATGTCTTTTACATACTTAGATTGATGTAAGAGGATGCCATCTATGTATTGCTCTACTTGTAGTCCGAGAAAGAACTTAAGCTCTCCCATTGAGCTCATTTCAAACTTCTTTTTCATAAGATGTTCAAAGTCCTTGCAAAGCACCTTATTGGTAGACCCAAAGATAATGTCGTCCACATATACTTGAACGAGCAGTAAGTTATTTTCAGACTTCTTGATGAACAACGTGTTGTCTATAGTACCTCTTTTGAAACCATTTTGAAGCAAATGGTTCGAAAGTGTTTCATACCACTTCCGAGGAGCTTGATGAAGACCATACAATGCTTTGTCTAATTTATAGACATAATCAGGTTGTACAGAGTCTTCAAAACCAGGAGGCTGACAAACATACACATCTTCACCAATATCTCCATATAAAAATGCAGACTTCACATCCACCTGAAAAACATGAATTCCCATATGTAAAGCATATGCTAGAAATAGTCGAATTGACTCCAAACAAGCAACAGGAGCAAATACTTCATCATAATCAAGGCCTTCAATTTGTTTGAAACCTTGAACAACCAATTGAGCTTTATTCTTAACAATCACTCCTTGATCATCTCGCTTAACTCGATAAACCCATCCGGTACCAATAGGATATGCATCCTTTGGTGATTCAACTAACTTCACATCCTTTGGTGAGGGTCTTTCAACGCTTCTGTAATGTTCTTGGGTTTCATTTGAGATAGAAAGCAAGAATGAACCCTCACTTTGAGACTAGAGAATTGTTGAGCTGCTTGATTAGGTGTAAAAATACCCACATTAGGATCACCAATGATATTATCAGTTGGGTGATTCTTATGCACACGAGTCTGAGGAATCACATCAGGCACAATGACCGAATCCAGATTTGTTGAATCTCCCCGCGTTCTGAGACATCTTCCTTATCAAGGATAATGCTATATTCAGTTAACGATAGTCTCTTGGGGGCATCATCATCTTCTGATTCTTCTTCCTCTTCTTCAGACATCATAGGTAAATCAGGATTAATAGGAATATCACTCTAATCTGGAACTGTTCCAGAAGTAGAAGGTGCTTCAGTTGAGACAGGTGAAGTATTAGGTGTTTGTAAAGGAGCAGGTGTAGGTGTCGGTGTTGGAGTAGGCTCCGATGATGGAGTGGATGAAGTTTTATGTGATGGAGATGAACTATCAGTGGCAAGATCAATTCCATGAAGCAAAGTTACTACTTCTTCAACTGGATATTCCTCAGGAAGATTAAAAGAGTTGAACACATTCTCGTAATTGAAGAACCACTCAGGACCCTTTCCTTGAGGGTCTTTCAACGCTTCTGTAATGTCTTTGGGTTTCATTTGAGATAGAAAGCAAGAATGATTTTGTAGATTATTTTTGACATAGCTGGATTTACTTGTTCCATTTAATTTGTGGCCGTCATAGTGGTATTAATTTGCTTGCTGATCTGCTTCTATATTTAATTCTATATTTGTAATTCTTTACCTGTCTTGTTTGTGACCTACTGAATACAAGACTTAATAATTGCCGACGTAATTTAATTCTTGTGCCGACATTCTTTCGGCTAGTACAGTTTCTTTCTATCATAGTCTATTGTGCACAGGTTTATTGGTTTATTGTGTTCATACGGTTTTGAATTCTGTATTTTTGGTGGAATATTGGCCAAAGTGGATTCGTAGGTGTGTTGGGTTAATATGAAACGGGGTAAGGGAGCAACGGATAACAAGAATCCTCAAAAGCATCAAACTTTTGAGGTGAATGCAAGTTTGCTTGGTGGTGAAAAACCTGTTCTAAAATCGTTGCTAAAAAATAAGTTAGCGAAACCTGTTGTTGCTGCTCATACTGAAACAGTAGAAGGTTCTACCAACCCTTCGGATCAAGATAAGGGTTTGGGCGCTCAAGAACATGATGTACGTGGTTATCCTAGTATTTCTGATCAGGTTAGGGTTGTTAACCTTAATAAAATCCCTGATCTAGATACTCAAAGTGATATTAACATTTCGAGGGTTGATAATCAGGTTGGTGGTTCCCTTAAAATCCCTGGTTTACACTCTCCAGAAGGTTGTGATGAAGTTAGTGGTGATGGTCAGGTTGGGTTTGAGAAACCCTCTAAAATCCCTGAGCTATACACGGATACATTGAAACGAGGTCTTGATAGACTTTAAGCAGTAACTGAAGTAGTTCAAGAACCTTTCCCGAGGCTGTTCTCAATAAAAAGCTGATTATCAATAAAAAGCTGAATGAAGCGTGGATATAGATTCCAATTCTTGTCCCCGGCATTGATGTTGTCTACCATTATCCTGAAGCTATAGCCAGAGTAGTTGAAGGGCTTGTTGTATACCAACGCAAGCATAGCAGAGGCCGTAGAATAGCTGATTTCGTCAAAACTGGCCTTGAATGGAGATAAACATACAATCACCATGTGCATCAGGTATCTCCAGACCTTAGGCAGATTCGCCTTTCGATATTATATATTTGGAACCCCTGGATAACCGATGCGATTCATGGCTGCAGCAATGAACTGATTCCCAAACAGAGTGGGCATCTCTGGAGTATCACCGAACTGAAAGAAATCCCGGATAACCTGTTCAGAGATAATCAACTGACGATCGCCAAGTGTATAGATAATCCGTGTGAATGGCAACTCAGAGTTGATCACCGCATTCCCCCAAAACAGACCCACCTAATCCTTATAAATTGTTGTGGTTGCGGTAATAGCAGTGTAAATACGAGAACGACATAAGAATGCCACCATTTGCCTATACGGAGCCGCCATCTCCTTAGAATCATCCAAAAATGCCACTATATTGTGGCGTGGTTCCCAAAGAATATCACCATCTGCCATTGTTGTATAAGATATAACAGTAAAACTTGAAAACAGTGACCATAAGCAGATTTAATGGAAACAAATAAATCAAATTAAAATTTTGTTTTATGCGACATAGGGAATTGTGTCGCAGGAGTCCTGCGACATAAAAGACTTGTGTCGCTTTGCAGAATTAAAATTGATTTTCAAAGATAGGCGACACAAGGAATTGTGTCACTAATCACGGATGCAATAGAAAATAAAGGTACCCTTTTCTTTATAATCTAATCTACTAATCATTGAATGATAGTCCTTTTCTTTACAATCCTCTTCATCAGTGGTCGGCCCGTGATTGTGATTAATTTCAATGGGGGTGCCATATGTCTTACAGTTAAGTAAGTCATACCTAGTTAACATATCAGTAACATATTTGGACCCAGAAAGAATGTAAGTTCCCCCATTGCACTTATCTCAAATTCAGACTTCATGAGATTCTCAAAGTGTTTACACATGGAATTTTGAAGAACTGAATATGATTTCGTAGACATAAACCTGTACCAGTAACAAGTCGTCTCCGTCTCTTTTTGTGAATAGAGTTCTATCAATACTTCCTCTTTCGAATCCATTCTTAATCAGATGAATGGCAAGCCTCTCATACCACAGTCTTGGCGCCTGATGCAAACCATAGAATGCCTTATTGAGTTTACAGACATATTCCGGATGCAAAGGATCTTCAAAACCAGGAGGCTGCTTCACATAAACGTTAGTATCAACCTATCCATACAGAAATGCGCTCTTCACATCAAGCTGATAAACACGAAATTCCTTAAAGGACGCGAATGCCAAGAAGATACGAATCGACTCCAATCTTGCAACAGGAGCGAAAACCTCATCATAGTCCAAACCCTCTACTTGATGAAAGCCTTGAACTACAAGCCGTGCTTTATTTCTGATAACTACTCCTCGATCATCTTTCTTGATTCTATATACCCATCGAGTGCCGGTAGGATGTGCATCCTTAGGTAATGACACCAATTCCCAAACATGCATCTTTTTGAATTGCTGCAACTCCTCTTGCATTGCTTCAACCCAGTGTGGGTCTTTCAAAGCATCTTCTGTCCGTTTAGGCTCCACTTGAGATAGAAAACATGATTGTACCTCTGTGGCAAGACATGCATGAGATACAGGCTGAGAAGAATCAGAAGGGGATTCAGGATTCTCAAAAGTAATAACTTGACTTCATGTCTGAATCCCTTTATCCAAAGGACCGATAATATTCTCCACCGGATGGTCCTTATTGATATGAGAATTTGGAATCTCGTCAGGCATAATGACAGAGTCCAAGTTTGTAAAATCAGCTTCCTGTGCCGAATCAAACTCCTCAGTATTCACAAGCGGTTCATCTTCATCATCAGACAACTCAGGAACATCAGTATACGTTTCTTGATTTCTCATTGATGATTCAGGAACCTCAGTGTTGGTTTGAGAAGGAGGTGGAGTAGCAAAAGCAGTCAATGGCTTTGATGCTGATGGCGGAGAAGTATCTGAAGACAAATCAAGACCGTGGAGAAGTGTGACCACCTGATCAACCTCATCTTCTTCATTAGGAAGATTGAATGAGTCAAAAATTGCTTCATAGTTGAACAATTGTGCGGGTCCCTTTCCCTGCGGATTTTCAGTATACCGAAAGCACGTGACTTCAAAATGTTCTTCCATGCGCTTAGTTGCCAAATTATACACACGTTTATTTGGTGAGTTATTTGAAAAACCCAAAAATAAACCTTCACTTGACTTTGCTCCAAATTTAGCAACTCTCTCTTTTGTGTACATGATTGTGCAGGGACATTCCAAAGGTTCAAGAAACTGTAACGAAGGTTTTCGATTATTAAGAAGCTCATAAGACGTTTTATTGTGCTTCTTAACCACAGAAACCCTGTTAAGAATATAACAAGCGATATTAACCGCTTCAGCCCAGAAAGTGATGGGCAGCTTAGAATCAGCCAACATTGTTCGTGCGGCTTCAATGAGTGTCCTGTTTTTACGTTCAGCAACTCCATTCTGTTGAGGAGTGCGAGCAACACTGAATTGATGATCAATGCCTTTTCTTAGACAGTACAACTCAATTGTTGAATTCTTAAACTCAGTCCCGTTATCAGATCGCAGTTTCTTGATCGACAAATTGCACAGGTTCTCAAGCTTATCAAACAAATAAGTGAGAATCTCGGGAACTTCATCGTTAGTAGATAAGAAATACACCCACGAAAAGCGAGAATAATCATAAATTACTACCAAGCAGTATTTAGAACCTCCCATACTCTTCTTACTTACTGGTCCAAAGAGATCCATATGCAATAGCTCCAATGGACTTGAAACAGAGTTCACCACTTTTGACTTATGGGATTTCTTGTGTTGTTTCCCTTTTTGGCAGGAAACACAATGATCATTAATTCCAAAGGATTGCTTCGGAACTCCACACACAAGATCATTCTTCAAAAAATAATTCATTTTCCGGAAGTGCAAGTGACCCATACGTCTGTGCCAAAGTAGTGATTCTTTTTTAGGACCTCTTGAAAGTAGACACGTATGTTGAGTTGTTTCAACAGTCTTCATATCCAAAATATACGTGTCTTTTTGCCTAGGTGCCCTCAGTAGCACCCAATCCTCAGGAATAACGTATCCTGGTTTTAAAATGCAGCACTCAGTTTTGGTAAATACCATAGTGTACTCTTTGTCGCACACTTGTGAGACACTGAGCAGATTATGGGTGAGCTGTTCCACAAAATTAACTTTCTCAAAACTCACTTGCCCATTAGTGAGTGTACTTTGTCCGGTTATAACTCCTCCTTTATCACCCGCAAAAGCAACATATCGCCCATTGTAATCTTTAACTTCGGATAGCAGAGATAAGTCGCTTGTCATATGTCGCGAGCAACCACTATCTATATACCATCTACTATTATGAACTGCTTTAGATTGTTGTGACATCACAAACATAAAAATCAATTAGTAAGGGAGACCCAAGCCTTTATAGACTTGGGTAACCCAGTAGCATCATCCACAATGATTACATCAGTCAGAATTTTATTTTTTAGCAAATCGAAATCATTGCCTGATGTATCACTGTCATATGAAGATTCAGAACATGACTCCTTGATCTTCCAAACCTTTTGAGATTTGGATGGTTGCTTGTTAACAACATTGAGCTTATCATGAGTGACTTTGTTTGGCTCAATACTGTTAATCTCAGAAGCAAGTGGTGGAGCTGCAGAACCTCTCATGGATTTATGAGAAAAGTTTTGAAATTGTGAGGTTCGTGGAGCTCCCCTACGGCCATACTTCTTAGCAAGCAATGGGCACTTACTTATCAGATTACCTTGTTTCTTGCAGTAGAAACAAGATCGTAGCTCAAAACAGTCTTGAGATTGAGGTATGAACCTTTGAGCTCGACCAAAGGATGCATGTCCTGAGCATGTACACTGATGTGTACAAGAAGAAGTTGAACCTTGTGAGTAAACTTTAGAAGATTTTTTAGTAGATTTGTGATTATCTGGTTTAAAAATCTTCTTTGTAGGTTCAGCCTTGGCTTAACTTTCATTTTATAAATCTCATCATAACCTTCACTAGTGAAGATATGATGGTCGTTGGTTACATTCTTCTTTTTTAAATAACCGTATTCTTCATTGGTTATATCCTCAATCTCAATTTCCTCCTTCAAACTGGCTGGAGGAATAGACTTATAGACACATCAAACATAAACCTTAAAATTTCCATTTTGTGCTCTGATACCACTTGTAGGTTCCCGTACTGGACCTAATCAGATCGTCACCTCAATTGAATGCGTGAAATATAAACAATCTAGTAATGAACGTTTAACGAATCGAACACACAATTAATATAAGCTTTTGTATGTATTAACAATTGATTAACGAAGCTTTACAAACACAAACTCTGTCTCTCTCTCACTGACCACGCCTCTCTCTCACTCTCTAGGGTTTTATCAACCCACAAATGAAATCTTACACTTCTATTTATACTCACACTCTGACCTACTAGTGACACAACTTGTGTCGCTATCGTGACCCTTGCGACACAAGCTCTATATCGCATGAACAGTATATTGTGTATATTGTCTATTTCACTATTCGTTCACAAACTCGCATATACACACTAACACTTTACATACTCAGACTAATTGACTTTGACAAGTACAAACGTTGACCAAGTGACTGACACACAAAATGCACCAACAAACTTCCCCATGTCAGCAGCTTGGTCAAATAAGTTTCAATTAGCCTTCACCAACAAACTCCTTCATCTCTTTAACAATCAGAAAACTCCCCCATTGAGATAGCATGATCTTCAAACAATCTTGATGTCCTAATTCATGTGACTGACACACATTTATCATACAATAAGATCTTCAAACTATGTGACCATCTCTCAATCATCATCAGCTTCTCCAATAGAATTTATCTTCACAGTATTTGGAGAATAACCGACATCCTTTAAATCTTCGGTATTTGACTTTAACAAGATATGTGATGTTTGAAGAAAATAATATAGAAATAAAATCTTTTTGTATTTTCTGTATAAAGGAAAAGTAAATAACAAAGATTAAAATAAATTTGGGGATAGGATTGTTTTACGCCTACTTAGAGATCATATCAGGCCAACATGCAATTATTAGGAAATAGTAAGTGTTATTTCGATTATCAGTATATTTGTCCACTTTAAATTTACTTAGCACACTTAAAACACCTTTTATAAAAATTATTTCAAGATGATTACAGGTATTGTTTATCCACTTAAACACGTTACATCCGGGTCTGTGAATTAACCTTTTATTGTTAGTTTGAATATTTCTCCATGGTCCCAACCAATGACATACCCCTGTAACCCAGACATGAGCATAGCTTCCAAATCCAGAGAGAATATAAGAGTATCATTTTTTAGAATCAAGTCAGCGGTGATAGGTCTGTACAAATGTACAACAAAGCAACATACACTTGATTCAGGTTTAAGCAAAACCAATCTTGGTCAAACCGCTTTGGCGACCTTGTTAGGTATCTTAGGATTTAAGACTTTTCAAGTACATTGACTTGCGTTTGCTTAGTTTTGAGATTATACCAATTGAAACCAGGTCTGTACTTATGTACAACAGAGGAAACAATCAGTATAAGCTCCCAAATGATTTCAGAAAAACAATCCAAAGATAGAAGTATGTCAAGCTGCAGTAAGGAATTAAGACATTGAGTCGTACATCACAAGGAGTTTACCACATGATGATAGCCACGTATTAGAGTTACTTCTTAATAACCCAGAGACCAGTGTGTATCATGCCTACCAGTACATCATATGATGAAGCTAATGTTTATAAAAGCTATTTTAAACATGCCAGATAAACCTACTGACACATCAAACATAAACTTTAAAATTTCAATTTTGTGCATGTCATCTGATGTACAATCATTTCCCATGTTGTTTATAGACACAATCCTATATCTTTTTGAGGAATAAGAATCTTGTTATTCACATTTCTAATCCAAATAATCAGAATTTTAATTACCCCCCCTGAACAACAAATTCTTTTCAAAAATCCAATTCAAAAGTACTCCCCTTAAACATTAAACATATTTTTGTAATTTTTGATTTAAGATATTTCACAACATTGCATTTCTTTGATACTAAAAAGTACAAAGAATGGCCATTGCAAAACTAACAAATAATAAAATAAAAAAGTTCCAAAAAAAAGTTTCAAAATCACATATCAAGTCAAATTAAATGCCTTTTTAGCACTTTAACCACCTGAACTTGAGAAATTTCATCATTCTAGTCACCATTCTTCCAACAATATCCACATCCATGCATTCAATAATAAATATTGGCTAACAAGAAACTGACTGCATCACCACAAACAATCAAACATTAAAGTTTATGGTACACCCAAGCCTTGATAAACTTGGGTTGTCCATTATCGTCTATAATCATCACATCCATGAGTTTATGATATTTTAAAAACTCAGTTGATTTCATATATGTGTTGTTTGTGGATTTTGGTTTCCAAACCTGTTTAGGTTCGGATGATTTGTTTTCAACAATGTTGTGCTGTTGAACTTGAGGTCTACTAGGCACAACTTTGTTTATTCTAGCCATAGGTTGTGGAGAGTTTGAGGCACAACTAGATACCGGCGAATACGAACGATGCCTTGAAAAAATTTTCTTAAAAGAAGAAGTTCTTGGCATCCCTCTACCAAACCTATCTAGGGATAATAACCTACAATCCCTAATAATATGGCCCTGTTGACCACAACAAAAGCAAGAACGTATTTCAACATAAGATTGATTCCAATGAGAGCCCTCAAATCGTTTCGGTGGAGGACAGTACACAGAAGGTTTATTAAAAGGAACATTTGTTGAACATGCACTTTTAGGTGAACATGTTGAAGTAGATGTTCCTGAGGTTGAGTTAGTAGATTTAGAATCCCTTTTAACATTTTTAACTTTGAAAGATTCATTATCAGCTTTAGCTTTAGCTTTTCCTTTGCATTTAAAACAGTCTGGTTTGACAGTTATTTTCTCAACCTTAATGGTAGACACTTCAGGTATATCTTCTACCACAACAACCTCTTCAACACTGACTGGAGGTTTATTTTCAGCTTTAACAAATGTAGGCCTAACAAGCTCAGCCTGTTTAACTTGCTCATTAACTGGCACATTAACAGAATTTGTGTCTACTTTTGAGGAAGAAGGCACAAAGTCTTTGATTGCATCCTTAACAGGTATTGGAAGATAGTCCATAGGAGGAGGTACATGGTTATAGCCAATACCTTCCTTGCTTTTCGTATCAGTCCTTTGCTTATCAAGGATGTGATCAAATATCATGTTTGACGTAGCAAAATTTGACATTTTTCGTTTAAGATCATCAGCTTCAAATTTAGAGTCAGCAAGCTCTTTGTTAAGTAAAGAAAATTCTTTCAAATAACTATCTATTTCATCTTGTTGACTATAGATTTTAGCTTTGAATGCTTGAGACTCATCTTGATAGGCTTTGAATTTCTTTTCATAAGCTAATTCATTTTCTTTCAAAACCTTGTTAGCCTCTGTCAAATTTTCGAGATTTGATCGCAGGGTTTCAATGTTATCTTTGTACCTGTTGTTAGAGCCTGTTAATTGAATGCAAGATAAACATGTAAATGCATAAGAATAAACCTCTTTTGTTTGAGCCACAAATGCACTATGTTGAGGTTCTTCTATCTTGTTATAGCCACCGCAGCGCTTTTTGATGGCAGCCCAAAGATCATACGCATTTTTGTGATGCTTTAACAACTGTAAGATCTCCGTTGATAAAGATCCTTGAATTGCTCTGAAAGTCTTCCGTTCATCATCCCATGCTTTACGTTCTTCGAGAGTCATTGATTTATATGATTTTGCAGTTCGTGTTCCTTCCTTGACTGGCATTTCATATCTCTTGGTCAATGGAATCCACATGTAACACCTGGTCAAAAAGTCAAACTTTCGCGCCAAATTTAAACTTTTAATAATGGTACTTTTATATGCGATTATAACAAAGTGTTCAAAAATCTAAGTCGTTTTAATTTAAAACGCATCCTGGTAATCTAAAACCGCGCGAAAACAAATTATTAAATTTTAGTTTCAAAATAGTATTTTATAAAATACTTCAACTCGAAAACATTTCAAATTAATATAAACGAATTTTAGAATTTAAAATACTATTTTAAATTACGATCGGGTACAAAAACACGGACGTTTTGTACTGTGGTTGGAGACCACAGTCCCCAGAGTGAGGATCTGAGAATGGATAAAACCACCTCCACCTTACCTTTTTCTTTCATTTCTATTTTATAAAAACACACACATCACACATCTCTCTCTAAACTCTCTCAATCTCTTCCTGTCCGTCCACACCAACCACCACCGCCGACCACCGCCACCACCGGTGACCACCACCACCGCCATCATCATCATCATCATCATCTTTGGAATCATCATCATCAACAAGCATTCATCATCATCACCACCTTTATCTTCATCATCAAGAACACCATCATCATCCGAATCTTCAAATCGTAAGGATTTCTTCACTTTTTCTTGATATTCCTTGTTAAAAACACTTAATATATCATGTATTAACATCAAAAACACTTGATATTACTCTGAAATGAAATTTCGAAGCGTTTTCATTAAAGCAATACAGAAAATACACATTTTTCACTAAAGCTCGACCCCAACCAAGGGCTCTGCCCCTTGGACCCCGCCAGGGGTTGCCACCCCTTGGACCCCGCTACCAGGGGCGCTGCCCCTGGACCCCCGTACACAGTTTTCAAACCTGAGCGACGAACGAATATCTGCACAACTCGCTTAGATAAATTGATTTGTCTCTTACTTATATAACCTCACGTGTTTCGGACACTAGGAGGTTACCCATCGGACGACACGCGTATCTTAGGATCTCTAACAACTCACAGGTGCGTTCATAGCCCCACTCTTTCAACTATTTTACTGTTTTCGGGGTGAGACGCATGCTCAATTACTGTTTTCGAATTATAATAATAAACCTTTATAATACACACTTAATCAAATTACTGTTATGTAATACAAATGTATAATACATAGAAATTACACCCATAATAAAGCTATAGAACAAAACCACTACTTAACCTAGTTAGGTTATAATTATACTTTGGTCATATTGTCGCGAGACAATATCATGGAATACATTAGAACTAGTTAGTTCTACCCAGATTGGACAACATCTAGATTTTTACAGGATTAGTCTTCCTTTTAGGAACTAAAACTGCTCATATATATTCCAAGACTTTTAAATTGGAATTGAACTCAAGTAAACAACAAAAGAGGATCTCAATATACTTGCTAGGTAGAGGCTAGGAGTATACATTAGAAATATACGATAGTATGGATTTCATATACTAATACCAAAACTACTAGGTGATGATTAATCATACCTAGGCTTATTGTAACACAACAAAATAGTTAAGTGATGTATATACATACTTAGCTATAATAAATCAATTTCATGTGCTACATGATACTCTATCTGAGGTATTTGTTAATTCGACTTATATATATATATATATATATATATATATATATGTATGTATATATATATACACACATGGTTGTACTTCATCTCGAGCACTTGGTGCCACCTACAATTTAGTTATGTATATAGGTATACATACCCGCATACGAACACAATCAAACTAGTCGGACATGTCATTGTACTGTCGGCTCAATTATTCATGTCGGGCATGTCGTAGTACTGCTGGCTCAATTTAAAACTTTGCTTGCGAGCAATTCGGTCGATGCTAGTTGGGCACACAACGATGCCACGGTATTGCAGTGGGCACAAGTTCGATATCGCGGTAAAGCGATACAATCGATGGATGGGCGAGCTTATGCTCGTGATCCACACTCATTCACGGATGGGCGAGCTTATGCTCGTGATCCGCAACAAGTTAACGGGTCGGTGGAGTTTCCACGCGAGGCTGTTAGCTTAGTCATGTTCGGGATAGCACACACAAACTGGTCAAACGGACACAATAAATACTCAATCATGTCCGGGTTAGCACACACTAACTGGTCAAACGGACACAACAAATACTCAATCATGTCAGGGTTAGCAGACACTAACTGGTCAAACGGACACAATAAATACTCAATCATGTCCGGGTTAGCACGCACTAACTGGTCAAATGGACACACAATAAACACACAATCATAGTTCTGCAGGACTACAATCAACTGTTGATGGATGCAACACAATAAACATTCGATCATAGTTCTGCGGGACTACAATATATTTTTGCTGGACACAACATATTTTGCCACGCGGGCATCTTAGCGCTTTACTACAACATAAGTAACATTATTACTTGTTATCATATGACGCGGTCATACAATTAACCGATTCATACTTAGGCCTGTATTGCCTCACGTCTGTAGACTCAATTATACCTGATAGGTATCGAGACATGGTAAGCCACAATCTTTATGTACTTAGGTACACGACACCACTATTTGGGTATGAAATACCCCGTTAGATGTATACACACACTGGTATTACAACAACATAACAAAACAAATCAAAATCGTGGATTTTGAAACCATCTTTCAAAACATACAAGATATATACTTTATGTTTCAATTATAAATCCTATGAACTCACCAGCTTTATAGCTGACTCAATTTAGCATGTGTTCTCAGGTGCCCTGCACGATTAGGATTGCTACAAGCCTTGCTAGCTCGAGTCGCATGTTTTCAAACAACTGAATTTCTCTGCATAACTTTTGTATTACAAATTATGTATTGAAATTATTTTGCGAACTCGCAACTTGTATATACTTTTATTATGGAAATGTATAACTATTTTTAAAATGTCTCAATTAGATTCGTTCATTATGTACCTTTGTTCTGTGATATTTGATTTGGTAACACCTGACCCGACCGCTTCCGCAATCAGAAATTTGAGGGTGTTACACCACATGTCTGGATCATTAGAAAAGGTGTAGGCCTCAAAATATCTTCTCCAGCTTGAGTATTTGGTGTTTTGGGTGAACATCGAAAGGTTGTTGCGAACTTTATGCAGGAGTGACATCTTTTAATCAAGAACTTTAGCAAAACACAGACAACCAGATTTTCCTACCAAAATTTGGTTTGAAAATATTGAAAATTGGGCGAGCACAACTAAACTTTTCCCAAACTAGAATTATGAACTTTTAAGCTCAAAAACAAAATTTGGTACTACAAATTTTTTTTCGCGAAGTTCCCGCTAAAAATTCAACCGAAAATGTCCAAAAATGCCTGGGTAAAATGAAACTTTTTCCAGACTAAAATTGAACACTTTTAAGCCTATGAATAAAATTTGAAAATACAAAATTTTTCATGACTTTTCCTGCCAAAAAACTTTTTTTTTTCTTGGCAATGATTAGCGACACAAAGGTTTTGAAATAAAATGAAGTAGCTTATGAAAAGAAATTCAAAGCCCTACAAGATTTCTGATCAGATCGTAATTGAACCCTACAGGATTTCTGATCAGATCGTAAAGAAAATGGTACCTTTCCCGAGGCTTTTGCTATATTCCAGCCCTACAGGATTTCTGATCATTCCTCGGCTGTTCTCACCTTCCCCATGTGTCAGAAATCCCGGATTAAGTCATTCCGTTTCTTTAATTTGCTTGTTTATAAACCGGAATTTAAAGGGCTCGTTCAGGATGCTTGGAATGAGGTGATTGAGGGACATTCTATGTTTCAGATTACTACACGGTTAAAGATTCTTAAGAAACCTTTAGCTGCATTGATGAGAGCTCAAGGGAACATCCATAAAAAGGTTGTTAGTCTTAGAGCTAAATTGGATGAGGTTCAGAAAGCGTTAGATGCTAACCCGGATTCTGCTGATTTGAGAGAAGAGGAAAGTATCTATTTTCATGCTTTCAATGATGTTGTTATTGATGAGGAGAGATTTCTTAAGCAGAAAGCCAAGATAGAGTGGCTTCGGGTTGGGGATTCTAATTCTAAGTACTTCCATAATGCTGTTAAGGAGAATACTATCAGAAGTAGGATTGATCGTGTACATGATGTGAATAATGTTGTGCATGAGGGAGATTCGGTTCCTACAGTTTTTGTCAATTATTATCGGAATTTCTTGGGTGTTCCAGGTGAGTGTAGGCCTCTAGAGGTTTTGGGGCTATTTTTTCGAAACTTTCGTCTCTTGATTCTGATAGGATGATCTGTCCTGTTACTATGGAGGAGGTTCGGAGAGCTATGTTTTCTATTGGTGACACTAAGTCTCCGGGTCCTGATGGTTATTCGGTTGCATTCTTTAAACGGTCATGGGATATCATTGCTAATGATGTTTTTCATGCTGTTCGGGATTTCATGTCTAATGGCCAGATTTTAAAGGAGATTAACCACATGGTTATTACTCTAATTCCGAAGGTTGCTACTCCTTTGAGGATTACTGATTTCCGACCTATATCCTTATGTAATGTGTTGTATAAGTATATTAGTAAGCTTCTTACTAATAGGATTAAGGATGTTTTGGCTACTCTTGTGAGTGATAATCAATCGGCTTTTATTCCGGGAAGGAGCATTTCAGATAATATTCTTTTGACTCAGGAGTTGATGCGGAATTATCACTTAAATCATGGTGCTTACCGTTGTGCCTTTAAGATTGATATTTAAAAGGCTTATGATACGGTGGATTGGAGGTTTCTTCGGGCTACCTTACTAGGGCTTGGTTTTCACCCTGTAATGGTATATCGGATTATGACATGTGTGTCTAGCACTTCTTTCTCCTTGAGCATCAATGGGGACGTTCACGGTTACTTTCAGGGTAGAAGAGGCTTGCGTCAAGGAGATCCTAAGTCTCTTTATCTTTTTACCTTGGTTATGGAAGTTTTGACATTGATGATTCAAAGGAAGGTGGATGAGTCTCATTTATTTAGGTATCATGCTAAGTGTGACAAGCTTGGCCTATTTAATCTTTGTTTTGCTGATGACTTATTCTTATTTGCTCATGGTGATTTAAAGTCTGTTAAGGTGTTACAATCTGCTCTTAATGAATTCAAGGAGGCTTCGGGGTTAACTCCTAGCATTCCAAAGAGTACGGCTTTCTTCTGTAACGTTCCTATGCATGTGAGGCAGAGTATACTGAGTATTATGCCATTTGAGGAAGGTGTCATACCTGTTCGATACCTTGGAGTTCCCGTTAATCACCTCACGTCTTCTTAAAAAGGATTGCAAAGTTTTGGTGGAGAAGGTGCAAAATAGGAATGGGAATTGGAAGAATAGGTCCTTATCCTTGGCTGGTTGTGTCCAACTTATTATCTTTGTGCTTTCTTCTCTTCATGGATATTGGGCGTCCATGTTTATTCTTCCTCAGTCAATAATTGCTGATTTAGAAAAGCTTATGCAGGGTTTTTTATGGTGTCAAGGTCCTATGAAGATTGGTAAAGCCAAGGTTTCATGAGAGGACTTGTGTTTGCCCAAGCAAGAAGGTGGCTTGGGTATTCGGAGATTAAAAGAGTGGAATATTTCTCTTATGACTTCTCATATTTGGAGCATTATATCTAGGAAGGATTCAATTTGGGTCCGTTGGGTTTACGCTTACAAGTTGCTTAATCGTAGCTTTTGGGATGTTGCTCCTCAGAATAGTATGAGTTGGGGCTGGGAGAGTTTGCTCCATAGTCGGTCGTTGGTTCGGCCCCATTGTTGGTATAAGATTGGTGATGGGCAATCTGCTTCAGTTTGGTATGATATGTGGTGTGACCAATGCCCTATTGCCCGTGTTTTCACTAGTAATAGGGATATTACGCACCAGGGTTTTTCGACTTCTGATTCAGTTGCTGGCCTTATTGAGGGCTCTTCCTGGAGATGGCCGTCTTTATGGATTCAGCGATATTCATTCTTCTCTCAGATGGCGGTTCCTACCCTCTCTTCCCAACCTGATAAGTTAGTTTGGCATGATGGGGCTGGAAATTTCTCTGAGTTTCGGGTTGGTGAAGTTTGGGATGCTATTCGTTCGAGGGGTTCTAATGTTGATTGGGCTTCTATAGTCTAGTTTACTCATTGTATCCCTTGGCATTCTTTTCATTTATAGCTGATTTTTAAAGGCAGGTTGAAGACTCAAGATCGCCTGAGGCAATGGGATGTTGGCCCCTCGGTCAACTTAAACCTGCTTCGGTGTCTTCTTTGTAGATCATGTCCTGATTCACATTCTCATCTGTTTTTCGAGTGTTCTTTTTCTTCGCAGGTTTGGTTCCGGGTTATTAGTCATGCTGAGATGCAGGTGGTTTCGGATAAGCTGGAAGATCTGATTCCTTTCTTCATGAATGCTACATCAATAAAGAATATTGACCATGTGATTTCTCGTCTTGTTTTGGCTGCTTCGACTTACTTTATTTGGCAAGAGCGTAATCTTCGTCTCTTTAATAAAGGAAAGAGGACTTGTTTGGAGCTTGCTGAAGTTATCATTTCGCCATCAGGTTGAAGATGGTTTCTTTCACATTTAAACCTTCTTTTCGGGCGGTTCGAGCTATGGAGAATTATTTTTGGAATGCATGGGGAAAGTTTGGTATTCAGAAGATCATGATGAATGCTAATGGCTTCTTCTTCTTCAAATTTTCATCTATGAAAGGTGTTGAAGATGTGTTGGAGAATGGACCATGGATGATTCGAGGAGTTCCTATAATTCTGAATAAGTGGAATCCTTCGATAAGTTTAACTAAAGAGGACTTGACTAAAGTTCCGGTTTGGATTAAGATGCATGATGTTCCCATAACGGCGTTCACTGCAGATGGATTGAGTATGATTGCAACAAAATTGGGTAATCGTTTGATGCTAGATACTTATACTAGTAATATGTGCTTGGAGTCATGGGGAAGAAGCAGTTATGCTAGGGTAATGATTGAAATTAATGCTGATAGAGAGTTGAAGGAGACTATGTTTGTAGGTGTTCCTAATCTGTATGGGGATGGTTATACACGTGAAACGGTTCGTATTGAATATGAATGGAAGCCTCAAATGTATAATACTTGTAAGATATTTGGTCATACGTGTGCAACTTGCCCTAAGGATGTTAACGAGATCCCTAAAATGATTGAAAGAGATGTGGATGATGGATTTCGGGTGCCAAGGAAAATGCAAAAATTGGCAGGAAATTCTAAAGGTGTTACCTTGAATAAATCTAAACCAAAATTTGAATATATGCCAATTATTCGGAACAAAGATAGAGGAGTTTCTTCTACAGGGAATGTGTCTACTTCCAATGCTTTCTCGGCTTTGGAAATGGAAGATGATGAAACTAGATTGGAAGCAACGGGGACTAAAGAAGAAAATCTGAAGCCAAATGGGAAAGGGCTGGTTAGGGATGAGGATGAGGATGATGATGAAGTGGAAGTTGTATATGATGAAACGACCAGATTTATGGACTTCAATTCTATTCCAAAAGAGAATAATTCAATTTCAATTTTTTATTTCTGAGGGGGCAAGCACTCTCGGGGTTAATGTTTCCAATGGTTAGTATTGCCTCTTGGAATATTAGGGGTTTGAACCGCACCCCTAAACAGAAAGAGGTTCGTCATGTGATCAATGAAAATCACTTGAATATGTGTGCAATTTTGGAATCTCATGTTGATATTTCTAGTCTGCAAGGTGTATGCCAATCGGTTTTTCGTAATTGGAATTGGACTTCTAATGGAAATCTTTTCCCTAAAGGTTCCCGTATTATTTTGGGATTGAATCCGGATGTCATGGATATTATGGTTATTGATATGTCCAATCAGGCCATGCATGTTCAAGTTCGTATTAAAGTCATGAATAAAGACCTGTTTTTCTCGTTTGTATATGCTGATAACTTATATACTCGTCGTAGAGAGCTGTGGCGTAATCTTGGAAAACATAAACAATTTGTGAGGGTTAAACCTTGGGTTTTACTTGGGGATTTTAATGTTGCTCTTAATCCTGAGGATAACCTTCATGGTGCTCGCTTTGATATTGCCATGCGGGAATTTAAAGAATGCGTGGAGGATATAGAAGTTATGGATATTAATAGTACCGGATAGACCTAAGCCTTTTAAGTTCTCTAATTTTCTGGTTCATAAAGAGGGGTTTAAGGATGTGGTTTCTCATGCATGGTCGCAAAAGATTGCTGGTTATAACATGTTTAAGGTGGTGAAAAAGCTGAAGTCGCTTGAAACCCCTTTACGTAAGCATATGATACCGTGGATTGGAAATTCCTTGAAACCATTCTTGGAGGTTTTGGTTTTCATTCTAGGATGGTGACTTGGATAATGGCAAGTGTTACTAGGGCTATCTTTTCTATTAGCATCAATGGAGACTTGCATGGGTATTTTAAAGGGAAACGTGGTCTTAGACAAGGAGATCCAATGTCCCCTTATCTTTTCACTTTAGTCATGGAAGTCTTAACTCAGATTTTGCAACGTAAGTTGCGGGATGAGGGGAATTTTTGTTTCCACAAACATTGTCAGGAGCAAAGGATTGTTAATCTTTGTTTTGCATATGATCTTTTCTTGTTTGCTCGAGGGGATGCCAATTCAGCCCGTGTTCTTATGGATGGGTTGAATGATTTTAAAAATATGTCGAGGCTGGTTCGAAGTATCCCAAAGAGTACTGCTTTCTTTTGCAATGTTGTGTCTTCTGTTAAGCGTTCTATTCTGGATTCTATGCCTTTTGAGGAAGGGGACTTGCCGGTTAAATACCTTGGAGTGCCCCTTATTTCAACAAAGTTATCGTACAAGGAATGATAGGTGTTGGTGGAAAAGGTAAAAAATCGGATTTGTGATTGGAAGAATAAATGTCTTTCGTTTGCAGGGAGGGTGCAACTTATCCTTTCGGTTCTTTCTTCATTACATATATATTGGGCCTCAGTGTTCATTCTTCCAGACGGTATTCTTCAATAAATTGAGCAGCTTATGCGTAGGTTTCTATGGTGTCAAGGTGATATGAAGAGGGGGAAGGCCAAAGTTGCTTGGGAATCGGTATGTATTCCCAAATCTGAAGGTGGACTAGGTATTAGGAGATTGAATACTTTTAATACTGCTCTTATGACATCTCATATATGGAGTATCATTAACCATAGGGAATCCCTTTGGGTTAAATGGATACATTCATATAAGTTGAAGTGCCGAAGTTTTTGGGATGCTAAAGCTCGTGGGGCTATAAGTTGGGGCTGGAGAAAGCTAATTCAGATTCGGGATCTTATCCGTCCTTTTATATGGTCCCATATAGGGAATGGTAGGTTGATAAATATTTAGTTTGACAGATGGTGTAATTATAGTCCTCTTGGTAGTTTCATCTCAGCTAGGCGAATTACTAATGCGGGATTTTCTATTAAGGATAAGCTTGCTGATTTGGTTCATGAAGGAGTTTGGAAATGGCCGAATGTGTGGTATGAGTTATTTCCCATTCTACATCAGATTCGTGTGCCTAATTTTCATATTCAGAAAGATAAGTATTTATGGATTAATCGGAATGGAAATCAAAGGGAGTTCTCTGTTAGTCTTGTGTGGGATACTCTTTGTGATCATAATGTTGATGTTCCATGGGCTCATATTGTTTGGTTTCCTCATTGTATCCCAAGACATGCTTTTCATCTTTTGCTTGTCATGAGAAGGAAGTTGAAGACACAAGACACTTTTAAGCAATGGGATGTTGGTCCTTCTATCAACTTAAACCTGCTTAGGTGTCCTTTGTGTAAGCTGGTTCTGGACTCTCATAACCATCTTTTCTTTGAATGTAATTTTTCTTTACAAGTTTGGTCTTTGGTTAAACACTTGGTGGGTATGCAAGATGTTTCAGCTTGATGGGATGATATTATTGACTATATTCAGCCTATTTCTCGATCAAGGAAAGCTAGAAGTATTGTCGGTCGCGTTTCTACTTGCTGCTACTTCTTATTTCATTTGGCAAGAGAGGAATTGTCGGCTTTTTCAAAGGAATTGTAGATCTGCTGCTCAAGTTCATGATACCATCATCTCTAATGTTTGACTTAAGTTGCTATCATTCAAATTTAAGAAGACAAGATGCTTGGAATCTGCCTTCTTCATGTGTTATCAATGGATAGAAGAGTTATTTTGTTGATTAGATGCTCGTTTATTCTATATTGGATGTATTATTTGTTCATTTATGAGCTATGTTTTGTTTATGTATATGGCATGTCATATACATAGAGTATAGTTGTCAATAGCTGGTTGGCTCTTTGAGGTTGGTAATGACTTTACCTTATTATGTAGTGTTTTTGCCTATGTAACGGGCTGAGGTATGGGATTTCACTCACACCCTTTGTACTTAAACTGTATATTTGGAGTAATATATTCACCGGGTGAAAACCCTTTACCCAAAAAAAAAAGCAAGAATGAACCCTCACCGGGTGAAAAAGTCATGATGAATGCTAATGGTTTCTTTTTTCTTTAAGTTTTCCACGGAACAATGTATGAATGAAAATCTAAGTGTGGGATTAAAAAAAAACTTTGTTATCGAGCCGATTCTCTCTCTAGTTTTCTAGGGTTTTTTGGGCAATTTCATGGAGAATTGATCATTGGATTGATTTGTTCATGTTTTTGCATCTTGTAATCTGATTATCTTGTTCTTATTCTTTATTAATTATATCAATACGAATCTGGTGTGGTTTTTCTCGTTCTGATTTGTGGTAAAAGAGATGAAGAAGTCGGCTAGTAAAAGGAAAAAGAAGAAGACGATGCTTGTTCATGATTCAAAGAGTGGAAGTGCAGCAAGTGATGGTGATCAAGGAGCGTCTGTATGATCTTCTGATTCAGATGGTTCTCATTCCTTTGATGCTAATAAATCATCTATGTTTTTATCCGTGGAGGGTAGGCATGAAAACCCTAATCCCTTGATTGATGCGGCTAGGGTTTATTGTCCTAATTCGCAGACCTTGGGCAACAAGTCTTCTATTACTGAGGGTTTTATGTCTCATACGCAGCAATCTAATGTGGGATCCACGCCGAGTGTCCAGCAAGATGAATCTGATAGGGATTTAAACCCTAACACACAAAACTTGGAGAACAAGAATGCTAGTAACGTGGGGATTATTACTGGAGTTCATCAAGATATACCTGATCAAGGACTTCATTCGGTGTTTACTAAGCTTGATGAGCGATTTGATAGACTTAGGCAACCGTATGAATACCCTAATAAATATGTAGATAACCCGTCCATGGTATACCCTATTTTGCATGGAGATGGTAAGAGAGTTCAGGGTTTAACTCCTGGTTTCAACGCAGCTGGTCAGGATGATCATGATACTAATTCTCGGATTTATTCTGATCCTATTATGCAATCTGGTC